>CP125850.1:20058420-20737170 GCA_030408175.1 Trifolium repens
GTAAAGATTAAATTTAAAATGTCACTATTTTATAGAGACCAAAAACATATTTAACTTTCTTTTTTGTTTACTAGTCTACTTGTTAGAAATTTCACCTTAAAGTGAATAAGTGGAGTGTTCGGGGTTCAAACTCCGGCTCCTACATAATATATGTGATATACCAACCAACTGAGTTAAGCTCACGAAAACAAAACAAATATATATATATATATATATTCATTGGCCACACTAGGTCCAAACATATGTTCGTCCCAACAAATAGGTCTTTTAACTTATTAAATATAAGACATATGGTCTGTTTGTATTCCCTTATTTTTGAGTTTACGTGAATCAGTTTATGCAAATAAATAAATTTTTATGTATTATAAACTTTTCAATAATGTAGTTTATAATAAAAACAACTTATAAAAATACAATTTTTGCCAATAAATATTAATGAAATAACATAAAACTTTATTTATTTATATAAACTATTTTCATAACTTCAAAAACAAGTTAAATACAAACAGTCCCATAAACTATAAAGTAACTTATTGATTTTGCGAAACATACCCCTAATACATGTTCGAGAGAGTTCCTCTGCGGTGTAAATTTTCATCATTGAAATATCAACCATTATTTTTTGAAAATTTCTTTTCTCAACCCCATGTACTTTTAACCTCCCAATAATCTAATTTTATCCCTAAAATTTCAAAAAGAGATGTGGGGTTGGGAAATGAAATTTTCTTATTTTTTTATACTGTGTGGGCCCGGTGTTTGCGAGAATTAAAATGTGAGGATGCTATGACATTGTGAGTTCATTAGTTATGTAAGTTTTTTTGATATAAAAAGTGCATTAAAAATGAATATTTTTTTCATTTTAATTTTACTAGGGATAAACCCGTGCGTTGCACGGGTTCGATTAAACTATATAATTAAAATATTTTTTAAAATGAAAAGTAATAATTGTGATAAATATAATCACATAATTAAATGATAGATACTATTTTAAAAAATGATTATATTTAATATTAGTATATGTATAAAAATTAAAAAGTTATTCAGGAATATGAAATTTTTTATTGATTTACATAGTAATTTTGTTTATATTTGAATGTAATAGATCTTTTATAATATTGCATAAGTTGGAAGGGAGCTAACCTCATATTTTATTTTAATAGTGTAATCATATAAGATCTTAGTTTTATTTATGTGAGTTGCAATTGTATAGTCACATGTCACTTTATTTTTTATTTTTGATGTATCGCTTATTTCATTTTATTTTCAATAAGAGTTGGACACTTGATGACAATATTGCTCATGAGAAATATTGAAATAAGTTTTGGTTATAGAATGTGATTCATATATAGTACCTTTGATTTATTTTATCACGGGATCTCACTTTTTGAAAATTGCGTATCAAATAGTGTAACTGCCTACTCACTTTTATGCAATTTTCTTTTCGTGGATTGCAGTGGTGTAGCTCCAAGTTGCTTTGTTTTTTATTTTTTAATTCTTATTTTAGTGTATTTCTTATTGTTTTCAATAGAGCTGTTAGAGATAGTCATGATTGGTGGCAATATTGCTCATGAGTAATAGAGAAAGGTTGATATATAAGTTCTAATTATATGTTATTCATATATGGTGGTTTTGCTTTTTTCATCTTTTGATCTCATTCATTGAAAGCGTGTTCCAAATAGCATAGTTGCATACTTTCCTCTTTGCAATTTAAGGTCTCTTATATTTAAGAGAAATGAACTTCTTGTGCTGATATATTGACTTTTTTGGAGTATTCTTTCAAAAATTTGTTTAGTGAAATTTTTTCTCAACTTTTATTTGTTCGGATTTCTTAGTCTGTTGTCTAGTTTACTTTTTTTATTTGCTTAATTCTTTTTTTTTAATCTTTTTAAGGTTTGTCCGCCAATTGTTTTTATAGAATAGCATTCATATATGGTGGTTTTTTTTTTTTAATAATTTGATCTTGTTATTTGAAAATTATGTACAAATAGCATAACAATTTTACTCTCTTCTATACAATTTAAGGTTTCATATTTAATGAAAATGCAATTTTTGTGATGAGATATTGACTTCTTTTGAAGTTTTCTCTCAAATCTTCACCTGGTGTAATTTTTTTAATTATCTGCTTAATTCTTCTTTTTCTGATCTCATGAACAAAGAGTGAACTTTTCAAAATTCACCCTAAAAAAATATTTCAAAAATTTCTTAACAAATAATTATCATTAGATAGAATACAGTAACACATTTAACACATAATTTTATCATGCCATGTATGTGCAACCTAATCTCTACCTGAAAATTCCTACATATATAAAGAAATAGTAGACATTATCAAACATAATTCCATCAAAAGCTCAACTCATATGTATTAAATTTAACATCTTATTTTTACTTGACCAAAAAAGAAATCAACCTCTTATTTTTAGATAATTTAAGAAGTAGCATAATGAATGATTCAGAAAAAATAGCTATAATGAATGATTTTTTTCCATTTTATATTGAATATATTTAATCACAAAGAGTAAATTACCAACCAATCTTATATGGTGCATGTATAGAATAGAAAAATGAAAGAAAGAGAATGAAGTGGTCCATGTGTCAAGTAAGCTTTAATAGTAGTGTTCCTTCATTTTCTATTTTTATTATAAAACAAATCACACATTTTAAACACATTTACATGATTAAAATTCACAAAACCTCTCACAATTATGAATTTGAATAAAATAATAATAGCAAATTACACATGATAAAAAATAAACAACTAAGAAGACATGACATTATGATTATAGGTTGACAATAAAGTTATCATATCATATATATAACCTCCAAACAAATGATTTTTTCAGCGATTTTTTTTGTTAAAAGTTGTAACTTTGATCACTTTAGCCTCAATACCTACCTTCAACAGAAACAATAGAATCACATACTTACAATAGAATCACAAAAGTTGAATTTATGATCTCCAAACACACAAAAAAATATCAATTCTCTTAATTATACTCTATTTGTTATGCAGAAAATTTGTGAGAGAAATTGCAAAAAAAACAAAAATCATCAAACTAAAAAAGCAATTAAAAAATGAAAGTCTCTTATGCTATTATCCACATTCACATGAAAAATAGTCTTATTCATGTTAATCAATAAAGTAAACTATAAGAAAGAAAGTTAGAAAATTATACTAACAAATACATCAATACATAATTACAACAAATCAAAATTACAAAGAAAATACAACTCAGCTCAATTGCAAATTCAAAACTTTCATACCATTCCAATCCAATAATTTCAGTCCTAAATAAGATGTTTAAGCATATAAACACACCTCCAACAAAGCCAAGAAGATATCAAATGCTTTCAAATTTTCTTCATATGACCAATTTGTATTACATTTCGTAAGCTTCTCTAGCTAACTAAGCCATCCAAGATCCCCCACCTTTCTACATAACATTGCCATGAGTACTATTTTTAACCACAATGTCTTGCTACAACAAAAAAGTACTTCTGCTAAAACTAAATACCAATACCAAAATAGTCTAAACAATTGCAATTGATATATCTTTTTCAATGTTGCAATGATTTTCATTGAATACATATATATATATATATATATATATATATATATATATATATATATATATATATATATACCCCATTTCCAATATTTGAAAGAAAGAAAACTAACCTAAAAACAATAAGGAAACATGTATATTGAAATTATAGAATAATATTTCTACTCAAAAATATAAGATAGTGTAGTTGACTTACTTGTTGAGAATAGGCATGATTTGCTAAAACTACTACAAAGGAGGTTAGAAATTATACACACAAAAAAAAGGATTACCAAATATAAAGGTTAGAAATTATACACAAAAAAGAATAAGATTACCAAATATGAGAGCATGAACAATTGTGGTGTATTAGTACTGTTTATAAAGACCATTGTGGTTAAAAAATACAAACTTTTTTTTATCATAATTGAAAGAATTCCAACAATCATGATAATTTTATGGTTATAGATAGCATCATACGGATACCTAAGGGTCATGCATAGGTTAATTATTGTTATTTTATAGTATATGCAATATATGATTATTGTTTCATTTATTTTGGTATTAATTGTTTTGTAAAAATATTTAATTCTCTCTCTATACATAACCGAAAGATAAAGAAGTTGTATATCACTAAATATTAATTTGATATAGGTGTATATAATACAACTCTATAATGGAGGCTTGGTAATTATTTTTAGTATATCACTAAATATTTTTAGATTTAATTAATTATTTAGAAATTGAAAAGCTTGGTATAAAGTTTTAATAAGGATGTGGAGTTTTTTTAGAGGTGCCACATAGGCACAATGGAGGCTTAGAAGCTATATAGGAGCTTCCTTTTATTAGTAAAAGATAATTGAAAGAATTCCAACAATCATGATAATTTTATGGTTATAGATAGCATCATACGGATACCTAAGGGTCATGCATAGGTTAATTATTGTTATTTTATAGTATATGCAATATATGATTATTGTTTCATTTATTTTGGTATTAATTGTTTTGTAAAAATATTTAATTCTCTCTCTATACATAACCGAAAGATAAAGAAGTTGTATATCACTAAATATTAATTTGATATAGGTGTATATAATACAACTCTATAATGGAGGCTTGGTAATTATTTTTAGTATATCACTAAATATTTTTAGATTTAATTAATTATTTAGAAATTGAAAAGCTTGGTATAAAGTTTTAATAAGGATGTGGAGTTTTTTTAGAGGTGCCACATAGGCACAATGGAGGCTTAGAAGCTATATAGGAGCTTCCTTTTATTAGTAAAAGATGATTTTAACATTAGTTTAGCGGCACACATGTTTGAATTATTTTAGCAGTACTCATTACTTAAAATCTTTTTATCGGTGGTTGATTCAAATGACATTTAACATTAGGTGTTAATGATTTGTGCAAAAAATAATAATAAAAATATTTGCATTAGAATTTTTATTAAAAGAGAAAATTGTAGGTTTTAATATTAGGAGGGAGAATGAAATTCAAACTTCTTTCAAGAAAGGGACGTGTAATTTTCTCTTAATATATTTTGTACAAGAGGGGTAGAAAGTGTATATTTTAATATAAGAGGGGAAAATAGTGTAATTTAAGGATCTTTCAATAAAGAGATGTGCAATTTACTCAAAAAAGTATGATTATAATTATGAAATTATTTTAATATAGAAATAAAATAAATAAGAAGATTAATTAATTATATAAATTATAAACTAATGACATTTTTTCCAACTCATTAATGCCAACTCAACACGATGTTATCAATGACAATGAGAGCATCTCCAATGGTAATATCGCTTTGGTTATCATACATCACTAAAAAGTGGTCCATACAATGTCATATAATATTTATGCAACCCATACATATTTTGCTCCAATGATGATACCACTTTGAGTATCATACATTAATAACAAATGACCCCTTAATGTTTTATATATATATAAAAAATGTAATATTAAATTGATGATACGATATCTTAAATAAGATAAAGGTAATATTAAATTGATGATACGATACCTTAAATAAGATAAAGATGATATTAAATTGATGATACAGTACCTTAAATAGGGTACCGTATCATTAATTTTGATACCCTTCATGTCACGTCATGGAACTCCAATGATGAAAAAAGTTAAAATACAGATCATTAACCTATGAAACTCTCTTTAATACCCTAATTGGAGATGTTCTGAGAGCACCACATCATTAAAATGTGAGGGAGATCAATTTTTTTTATTGAATTTCTAAACAGGGACCAAAAAATTCTAAGAAATAGAAGGACTAAAAGTTAAAAAATATCAAAATAGCGGACCAAAAATCTAAACTTATCCTTCTCTCTCTAAAAAGCCTTTCTATGCCTTCTCTCTAGCGTTTTCACAGATCTACCGTATCCCTTCCCTTTCATCCAAAATTTTAGCTCTTCCAAGATGTAGCCACCGGTTGGTGGTGGTGTGATAGAGTCCCTCGGAGTCGCGACACCACCCTTGTCCAGTTCGGCGACGACTTTTCGTGGTGGGTTTGTCTTCGTGTCAGATTTGTTACGTTTTGTCCGTACCCGTTTCTGGTTTCAACCGGCAACACCTTCTCGTGGTGGTTGTCGGTCTGTTTCTGATGTTGGTGTTGGTTTTGGAAGCTGCCGTCTTTCTTCACTACAAGAATTCCATGATTTTTGGACGAATTCATGGATCAATTAGTGACGGCCTGGGCCGTCTTTAAGTTAGTGACGGCCAGGTCCGTCAATAAATAAGCTAAGGCGTCACAAAATATTAAAAAAAAAAAAAAATTAAAAAAAATCCGTCAACGCGTTAATGACGGAAAAATCCGTCACAAAATTTGAAGTTACTGACGACTTAGGTCGTCACAAAGTGATGACGCAGTTATTGACGGAAAATTCCGTCACAAACTTTTGAGGATTTCAAAAAAAAAAGAGCCGTTTTCCCAAGCCTTCAACGCGTTTTCCCACATGGCCTTCAACGGTCTTGTTGTTTGTTCAATATATGAACCTGCATACACTTGGCACTTGCATACTGATTTCATTTGCAACATCTACTAACATTTTTACTCTCACTAAAATTTTCTCCAACATCTTACTAAAACTTCTATATTTTTCTTAGTTTTTTGTTCTTCTTCAAAGTTTTATTTCGTAATAAAATGTAAGTGTTTTCTCCTCTTTGATATTTGTTTATGTTAATATTTGAATGATATTGTGTATTTATATTAATTGTTGTTTTTAAATTTTTAATGTAGAAAATGTAGCTTGGTTCATCTTGCTGCTGTTGGGAGTTGAATATGTTGACATTGCTTGACATAACTAGTAAGTATAATTTTATTTTGTTAAGTTTAATTATATTATTTTACAAGTCATAAACTTTTTTTATGTTTATTTATTTTCGTCCAAAAAAAATTACATTTTTATATATTTTCGTAAAAAAAAAATAGGCATTGCTGAAACTTTTATTAATTTCGTAAAAACTATTATTTATTTTTAAAAAAAAAGCTACTTTTATTTATTTTTATTTTTGATATTTGGTTTGATATATCTGAAACTTTTTTTATTGTTAATTTTGATTTAGATATTGCTGTTTGATTCGACGGTTGATTCATCGGTTGGTATTATTTGGAGTTAGCTTTGTACACTTGAAGTCAGACACTACTCTACATACCAAGTAAGTAATATAATTTAGATTAATAAATATTTGTATATATAACAAAATATGTTTGCTGCTGTATTTTTTTTATTTGAATTAAAAATCAAAACTTTGTATGTCATTTAGTTAAAACTTTGTATGTAAAATAAACTTTGTATGTCAAGTTTGTAAACTACTTGTAAATTATTTTTGAAATGAAATTATTTATATGATAATTAAACAAGTATGTGATAATAGTTAGTAAACCGCCATATAGTTAAATCGTGATATTTTAATTTATTCTATACTTTAATTTAAATTTAAATATTTAAATAAAAACTATATAATAAAAAAATTCATTAAGTAATAAATGTTTTATCATTGTTCGTTATTGAATTTTTATTTTATATTATTATTGTGTTAAAAATTTAATAAATGTTTTATTATATATTTAAAATTAAAAATGATGATATATTATTTTTTAATATATCTAAAAAAAAACGTTTTTTAAGTTTTTTTTTAAATAATTAATTAAATTATTTTTGAAAAATAATTAATAAAATAATTAAAATAATTATTTTTTATAAATATTTAAAATTAAAAGTGATGATATATTATTTTTTAATATATGTAAAAAAAAAAAACGTTTTTATGGTTTTTTTAAATAATTAATTAATTTATTTTTGAAAAATAATTAATAAAACAATTAAAATAATTATTTTTTAAAAAAAGTTAGTGACGAATTTTGTGACGACCTAAGCCGTCACAAAATAAGCCAACATTTTGTCACGAATTCTGACACATACTTTGTGACGACCTAAGCCGTCACTAATTTGAATTTTGTGACGACCTAAGTCGTCACTAAATATGGTCAGAAAAGCTGTCTTTCACATTTTGCGACGACCTGGGCCGTCACAAAGTGTCGTCACTTAGTTTGTGACGACCTGGGCCGTCACAAACTTTTCCACGAGCGTTTTTTTGACAGATTTTGGCCGTCACAAAGTCGTCACAAAATTATGACTTTGTGACGGATTTTGGGCGTTTGTGACGGATTCTGGACGTCACAAAATGGACGTTTTCTTGTAGTGCTTGGTGGTAGTGGTGGGTGTTGTTGTTGCAGATCTGAGCGCTGTTTGGTTCGGATTTTGGTGGGGTGTGGTTGTTGGCGGTGTGGCGGTGGTGGTCGGAGGTTCTAGTGTTGTGGTGGTGGCCGGAGGTTTTTGTGCTGTGGTGGTGATTTGGAGGACTTGCAGCGATTCGATTTCTGGCGGTGGTGAGAGTTGAGGTGGTGATGGTGGTGTTCGAATTTGGCGTTGCCGGGGTCTGGTTTCGGTGATGATTGGTGGTGCTGCGGTGAGGTGGTGGTGGTAGGTGGTGATGAGGTTGCGGTTGTTGTGGCGTGATTGGTTTTCTGTGATTCTAGTTTCTCTGACCTCTTTTCAAATCTGTTGAGATTTGCAGAACTCTTTTTGAGTTGCTGAAGGTTTCCAAATCTGCTGAGATTTGCAGGTCTCTGGATATCTGTGTTGACCTCTTCCGCGTCAGCTGTTTTATCCTCAGTGGTGTTTTGTTTCTTTGGTGTTTTTTCGCCACTACTGGCCTCATGGCGGTGCCTCTGTTGTTGTCGAGACTTGTCTGCTTGGGTTCGTTTCTACCTTTGTTTGGTCAGCGATTCGCCTGATGAAGCTGGTTCTGGATTCTGATGGGCCGAGCGCTTTTGATTCGAGTTCGGGAGTTAGCGTCTAGTTGTGGCAACTTTCTGGCTGGATTGGTGACTGTTCTGGTAGTCTGAAATCTGTAGGGTGCCTTTCTGAGTTGAAATTAGGAGATGAAATTTGATTAGGTGGTGTTTGTTTAGGGGTTTTTTTCTTTGGGTGTTCCGCTTATATACGGCACTTATGTTATATAGTTCTCTTACTGGTCTCTGTTCGTCTTGTGTAAAGACCTGATTATTAATAAATTTTGCCATTTCAAAAAAAAATAGCGGACCAAAAATGAATTTAAGAAAAAATAAAAAAAAATGAATAAGTCGGTTCATTTGGTTTTGTAGATTCTTTCTTTCTAACTGGCTACACCATCCGTACTATAAGGAGCAGGACACCAACCAACCAACACGAAATTTCCACCCAAAACAAAACAGACGATACTTATATCGAGCTCAAAACTGTTATCATCATCATCTTCAGAACAAGAATGGGGATGGAGATTGTGGAGCCTAACACATGCATCAGAGGTTGCTGCACCAGTTCCTCTATTCCTCTTCATCTCCCTCCTTCCTCTTATTCTCTTCTCTCCCCTATTGCCCGAGGTTTTTTATTTATTTATTATTATTATTATATTATTTTTTCTTCATTAATCTTTCATTTCACAATTTCTTGGAGTGTAACCAATAATTGTGTTTCATAGGTGCTGAGAGTGTTGTTTATGAAGGCACTTTGAATGGTGACAAGGTTGCTGTCAAAAAACCAATTTTGTCACTTTCTCAACACATCAATGACTTTCATAAACAGTTGCAATTGTTGTGGTTTGTCTCTTTCTCCTTTACCTACCACTCTAATGCTCAATTTTAATCATAGGGATTAGCATCACATGTTAAATGCTGGATTTTATTTATTTATTTTTAGGGACTAAATTTGTGAGCAATCATACATGTTTATTTGAAAACAATCGTTAGTTGGTTCGGTGGTGATTGACGCTGAACTTGGTAGGGAGGACCACAGTTCGATCTCCCGCAACTACGATCGGAAGGGGGCTGGAACCACTTGATGCCAGAACTGACCCCCAAACCAGATTAAACTGGTGGTGAAAACCAATACATGTTTATTAGAAAATATCTTTAGTATCATAGAGTATCTCTTAAGATTAGATTTTATATTGTTTGTTTTTATTATAATTTGTTCTTGATTTTTTATTGAGTCTAGTACTAAGGGTCTGTTTGGATTGACTTATTTGAGCTTATTTACTTGTATGAGTTTTGTGACATTGTTTGGGGGAACTTATTAAAATAGGTTATTAGTGACAACTTTCACAAGTGTATTTCAACTTATATTCATAAGTTCTCCAATATAGCTTAAGAAAACAGATTGTGGCATATATAAAAACAATTTATCTTCATTTTTACTTATGATATAAAATAGCTTATGCAAGCTTATACATAAGCGCTTATCATGACAAGCGTTTATGCTGTAAGCTGGATAATAAGCTGTTTATCCAAACAGGCTCTTTTGTATCTAGTCAGTATTATTCAGTAATTTGCATTGTATCAGAACTCAATACTTCTTTTCTTGTGAATTCATATTGTTAACACACTTCAACTAATGAAATATGCTTATTTTTTCTTGCAATTTTTTATATTGCTAAAGAATAAATGTAGAGTATTTTGAGTTTCAGGTTGACTTTTTTTTTATTCTTTTTCTTTTTTCTTAAATAAATGTAGCAAGCTAAATCACCCTGGAATAGCAACACTAATTGCTGCCCATGCAAAACCACCTAATTATATGTTTTTCTTCAAGTTATATGAATCTTCCAATCTCGGCCACAAGTTACACGTGGAAGAATGGGCCCCCACTGTCAATGACGCGCTTATGATAACAATGCAGTTAGGTATATTTGTGATTTCAGCTTGTATAGAGTAGTTGCATTATTGAAATATCATGTCATAATTACTTTACCTAGTTAAACTTTTACCTACGTATTATGTTAAACTGTAATGTTCTCTGGTCAAATTAAGGTGTATATGATTTTGATTTTAGCAGATATCATCATCTTTGTCGGATAGCCGCCTTAATTTTGGTCTTTCCCTAGTCACGTTAATTATTACAACATTGGGCCGCCTTCGTTGCAGCCCTTTACACCTTCACTATGCTGGGTTTAGGAGGTGTATAGTCCTATATCACACAGAGATATGACCTTATTTAGTAGTTCTTATACGGCTTTGGTAGTTTTCGGTCCTCACCTTACAAGCTAATTTTGTAGGTATCAGTAAGGCCATAAACCCAGATTCTAAGAATCTTGATAAATGAGTACATTTTTCACCAATATAGCAAGAGTTTGGTATATTTTGGACTAAACAAATGTTCATTTACATATAGAAGGATTCAGAATATTAGTTAACCGAGATGGTCATATAAGTTTAACTGGCTAAATAAAGAATTTGCAAATTTTCGAAATATTATATTGACTAGGAATTTTTGTTTTCAACATTTTTAACCATTGTGTTTTACAACTTCAATCATGTAGCGAAACTATGGAAATTAAGCATATAGCATGATTTTCAAAAGAGTAAAAAAAAGTACAGTGATTGACAGTTTTTCTCTTTTCCTTGTACTTTATTTTTCCAGCAAAAGCCTTGCAATATCTGCATAACCTCGGGATTCTGCACAGAGATGTGAAACCGGAAAATATTCTTGTAAATGTCTCCCAATCTTTCGATTCTCATGTTATTTAATACTGTCTTCAATATTTGATGTAGCATACATTACCTTACTAATGTAATGTATCTTCGGTGCAGCTTGACATCAATCTTTGTCCACACCTCACAGATTTTGGTTTGGCAGAATACAAGAGTGATATTAAGGGAGTTTCTCTTGATAATTGGAAATCTTCTGGAAAACCTACTGGTGGTTTTCACAAAAAGAACATGGTTGGAACACTTGTTTATATGGCACCTGAAATATTACGAAAGGAGTTACACACAGAAAAGTCAGATGTATATAGTTTTGGGATATCAATCAAGTAAGAATGAGATTTTTTTTCCTCCATTCGTATTTCTTGTAGGTTCAAGGGAAATTGAGTGATGATAATGTCATTGAATGTCTGACAGTTTTACTTTTACCATTATTAAGTATGCTGCTTTTGAAAATGCGTTAGTAGATTTGGAATATTCGTCATTGTTGTGAAGGGTAGAAGACGATTTGTGGGAGTGCAACATATGGCACCACTATGGTAGTTGGAAGCTTGGCGCTTCACAAATTGCTTACAGTAGATGGCATAAAATACGCCATTTGTCGCCTTGGCTGCTATTTAACAACAATGATATTCATGCACAGAGAAACTTAATCAAGACAACTTTTTATGGAAATTATTATTGCATGTCTACCTAGTTATTCCAGAATACAATGTGCTTTATGTATTTGTTTCAATGAACATTTTAACCATTATGTGGATAACACTTGGTGCTTAAAGTTTGTAGGAGTAAGGAGCTTGCTTAAACTGTTTATGTTAAAGTAGAAACATTAAAAGAGACATTAATTCATATTATCAGATTCAAGAACTGAGCAGTGGAGTTGCTGTTAAAGTGGAAACATCAAAAGGAGAATTTTCTAATTTTTTTGCGCTGGTGCACCTTAGGTGCCTCTGCTGTTAATTTATCTTTTGTACATGAGTTTGAATACATCTCATGCTTCCGTTTTTATAAACATATTCATCTTTTCCGTTATATTAAAGTACCATATCAAAATTGTTCTTCTCTTCTCTATCAAGTCTCTTTCTCATGGAAATAATTAATTTATGTTCTGTTTTGTGACTTAAAAACCTTTGTTGGATATGTTGCAGTGAACTCCTTACTGGTGTTGTGCCATATACTGATCTTCGTGCAGAAGCACAGGTCAGCCTATCTTTTCTGTGTGTTGGGTAATTTGAACTTATTGCTTGACTGTAAAACATTATTAACTGGTTCTATACATGAGATGAAGTATGATTTTTATTATATTTTTTTGGTATGTAGAGACTTAGAGATTGATCAATATTGTTTAGCTATATCAAAATTTCTTTTTCAAAATTTTTAAAAGTGAAATTGATCAATGTTTCCTCATGACAGGCTCACACAGTACTAGAGATGAACTATACCGAGCAACAACTAACAGCAGCTGTTGTTTCTGATGGATTACGACCGGTCCTTGCTAGCGAGGAGTTGGGTATACCATCAAGATTAATATCGATGATACAGAAGTGTTGGGATGCTAATCCTAAAAGCAGACCTTCCTTTGATGATATTGTCAAGGAACTTGATTTTGTTATGGAACAAAGGAAAGTAATGAAGGTGGAAGATATGCATATTAGAGCTTGTAACTTGCCTGTCGACCAAATTGTGGACAAGACTTATCAAGAGAGTATTAGCTGGTCTACTCAAGGTGAACTTTTGGCCAGGAATACCTCTAGTTCAACCGATTCTGGTTTCAGAACATGGTGTGAGTCTTACGATGAGCTTTTAGCATACCGTCCAACACTGACTTGGGGATCTTATGCTACTTGTGGGAGAAGGGAGACTATGGAGGACACACATTTCATTCTACCGCATGTTTGCAATGAAAAGGATGTCTATGCTTTTGGTATCTTTGATGGCCACAGAGGTACATATTGTTGCTATAATAAGTATCTAAATTTTTTGCTCATTCAAAGTTAAGAAGTAATATATCTGAAGTAGTACTACAATGTGGATATAATTATTTTGTACATTGTAATGCTTTCTTTATGTTATACATTGCTGAGCCATTAATTTATCAGAAAAATGTAGTTCCCAGCATGTTGAAAAGTTGCGGATAATAAAAAAGAATAGTAACCGGAGGGAGTATTTTTTATCTGTATATGTATATATGTGAAGTTACAATTTTACCCTTGAATAGGATCTTACAAATCGAACTACGAACCTCGAACTTACGATCCTCCACCAGCCTACCGAACCTACATAGGGTCTCGAACCGGACTACATTAATCATGATAATGTGCTAGAAAGTGCTGGAAAGTAAAACGAGAGAAACTGGATATGTTGTTATTTCTGAGAAAACTAATTACACTGTTATAGATCCTGATAATATCAGGACTAACTAATTCTAATGGTTAACCAACTAACTGACAAAGTACAAACTAGTTAAAATGACTGGTTAGCATTCAGTTGAAATTTAATTGAAAGATAGGGACAATTAAGCAAAGCTAAACCAAACACTGTCAAAACATACTCCAACACCAGATCATTTCTAATATGACATTTATATAGCTTACTAAGTATGATTGTTACTTATGCAGGCGCGGCAGCTGCTGAGTTTTCTTCTAGAGCTGTACCAGCAGTTTTGCAAACTTTAGGTTTTACAGGAAGGTATATTTCACTCTCGGTGCTCCTTCTTCCTTGGCCTTACTATTCTTTTCCTCTTATCTCAAAAGTTAATTAGTTATTTAATATTTAAGTGCAGTCCTGCTAATGTGCTAGTGGAAGCATTCCTTAGAACAGATACTGCCTTCAGAAAAGAGCTTGATTCCTATCGCAAATCCAACAGATGTATTCAAAAGGATTGGCATCCTGGTTGTACAGCAATTGCCGCTATTGTAAGTGGGAACAAGCTTTTTGTTGCTAACAGTGGCGATTGCCGGGCAATCTTATGTCGTGCTGGTAATCCCATTGCTCTGAGTATGGTGAGCTGCTGAAAAGTTCTATAAACTGTTCGCTAAGTTTTAATCATGCAACAGTCTTTAATTTAGTCTTTTTTTTTTTTCAACTACTCAAATCTTAACATTACTATTAGGATCATGTTGCAAGCTGTCTTCAAGAGAGAGAGCGTGTTATTCGTCACGGGGGTCAAGTACACTGGCAAGTTGATACCTGGAGAGTTGGTCTTCCAGCACTTCAGGTTTGTTCAAACTGGTTTATTTCACATCTTTTGAAACTCTGGGATATGTTTCTTCTACATGCATTTGTGAAATTGGGACCCGAGCTGCTTGATTTTCTCAAGAGAATTTTAGAGTGTTTGATATATATGATTCACTTAGTGGTGTACAACATTTTATAGTAGTGTGATGTAACCACTACTCCAGTTGCAACTAACAAATACAAGAACACAAAAACAGTTACAGAATATTCTAGAAATATTAAACAGAAGAAAAGTCTAAAACTAAGAGTGAAGTATTAAATGCGTGAAGCTGAAAGCCAACATTATAATATATTACAGGTACGAGAAGTGCTAGGAACACTCTCTTTTCAACGGAACACTCTCTTTTCAACACTCTTTATAACAGTCGCTTTCTAATTGGTTGAAATCAATGTGGATCCCTCATTTTCGAAATAGGTCCCACATAAAGTTGTGAGGGTGTTCAAAAGAGAGTGTTGAAGAGTGAGTGTTAGAAAGAGTTTTCAAATGAGTGTGTTCAAAAGAGAGTGTTGCTCGCACTCGTCTTACAGGTACATATATTATAGACAAGGTACTCGTGTTACACTAGATAATACAATCACTGTATTTATTTATTTTTCTGAAAGAATCCATAGTTTCCTCCCTAAGTCTTAATTGTTCCTTTTGTTTTAACCTCACTCTCAAATGATCGCGGGTTAATGAAATAATTTTTATTTCGTTCAAGTAAAGTTGACTGTTATTTTACACAGGTTACTCGTTCTATTGGCGACGATGATCTGAAGCCTGCTGTAACTGCAGAACCTGAGATCACCGAGAGCACCTTATGTGAAGAGGATGAATTTCTGGTGAGAATTTTTAAGCTACATTTGTTTGCATGAAGTTTGTTATATTGAATCTTTAGATAAGTTGTACTCTTAAAATTTGCAATCAATATTATCATGATTTGGGTATTAATAAAAAGATTGATTTAGGTGATGGCTAGCGATGGTCTGTGGGATGTGATGAGCAATTTGGATGTGATAAATATAATAAAAGACACTGTTAAAGAGGCTGGCATGTGCTCTAAGAGGTTGGCTACTGAAGCTGGGGAACGCGGCAGCAAAGATAACATTACAGTTATTGTCGTTTTTCTACGACCTGTATCTACAGCAGAGAGAATTTATTAGCACAATGCAAGATGTCATATATGGTATATAAATTAGTTATATGAGTTTGCCTAACATGTGAAATATTGCACATGTTAAAACAACTAAAAGTAGTAATTTTTTCTTGAAAACAACAACTATTATTTATTAAAAATTTATACATTTAATATGAAATGCATGGCAATGCTGAGTTGGCACATGGTTTGCCTGTGATATTCATTCCAGTGTTTTAAAAACCGGACCGAACCGGCCGGTCGGACCGGTCAGACCGCGAACCGGAGGGGTGACCGGTTTGGTTCGAATGTTGGATCGGTCATGCAGTTAGACCGGTGTGAACCGCTCAAAACCGGTGAACCGGCGGTTTCTCCAAACCGTCGGTTTGATTGCACGCGCTTTTTTTTCTTTTTTAACTAAAAGTCTCAAAACGATGTCATTTTGTATTTTTATTTAAAAAAAATAGAAGAAACAAAAGAAATAAAATAGAGTCCAACATTGAAAAAACTATGCCTCCTTGTATTTAAATTTATTAGACACTTTGTTATTCTGTTTATGTTGCAATTAAATTTTGTTTAAAACTTATTTGGATTTGTATTTTGTATTGTACTATTTTATTGTGTGTGACGACAACATTTAAGATTTGAATTTAAGAACTTATGACATTATGGAATTTTTGAGTTTTTCAAATTTTTTAGGTGTCATGTCATGATTTTTTTAGAGACCGAGTCATCCGATTCAACCGGTTTAATACCTATATCGTTGTATTATAGACACCGGTTCGTTCTACCGGTTTATCCGGTTATACCCGGTTTAGTCATGCGGTTCGACCAGTGACCCGGTGGTTCAACCAATGACCCAGTACCCTCTCCGGTTCGAGGTTCGGTCTGGTTTTTAAAACATTGATTCATTCCTTTCGCTCCCCATCATGATGATGACAAAGTGAGGCTTAACACATACCTGAGAGTAACATTTGATGCTTCTTCATGTTGTGCGCAGTCAACACAACGGATATTGGGTGAGAAAGACGCTACGAGTGGAAGGAGACTAATTATCGCCGAAAGAGATTATAGTACAGTTGGATCATATGGTAACTTCTTTAGAATTGTGCAGACACAAACTATTGGTGTCTATAACATCCAATGGTGCCCTACAAATGTGTGTTCAACTTGTAAGCTTGAATGTGGCACTGTTGTGTTATTCGTGAGAATGGGAAGATTCTATTGGCCCTCGATGGTGGTGCTCTCCCAATTGTATTCTAGAAAGAATAATTAGGATGGTGAAAGTTTATTTATGTGGTTTGTTTACGTACTTTTGTTGTTTTCTTATTTTCCAATAAATATGGAGATATCATTCATTTTAGTTATCACAATAGAAAGAGAGTTACATGTATCATATCATAGGAATAATACTTAAATTATTAAGATGTATACCTTTTTTTTTATATCATAAAAATTTAGGGTAAGGGGGTGGTGCTCTATACAGACCAAGGTAGAGAAGACCTTAGGGCTCAAAGAACACGTAATTACATTTACCTCACTCCAAATGGGTATACCGTGGAGATGAACATGAGATTCATACTCCCTACATCAAGATATCTAATGAAAAGTGGAAAATGATACTAGCCATTTAAAATATATCAATGTGAAAACAACTCAAACTAAATATGAAAGTTAAGGCTGAATAAGAAAATTTAGGCCATGCAACAAATATATTTGGGAGCAAGCAAAAAAACACAATCAATTTTCTTTATTAATCAATTGAATGTTGTACATATAATTACAAGGATGGTGATTTGAAAGTAAAAAAAGTGAAAACCTAAACCCATCTAAAGTTACTAAGCCTGCATCCCTCCAATTTGGGGCTATAAAGCATAGTAGCTTTCACAGTTCACACTCATGATGATCTCCAAGCCTAGGACAAACTGTACTGAATAGTCCTGGAATACCTGTGACTATGAGTTGCAACCGCTACTGCTGCTGCATCAACTACACCAAGGTGAGATTGTGCCTGCATCAATTTGGCATCATAAGCTATTACAATCTCATTTAGGTTACTGTTATTGCTTTGCTGACAGTATGGGTAATTGTTCAAATAGGTGGTTGGTTTGGCTTGTAAGTCCGACTGTTGGGATGGGCATTCATTCTTGTTTTGTGAAAAGTCCTTGTGTATATCTGATGTAGTCTTATGTTTTGGGGGATGGGTTCTAAAGACATCGTGACTCGAGACTGCTTGAGTAGTATTTTGGTAAACTACCCTTGGATCGTTAGAAGATTTTATTATTCTCGCATATTCGTAGTGTAGAACTGGGCCAACAACTCTGCCTGGCTTAGCTGTGGCAACAAAAGAAAAATTGTTCAGCAATGTTAAATATAGACAGAACAAAACAATATAAATAACATCAAGTGGTATCATATTGAACTTCATGTTGCACAACCAATAAATGGATTTGTCTAAAGCGAGTAATTCAGTAACTTTATGTCTATAATCTAGTTTATTGTTCTAGTTTAATAATCTTAGAATTTTGGGACTCTTAACACTCCCCTCATGCCCAATACTATTGGGCTTGGTTTGTGGACATAAATTGAGGGTGGTCCGATAGCGTAAATATGATAGCGTGTGGCCCAACAGATCTTAGAGGAGACTTTATTACCATATTAAAATATGGGTTGGATCCAACCCAACCTTTAAAAACCAACTTTTAACGTGAAGATATGCTTAGAAGTGGGGGAAATCTTCACCTTACAAGCCGATTTTGTGGGTTGAATTAGATCCAACTTATAAACATATATCTTTAGGCCATCTTTCATCCAAACAGTAAAGTTAGTAATTTCATCTGTTGATGATGAATAAACATTTGTTGTTAAGTGAAGATTCATAACAAGTCATGAATATATTGGAACAACCAACCCAACGTAAGTTACCATTACATGATATTTATGAACAATAATAGTAAAATGAAGTTATCATCCTCCAAGGCTCCAAGATGCATAAACATATATATGTAAAAAAAAATGCATAATGAGGCAGTTAGTTTTCTTCAAAATAGACACAATCAAATAAGATGAGGCTTCTGAAGATTAAATATAGACAGAGCCATCATATTGAAGATTACATCTCCTTCTATGTACTTTTGTTGCTTCAATTATATTATTCATGTTGTCCTCCCTCGTCAGTATCCTAAGGAAATACCATATTTTAGCTTAAAGTCATATACCTGGCACTCGCGGCAGAGGTTGTATGCCTATTGTTTGATATCCAGAATTTTCAACTACTGTTCTCAAACCCTTGGACGTCTCTTCTGCCATTTTCTTGTTCTCATGCAAAACAAGGGTTGACTGGTAACTTGGAAGAATTGAACTAGAGTGAACAGTGGACCTGCAAAAGAGGAATGATTATATTAACATCTTGGATCAAAATATTACTAACCAGCATGTTAAATACAGCAAAGGGAAAGACCTCCGTGTTTGGTTTTGGTTGATCTTACCGTGGAAGCGAGACATGCTTTCTTTCAATCGGAAGCACTGGTCCACTTTTACCATCATTCTCCTCAATATGAGAAAACTGCTTTCTTAATTGATCAATTGCACTGCGAGGAGCATATATATGCGTTGAATATAAACATTCATTATACATATATGTATCAATAATAACATCAGCAAAAATAGAGACAGGGATAAAATACAATCAATAGAAGTGTATATTGACCTAGGATAGAGGAAATTGGCGCCTTCAATTCCATTCATGTAATCTTTGAGCAATTGAGGATGATATTCCAGTATTTCCCGATACATTAGCTCCCTAACATCGTCCTTTGTTATCCGTCTCCTCTCAAACTCAAATTCCAATTTTGAGATTGGCTTACATGAAGGTTCTCTCTCAACTTTTGCCAAGCCCTTGAAATAAGGATCAGCTAGTGCCTGCAAAAGAACATGAAGAATGGATTATGTCAGTGTCAGTAAATTAATGAATAAAGAGACAACTTTTTAAGGATGGTTCTTGTAAAACAATTAAATCGATACTCCCTCTAGACTTAAATGTAAACAAAAAAGAAGTCATATTGTTAGATTCAAATATAAAATTAAAAAAAATTCTAATCCACTTTACCACATTTAATATTATCATTCTGAAAAAACTATTTAATTAGTATTGTCATGAGAGAAGTTCACATAGAAAATTAACTGAAGAGAAAGGGTTGTTTGGGGAATACAATTATATTTTTTATTACATAATAAAATTAAATGAAGCCAAAGGGTAATGAAAAATTGGTTGTTTTTCGCTTATACAAGTCTAGAGGGAGTAATACATACTACATTGATAGGGCCTTGAGGTACCACATGACAATATAGATAAACATATATTATACCTGTTCGGCAGTCGGTCGATCCTTTGGATCAAATGTTAAAAGCCTTTGCAAAAGGCGAAGTGCCAATGGATCAGCATTTGGGAATTTTTGTTCAAATGGCACAGGAAGTTTCTTTCGCATTCTCGACAAGTACTTCCTTGCATTATCATTTCTAACCTGAAAAATTTACAAAGAATGTATCGAATACTAGTTAAATAAGAATAGTTTCATGGAATAAAAAAACATTAACAACTACATACAAATTAAATAAAATAAAAGAGATGAGTATGGTATAAAGAAGTCCTTACTCCTGCAATAGTTTCAGGCAAAGGTGTCCCAAGAAGGTAAGTAATCAAATCTAACTGATGCACGACACTTTTACCAGGAAACAATGGCTTTCCCAAAAGTACCTCCGCAAAAATGCATCCAATGCTCCATATATCAATTGCAGGTGTGTACTGCAGACAAAATGACAACAATATCAGAATTTTACATGAAAATTACAAATTTTAACCATACCAGGAAACAGACATATCAACTAACAACCATTACATTTACCTGTATAACAATTAATCTTATAATCTAGGTGTTATTGGACAACCAGCAACTTTTATTATCAACATCCCCAGGAAATCAATAGTCTTCCCTGAACAATTATTATTATAATCTAGGTATTATTGTTTATTGTAGAGCACACATAAGGCATTTCATACACAAATAACTGCAATAGCAAAGAACTTTTCCACGATTGATCTTTCGCCATTCTTTGATTTCTTGTTTGAATAAAAATATATTTCAAATGTCAATTATAATTTCTTGTTTAAATCTAGTTTCCTCCATGTTTGAATTGCAGCTGTGGTCGCAGATGTGGTAGTAGTTGCGAGTGCGGTCATTGCGGCTACTATGACGCACAATGCAACTATTGCATGTGAAATCATTTTAAATTTTCATAAACTATATAAAATAATACCACTATGTCACTGCCCTATTTACCCACCATTGTAGAGTCTCAGTTTAATTCACAAGTACTGATTCGAAGGTGCTTGAAATACACGGTTGAGAGATTGTTAAAAGTAAGTTATATTTAACACAAATTAGGTTTTGAGATTCATAAATATTATTTTTTTGGTGAGAAAATTTGAACAAACAATGACTGATATCATCTAATGCGACTCCTAATGTGGTTACTTTGTGGATGTACACGTGAATGAAAATCTCACCGCAATAGCGGTGCGATGCGGTTGTAGAGCTACCACATCATCAATATTGTGACCGCGATTAAGAATGCGGACTGCAATTTAAAACTATTGTATTACATATCTTGATAATATTATCAATGAAAATGATTGTTTCTCTATTATAAATGTTGAGGGATCCATATCAAATAGGTCGAGACAAATAATACTTGTATCATGTCACAAAAGAATTAGATATATACACTCCTAGCTAGGTCAATACCTTTGAAGAGAATGATCCACAAAGCTCTGGGGCTCTATACCATCTTGTAGCAACATAATCCTGCAAGAAGCAACAAAAAGAAAGATGATAAAACCACCTTAAAACTAATTGCATATCATTCTCTTGCAAGTATAAATGAAACTACATACCGTCCAAAATATCGATGTTGGGGCATCATTAAATGCAACTCTTGCAAGTCCAAAATCACAGATTTTGAGTTTGCAGTTTGCATTTGCCAATATATTCTTGGGTTTGAGATCTCTGTGGTACACGTTAGCTGCAACCAAACATAAACTATCAAGTATCAGAAAAGAATCCACTATCAAGTCGAAACAATGAAAAAGAAAGATCGACATATACCCGAATGCATATACTTTAACGCACGTAGCATCTGATAAAGAAAAAATTGATGGTGATCACGGGTTAAGTCATCGTTAGCTTTGATGACTTGATGGAGATCAGACTCCATGAGCTCAAAGACGACATAAATATCTTTAAACTCTCTCTTTGAAGGAGGCAACATAATCCTCTTAATATCAACAATATCAGGGTGTCTTAAAAGTCTTAGCAACTTAACTTCACGGAGGATTCTAACGGCATCAGAGATATGCTCAAACGCATCCTGAATCTTCTTTATTGCTACCTTTTCCCCGGTGTGCGTGTCAATTGCCGCACAAACAACTCCATAACTACCCTTTCCAATAATCTCAAGAATCTTGTATCTGTTGGTTTCTCCATATTCTGTGAAAAACTCCAACTCTTTCGAATCCTGCAAGTTTTTAACTCTAAAATTTCATGTTCTATACAATTCAATCAGCTCAGAGACAATGTTCTAAGACGAAAACGCATCAAAACTTACTAAACAAAATCTTTCTAAAAAGATATAAATTCACTACAATGTATATTTCAATTCTAAATTTTGAAAGCTAGGAAATTATTATTATTATTACAAAAAAAAAAAGGAATTGCCTCCATATCATGTAAACATTCTAATGATAAAGTTTCATGTGAGTTAAACAATATCATAAGGACAAAAAAAAAAATATTAGATATAACTTATAACTTGTATATGATATATAATTATTACACACCTTGACAAAACAGAGCTTAATGATTGATAAAATCTAATTAAAAAATTGAAAACTTCCATAATATTAAAATGTTGTTCATTTTCTATCATTCCATGTCCCAATTTTAATTATATAACAATGTAACCATTTCTTGAAATAGAAAGAGAAAAAAACCTTATTGAGATGAATTTTCTGAGTCATTGTTCTCCGTTTTATATTCTCTTTTTTTTTCGGTTTCTAAAACGTAGGAATTGGGAAATGGATTGATGATA
Source organism: Trifolium repens (assembly GCA_030408175.1). Lineage (NCBI taxonomy): Eukaryota > Viridiplantae > Streptophyta > Magnoliopsida > Fabales > Fabaceae > Trifolium > Trifolium repens. The sequence goes on from CP125850.1 coordinate 20,081,505, forward strand.
TTTCTCGAAGCTTCGAATGGAGAAAGGAATTCGAAGCTCCGAGAATGGAAGATGATAATGATGATGGAAAACCCTAGAGGTTGCAGCACAAACCCTCTTTTCAGTTGAGAGGATCTGAGCGCAGAATGGAAGGAAAGAGATACCAGAACCAAGAAAGAGAGAGAGAAATGAAATGAAACGAAAGAGATTTGTAAATTGAAGAAGATGATAGGGTATATTGTTGGATTATTATTTTAGTTATTTAGTTTTTAATATTAAAATAACATTATTCAAAAAGTTGTTTATTTGTGTGGCTTTAGTTTTTTCTCTTTGTGTCTAAAAAAATAATGTTAGTTATTTTAAGAATTTAATTTATACAAGTTTACACAAACATCCAATAATATATTGATATATATCATCATGTAATATATTTTGGCTTAAATATTATTTTTGTCCCGGAAGTTTGAGATTATTTTGTTTTAGTCCATGTCCATGTATCTTTTTTTCTTGCGAATTTATCCATGTATATTCAAATCTTTAGTCCCTAAAGCTAAAATCCGTAGGAAAATCCGCAGAAAAATCCACAGGAAATTAAATCCTCAGGAATTTCCAGCAGGTTTTAGTTTCATAGACTAAAACCAAAAGATTTGAACATACAAGGATGAATTCGCAAGAAAAAAAGATACGGACTAAAACAAAAAAATCGCGTACTTACAAGGACGAAAATAATATTTAAGTCTATATTTTAACACACATAACATGTCAGACAACACATTATTAAATGCATGTGTAAAATAAGTTTACGCTTACGGTGCACAACGATTTTTTTTTCTCATTGTTCTTTAATCCAATTCATATCTTCTCATGTTTGAATGTTGTTCTGTTGAAGACGTTGTTGGTGTTATGGGTGCTCACGGTTTGGTTTGGATCAATTTTGAAGCAAAAATTTATCCGATTTAAAAATAAATTTACTTGCGGTTCGGTTTTTGGATGACAAGTTAAAAAATCTAATCCAATTTAATTTTATACGGTTTAATTTGGATCGATTTTTGAATATCAAAATTACAAGTTGTAATTTCGTTTATTAAATATTAATATTATAAAAACACTATAAAATAAAAGTTTGATTTTTTTGACAAAATAAATAATAAATTTGATGTAAAATATAATAAAAATAAATATTTTAGAATTATAATTATGAATTATATTTAAAACTTATGAAAAAATATAGATTACTAATAAGAAGTATTAAAAAAAATATGAAAACCAACAAATAGCAGGTCAATGTAACATATCTTACTAATTAAAAGAAAAATATATGTATGCGGTCTGGATCGGTTTTGAAAAATCAATCTAAAATTTGATCGATTTTTTTGGATCGGTTTGTGACTTTTAATCGGATTGGTTTGATTTGAGCACCATAGTTGGTGTATTACTGGTTGAGTCGTACACTAGTCCATGCAGTCACTTTGGGATATATATATTTTTTTAGCGTGAAATGTTTATCTCATTTCATTCATTATAATTGCAAAAATACATGTTGGAATATCGATATGGATAAGGAAATTAGCTAACAATGGAGCCGCCTTGGCTAGCCTATGGACAACTTCATTTGTTTGTCTTCGAATGAACTTAACTTGTGAGTTCATAAAAGAAATGTTTAATAAACTTCTGCAGTCTCTAATAATAGCACCAAAATCTGACTCGTAGTTTTCGTTGTTGTAAAGACTATCCAACACCCTTTTACAGTCAACCTCGAAATTTATGTCGCGAATCTGTAGCTCGTTAGCCCACCTTGAGATATATAAACACTACTAAAGAGTGTGTTCTTTCTAATGTAGGACTTTTTCCCACTTTTTTAATTCACACTTCTTAATTTCAAGTCCTACAACACCAATATATTCACCGCTTTTCCAATTCCAACTTTAAATGAACATTAGCAAGTTCATTTTTCAACAATGACTCAAACCAAACACACTATTACAAATATTTATTAGAAACGTTTGATCAATAATTCTTATCAACCGAAATAATGCTTACTTACAATAATAACCTTTGTTCCATTTATTTTTCTTCATCATTATCGATAACTAATTTCCGTTGAAAAATTTATTGGGCACATGGATTGTCCCCTCCAATTGAATTTTTTCAATACATATGAGCTAAAAATCGAACCCGTAACCATATGGTTAAGTGGTCAAGTCCCTTGCACTTGAATTAATTCATTAATTACAATTATTTTACCTTAATTTAAATGTGTGTATATATAATTAAATTTTTTTTCCACCTGTATACACCTCGAAGCAGTGTATATAGTGTACCCACCACTTTTGAGTTTTCCGGTATCAGCGCAAACATGAACTCTCAACAAAACCGTTACTCTTAACAGCCGCGTCAACACAAAGTCACAGATTTTTTCCGTTTTTTCTTTTCTTTTGACAAAACGCGAACGAAGCCTCTTCTGGTTTGAAATTGTTCTTGTTGACAGAGAGAGAGAGAGAGAGAGAGAGAGAGAGAGAGAGAGAGAGAGAGAGAGAGAGAGAGAGAGAGAGAATAATGGGCAGTGATGCATTGAGAAGCAAAGAGTACCGTGCGCTGAAGGATTTAGAATTTAATTTTAATGAATATGATGGAACTTTCTCTTTCTGCTTTTGGATTTATTTGATGAATTCTACTGCATTTCCTGCTATCATTCTTCATCAGGTCTATTTTTCTCCTTCGATTCTTTGCTTTTTAGTTTAAATGGTTTTGTTTTTGTGTATTTATTATTTCAGTTCTTTTCAGAATAACGGTTTCTCTTCATAGGGTTCATGATTTTGATGATAGCTGTGTAATTTCAATTTCAATTTTATAATGCTCAATTTCTACTCCCTTTTCTCACTTGTACTACTACTCAACATTTAATTTAATTTTTTTGTTATGGGTATGGCATTTTAATGGAATACATGAATCTGATCGGCTGTTGTGGTTTTAATTCATATTTAAGGGTTTTCAACAATGACGGATTCGGAAATTTACTTTAGTGGTAGAGGTCTAGGGCTGGATCCTCTCTGCTTGGGAGTTTGGAGGGGAGTAGATAAAAAGGACACTACTGATACCGTTTTGTCGTGACCGTTTTTGCGGTAATGGACATTTTTTAAAACCTTGGAAAAAATAATACAAATCTTTCACATATTTTGAGTGTTTTTGTAGAGAATGATCAATGAATACCTATGATTAATATATTTTTAATATTTTGAGAGTATTATAACAAAAATGCTTTTTGGGGGTGGCTGTCCCCCCATTCAAAGTTCTCAAGTTTTCTTAATCTGATTGAGACTTGGTATTATGGGGTTGACAAGTCTTAAATCGAGTAGTATAAGATGCTCAATAGAGTATTTAAGTGGCTCGATTCTACTCCGTTGATAGATAGTTTTTAAGGGAGAGTTTCCGAAGTGTTTGGATATTATTAATTGGTATCAGATATGATTGCTGGTGACTCGAAAAGGACTAACTATGGAGGGGCTGACCGGAAAGTCCGAGTAAAGCATCGTAGACTGGGGACGTCGACTCATAATAGTGTTATGATAGAGACTTGGGTATTATAGGGTGCCCAAGGGAAATGGATTTTCTGCTGTGAACCGTCCGATTTGAATCAATGGACAAAATTATTTAACTGTGTATTTAATCAAGACCGTTTGATTTGATTTTAATGGCTGAGATTGATTACTGTGGGAAACTCCCACAACAGGGAATCCTGGTCTGTGCCGAAGTCCCACATCGAGTAGTATGGGATGTTCGACAGAGTATTTAAGTGGCTTGCTTCTTCCCCTTTATAGTTAGATTTGAAGGGATTGTTCTTCAAGTGCTTGAATGCTTACCATGATCATAGTTTAGTATGTCAATTACTTATAGTTTGTAATCATACTATTATGTACCCAAATCTTCTGAGTTATTAAGAACTAATTCTATTTTCAGAGCTTTAGCATTGTGACTTACATGGAATTCTATGTACATGGAATACTATTTGTACATCCAATTTTTCACCTGCAATACTTTATCATTATGTTCCCTTTTGTGGTATTATTCTTTATTTATATTCAAAGTTCAGATAGCTAAACGAATTAATTGGGTTTGCAGATTCACTCTGACATTTCCGAAAGTGGTCCTTTTCTTGTTATTAACGATAATAAGAGAATCAATGTTTTACCAGTTCTTTACTTACACCAAGAAGCTCCTGTGACTTGCTCCGGTCCTTGGACAGAAGTTCCACATGTTACTGTTGATTTTGAGTTTCCTTTGGAAAAATGGGTTCATGTTGGATGTGAGGTATTGTATGTGACCACTTGAGGATTAGCTCGTGCTATTTTGTTTATGGCTTTCAGTTCACTGAAATGTCATTTGCACTCTACTCCTATATGTTGTTAATTACTATCTATGGCCTTAATTATAAGCCCCATTTGAAAAAAACTATTAAGGCCCTTTTAATAGACTCATTTATTAGTATTTTTTTTCTTTCAAAAAGTACCCATAACTAAGTGTCTAAAGTTGAAGTTAAACACACTAATAGACACATTATGTATACTACTCACCTACTTTTCTTAATATATTTGAAAATTTCAAAAAGTGTTTAAATAGGGATGGAGGTAGTATACAATAAGACATTGACCCTAATGCATGTTTATTCTGTTGTGTGGTGCGACTCTTCATATTTCCTTTCTAGATTTGAAATATGCAAGAGTAAATAGAATGAAATGAGAAAAACAATTGGCTTGCAATTTACCTAAGTTTGACCTTAAGCATTTTGGTAAACAAATGAAACATATTCCATGCTGCTAGATGTTGATATTAGTCCATTCCTTTTTTCTTTTCAAATTTTTTATGGGAATATATGAGATGGCTATATTCTTTTGTCACTACAGGTTTGTCCAGATTATATTCGGCTTCAAATTAATGGGGACATTGTAGGAGAAAAGTCACTGTCGGAACCCAATTCAAGGAATTTGAAGGATTTACATTTGGCGAATCGTTGTGGAGACATAAGTGGTGTGCAGGGTTATGTCCACAGTTATGAAGGATTCCATACTGTTTCTTCTATAAAAAATCATCATTTAAAGGTGATTCTGTGCACATGACTGTAATTTTGGTTCTTGAATTTCTATGTTAGTTGCTCAAATGATTGACTGTATGTTCTCTTATATTATTAGAATCATAACAATTAACAATACCTTATTCCTGTGGTGATAACTATATTTTATCTTTTGTTAGGACCCTCCTCTGAAGTTATCAATAGATGAATCATCTGTCTCTGAGATTGAAGAGGAAAGTGATGGTGTTTGGGGCATTGTTGGTGGCAAAGTAAGAAAGATATTCTGTTTTTATTTTTATTGTTATGAACCATAATGAAAAAGCTCTAGGGAGCCTTCAATTTTTTTAATGGAGTTTAATTTTGGAAATGATTGCACTTCTAGGAATGCAACTATTAGCATTCATTCTTTTCTTTCCTATGCTTATACTTCTAAGAACTTGACAAAATGTGCTAATAACTTTTCCATCTGGTTTAAACTTTATTTTCAACTTTGCCTTTGCATAATTTGGCACAGGCATCTTGTCGCAGAAATTTCTCATTAGACGTTGTTTTATCAGATGCATTTGGACAACCTGTAGATAGGGAGGATGAGGTTTATAATCCTGGCTTTAACACTTCTCAAGTTAATGCTATCTACTTGAAAGGAAGTTGGAATTTTTAATATTTGCTTTACTCTTTTCTGATCATGGCAGGTTTTTGCTTCACTTGTGTATGCTGATACGGGGGCTCCAGTGGAGAATACAAGTGAGGACGAAGCACCCCTTTTATGTAGCTATGATGGAATTGAATTTTCTTCCTTTGAAAGACCCAGCAAGTTTGTGTTGGGTCGTGCATCATTTAAGCTCAGGATATCTCAGGTAAAAATACCATGCACAAAACATTGTTTCTATTTATAATACCACAATATCTGATATTATTTACTGATTAAGTGGGGATACGGTGCCCGTCAAAAAATAAGTGGAGATACAGTACAATTATATATACACAATTCACTGAATAAAAAAAATCCCAAAGACTTAGAGATAGGAAACAATGGAAACTATGATATCAAAGATTAAAAAAGCAGGAAAGAATCATAGAAATACAATTGCAAAACAATCCCCCTCAAGCTGTAGCATATGTATGATTCGTATTCAGCTTATTACATATATAAGACATCCTAGGACCCCATAATGATTTAGTGACATTATTTGCTTGGGTGATCCTTGGAACTTGCTAAAGACATCCTAATCATGCCAGAGGAGATCTTTTCTAGAATAAAATGACAATCCACTTGTGTGTTTATTCCTCTCATGAAAGATTATATTTGAATAGAGGTACAATGCTGATTTGATTATCACAATCAAGTTCCATGGGACCTATATCTCAAAAACTTCAATTCTTGAAGCAAGTGTTTCAGCTACAAAAGGTTACATGTAGTATGTGCTTGACCTAGCATTAAGCAGTTTCTTTTTACTCTTCCTCGAGATGGGTTTCATGTATTAAGTATACAATACCCTAAACTGGATTTCCTTTCAGTAGCATCTTTACCAGCCTTGTCTGCATTAGAATATTAAAAATGTTAATGTTTCTCCTGTCCACACAAATGAACCCTATTTCGGGTGACCCTTGATGTATGCTATATCTGAACAACTGTATCACGGTGATTAATACAAGACAAGTTGTGGACTTGACTTACAATGACCTGGTTTATTTTATTTTATTTCAAATTTAGTCTAAACTTTTTGTAAATGTAATTTATTTTCATTATTCTCTGGCTCCATCAGTAACTATTGTTCCATTTGCCAGCTTTCATCCAAGTGTGATAACAGGTTGTTCCTCATCAGATTTTTTGTTCCAAAATTAGGAAATTATCCTTTCCTTCAGACAAATACCCGTCCAATTCGATGCATCTCCAGGAGCCGTAACACAAAATTATCCACTTTGGTGTGGAAAAAGTCAACCTATGCTCTCCAAAGACTCAATTTGTCACAATCTTCAGCAATTGGTGATGTGTCATTGGAACATGTGAATTCTGGTCATGTAGAAAAAACCAACCCACTGATGAAGCGGTTTAGAGTTGGATTTGACAAGATATCTGTATCAGTTAAGGCCGACCCCCCCACCTTAAAGCAACCTGGTGTCAAATGTAATTCTCATGTATGGCCTGCTAATCAGGTGGTTTTCTTTTTCATTCTTACTTCATGTCAAGCACAAATAAACATACATAATTATATTTAAAAATACAAAATGAAACCTAGCATGTGAATCGTCTACCCAATAGGTTATAGCCTTTATGGCTATTATTCCCAACATGGTACTACGCTCACTATAGGGTAGTGTGATCATCACCATAGAGACAACTAGAATATCTTGTTTATTCATACATAACCTTTTATTTACATTTTGTGTTTGTTACTTTTGTACTTGAATTTTAATTGGCATGTTTGGACTTTTTAGAATATTGATTGTAACAAGAGCTCTCCAGATAATGGAGGACCTCACAGAATGGAGTCTGCGGAGTAGTAAAGTACAACAAATTTTGAAACAATTGCTTTATTTTTGAAATTTCTGGTCACAAATCATACTATAAGCTTAAGGCTTTTGGAAGGCCTATGAATGGCTTTGCTTTAATACCCACCCCTGCATGCCAAGTTATGGATCACAGGCTAATTGAATCCTTGTGTTAAGATTTACTGATTAAGATAGTAAGGCTATGCTTGGATTGGTGGTAAATGATGGAAAGGAATAGAACCTCGGTCAAACACACTTTGATATTGTATTAGATGGCTAACTAAGCTTAAGCCTTTAGGAAGATGCCTTGGGATGCTTTTGTTTTATATCTCGCACTAAACATGTTTAAAATATCAATCTGATATTGAAAGCAGATATTTGAGCTTAGATATTCTCATATCTCCAAAATAGAACACAAATTTTTCTTGTAAGTGGTGTAACCAAGGCATTTTCTGTCCATCATTCTTACATGCTTTATAAACCTTTCTACATGTTTCCTTTGACTATTTCTTTAGGATATTTGTCTTATATAAATAATCTGGGTAGTCATTCTCATCTAACAGTAAACTGCAAACTTCAATGAAATTAGGTTGATAATGGGTTTCGGACAAGCTCGGATGGAAGATCTCTTAACGTTGAAGAAGCAGATGACGCTCCATCTGAATCATCAGAGAGTATAGGGGAGAGAAATTCACCTTCAAACAGTATGGAATGTAGAAGATATCCAATATCTGATATGACCATTTTCAAATACTGCCTGGCAGGATTGGCTGAGAGATCTCAGATGCTTAAAGAAATTGCCACATCTGCTTCTGACAAAGAAATTTTAGAGTTGGCTCATAATGTTTCACACTATTCAGGATGTTCCCACCTTGGGTAGGTGATTTTTCTTCATGCAGCTATGTATAATTGTCAGATGATATGAAAGTATATCTTATAATATCTTATTCCTATCTAGAATGTCTCTTCAGATTAGTTTCTTATCTGTATGTATGTTAGGTTATCTCTTAGAGTAGTTTCCTATCCTAAACTATTTTCATATTATCTCTTATGATTAGTTTCCATATATTTTAATTGTTATTCAGGAGTCTAGTTTTAGTATAAATAAGTTTAAGTGCTTCATATATGTACATGGGGGGGCTATAGGTATAGGATGGGAGTGTTTAAATGTGCCAACTTAGTTGGGATGTCTATTCAATCTTTGATGCTTAGATGCTCTTAGCTTATCATATATGCATCTCCATCAATTATCAATTCAAAACATACCCATTCTTGAAATTTGGGTTAGGCCTAACTCAACCCTACAAGTTTGGTTTGTAAGGTGACAGATGTATTTAACTTGATCACATTTTTAGGTCATATCTCATCCAAAATGACTCCATTATTTTAAACTTAGCTAAACCCTACTGATGCAAAAAAATAAAAAAACAGAGGAGGATTTAGAAAATCATCCTGGCCCCTTGGCTATTATTCCAGCCGCAGACTGGTCCGAGCTTATCCCAATTGCAGTTTGGTCCACGACTATCCTAGCTGTTAAATGGGTCTTCTTGATAGTAGATCAGCAAAAACTTCGTATTACTTTGAGGAGTCCAAGTCAAGAAGAAGCTATAGGTTCCATGATTAACACAGCACGAGGGTAAATGGGTTTTGGCCATTTGAAGAGTCTCCCAGCAATGATTGTGATTTCCCTCAATACTGGCCACAATAGTAAATACAACTGCTACTAATGTAAAATGCAACACTGTAGACCTCAATGTGAATGCTATAATTCACTGAACCTAAATTCAAGTGTGAATATTCTCGCAAATTCTTAGAATGTGGGTTTGGCTTAATTCAACATCATAAAACCATCTTGTAGGGTGATGGAGCTCCCTCTTATAAACATTTTTTCACGCCATATCACATCCAATGAGACTATTATCACCTTGCCTGACGTCCAAGACTGAGAATTTGGAGCGTGACTTGAGTGACCATATAATAGGTGACACAAGACATCTCGAATAAGCCCTGATACCGTATTAGAATTTCAGTGTGATTTAATTCAACTCTTTAAAACTGACTTTTAAGGTGATAGATGCCTCCCTCTTATAAGCACCTTTTAGGCCATATCAAATCGAATGTGGCACTCTTAAGACCATGCCACACGTCCAGGTCTAAACATTTGGAGCGTCACCCGAGTGGCCCTATAATGGGTGACACAACATATCTTAGATGGATACTGATACCATCTTTGAATTTGAACCCCACAAAACAGGCTTGTTAGGTGAGGGATGCCTTCCACTAGTGGACACTTTTTCAGAGGTCAGACCACAAATAAATTTGCTTCCACACCATTCTGTCCTTATTATTTGAGTAATATAACAAGAAGCACTAATTTCTTGAAGTTTTATTCAACATAATTAACTGCATTTACTGCAATTACTCAGCATGTTTCCTCTTTTTAATTACCGGTTTTGTTTTTAAATCAGAAACCAAATACTAATTGCCAAGAGATTGATAGAGGATGGAACTAATCTTTGGTTGGCAATGTCTCCAAGCAATCACCCTGTTCCTTGGGAGAGTGCAGTGTATGAGATTGAAGAACAATTCATGAAGATTGCTTCTTGTGGGTCAAGATCTCTCTCTCATCAGGTCCAATTTTTTTTTTTAGTCTCATTTGGAAAAAATTTGGTCATTTAATATCAATACAACATTTATTACATTTTACTGATGTTACCCTTAATTATTAAATTAGTTCCAAGTATATGGGTGGACAAACAATAAATTAGGTGCAATAATATTTTAGTCTTTAACATATTATTTTGCACTGAAAATAATCATTTTCTTAATAAGTGTGCACATTCCGAATGGGACATAATACGAGACAGAGGAAGTATCATAAATTTATATAATTTAGTACACCTTTAACTGTTTATAACACGGGTGTTGTGTAATTGGTATTACATTAATGAGATACTAGTACACCATTTATGGTTACTAACATGGTAATGTACTTTAAACACAATAGTTCGAATCTTACGTGCTTTAATGAGATACTAGTACATCATTTATATATTGTGAAAGTATTGCCAAATTCTACTAAAAAACATGCGGCAGAGTTTGATCTCTACTGTTTGTATTTGTGTGATATCAAGTAATCACTCATGATTAAATCAATGTTTTCTGTAATCAGAAGACTATACCAAAGAGTAAACTGAAAGAGATAAATAAAAGTTAGATTGATCTTTGGGGGTATCAGAATCATAGAAAATTAGCATGCAAAAAATTCATTGTTTTTGTAATGGTTGCAGGACTTTGAGACTCTAAGAAAGATTGCTGGATGTCAAGAGTATTTAACACAAGAAAACTTTGAGAAGTTGTGGTGCTGGTTGTACCCTGTAGCTTGTGTAATATCCAGGGACTGGGTAAATCCTATCTGGAATTCCATTTCACCTAAATGGATTGAAGGATTCATCACCAAGGAGGAAGCAGAAGCTTCACTTCAAGGTCCGACAGGGTTTCAAGAACCTGGTACTTTTATACTTCGGTTCCCCACCTCAAGAAGCTGGCCCCACCCAGATGCTGGTAACCTAATTGTTACTTATGTTGGTAGTGACTACAAACTGCGCCACAGACTACTTTCAACAGATCATATATATGGGTAAGATTTATATCTCTTTTGTCGAGTCTGTTGTGTATTTTCTACTTAGATGTTCAAAGTCATTTATGAGGAAGAGTTGATGATATGTACTCCTACTTTAATTATGTTTGTAATGACGGAGAATATGTAGGTAACCAAGTGTTTAGGTCGAGATGGTCTTGAGGTGAAAAATTGTGATTTTCCCCTTTTTGGTCTAGAACAACAAAAAGATAATGATCAACAACAATAATAATAACAACCAAACCCCTTTTCCACTAGTTTCCACTAGGTAGTGTAGCTACATTGATCAAATGATCCTATAATGTCTTGCTATATACATATAATTTAAGTTCGTTGATAAACATTCAACTCCAAATCTTTCTTAAGAGTTTGGCCTATAGATTTTAGTTTTACGTTTCTAATACTGGACTGTTCATTCTTCTTTTGTTCAATCCTGCTTACAAATGTTTTTATGGGTCTTCTCCATACAAACAAACTAGGACCAAACTATTGTCAATAACTTTGATCAATTTAGCTTAATCCTGAAGAATGGGAGGGATTGTAAGGATGAAGTTCACACTTGATTGTAGATGTTTTGATATAACATAAAGATCCATTATTGACTATATCTGAAGCAGTGAAAAAAGTAAATGACTATGGATTGGATGAATGCTCCTTACAGGAGTGGTGAAATTGACAGAGGAATGGAAAAAGAAGATAACCAAAGGGAAGGACCAGCTCCTACACTCTAACTCACCCGATGTTCCCTTAACTAATTTTCTGATATATTTCTGTTACCCAACCCGTTCTTTTTTACGCAGTCTTCTCACTTCCATTTCTTTATATTAGAATCTTCTTTTCTACTCACTCTTTGATTTGGTAAAGTTGATTTAGATTTAAAGTGCACTGAAGGTAAAATAACTTATGTTTGGGTACTTTCACATAAAATGGAGTTGAACAATAATTTAAACCAAAAAATTATGTTTGGAGCCAAAAACTCCAAATCTTATTTTGTAATTAGAACTAGAATTCATTAGAGGTAAAAACTTTCTACTTGTTTATGAACAAATTGTAAACATTTAATTCTGTAAATTATTTTTTCAGAAGGCTCATACTCCATTTATGTATTGAGACAATTCATTTTCTCCTTAACTAAAATTTTGTTCGCACTTCTTGTTCATATAGCTATGATAATCAAAGAATTGATGTAAAACCATTGCAAGATATGCTACTGGCAGAACCTGAGCTGTCCCGGTTGGGAAGGTAAGATATATAGCTGCTTTATTATATTGAATTGTTAACATTTCATAATATTAACTGTTTTTTCTATCATTGGCAATTTTTCAGGATAATGAGAATTTATTAAGCACAATTGCATTTACATTATGGCTGAATGTCCCTCAATTTCCAGTTGAAGATGTCTTTCAATGTTGTATTGTCATTATAGATTCACAAAGGAGGATAGGGTTATAGGTTGAGGTTAAATTATGAATCTATGATTGGTTATTTTTCAATTAATTTGTATATTATATACATGTAAAGTATGAAATGGGATTTCATTTTATTTTGTATTTCAAATGGTAACCTTAATCAAATATAGTAATTGGCTTTTTCTATCAAATATTAAATAATATTGAAAGTAATTGGGGGTCTTATATAAAAAATATTGAAAGTTAATATTGTTAAACAAATATTAAATAAATATAAAAAGAACCGACATTTGGTTTAGAGTTCAAATCAATTTTTATATCGTAGGTTAACTTTTCAACCTTATTAACACTCCATCCTCCTAAAGCTCCTATCATCAAGGAATGTGCTCTTTTGAATTGGAAAAATGTAATTCTAATGGAGCTGCTCTTGGCAGCCCTAGCCTTGCTTTATGTGGGGGCATTTTTAGAAATCTTAATACTATTAGCCTTGGTTGTTTTCCAGTTAATTTTTGTATCAGTTATGCTTATGCCTTTAATGTTGACCAATTGTGTTATGATTGCCACATAAATGAGATTTTTTTTTGCAACCTACCGTCTTCTTGCGCACTCTATGATTTCCTGTTTTTACCCTTGGGACATTATAAAAGTGAAATTTATTTGAGAAATTTTGTCAATATCGTCCGCTACTTAAGTAGCTGATTAGGCAAAGGTCTACCATGTGGCAACTTTTAATTAGCCACCTATGCAACCAAAATGGCTATTAAAAGGAGGCCAGGTGGTGAGGTTTCACACCTCTCCACTTATATTTTTCTGTTTCTTTGTTTAGTTTGTGTCATTTCATGTGTAAATGACGCATAGTCTTTCGTGTGTAAATGACACATACTGCTACAAACGTATATTAAAAACTTGAAAATTCAAACATAAACATCCCATACTTGAAAAAATATCAGAAATTCAATACTTCAATATTTATTGAAAAGAATAACTTCATTGCAAGCTCTGCCAAGTTATGTGAAGATGATGGTGGTTGAACACTCCTTAGCTTGTCTAAAAATAATCATTACCCAACTACCCGTAACACCGCCCTATACTCTAATATATTACCACAACATGTTGAATTGCATCAAAGACTAAAAAGCATCAGCATAACTGTGTAACAGGAGTTGCTGTATCGACGCACACAATACAAAGATACAGATAAAACGTTTAATAGCAACAAAAGCAGGAGTAGTATTTTACACTTCACCAGGTGCAAAGTCATACTACCAAGATTTGCACTCGAACATTCAACATATTGATCATCAACGAATTTTTTTGGAGGTACTTATCATCTCATCCAGCAACTTTTTTTGTGAAAGTTCTTCCAGTTGGAATTTGTTGGGAGGACCTAAGCAGGATGTTTCCAGATTCAGAATTCCAATTAACTCCGGCCTTCATAGGAGGTGGACGAGTTTGACCCAAGGACTGTCTTCGAGTAGCGATTGACATGTTGGCTAACTTGTCAGTTGTTGCCGAAACTCCACGTGCAGTCCTCCACTTGTTTATAGAAGCTGCCAACACAAAAATTTAACCATTGAGCTTATTTTTAGAGCATAGAAGCAACTACCTAACACACCTTAGGCAGTGAGAGGTTGGATAGCTGCTTCATGAAAGTTTGTTCAAAATATTTATCATGAATAAAAATTCAAACCACACTTGAAATGATTATGGATGATAATTGGCTTAGATTGACTGAATGACTACAATAGGATCATTATAAGCATTTATGTACTTTAATTGAATTCTCCCACAATTCAGTTTCAGTCACAACAATAAAAGTAAATATACAATAATAATTAACCACAAACATTGACAAAAGTGCTTACTCGGGCTGTCTTTTCCTGGCGGTTGATATTTTGATTGTTGAGTAGTCTTCACTGGTTTCTTATTTTTAATTCCATCCTTTAGCAGAACCGGAAAAAATTATTAGCATGATGGAATTTAAGAAAACAAGTCTACAGCGAAACAGAGAACAAATCATTACCTCATTTGCCATATCCAGCTTTCGTTGCACACCTATAATAGAAATGAATGAGAACAATGTTCTATACAGTCAATAAGTGAAACAGAGAATGAGACAAACAAAATGGATTACTTTTTGTATTTATTTAGTCCAAACAGGAAAAACCTCATCTTTATTCATTGTTTTCATCAGTTATAACTTACAATTGAGATAATGTATTGATAAGGACATTTTCCAGCTTAAATACCAACAGTTTTTTCTGACAGATTAAAAAATGACTTCAAACTACAGATGCCAGGGTAAAAACAAAGTATGCATGCATTTAACCTATAAATGGTTGAAACCAATAAGATTACCTGGAGCTAAAGCAGGACGTAATTTGGGGGAAGAAAAATTTGTGGCAAGTTTTGAATTAGGCAATGCACCAGAAAGTCTCTTGACCCCTTGCCGATCCACCGATCCCCTTATTCCAGCTGCAAAAATAAGAGAAACAATTAGGAGTTTAGTATTACTAATTTCTTATTAGTATCCCCACCAATTGAACCATAGTATGTCCTTAGCATACTAAGCAACACACGAAGTTACATACCAGATGGAGGAGTTCTGGTTACTGCTCTGGTGCGAAGCGACGGAGGAATGTAAAAGCAACTCTACAAATTATTTTGCATAAAAAAAGTCAGAATCCAGCATATAGAAAGCAAGTTTCGCATAGAAAAGATAGAAATAATTTTAGACAACAAATTGAAAGTATGAATTAGTTAATAGAAAACCTGGAAGAAAGGATGCTGAAGGGCCTCTGCTGCAGAAGGTCTTTTGCAGGGATCCCATGAACAAAGTGACTACAGATATAGAAAGAAAACAGAAAAGGAATCAGTACTACTTATTTGAGAAATGTAGGCCAGGCCCAAGACTGAATTGATATGCAATGAATCAGAACTACTTACTTTTATAAGGTTGATTGCATCGTCACCTCTGGATGGAATCAGTACAGAGAGATCTGCAGCAGCTAGCTGTAGAAATAAATACATGGAATACAGTAATTAGCTGAAGACAATACATATCTTAGTATTATTTATTTATCACATTAATACCCATCTTAATATATACATTTAGAAATATTATAGTTGATAACTAATATTACAGTAGAGAGTAGACCCATCTTAATATTATTTATTCAAGAAAATACTAACAAATGCCACTAGGGCACTCGTTATGGAAACAAGTAAAGTTCTCTTGGAACTTGTGTAGTTAACCATTTAAGAATATAAAAAAATGTTATTTTCAATACCAAATTGACTTCTTTTGTTTCCTTAATTAGTGCTCCAGAGGCACTAGTTAGCATGACCCTCTATTATTTATACATACCAAGGTATTCAGCTAGTTTATAAATAAATAAATACTCTCTTTGTTCCCTACTATAAGCAAAAATTCACTTTTTAGGTTCATTGAATAAAAAGTGAATTTTTGCTTATAATAGGGAACGGAGGGAGTAGCCATGACATATGTGACATGTGGTACTAGTAATTTATTTATCAAGCTTAATAACAGTAGATTAGTAGAAAGCTTAAATTGCCACACATGTCATTACTAGCATAATAAACTAGTGCCCCAAAAGATGAAAACTGGAAACAGCAGCCATATTCCCGTCACCTAACTTCCTCTTCATGACAGAAAAGAAGTCTCTTGATTTAGTGTACAAGGTGAATGAGCGACTACTTAACGAGAAGAGAAACACACCCATAGAGAAAAAGAAGCCTTCTACACTCTATTTGACGATACGTTCAAATTAAGAGAACTGACCTGTGGAAACTGATAGTTGATATCCCTAGCAAGTTTGAGTCCATCAGCCCAGGATTCAGCAGTTGGACTACCTATCACACTGCATATTTTGTAGATCTCATCTGCTTCACTGCATGTACAGCCATAATCGAATAGGTTTATTTCCAACCAACTTATTGCACAAGATGCTTAGACCAGGACTCCATTTGTACAGATACTACGCAGTAAACTAATTGCAAATTTGATTTCAACCAAATATTTGTGAAAATTAATTGGAGTCAAACGTGTGAACATTAGTAACCTTTTCAAGAGTAGATTGAGGAACCATAAATTTCTGAACTTCCTAATAATTATTTATTTCCTATATCTAAGTAAAAATACCATCGTCTGGGAAGCTTTAGAAGCAGAGAGAAATAGATAGAACATGATACCTGGAACCCGGAAATAGAGGACTCAAAGTGAACAACTCAGCCATAATAGCACCCATAGCCCACATGTCTGGAAGATAAAACAGAATGAATATAAATGTTTGTATGGTACTAATCACATTACTACAATTAATTAGTCTGTATCACACTTACCAACTTTGGAGCTATAAAGGGAAGACTGAAGCAAAACTTCAGGAGCACGATACCTGATCATAGGGAATTTTACATGTCATTAAATAAAGTGCATTATACATCTTCTATAATATAATGATCTATTCAAGTTTAAAGATACATACCACCGTGTGGAGACATACTCGGTATATGGTGGTTGTGAGCTGATCTCTCGCACTAGGCCAAAATCAGAAACTTTGATAATATCCTTGGTGACTAACAAGTTTTCTGCAAAAAGAACCAAACCTTGTATCAAACAGCAAAACTTTGCCGCACATTAATAGAGATATGTGCAATACACCAAGCACCTTGTCTGTATTTTTCTCATGTTATGCAAATTCAATTAATCAGCAAGCCAAAACTACATTAAATTAAAAGAATAAAATTTGAAAATAAAAAGATTTGATGACAGAAGAAACCGCTAATATTTTCCACCTTACATGCTATATAAAGTAGAATTATAAATACACTTCTGTGACTCTGTCACCATTGTATCATACATATTCTACCAAGACTGTACAAAAAGTCATGAAAAAGTACCAGGCTTTAGATCACGATGAAAATATCCACGCTGGTGCATGTATGCAAGACCTTGGAAAACTTGAAAACACAAATTTTTAACTTCATCTTCAGAAAACGGCTTTTCCCTTTTTTTCATAAGTTGGTAGAGGTTGCATTCCTGCATCATTGAAAATGGACATGAAACAGTTAATATTAGACTTCAAAACAGCCACCATTGTGCCAGAAATATCCAGCCACTCACCATGTACTCAAAAACAAGGTACAGAATGTCACTTTCTCGAATAACTTCCTTCAGTTTCACGACATTTGTGTGGGTCATTTTTCGTAGTGACTGCCAAAAAGGGAAACTAGATAATAAATATATGCAGAAGTATAAACATGTAAAATAGGTTTAGGAAAGAAAAGTGAGATGTTATACCTTGACTTCTCTCAGGTTTACACACTCCTCCCAAGAGTAATATTTCTTCTTCATTTTCTTGATTGCAACCTGTAATTTTATGACAAATTAAAATGAAACACATGATCCAACTTTGCATAGAGCACCAATATAATTCCAACTGAAGAATACTTACAACTTCACTGCTTTGCTTATTAATGGCTCTCCAGACACTCCCGAATGTTCCATCACCAACTTCCTTAATTAATTTGTACCTTTGTTTGGGAAAGAAAGAAGAAAACCTTAAACAAAGATATTCAACAATAAAAAAGAAATAAATAGCAATTTCTGCAAAGGATAATCACCTCTCCATTGTTTCCACAAAACCCAAAGCAGATCTTTATTCAAAAGATAGGTGGTAAAATAAAGTCTAGTAGAGAATGCTGAAATTACAGATATCTTCTGGTCCAGCAAAAATTGGCAAAACTCAGAGACTCTCTAATGGAAGGGCGGCACAGCTTTATTGATTAATACTTTAATAGACCTATGGTATTATAGAGGTAGAAGGATGCAGGTGGTACAAATGAACAATTACTGGAGATCATAATGGCACTTCCTAGGTCAAACCGAAATGATTGATCAAAGCTACAGGATTAAACTCTAGCTAAAATCACTGTGACCCAACACTTAAGAGCTTCAATAATAGGCACTTCATCTAGTCTACATAGGCGTTATTAAAGAAATTTAAGGTAAAAGATGTTTTGTCATCACCAATACCCATTGGGACAACGAGACAATTATTAAAAACTATAGTCTGCACTGTTTTAATGCTATTGCTTATCCAACGCTAAAGATACAGGCAATATCCATATCAGACACCAGTTTATCTACTTCATTCCTGTAGAAGAAGGAAAAGGTTGAGTTACATTTTAGTAAATTAAAACAGATGAATGAGATAAAGTCATGATAGATCTCTTACCCCCAGAAGCAGATTGTTCAGATGTTTCAACTGGATGTTGGGTCAGCAATGCACTGTCATATGAACACTTGTTAAGAAACAACTACTTTAAATGGTTAGATCCAAAGAAGAAGAAGAAGTTCTTACTTGTACAATTTCCCTAAAGGTGCAGCACTTCTCTCAGAAAAAACAAGCATCACACAAACTGAGCTGATTGCTAAGGACAAACGGACAACTAAGTGCAATTAACAAAGGAAACCAGAAGAAATTCTCCAAGCAAGAAGAACCGCCAGTCGAGCATTTCTTGAAATGAAAATAAACAATACTTGTGGCTGCTTGACCAGAAAAGAACTCCATCCATGTTTCATAAAATAAATCAGGAACGTTAAGATTCAAATGCAGATCAACCTGCAATAAGAGAACACGATCAAACCTTGGATTAGATTAATAATTCTATACCGTAAATACATATATGGTCAACCTAAATAGAAACATCAAAAACTGGAAAGACAGCTAATCAAGTTGATACTAATGCTCTTACAACATCTACATTAAAAGAGTATGCAGCATCAACGCTCAACTAAAATTCATTCTATAACATTTATAATTTGTTGCTATTCCTCCAGAAATTTTTAAGTTTTTCCAGTGATAGAGAATTATAATACAACTATCTCCCAAAATGCTGTAATGAATTAAATTAAGAAAGCGAGAATCAACATATGGAACCAATATAATTTGCTTTGCTTTGCTAAAATTCATATTACCAGCGTCATTCCATATTTCTGATTAATCGACAATGTTAAATTTTGAAATCCTCACAGCCTAAGGACCTAATAAACAAAATGCTCGTGTAATTCAGTATTGTTAAATGGCGGCTATAGTGGCGCTATAGCACTATATCATATTGGAATTTGAACAGATCACTTTTGTTTTGTGATATGCTATTTACTACAAAATATTGTCAAATAGCAGCTTTAGCACCATACATCGTGGAATTTGACAAACCGCTATTTTCCGTGATCCGCAATTGACAACACTTATGTGACTCCATACATATGATGAGATCCTTGCAAAGCCATGCAAGTCATATTGTCATATCAGTTTCTAAATGTTGAAAATCTATATTCAGAATGCACATATAGCTCTGAATATTCGTTATATATTCAAGATAATAACAAGCTGCGCCGATAACCCAGAATATGTAGTCTCTATTAGTTCCTAATATTGTAATGTAAGGAAAAATTCAACCAAAAAAAATACACTTTGAAGGACATTAGGCATATAAATAACATTACTAACCCTTTAAAAAATCCTTGAAACATATAACAAAACCAAAACCAAATTCACGGACCGCAAAATCAGATATCTATGACACCCAGAATGCAAAGACTATATAATAATCAATAGGATTGCAATGAAGCCAGTGCAAAATAGTAGATCATAGAAATAGAAGAAGAAAAAACCATAATTTCACAACACAAGAATAATTAATTAATTAACCCTTAAAAAAATTGGCGCGAAACCTAAACTGAACCTACCAATCAATCCATACATAAAAAAACGAAAAGCGTTCCTCGTGAATCGAAAAAAGTGGAATTAGATTGAATTGAATTGCAATTTGAAATGGAAATTTTGATGTGATTGGAAAAGAAGGGATGGATCTGAAAGAGAGATAGAGAACGTGCCTGACGAGTATGAAGAGAAAGGGGGAAGACCGTCTCGAAGGACGGACGGGGAAGAGTTGTTCTTCTGTCTCTCTCTCTCTCTCTCTCTCTCTCTCGATCTCTTTCTCCCTTTACCACCAAAACCAACCCTTCTTTCTTTCTTTCTTTTCTTCTTTTTCTATTTTGCTATTTTTTATTTCTTCTTCTTAATTCGAGTGGTCACTATATGTTTGCAATTCAAGACTTTTGGTCAATTATTAATTACTCAAAAAAAAAAACTTTTGGTCAAAATAAAAATAAAATATTCTTACTTGGTATAAATGTTATGAAATGTTAATTAAGATTTAACCTCTTAAGACTTTTTTTCTTGACTCTCATTTTTTTTGGTAGAAGCTTTGACTCTCCTTTTTAAGAAGGATAAATTTTAAATTTTATTCAATTATTTGTGTAATTACTGGCGCGTCAGCAATCATATGTTTTATGCGATGTTTCAATACTTGGTTACAGATGTTGAGATCAATGTTGAAACATTATGCTGATAGTGGACATAAACAAAAATAACTAATAAGGACAGAAAGCAATAAAAACCACGAGTGATTTGTTAACACAGTTCGGTGCACAACGCAACCTACGTTTGGGGATACCAATCCAGGAAGGAAATCCACTATAATAGCCATAGTTCAAAGCTAAACTCCGCCGTTTACAACTTATCGCCCAACAACTACACGTGCGACTTCACCTTATGAACCTCCTAAAACTAAGATCCTCATCTCACTTTCACTCTATCACAGACCATGTGATGATATTTATAAATAAGGTGAAAATACTTTCAAACACAACTAAGAATTTGAAGACACACTCCTAGAAACTGAACCACTCGTACCTAAAGGCTTAGAGTGATACACAAGAAAACATTCTTACTATGTACTTCACAACTTAAGAGTAGTGTACAATATTACAACTCAACAGAACAAAGACATAAACTTGCATCAAGGTGATACAAGAAAGGTTCACAATTAACACTGACTTAAAATCCTAAAACTCTATATTATTTGTGACGACTCAAGTGCATAAATTAGGTTTTATGTCTTGCTTTATATACCCTTCAGTCAGCACGAACTTGATGAACATCTTGGGCTTCCAAAACAGAGATGATCCACGAAATCTCCAGCTCACAAATATATTGTTTCCATAAATGTTTCCAAATATATCTGAACCAATTACAAAGTTTCCTAAAATGTTTGGATATCTTTAGGAAATAAACACAGCGATTATTCTGGACTAGCACTCGTCTTGCTGCACAAGTAAAAAGGTGTGGTTTCCTTAAATAAGTATAAGAAGATACGATACGCAATTCAGCCGCGTAAAACAGGGCACACTGGATGTTGTACCCACATGTTGGAACATTCTGTTCAACATCTTGCTGGTATTTGTTTTAGCAAAATGAAGTCAACACTCAAATACTCAACAATTTGTTTTATTGGATGTTTTTACAAGATCTTGTCAAAGTTGTTGGCCTTGAGATTGAAAAGGGTCTTGGGAAAATTAATATCTCTTTACAAATTGGTGTTTTTTTTAGACAGATTTTAGATGGAGTTGTTGTGCTAAATGAGGTTATTGACTTAGCAAAGAGGAGAAATAAAATTTAAAGTAAATTTTAAAAAAGCTTATTAATTGGACTTTTTTGGAGTGTATATTATGATAAAAATGGGGTTTGCATAGGGGTGGGTAAAATATATATGGCATGTATCTTTAATTGTGTTATGTGGTAGTCCAATAGAAGATTTCAAAGTTTGTAAAAGTTTATGTTAGGATGATCCTCTCTTATCATTCTTGTTTATGACAGAAGTTGAAGAATTAACAGGTGTACCGGATAAAATACTATGGTACTATTTGTCTAAGGTCCAATTCGCCTATTGGCCCATGAACTCGGTCATGCTTTGGGCGAGATGGAATCGAGAAAATAGGAACACATGGAGCCACTTCTTAGCCCACTACTCTCAACATATTCTTCTATATATTGGGCAAACATCCATAAGCAAATTACATTCTAGCAGTATCATCTAGCTGAGTGCATACCCCCCAGTTCCTAGCAGGAACAACAGGTATGGTCAATACTGGGAGGTAGTGATTGATAAATCATAGAAACTTTTCTTGCACATCAAGTGTTCGACAATGAGGAATTTGGTTTGAACACTTAGAAAAACTTTTGAAATAATTTTTGCACACTAGGTGTTCGACAAAATTTCTCAATTATAAAATTCATTCTCTAAGATATTAGGGGGGTGTATTGGATTAAGATTTCAAAGGATTTTAAAAGACTTTTTTATGATAAAACAATCTTGTGGTATTCAATCATGACTTTTATAAAATCTAAATAAATCTTATGATATTCAATCAGGACAATTAAGATTTTTTTTTCAATGCACCGAAATCCGTTGGTATTCAATTGAGATTTCTCAGGACTCTTATAATGTCACTTGGTATTCAACAATCTACAAATTTCAATGGATTTTTTCATGAAATGGATTTTGCGAGACTTTTTACTTAAAAATACAAAGAACACACTCATTTAACAATCTCACCAAAATTCATGAGATTTCATGAGACTTTTTTTTTATTGTTATCTCTCTTTGTTTCTTCATAGGCTACACTATTTCTCTCCCTCCCCTGCGTTTTCCTTTTTCTTCAAAGGCTACACCTTTTCTTTCCTCTCACCCCTACCTAGATTCATTCCTTTTTCTTTTGTTGATTTCTAGCATAATCATGAAACCCTATTTTTCAATTTCTTCATTTGTTTCTTCGTTCAAATTGGGATTTTTTTCATATGTCAGTACTCCATGCATAAACCCAATTTTTCAATTTCTTCATTTGTTTCTTCGTTCAAATTGGGATTTTTTCATTTGTCAGTACTCCATCCATAAACCCTATTTATTCAATTTCTTCATTTGTTTCTTCGTTCCATTTGGGACTTTTCTTATCCCTAATTTTGACTAATCCCCTCTTCTTCTTTTTTATTCAAACGTTACGAAAATAAATCACTTTTATAATTTCCTTTTTTGCTTAAAATTCATTAACTATTCAAAATCTTAAAAATCCATAAAATGCCGTGAAATCTTAAAAATCTGTTTAGAAATCCATTACAATCTTGTGTCAAGAGTCATGATTGTAAAAAGTCTTTTATAAAAATCTTTTAAAATTCCACAAAATCATTAAAATCTTACAAAATCTTCAAGACTTTTTTTGTCAAAATAGTCTTTCAAAATCTCAATCCAATACACCCCCCTTAATTTCTCATAATTGTGTTTGATCATTATTTTAATTGTTAATAAAGTAAAACAATTGGAGGCTTGATTTAGTTTTAGCTAATTACCAAAGTTTTATTGATTGCAAAGTTGTAGTTGTATTCAAATAATTCCTTTTATCGATCTGAATAAAAATTGTAATTGTATCCATTGCTTTTGTTGGCAAAAAGGGCTAACCCGCCCCGCCATTAACCCGTCAAAAAAGGGGTGGAGCGGGGCGAACAAATTAGAGATGGCGGATTGAAAATCTCACCCCACCCCGTTTTATGAGGAGCCCGCGGGTTGGCGGGTTAACCCGCCAATTATTTAAATAAAAAATTCACAAAACAATGTAAAAATAATTAAATTAAAAAACATTTTATGTAGTAAAATACGTATCAATTGAGTTAATATAAATTATTATTCAAAATTTTATAATGCAATATAAAATATCTAGAATAAACCAACGAGACAACAAAAATGAAAATATAATGAGTTCATCAATTTAAAAAATATTAGATACATGAGCTTAAAATCATACAACTAAATTAATTTAATTAAAAGAGTTATATATTAGAGAAAAAATTTAAAAATATTGTGACTTATACATAAAAAGAGGTGGGAAAAAGGTATTTTTAATTACTATTAGGTCCGACGGGCCAACCCGCCCCACCCCGTCTTTTTAGAGGGTTAGGCGGGGCGGGGCTCTTACTAATGGCGAGTTCAAAATCTCAACCCATCCCGTAAAAAATAACAGACTAAACGGGCCGGCCCAACCCATTTTGTCATCCCTTTGATAGTATTCGTTATCATTCTTCTATACTCAAGTTTAAGCGATCACATATAATCTCTCAAACTTGTTACTTTTTTAAGAAAATTTAAATGTTTCCGCTACACTTTTAAAAGCTGGTATCTCTATTCAACCCCCTTCTTCTAAAGAATTCCGCATCATAAATATCAACACCAATCGTTTGAAAACATGTTTTTATATTCTTTTAGTTTCCTTCTAAATATACGAGTTCATTATGAATTTTTCTTTTATAAAAAGCTATTTTCGATTAAAAAAACTATAAATAAGAGATAATATTACAATATTCGGTGATTGAATAAACAAAACCAAACCATGCAGAATTATTAAATTATGCAATTGTGACAAAAGTTAATCAAGAAATATATAAAGGCACACACAAACATTGAAATAAAATCAAATCAGAGTGATCCCATAAGTCCTAGCTCAACTGACAAAATATGCCGAAATTGTTAGGCCGGACGTCATAACCCGGGTTCGAACCCGGGATCTCATAATTATGTGAGTTTAATTTCCAGTGGATTACCACTTCAACTAAGACCAAAAAAAAAAATCAAATCAGAGTGAAAATATGGCAACCTATCCTATTCATAATAATTAATAACAAATGCCACCAAACTTTAGTGCAAAACAATCCAAGCTTATAAGAGATGAAGTTTGAACAAAAGATTATTTAAAAGGATTTGGTTTCATGATTATTATGATAATTCACTCTTGAAAAAAAAAGAAAAGAAATAAGTTTGTTTTTCATGATTGAAACATGGTTCTCCCATTTTCAATATTCATTTGAGTGAGATGGATTTCTTGAGGAAGAAGATGGTACTTGATACCATGAATCTCAAACATCTTTTTTAACTCCAAGATGAGCTCTGATATTCTAGTGCTTCTCTCACCATAGTTTTGATGGTTAATGGTGTGTTGCACACATAAACACAACCTTAACTTGTCCACATGATCTATTTGTTTTGCCATCACACTGTGCTTTGGATTCCAATACTTTGGTTTGCTCTCAATGTACCTAAATTCATAATTAGTTTATTACCCTTCAAAATATTAACAAAACAATAAGCATATTTGTCTTGCTACTTACTTACACTACAAGAAAACATGTTACTTTGGCATTATTTTTTTATGAATCGGACTCTGTCGCAAACTTTTTCGACAAGTTTTCCCCTCACTAGTTGAAAAAATTAATTATGTCCTTTTCTAGGGACTTTTCCTTTGAAAATTTGAGTCATGACATTTGAGTGCTAAATTAAAAGAAAAAATGATTGGAAAAATTATTTTATTCTTTTTACGTTGTCTTGTTATTGTTTATTTACGAGAAAATTACCTCTCATGGGGTCTCAAAATTTAATTTATAATAAGACCAACAATACCTTAAAAATACAAATTTCAACCGGCTATCTCGGAAGGAAATGTTTTTTGAGGGGTTTCGACTTTTGACCTTTGAAAACAATTTTCTTGGTAGTATTGTGTATGATATCGAACTTATAATTGGTAGCAACAAGTAAAAAAAAAAGTTTCTCAAAGAAAACTTACATTTTTATTGATTTCTTGAGTGTAATGATAGTCTCTATAGGAGTTGTGACATCAATGGTGAAATCAATTGCATCACACATCTCTGGACTCCTATAAAAATTGCTTATTGGCTTAGTGAGCAAGACAGCATTAGGGTAGTATATTTTTTCATTGTCATATCGAAGAAACACTGTTGTCAAGATATTCATTTCTTCCACAATCATCTGTAATTAATTAGAGACAGAGTTACATATAAATGAATGTCGAAATGAAGAAAATATTGTTACTAAAAAGCAGATGCATCTTTCATGCATGTGTCACATTGTCTATTATAAATTGTGCTAGTTAGAATAGGTAAACGTATGAAAAGTAATAGAGATTTTATCTTTAAAATCATCCGGTTACTTAGATTACGCAATCTAGTATTAAATGAATGCAACATTAAAACTCTTGAGAGAGAACTTTACTGTTTATTGTAACATTACCATTCTCTGCCGATCATTCTCTGCGGTGGTGCACATATGCACGACTTACACCCAAAATCAAATCACATATTGCAACTTGAAATAGTTTTTGGATGCAAATAAAGTAATAATTAACTTTAATATCGTTACTACGTGTAAGAGTTTGATGAGTCGAAGTTATTGAAGTTAAAATATCTTGCAATCACAACAATTAGAAATCTCAATCGTTCAATTAATATCAAATAGTTAATATTTTTACACAATCAAAATACAAACCAGTTTGACTTTTATACTACGATCGAGATATATTGACTTTGACTGTATCAAATTCAAATCCTTATGCATAAATTAGAGGTTGTGAAATTACCTGAACACCATCAATGACACAACGGTCACCAATATCAAAAGGGTGCATGATAAACACAAAGATAATAGCTTCCAAGACAGTTTTGCAAGTGCCTTGAAAGGCAACACCTATTAGAACAGTTTGTGTGATGCAAAACAATATTATCTTCATTGTAGCAACTTCCATCACCAAAAGTGTCACAATTATTATTATCACACTCACTAATGCACTTGCTAATTTGTGAAGTTGTTGCACTGCTGTTTTTGTATCATTCAGTGATTGTGCTAGTGCTTTTCTTTCATAATATGCTCGAATCTGATTACAAATTCCATGACAACTTAATTAACAATTATCAATAATTTAGTAGTACTTAATTTAATTAATTGTACTTTTGATCAATTATCAATAATTGCACTTGCTACTTAATCTAGATGTATCACATAGCCAAAAAACAAAAGAACAGAGGAAATTGAGGAATAATTAACACTAATTATATTTTGTCTAACATGGAAGACTTCAAAGGCTTCCATGGTGCACAAGTTGCGAATATTAATTATAGCGAATATGAATTTTACAAAATTTATTGTTGGATTAAAAGTTTATATCATATATATCAACCATATTTTTTTTAAAGAAATTGAAAATCATTTGATAAGTTATCAAGACAAATCAAAATTAACGGTATTCAATAAAAAAATCACATATCGTTAATTTTGATGGGTCTCAATAACATATCAAATAATTTTTTATTTCTTTAAAAAAAATTATAGATGATCTATATGGTGTAAATTTTCAATCCGACAATAAATTTTGTAAAATTTATTATAATAATATTGATAGACTTGATAGGCTCTTTTACCATAGACTTGGCCTAACACATTATAACATAGTAAGACTTACCACCCAATTTCTAAATGAGGATCTGCTAATCTTGCCAGTTTCAAGAGCACCTTCAAAGAGTGGAAATATGGTGTGTATCTCAACCCTCTTCAAAAATCTCATGAGATCTTCCTCTTCAATATACCTTCAATATATTAAAAATACCATTTAACTTATTCTTTTTTACAAGTCAAATTTCGGCCTTACAAAATCTAATCGGGCAAACCTATATTATGGTACTTATTTAAATACATTCATATAATATAAATTTTTAAACAGATTAATTGGTCATATTAAATCTTCGAAAAGTCAAGTTTGAACTTAAAAAATAAAATTATGACAATTGAAATTTAAATATTTTGACAGATCAGACTTAAGTCCTATCTCATTCCTAATCGCAATCAAACAATCTATTTATCTTATCTTGATGGGTCAACTCACATTCTAACTTAGGTGAATTAAGAGCCCATGTGTTTCGAAACTGGTAGACCATATATCAAAGTCATATCTTGTCTTGGAAATAATTCTTAGCTATAGGAGAAATGTGAACTTTTGTCTATATTATAAGTGGTATTCAAATCCACTATTGATTGGTTGCAGCCTGTAGGCTATAATGTTTGGACCTACCTTGTACTTGGTCATCGGTTTGAACTATATCTGTTCAATTTTCACCAAATTTAATTATAGAGGTGTAAAATTAATTCCTACTTATTTGTTTTTTTAAAGTAAAATTGATTGTGCTTCAAAAATTGATTATACTTTAAATTAGAAATTAAAGTTTTTTATTTTAGAATTGATTTTACATTTAAATTTTTTGTTCAACTCACTTTTATATGAATATATCCACGTATAAATTATTTTATCTTCAACTCAACTTTGATTAAAACCAAACATCCACTAAACCAATTAGGGATTCTAAACTCAGGGCTAATAGAGGTGATTGCTTTTCTCCCCATGTGGCATGTGTTACTCAAATAGACAAAATACACTACTAAAAAAGTAAATTCAGATGAATTTTAAACTATTAAAATATATCTTTCCTTATTGATAATGAAAGATACTATCTTCTAACAGATGGTGGATTATGAACAATTTAAAGGGTAATAGAGCTATTTGGAGTTGAGACTTGGCCCAATATTACTCGTAGGATATAAATGACAACAAAACAGATCATAGGAGTCATGGTACTTGGAGTTGGGAACCATTTTAGTGCTAATTGTAAATTGTTAATGACAAAGAAAAGGACACTGACATTGCACTATATACATAAAGATGCTATGAGTTTGGTCATAGGTTGGTAGTACTATATTAACCCAAGTAATTGGATGGTAGGGTTGGATTCGGTCGGTGTCATGGAAAAAGTAAAAAATAAATAAAAAAATTAACCTATCAAAATGTTTCAATTTGGTTGGATTTGGTTAAAAATAGAGGTGGGTAAAAATCCGTAAACTGATTCAAACCGAACGATTCGAACCGAAAAGTGCTTAAGTGGGTGGGTTGCTGCAGATTGTCGGATTGTCAGTCACACATTTTCGATTTTAGATGGGTTGAAATGGTGTGTTCGGTTTTCTAAAGTCAACTCAATGGTACCCGAACCCGTCCGAGTTACATAAATCATAAGCTTTTATTTTTTAATATAGAAAACATCATGAAGTGATTGGATATATCTCGAGACACACAAATTCAAAACTTGTTATCGTTTGTTTACTTGGAAAATGGAAACGAAGAAACCACTAACTAGTAGTTGAAAACTACTAGCTTTCTCTCACTCAAATACTAATACCACAATACATTTATTGATATTATTTTGTTTTACGTTATACTGTATTCTATTTCATTTGCACTCATGTTCTCATTACACCACACAATTGAGTTTTTTTATTTTATTTTTTAGATAATTTTTTATTCGTCAGTTCAAAACCGAATTATCCAACTCGCCAAACCGTCAATCCGCAAAAACCGAACTTTTAAAAAGGATTGGATCTCATTATTGCAACCGTGGGTTGAGATGAATGGTATTTTTGGACCCAAACCCGTCCTACTCAACCCATTACCCACCCCTAGTTAAAAATATGGTCAGAATTTGTGCACTAAAATGCCACAATGAGAATAAAATTAAATATATATATATATATATATATATATATATATATATATATATATATATATGAGATGGATGAAAATTTATTTTCCGTGCGTAAAAAAAAAAAAAATCCGATAGGGACAGACAGCATTGAAGAAATAATTAAACGTAGCATGTGAAGAAATAATTATTCAAATATTGGAGCCAATTTTGTCAAAAAAAATAATAATATTGGAGCCAATAGATACGAACCTTTGACATTTTATGTGGTCCAAATGAAATCACATTCAACCAATTTGCAATAGGGTGGTAATCATAACCCTATGAGAATATTATGATTTTTTTAATTTTTTTTAGTTTAGTGGCTAAGTGGGACGATTGAGGTTCGAACATCAATCTCCTACATATATAATACAATATCCTACCAATTGAGAGTTAATGGATATTTTACTATCTATTATTATGATAAGACGACCACATACATGTTTGTCTTCTTTTTTTATTGTTAAGTAGCCTATTAGATAGAAATTTCATCCTTTAAGGTGGATAAGTGAGATGACTTGGAACTCCGCCTCCTTATATATATATAATCAAATGTCCCTCTATGTGTTGTCTTTTAACTAATAATATATAATATTCATTCTAATGTTAAATATAGGAAAAAAGTTAGGCAATAAAAATTAATATAATTAATTTAAAATTTGGATAAAATATATCAATTTTTATTAATTAATTTTTTCTTTATTTAGGATGAAAGGTAATAATAAATTACAATTAAAGTATTCGACCAAAATCATACTTATATTATTTATTTTTACCAAGGATGGTACTTATTACTAAATATATATAGTAGTAAGGATGATAATGAATTAAAGTTGTTGCATTTTAATTTGCTCATCATGTTTTTTATAAAAACATTTTTCTCTTTTGAAAATATATCAACCAACACTTCTAATACAATCACTTTTTATTCAATATTTAAAGCTTAGTTTATTAATTCATCTTGGTAACAAAAAAAACACTACATATTACAACTCAATTATTTTCAAACTTTATAAATCTAATCTATAAATATTAGTCTTTGTGAATCTAGTATAATTAAGAAGAGTGAGATATAATTCATATAGAAAAAGTTTAAATATCAATAAAAATGAGAAAAACAAAATATGAATTTAATCTCCAATTTTAGTGGTTAATTCCAACACTTGAAGGACAAAATTCGAAACCAAATTCATATTCTTGCAACATTTTGTAGTAAGTTAAGTAAATACTTACGTGGCACCAGGTTTAGCAACATTGTTGAAAATCTTTTGAGCACAACTTCTAGCTTCCCATTCACTACTAATCTCACTCTCACTATTACCAAAATCATCAACAGTCCTAGAAATAGTAGACAAACCCGAAGACCTAACATAATTAACAAGCCTTTTAACACTCCAAACTGAACCATTACTCTCCATACTAAGTTTCTTCAACTTCTCCATATCGATCCTCCTCGAACCAAATCTCTTCATCTTCTTCCACCTTGCGTTACCCACGGGCATTGTCTTTGATCCCGTCAAATGATACTCTTTCGATATATCTTCTGCATTTTCAACCGGTGGCCCCGACAATGCATCCAACACATAATGATGAAAAACGCTCTCTTTCATTCTATCAAAGTATGTTGTCACGTGAAATGAAGATGCTAACATTTTTACCAAAACAATTTTTACTAGCCAAATTGTTGCACCTATTAAAACCGCGACAAGTGCTTGAAACACTTTGTTAAGGAATTTATGGTTTTTCTTTTGGAAATCCTCGAAAACTACACTCCAGTATGACAGTAAAACAAGCCCTAACCATAAACAATTACGAATACTGTTTCGTAAACCGTAGATGAAATATAAAACTTTTTCTCTTAACATGAAGTTTCTTTCGATGAAAAAAACGGTGAAACCAACTAACCAACTTGAAAATAAACGGCCGCTAAATGTGACCATTGCCATTAAACACCACTTCCAAACCTCTAACCCTAAAAGATGCATGTTTTTAATGCGTTTTGCTATGAGAGAACAAAGCAAACATGTTAATATGTTTAAAAATAGTATCCATTCAAAAACTAGCCTCCACTTCACTTTAAATTTTTTCTTTTTGTTTTTTAACTTTGGATCTTCGTCGTAGTCATCCTCTGATTCCTCTTCCTTGTATTCATACTCGTTGTCATATTCGTCGTCAGAAGAGATCTTGTATGAAGAAAAATGAGTGTTTTCTTCTTCTTCAGCTGTAGGTAGTTGGTTGCGGTGTGGATGACTGTATTCAAGGATTCTGGATTTGGGTTTGGAGAAGCTTAAACGATTAAGGGTTTTTGCTCTTATGGGATGTTTGGGCTTCTCTTGATGAGGTTCTGTGTTGTTGTTGTTGTTGTTGTTGTTGTTGTTGTTGTTGTTGTTGTTGTTGTTGTTGTTGTTGTTGTTGTTGTTGTTGTTGTTGTGAGTTTCAGTTTCCATTGTGGAAGGCTTAGGGTTGTTTTGTTGGTCAAGGAAGAGAACAACATGATCTGTGGATCTTGTTTTCTCCATTTTAGTTGTATAGTTGTGGGATAAGAGAAAAGAGAACAGCTAGCTATATAGAGGTGAGTTTTTAATTGGAAAATAACGAGGACTCTACACTAAATTTAAAGTCACTTTTATTTTTTTAATATTAACTCGGTTTTTTTAGGAAATGACTTTGGTACAGATTAAATAAAATCTGGCTAAGAATCGTTTCTACCAGAAATCGAACCTAGGTTTATTCGTTTTTAAAGACAATTTTTCTTTTAATATTCCTCTATTTGTAATAATTGTTAAAAGTTAATAGTTTAGATTGTTTTCTTTTTGGAGTTGTATAATACTCTTTGTTTTCTAATGTGTGGTTGTGCATCTTTATTTCCTTATTGAGCTTATAGTGTGATAGGCCACTTTCGTTGGTGTGGGTATAAATACTAATGTTATTGTAATTATTTTTCATTTAGTTAATGTATGAATTTGGATATGCAATTTTGGGTTCAATTGAGTGTTAGTTATTTCTCTAAGTTTTTGAATGAAAACATTCTAGATTTAATCAAGAATGTCCCTTTATTCTTGTGCCAGATATGTAATTCAATCTGAATATGAGGTTTTATGTTTCTAGGTCAGTATTTCGAGTTAAATTGTTGATATAATTATTTTTGGGTAAATCGTAGTCTGAAACGATTTTACATGATTTAAATCGTTTTAAAATCCCCGAAACTATGTAAAATTGTAGATTTTAACTCTTTGATCGATTTTACCTTTTTTTCTTAAATTTTTTTGAACTTGTCGTTCTTAACTTGAAAAACTTATGAAATATGAACTTTGTTTTTTGGATGTTACTTTGTGTAATTTGATCCAAGTTTATGAATATTATATTTTATTATGATGATTTAGTATATATTAGCTTTTAAATTACGTTGAAATTTTAAATTATTGATGGATTTATAATATTATATAAGTATATATATGTCGTAAATATAAATATAATATTATTTTAATATGAGGTAAAATAGACGATTTTACGTATCAATTTTACATAGGCAAAACGAGTCAAGGTAAAACTTCGATTCCAACAACCTTGATTATGAGTGTCGCAAAAGTTCCTCTCACTTTTTATCTCTTTTTTTTTTCTTTATATTTTTAGTTGTTTCAATTTCTTAGGTTTTGCTAGATTTTCCTTCACTTTCTTTCTCTCTTTTCAAGACATTTAAATTAAGGATGCAAGTGCACTTGCTAAACATACCAAAAATAAAAATAAAACATAAAGTTGATATTGATAAAGACAACTTTTTACATTTTTAATGTATTGAATACGTAAATTTCAAAATAAAATTTTCATTTTTATATGCTTAAATAGTGCACTGGGTACACTATTTAGCATTTCCCTT
Source organism: Trifolium repens (assembly GCA_030408175.1). NCBI lineage: Eukaryota > Viridiplantae > Streptophyta > Magnoliopsida > Fabales > Fabaceae > Trifolium > Trifolium repens. Next base: position 20,115,298 of record CP125850.1, read on the forward strand.
AAATTAATGTCAAATATCCTTGTATGGTAAATCCACCTAAGTAAACATTTGAAAATGATCTTTGAACACACTCATGCACTCGATCTATACCTTGAGAGAGAAATAAATATAAAGAGTGGTGTGATAAATGCAATAAATTAGTGATATAATAAAAGTTCAAAATTAACGGTTTTTATTTTTGTTAAATGTTGTTAATCTTTAATTGTCTCAATAATATATTAAATAATTTAAAATTAAACAATGCAAAAACAAAAGTAAAGAACACAGAGAATGTAAATCCAGTTCGGTGCAAAATTACCTACTCTTAATATTGCCAAGTCAGGAAAGAAATTCAGTATAATAGTTTTAGTTCAAAAATCTCAACAAACTCACATTTTACGTCTTCTCACCTAAACAATTTTAAAATCAAATAGTATATTTTAGATTGTCATGTCTAATCCTTTATTTTTTAACAAATAAAACACTCTTAAGAAACTCATATAAAATGTACTTATAAATAATAAGTCATTATAACTATAATATCTCTGAAACACTAGTTAAAAATACAAAAAAAAAAAAAAAAAAAAACAACTTTTACATTAAAAATAGCTTAATTATATATTTTGTCTCTTATGTTTATTTTAGGTTTCAATTTGGTTTCTTAGATTTAAAAAGTTTCAATTTAGTCATTTTAGTCAAATTTCCGTTTAAATTGTCCATGTAACTAACAAATTTGCATACGTGGACAACTTAGGAGGGGATCACGTGGAAGTTTTAGACGACATTAAATCAAATTTTAACAAACATTTTAAAAAAATTAACTCAAAATTTAATAAAAATGACGAACTTGTGTTGATATCGGTAACATGAGATCAAATTGAAACTTTAAAACATAAAAGACCAATTAAAAACCTAAAATAACGATAAGGAATCAAACATGCAATTAAGTCTTAAAAATAACATTTTTTATATCATATAAACATCCACTAAACAAATTCAAATATAATTTTTCAATTTTTTATATCATATAAACACTAGCTAGCATTTTTCATAAATAATTAATAATATGTGATATTTATATATATTTGTGACGATTGATTATGATAGCCATTTACTTTGTGGTTCATTCACGCGTTATATTTCATCGTACAAAGATAGAGTGGTTGACCTGTGCATGATAGCTAGCTTGTGCGCATTATGTTCATCCAGCACTACTTTCTTCATTTTGCACATGTACTTTTCATTTGGATATTGCTTGGTACGGCGCCTATGGATATGAGTAAATTAGATATGAGTTTTATAAAGTTCAACCTTTTTTTTATGCCAAACATAATTCCATTAGAAAATGGCTGGAAACACAGCAAAACAAGAAACACAAGGATGTGTTGGATTGTGAGTAGAGCTGTCAAAACGGGCGGCCCGGCCGTTTCAGGCCGGCTCATTCGGGCTTCGTCGGGTTTGGGCTTAAAAAGCCCGGATAAAAAACGGGCTACTAAATCAAGGCCCGAGCCCGGCCGGTACGGGCTCTCGGGCTTTCGGGCCGGCCCATTTTTTTTAAAAAAAAACATTTTTAAAGTAATAGATGAAGGGTAATGAAAAAAGAAGAAATTTAAGTGCCCAATAAATTTGACAAAGAGATCACAACATTAATTAATTACAAATAGGTTGAAATTTGTTAGTATTAATGTAAAGTTATTTAAGCTAGTTATAGTTTACGAGTAATTACGTAGAGAAATATTTCACGATCGTGGTTTTATATTTTTAACTTATTTATTTATTTATTTATTTATTTTAATGACCCAATAAATTATTTTTACTTTTAGCTTCTTTTCATTTTCTTATGTATATAATTTGCGTTACTAGTGCATGTATATAATTTGCGTTACTAGTGCATATTTATTTTCTTAAATGCGTGTTTGATGGAATTGGAAGGTGTGTGTTGTGTTGCTGCCGTAAAAATATTATAAACATCCTTTATTGTTTACTCATATTTTTTATTTTTATTTTTTTATTATAATTTAATCGGGCTTGCGGGTGTTAGCCTGTATTTTCGACAGGCATTAATGAATTGGAGAGAGATGATGAAATCTCATTTAATGTGCATGATTGCGTTTTTAATATTCTCTTGGGAATTGATTCTAGTATTAAATCAAGAGATAATTGAGGCATTTGACGTCAGAGACTTTTAATGCAAAGTTGCTTGTCAAAGCCCAGGGGTCTGTCGAATTCGACAGAACATGTTGTTGCCCAATGAGCTTGTCGAATTCGACAAGAAGTTATTTGTGCAAATATCTATTTTTCGACATTACTGACAATGGTCGAAAATCATATATATATATATATATATATATATATATACGTGTGTATGTTTGTTTGTCTAACGTACTATGCAGAACGGAGAAAGCATACTCTGGACTTAGCAAATTATTCAAAAGTGGATAACGTTCAAAAGTTCCACCAGGTGTCAAAGGGAATTCAAATTGTCAAAGACACGTGGAGCATAGTTAGGCATTTTGTAGGTTTATAGCAGTTACTCTAGTTTGCCTATAAATATTAGTTTTTCATAAGAGAAACGGGTCCACAGTCCACAATTCATAATACATGCAAATTCCGTAGAAATTCAGAGTACCCATGTCAACGAGCGAAATGAATGCAAACAGGAACATGTACGAATCTGTGTACCATTCTTTGTAAACATTTTTACATTGTCAAATGCAATTTATCTTTCAAGTATTGATTACTTGCCTTTCATTTAAGTTTTCTGCACTTTAAGCATTCTGCAATTTATTTCATTGCATGCTTTTACTTTTCAAAGTTTTTCTTTAAACTTTATTTGCAATTCATTTACAAGTTTTCTGCAAATTTAACTTTGAAGCATTTTACTTTAAACAAACCATTTGACTGCGTCAAATGCTTTTACTTTTTATCAACTTATCCGATTTAACCCAAAAAGATATGAATATGTTTTCATCATCTTCTGCACAATCCATATGTCCTAGGATTTACTAGTTGATCCTTCTTGTAATAATCAAACTAGCGGTTGTTTACTAAAAATCGGGGTAAACAAATTGGCACGCCCAGTGGGACAATTGGATTGTGTATTTTTATTTAGTGTGTTTTTTTTGAAAATTTTTTTTACAAAAATTCGTTGTTTGGTGTTGTACTTTTGATTGTGTGCATATTTTTATATGCATTTGAGGAGTGGTAAATCTCTCCCAGAATTTTCAAGTGTACCAACTCGTCCTCGTTCCAGAATGGTGAGACCACCAAACAATCCCAATAATAATAACAATAATAACAATAATGGGGCAGAAACAAATCCTGTTCCAAATTCGACAGGGCAACCAAATCAACCAGTATCTGGCAATCCTAGCGCCAATCCTACTGGTGGGCCAACAAGCCCTGCCCTGAACTCTATGAATTCTGAAAGTATCCCAAGCAATAATGTTAATGGGGGGAGTTCGAACCCTGTAATAAGTTCTGCGACCGTTGGCGTGAGCGCCAGTGGGTCAACAATGCCTGCCACTACTTCAAGTATGGCAGGAGGGTTTGTTCCTCCAAATACGAATGGTGCAATAATGACACAAATGAATGTATCATCTATGCCAACGAACGTGTCATACACACATGGATACACAGACGGTAGTCAAGTTAGTGGAACACCGTCAAGACCCCCATGGTTGCCTAAAAACCCACAATATGGAATGCCAGCAACAACGATGGCAAGCCTGTATAATTGGCCTTCGATAGAAAATTCTCCCTCATCTTCTGCGATGGGAAACAGGGGAAATTCCTTGAATTTGACAAATAATTCCATGAATGCACTTAGGCAACAAATGGATGAAAGTAACCATGATATGGTGAACGCATTGACCCAACAGATTGGCACAGTTTTTAACCCTGTTTTACAAACAGCCAATGATAATTACTTGTTGTTAGCCAATCAAATGGGAAGGATGGCGGACTTTTTTGGTGCCCCTGATGCTCCAAACAACCAAAGGGTTCTTCGTGCAAACCCGGAGACTCAACCAGAAGTTCAAGCCCAACCAGTGCGCATTGAAAGAGAACAGCCAGAACAGGGAGTGGTATTGGTAAATAGAAACCAGGATGCTGATAATGTTCTTAGGAATGTTCGACAAGAGAATGTTGCAGGGCATAATAACTTAGCCAATTTAGTAGAAAATATCTTGGCCCAAAATGGTTTGAATATAGGGTTGCATAGGCCAAATTTTGTGTCAGCATTGTCTGAATACGTATTGCAGGCAGAATTGCCAAGGGGATGGAAAATTCCCAAATTCACAAAATTTGCTGGTGATACTAATGAGTCTACTGTCGAACACATTGCCAGATATTTGGCAGAGGCAGGGAATTTGGCAAATAATGAAGATTTAAGAATGAAGTTTTTTCCCAATTCCCTCACTAAAAATGCTTTTACGTGGTTTACCACACTTCCCCCTCATTCAATTCATACTTGGACTCAATTAGAAAGGCTATTTCATGAACAGTTTTACATGGGACAATCTAGGATTAGCCTCAAAGAGTTAGCCAGTATGAAGCGCAAAACCTCAGAAGCCATTGATGACTATCTGAACAGGTTTCGCCTCCTTAAGGCAAGGTGCTTTACTCAAGTGCCTGAACATGAATTGGTTGAGATGGCTGCTGGTGGCCTTGACTATTCCATTAGGAAAAAGTTAGATACTCAACATTTAAGAGACATGGCCCAATTAGCAGATCGTGTTCGACAGGTCGAACGCCTCAGGGCTGAAAAAGTCAGAAATTCTAAGTTCCACAAGAAAGAAAAAGTGGCTTACATAGAAACTTGTGAAAGTGAAAATGAGTTCGACGATGGTCAGGATTACATGGAAAATAATGAAGTTAACATTGCTGAGTTAAAACCAGGCCCTCCTTATACTTGTAAAATGTTAAAACCGTCAAATGGGAATAATCCTGTCGAACCAAAAAATGATAGATTTGTTTCTAAGACATATACTTTCGACATTACTAAATGTGATGAAATTTTTGACTTACTGGTCACTGATGGCCAAATAATTGTGCCAAAAGGTTTAAAAGTTCCACCTTTGGAACAACGTAAGAAAAGAGGTTTTTGTAAATACCATAATTTTTTGGGTCATAAAACCTCACAATGTGTTCTTTTCAGGGATCTGGTCCAGAAAGCCCTGCAGGAGGGAAGGCTCAAATTTGGCGAAAAGCCAAAATCCAAACAGCAGGTGGATAAAGATCCATTGCAGATTGCTGATGCTGCTTACACAGAGCCATTTGAGTGCCTGATGTTAGAAGCATTGAACCTCACTGAAGGGGGGCAACTAGTTTCTATTCCCGAAGAAGAATACGAAAACAAAGTGGAAGAAGTATATCCACAGGCTGGGGAAACTTTATTGGATTTCCTTCAACGCTGCAAAGAGAATGATGGCGAAGCTACATTATGTCCTCATTGTAGTGCCATGTTCGACAAGAAGGCTGCTGCAGGCCTCAACAAGTTTTTGCCTCATTGTCAAGGTAGAAACAATTGGCCAAATCAAAGGCCAACCTATTCTAATGTTCTGAATAGCCAACAGGCGCCTGTACATCAGAGGTTGGGACCACAAAAATCATTTGTCCCCTCAAGCAGGACACCTGTCAATCAATGGGTTCATGGAAGAAACATGGACTATGGTCAAAGGAATATTGAGAAAGGAAACTCCAGTAACTTCAATCCCAAAAAAGATCCTGAATCAAGGAAATATGATTACAGGAATAATTACAAAGGGAAAAATCCCATGACAAGATCTCAATGGCGCAGATATCAACGCCAGAAGAAAGTGGCTGCTCAAAAATCCCAAATTACTGCTGATGGTAATGGAGAGAGGCCTATGGAATTGGCGAAGAGGCCAATGAAAGAAAGGTTAGGTGAACCAAAAGTCGAGTCTTCAGTTGCTGATAATGTCGAAGACGACCACATGGAAGCGGATGACTTTCTGGATTCTGAACCTGACCTCGACATAATAGTAAATGTTGTGTCGATTCTGCCAAGAGAGTTCGACGTCTGTTCTGAAATAACAGATGACGAAGAAGAATCTGGAATGCAAATGGCTCTTCACAGGCCAGTCTGTTACTATGTGATGAGCAATGGTGCTTTGGAAGACCAAATGGCTACATTTGAGAGGCCAGATGAAGGCATGAAAAGTCACTTGAAGCCTCTCTTCATACAGGCCAAAGTGAATAATGTAGGGATCAACAAAGTACTAATTGATGGTGGTGCTGCTGTTAACCTCATGCCAGAATTTCTGCTGAGAAAGATTGGTAAATCTTTGGTGGATCTTCATCCTCACAACATAGTGCTCTTAAACTATGAGGGTGAAACTGGTTTTTCTTTAGGAGCAATCCAGTTGGATGTGGTTGTTGGAAGTACTGTAAGGCCAACCTTATTCTTAGTTGTTGCCTCTAAGGCAAATTACAATCTGCTCCTAGGTCGAGAGTGGATTCATGGAGTGGGGGCAGTCCCATCTACCCTGCACCAGCGCCTTATTATCTGGCGAGATGATGGTATAGTGGAAAATGTTGAAGCAGATCAAAGTTACTTCAAAACTGAAGTCCATCATCTGACAAAGCACTCATTCGACAAGAAATTAGCAACAATCTCACCATGTACTGAGAGAGACTTTGCACATCGTCCAGCAGGAAATGTTCACCATGCAATTAAACTGGACCCCACACATGGTTTCTTGTGGGAAAGAGAAGATGGAAACAGTGAGGATGGCGAGTATGAAGGCCACAACTGCCCAACTGGGTGGGATATCAAAGAAAACTACTATGTCTGAGTCCCAAACTTGGGCAAAGATTACGGCCTACATGGCTGAAAATAGAATCAAAATGGCTTTAGAAGCCAATTCATTGCCAGAAAATATGGCTGATGCAACCGATGACATAAAAGTTGGCAAATATAAGCCAGAATTGCAAAAGCTGGATTGCATTTATGATGACGAACCCTTAGGATTTGAAAAAGATCCAATCAGTCAAAGTCACAAGATGCAGGCACAGGACCCTTTGCAAGAGATTGACCTTGGAGACGGTTTGACAAAAAGACCAACGTACATTAGTGCAAACATTCCTCCAGATCTGAAGGCGAAAGTGGTGCAACTTCTGTTGGAATTCAAGGATTGTTTTGCTTGGGATTACAACGAAATGCCAGGTTTGAGCAGAAAATTGGTGGAGCATGAACTACCAGTTCGACCAGATAAAAAGCCAGTGAAACAGTTACCTAGAAGATTTGCACCAGAAATAATGTCAAAGATCAAGGAAGAAATTGAAAGGCTGCTGAGGAGCAAATTCATCAGAACAACAAGGTATGTCGAATGGTTAGCAAATATAGTGCCTGTAATTAAGAAAAATGGTTCTCTTAGAGTATGTATAGACTTTAGAGACTTAAATAATGCTACACCAAAAGATGAATACCCTATGCCTGTAGCAGAAATGCTAATTGATTCAGCAGCCGGGTTTGAATATTTAAGCATGTTAGATGGCTATTCTGGCTATAACCAAATTTTCATTGCTGAGATTGATGTACCCAAAACTGCCTTTAGATGCCCAGGAGCATTAGGCACATATGAATGGGTAGTGATGCCCTTTGGTTTGAAAAATGCTGGGGCTACATATCAAAGAGCAATGAATTTAATTTTTCATGAATACATAGACACTTTTATGCAAGTGTATATTGACGACATAGTGGTCAAATCCTCGTCAGATGTTGATCATTTAGATCATTTGAAAAAATCTTTTGAAAAGATGAGGAAATATGGATTAAAAATGAATCCATTAAAATGTGCTTTTTGTGTTAATGCAGGAGATTTCCTTGGGTTTGTTGTGCACAAAAAGGGCATTGAAATAAATCAAAATAAAACAAAGGCTATTATGGAGACCAAATCTCCAACTACAAAAAAGCAACTTCAGTCCTTACTTGGGAAAATCAATTTCTTGAGAAGATTTATTTCAAACTTAAGTGGTAAAGCTCAACCATTCTCACCACTGCTTCGACTCAAGAAAGAAAGCGTTTTCACTTGGGGGCAAGAGCAACAACAAGCTTTTGACGAAATCAAGAGTTATTTGTCGAAGCCACCAATGTTAATGCCTCCAATAAGGAACAAATTCATGAAGTTGTATATTTCAGCATCAGATTCGACGTTGGGTAGCATGCTTGCCCAAGAGGATGAAAATGGCGAAGAAAGAGCCATTTATTACTTAAGTAGGGTTCTAAATGATGTTGAAACTAGATATAGTAGTATTGAAAAATTATGCTTATGTTTGTATTTTTCTTGTATGAAACTCAAGCATTATATAAAGCCTGTTGATGTTTTTGTTTATTCTCATTATGATATCATTAAGCATATGTTATCTAAACCAATTTTGCATAGTCGAATTGGAAAATGAGCCTTAGCCTTAACAGAATATTCATTAACTTATAAACCTTTAAAGGCAGTTAAAGGCCAAATTGTGGCTGATTTCATAGCAGATCATTCTGCGTTAGAAACTCCACAAAATTATGTAGATTCAGAACCTTGGAAATTATATTTTCATGGTTCTAAACATAAACATGGAGTTGGAATTGGGATTTTAATCATTTCTCCCTCCAGAATTCCCACCAAGTTCAAATACAAAATTAATGGGTTCTGCTCAAATAACGAAGCAGAATATGAGGCTTTGATAACAGGCTTAGAAATTTTACTGGATTTGGGGGCAAAAAATATTTTGATCAGAGGTGATTCAGAATTGGTGTTGAAACAATTGACAAAGGAATATAAGTGCATAAAAGAGCACTTGGTGAAATATTTTGTCATAGCAATTTCTTGGTTAAAGCGTTTTGACCAAGTCATCTTTGAACATGTGCCTCGTATAGAAAATCAAGAAGCCAATGATTTGGCTCAAATAGCTTCTGGCTATAAAATTTCTAGTGAGAAACTAGAAGAGTTGATTGAGATTAAAGATAAACTCATTGTTGATCAACCTCCTTCTATGGAATTGTCAATGCCAAAACTTGTGGGGGCAGATGTACCACAAGATAATGGTCAAGATACCACTTATAACTCTGACGAAAAGTCTGAAATTTTTGAAATTTTTGCCATTGACAATTTATCTGATAATGATTGGAGAAAACAACTTGTTGAATATTTGCAAGATCCAAATGGAACGACCAATAGAAAAATAAAGTATCGAGCCTTGAGTTATGTCATCATTGGAAATGAACTGATGAAGAAAACACCTGAGGGAGTTTTGCTAAAATGTTTAAGTGAAACAGAAGCCTATTTCGCTATATCTGATGTGCACAGTGGTGCATGTGGATCTCATCAGGCAGGTCATAAAATGAAATGGTTGTTGTTTCGACAAGGTGTATATTGGCCAACAATTTTAAAGGACTGTGTAGAGTTTGCCAAAGGTTGTCAAGAATGCCAAAGGCATTCAGGTATACAACACGTACCTGCAAGTGAACTCCATTCAATAGTAAAACCTTGGTCTTTTAGAGGATGGACTTTAGATTTAATTGGTGAAATTAAACCAAGTTCGTCTAGAAACCAACGTTATATTTTGGTTGGTATAGATTATTTTACTAAATGGATAGAAGCAATTCCATTACCAAATGTTGACCAAGAAGCAGTGATTAGTTTTATACAAAGTCACATTATTTATAGATTTGGTATACCTGAGTCTATTACTACAGATCAAGGTTCAGTTTTCACTGGACGAAAAATGGTTGAATTTGCTCAACAAACTGGTTTTAAACTCTTAACCTCTACACCATATTATGCTCAAGCAAATGGTCAAGTAGAAGCTGCTAACAAGATCATTATTGGTTTGATAAAAAAGCACATTGCCCAAAAGCCTAGAAATTGGAACAAGACTTTGGATCAAGTCCTATGGGCATGCAGAAATTCTCCAAAAGAATCAACTAATACCACACCCTTTCGACTAACATATGGACATGATGCAGTCTTACCAGTCGAAATACATCTACAATCAGTCAGAATTCAAAGGCAGATGGAAATCCCAAGGGATCATTACTGGGATATGATGTTAGATGAATTAGTTGATTTAGATGAGGAGAGAGTAAAAGCTTTAGAAACGTTAACTCGACAGAAAGAAAGGGTTGCTAAAGCTTATAATAAAAAGGTTAAGTTTAAAACCTTTAATGTTGGAAATTTGGTTTGGAAAGTTATTTTGCCAATGGATAAAAAAGACAGAGTCTTAGGCAAATGGTCCCCAAATTGGGAAGGCCCTTTTAAAGTTGTTCAAGTTTTTTCAAATGGTGCTTACGAAATTGAAGAGTTAACAGAAGAACAACGTTCGTTAATTATAAACGGTAAGTACTTGAAAAAGTATAAACCAGCGTTGCAAGAAATAAAAATTAACGAAGAATAAAACTTAAGACATAATCAAACAATGGTGATCATAAATTTGTTCGCCACAAAATGGGCATTGTCAAAAGTACAAACCAAAAAACCTTAACAATTTGTTCAAACTAGGAACAAAAACTAAAATTATTACAAAACTAAAATTGTCTCTTCAGGTCTTCATATAGGCTTTGGAAAGAAGAAATTTCTTTGTCGAGAACCTTGTTCGACTCCTCCAAACCCTGAATCTCTTCTTCGATAGCTGCAGAAGCGCTAAAGAATTTGATACCTTCATTAGCCTCTTTGTCAATCCAGGCTTTAACAGCAATGGTGAGGTTAGCCTTAGCTTCGTCACGCTTAGCCTTTTCTGCATCAATTTTGGCATTGAGACTCTGAATTCTCAAGTTCAATTCTGCAATCTCGCTCTCCCAAGCAGAAATGTTCTGGTTGTATTCAGTCAGCTCAGCATTCGACTCGATCTCCTTCTCCAGGCGTTCGACATTGGCTTGAGCAGTATTGGCCTTTTCGACCAATGCAGTATGCGCTTCAGTTTGAGCCTCCAGCTTCAGAGCATTGATCTTCCTCTTTTGAATGGCTTGGGTGAAACCATCAATAAGGTTTTCAAGTTGAATAACCTTGCGAAGGGTAGCACCGTCAGTCAAAGGGTTGTGAAGCTTTTTCAGGAAGCCCAAGTGAGAAAAGGCACTGCTGGGGTTCTCCTCAATTAAGGCAAGGACATCTTGGTTTATATAGTCTGTGTGCAGCTTGAGGAGCAAAGAATCCTGTCTCACCGTCGAACTGATCTCTGTATCAGAAGCCGTCGAACTGCTATGATGGGAGGCACCTTTGCTTTGTTCTTTGTTGCCTTTGCTTGAGAGGAGCATTTTGAGTGCTGCAGCAGGGTCAGAATCCTTCATGGCAATAAATTGCATCTCTGATAATCCAATGTCAGCAGATAACTTTGATGTCGAAGAGACTGGGAGTATTTCAGAACCTCCCTCAGGGATAGATTCAGCAATGTGCGCAGGGATAGTCTTTCCAGAGTCAGGATTACCGGTGGGAATTTCTTCAGTCTCTGGGCCTTGTTTATCTCCAGCTAAAGTGACCTCGACGTTATTGGTTCCAGCGTCTTGGGCCAAATTTTGTTCATCAACCATTGTGTTAGCATTTTCTTCATTGCCACCCTATTCAAAGACAAAAATAAAATAAAGTCTTAGAAGTTACAATGAAAATACGTTCATGTGACAGAGTCTTAAGGACAAGAAAATTTTACCTGAGCACCAGGGTCTTGTGAACCTGAGTTGTTTTTCTCTTGCATAGGGGCAGGATCTTCAGTCGAAGGGGCTTCGACATTAATGGTTGGTTGATCTTTAGTAGGAGGATTGGAAACAGGGACTTCGATATCTTTCTCTGCAGAAGGTTTAAGATTGGCTTTGACCTTCTTTTTCTTCTTCTTCTCTTTGTCAGCTTTCTTCTTTGGGCTTGGGGGCATGCTTGCCTCACTAGTCTCGACAGGGGCCTTTTCTTTGTCTCTTTGGCCTTCCCCACTAGGGGCAGCAGCAGTTGGATTAGTAGTACCAGCAGGCTGAAAAGGGAATTAGATTGTTAACTCTAAAATCTCTTTGAAGTTAAAACAAACTTAAAAGAAATGTCGAAATCAACTTACTGTTGGTTCGTTAATGGTGAGAGCTTTTTGTTTCTTCTGTTTGGTGGGTTCTCCAGTCTCCTTCGACGCCATTAAGGCTCTCTTACGAAGCTGCATTTGAAATCAAAAGGGTCAAAGACATGTTTGTAAAAAATTGAAATTCAGACACTAAGTTACTTTGAGATTTGATACCTTGGCCCCAGTGTTGGGGAGTGATTTCTTTGGAGTTGCAGCAGGAGCAGCAGAATTCGTCGAAGTGGTGGCGTCTTTGGCTTTAGAAGCACCTGGTGTCGAAACATGAAAGGAATTCATATCAGCAAAAGGTTAAAAACTATAAACACTATAAAGATTATATTTTTCAACAACTCAAGGTTACCTTTGCCTTTGGGAGTCTTTTGCTGAAGAGCGTCGAATCCAGCCTCTATTGCTTGCAGAAGCACTTCATCATTGTGCTTAGCGTGCTTCTCATAATGCAAACTCCACCAGGTGGCGAACTCGTAAGTGCAAAATTGAGAAAATTCAGAGGCAATAGGTGTGAGCTTATAAGGCATTCTGTCTTCAACAAGTTTCAAACGTCGTTCAAAATACTCGACGGACATCCCAGAGTTGCCCAAAACGATCTCATCTTTGTTCTTGAACAAACTCTTTGGCCTGAACTGACTTAGGCCAAATTGGCGAGCAACAAGGTTAGGTTGGTACCCAACCAAGCCTAGATGCCTTCTTTCGACTCCTTGCCTTGAGGATAAGATTGTGGGGTTCAAGAACATGGTCCAAATGTTGTTTGTATCTTCCTCTTCATTTGGGTTGGTTGCAGGGAATGGTCTTCTAAACCAATCAGGCCCGACAGTTCTTTTCACAAACGGGGTATTCTTAGGAGTAATTTCGTCGAACTCAAGGAGAGTTTTGAAGTAGTGAAGGAAGAGTTGTCTAGTGGTCAAGTTTGTCTCTCTATATCTCAATAAGGCCAACCTAGCGCCTTCTGATTGTCGAAGAGCAACAGAGGATTCCATGTGAGTTGGAAGGAAAAGTTTGAAGTTGGACTCAAAGGTGGCATTCAGCCAGAGTTGCAGAAGCCAGATAGGGCCAGAGAAGGCAAGCTGTGATCCTTTATCAATCTTCTTCAGCATGTCACTAGCTTGCCCCAAAGAATCATAAAGGGAAGCCAAGATAAATCTTCCTAAGGCTACATCTAAACCTTGGTGAAGCATGATGGCGAGAGGAACAAGTCTCTTCACCACTTGAAGTGAACTGGTGCACAGAACAAAATGTGATAGCCAATAAGTCAGGAAGGCAATATGTTCTTCAAAAGACACATTTTCGTCGCTAAGATCATGGAAAGTTTTGAGAAATCCTGAGAAGGATAAAACCTTGAAGTCGAACTGGTGGTTAACTGTAGTGTACTTGGGGTCGAAAGTAGGTCCTGTGGGTCTTAAGCCAGTAATGGCAGCAACGTCGAAAAGAGTTGGGGTCATCATTCCTGCCTTGAAATGGAAAGTGTTGGTAGAATTCTCCCAAAAGTGAAGGGCAGCTATGAGCATTTCCGCGTTGTACTTAGGTCCCTCTCTCGACAGCTGAATCAAGTCGAATATACCACTCTCTTTCCAGAAAGTAGCATATTGCTTTTCGACTTTGTTAAGCCATTTTAGGTAACTCTCACTAACTACAGGTGCAGACCTAAAAGCCTTATATCCTGGTTCAAAGAAACTCATGTCGAAGACAGAGTTGGCGAATATCTTTGGTTCACAAGTAGTGTTGAGAGGAAAGATATTACTTACATCCTCACTGAAGTTGTCGGATGAAGGGAGAGGTCCTGCAAAGGCGAACGTTCTACCTCCAAGCTTGTGGGGAATCATCAATTCTTCTCCCCATATGTTGTCTTCGACAGCAGTCATGTCTGGCTCCGACACAAACTCTGAATCATCAATGATGACGGGTTTGTCATCATCAACAGCATAGATAATCACGTTTCTGGAGGAAGAAGATGAAGCCATTGTTGTTCTTCGTGTTCTTGATGTTCTTGAGTATCGGTGATGAAGATGAACAAACTACAGTAGCAACGAACTAAAAAGCTTCAGATTTGACTCGTTCCTTGCTCAAATCCAAGAATAAAAATAGTGATGATGAACAAAAATGCTAGACGATCACAATCACTGGTTTAGATCTAACAGAAACGCAAGAACAAGGCAAGATTGAAGGATTGTTTGATGTTGTCTCTTGAGAGAATACGTAAGGTTCTGTTTCTTTAGAGAGAAAGTGAAGAGTTAAGGTTTCAGAAAGTTGAAAGTGTGGAATACATTTGCTACTTATAGGCACTCCAAGTTTGCATGTATCTGGTAACTGAAACATCACCACTTTTCCATCTCAGTTATTCACATTCTGCCACGTGTCCCACCACGAAGCTAAAAAGTTGGAGATCATGGTTTGTGGGGATTGAGGTGACGGTTATAAATTTTGTCATGATTGACAATGACTTGATGTGACGTTTACGCCGTCTTTGGTAAACGTGCAGAATTGGAAAAGGTGATAATCTTCAAAATTGCCATTTCTCCTTATTGTATTCGACATGCAGTCGAAATTGGCATTTTTGAGGGGGCAATTTGTTAGCCTGTATTTTCGACAGGCATTAATGAATTGGAGAGAGATGATGAAATCTCATTTAATGTGCATGATTGCGTTTTTAATATTCTCTTGGGAATTGATTCTAGTATTAAATCAAGAGATAATTGAGGCATTTGACGTCAGAGACTTTTAATGCAAAGTTGCTTGTCAAAGCCCAGGGGTCTGTCGAATTCGACAGAACATGTTGTTGCCCAATGAGCTTGTCGAATTCGACAAGAAGTTATTTGTGCAAATATCTATTTTTCGACATTACTGACAATGGTCGAAAATCATATATATATATATATATATATATATATATATACGTGTGTATGTTTGTTTGTCTAACGTACTATGCAGAACGGAGAAAGCATACTCTGGACTTAGCAAATTATTCAAAAGTGGATAACGTTCAAAAGTCCCACCAGGTGTCAAAGGGAATTCAAATTGTCAAAGACACGTGGAGCATAGTTAGGCATTTTGTAGGTTTATAGCAGTTACTCTAGTTTGCCTATAAATATTAGTTTTTCATAAGAGAAACGGGTCCACAGTCCACAATTCATAATACATGCAAATTCCGTAGAAATTCAGAGTACCCATGTCAACGAGCGAAATGAATGCAAACAGGAACATGTACGAATCTGTGTACCATTCTTTGTAAACATTTTTACATTGTCAAATGCAATTTATCTTTCAAGTATTGATTACTGGCCTTTCATTTAAGTTTTCTGCACTTTAAGCATTCTGCAATTTATTTCATTGCATGCTTTTACTTTTCAAAGTTTTTCTTTAAACTTTATTTGCAATTCATTTACAAGTTTTCTGCAAATTTAACTTTGAAGCATTTTACTTTAAACAAACCATTTGACTGCGTCAAATGCTTTTACTTTTTATCAACTTATCCGATTTAACCCAAAAAGATATGAATATGTTTTCATCATCTTCTGCACAATCCATATGTCCTAGGATTTACTAGTTGATCCTTCTTGTAATAATCAAACTAGCGGTTGTTTACTAAAAATCGGGGTAAACAGCGGGCGGCCCGCGGCCCATTCGGGCCGACCCATATTTTTTGCGGGCTTTATCGGGCCAGGCTAAAAAGCCCGGATGCTAATTCGGGCTAGATTTTTAAGGCCCAAGCCCAAAAAAAATCGAGCTATTCGGGTCGGCCCATTTTGACAACTCTAATTGTGAGGGGGAGTTTCAAAGAGTTGGATCAACACATTGAGATTTAAGCAATCACACAAGTGATTTTTAACATCAGATATTTTACTCAATCTTAATGTATTAATTGTCAACAAAAAAAACTTTAATGCATTTGGTTTATAGGTCACCTCACTTATATGTTGATCAATATCAACTCTTTTAACTAATGTGAGTCTTTTTACTCATACTTGATATATCTCAAGATCTCCCTTCATATGTAAGGCTCTATTGGGCCGTAAGGGATATCTCATTGAATTGGATCGACAGATTAAACATTGAACAATCACACCAGTGGTTTTGACACAACAATTTCACCCAAAATCTTAAGGCATTAATTAGGTTTATGGGTCATCTCACTCAATTGATAAATCTCAACATCTTCCCTCAGATAAGTAAAAAATCTCAAATAGCCTTGATCATGAGACATGTAACTATCACTATAAATTAGAACCAAAATACCAACAGTAGTGATTAATATTGATATAATAGAAGTAACTGAATCGATCAAGTGTGAGTTTTTCTTTTACCACGATTCATCAACATTCACTTATTGCTCCCCCAACTAGGTTCTAATACCACTTTTGGGTCGTGAAGAAAATTAGATCAACTCATTAGGCATAGAACAACCACACAAGTAACTTTAACATAACACTTTAGTATATAGATCATCTCACTTATAAAGTGTTCAATTTTTATTTTCTTAAACAATATAAGACTGAGATTTATCTCACACTTGATAGATTTCAATATGTGCGAATACCATCTCTCACACGTGCATGTTATCTTTTATCACTTATAAGACCATGTACAATGGTTTTAAGTTTCAACACTCACTTTTACACTCCATATCATTTTCTCTTTCTTCCACCTACTCATTCAACACTCATTCACCTTTTACTCTCTCCAATGATTTTTCATTCAACACTCTACCCCACCACTTTTTATTTCATATTCTTATTTAAATTTTTATTTTTATTTTTATGATTACATAAAATTACAATTATCGATTAAAATTAAATTAAAATTATACGATACAAATCATCGATTAAAATTATAATTAAATTAAACTCCCGATTATAATTATAATAAAAACAAAATTTATTTAAATAATTGATACGATACAATCATCTCAAACTTAATTTAAAACACGACACACAATTAACATAGTTAAAACGATACAAATAATTTAAAATCCAATAATACACATAAGCAACGTAATTAGTACGATACAAATAATTTCACTAAACCAAGACCATAACTTCAAAATAAACACTAATAGAAAGATAATAATAAAATTAAGAGAGTGAAAAAATTAATTTTTTCTGTGTCCAAATCAAATGAACCAGGTCTCTATTTATAGACAAAAAAAATATCATGAATTTTGGTATAAAATTAAAAAAATAAAAAATTAATTTGCAGTAAAATAATTGAGTTTAAAGATAAAATGAGATAAAAATCCGAAGACCAATCAAAAGATGACAAGTGTTTGAATTTATCCACCAGTTCTTCTCTCTCCAACTGCCAGTCTTTCATTTGCAGGTTCAACATAGTTGAACATTTTCAACACCTCTCCCCTTCATGTCATATTCAACACCTTTGCTACAATGGTTTTGTTGTGTTGAAGGGACTTTCAACGCCCTTTCAACATGGCCATTCTAAATGGTCTAAAGTGTTCCACCACTATTTTCTTAACTAATATAAGACAAAAAAATTCTCACACTTAATAAATTTCAATATGTGCGAATATCATCTCTCACACGCGCATGTTATCTTTTATCACTTCCCATCTTTTACGGAAATCAAGTCGGGGCAAGTGATTAAATGGGGCAAGGAACCATCATGCATTTCTTGTGTTGTATGTATGTTTCGTAACAATCAACATCTCTCATCTTCTATGCATTGTTACTCTTGTTAGAAATATCTATTTATTGGTGTTCATGACCAAAAAAAAGATAAGGACCACCAAATTGACCAACATGGATCACCGCATTAAGTAAAATGCTACTACAATCATGCATTTACCATAACAATGATCGTTAGATCAAGATTAAACGGTATAGATTTTAAGTTTATTTTTTTATTTTATTTTAAGAACTAAAATTCTGACTTTCAAATATTCACCATCCGATATCTAACGGTTCCCAGCACAGAGAACACATGATTTGTTGACTATTGGAAAGTGGAAACCGCAGATCCCCAAAGTGACAACCGAAGGGAATGAAGGAAGAGTGGAATACTGGTGGAGGACAACGGTATACTAAGTAATAAGGACCCCAATTTATTGGACTTATGGACCACCGATTTGATAAAGATCTACATTATATCACTAGTGGTTGTCCTTTAGGAGTAGCAGCAGCTTTAACATAGCGTCATAGAGAGGGTGATATGTTTGGTGCCTTCAGTTTTTCTTCTTATAACCAAAAACCCTCTATTCTTTTTTTTTTTAAACATGGCACTCTAGACTTGCCAATCCAGATGGATAGATTGATTCAAATGAGTGTTTTTTTTAGAATCATAGAAGTGGAAGAAAAAAAAAAGCTTCCGATATTTCACATTTAAGTCTCAAATGAGTTTTAAAATTCGCCCAATCAACATTTAGGATCTGATAAAATACACTCTTTCCGGCTTTAATTATAAACAAATTTTCACTATTAGTTATTCAATGAATCTGAAAAATGAAAATTGGCTTAAAATTAAGGCTGGAGGGAGTAAGTCAAACAAAACAGTGCTCTCCAACAAGCAAAATCAAATCCCATTAAGTTTGGTTTAATGTTAAGGATTGAGTTTATAGAAAGTGGAGAAAAATACTATAAATATCCTCCAAGTAGATCCATCACAACTTTTTTGGTACTATGATAAAGTGGAGAAACGTGGGAGTAATATGTAGTGGACAGAAAAGAAATATGTAGTTTTGAATAATTTAATTTTTTAGAATGAAAGGGGACCTAAACCCATAGCTACAAAGAATTCAAACGAAAAAGATAAACTCCCATTAAATCAACAACAAATAACGAGAGCTGGAGGTTGATCATATCTAACAAGAGTACCAAGGACTAGATGGAAAGGCAGGAAGGTAAGTAAGACATCCATCCAATGAACTCAATCATCTAGAGCAGGAACCGAACTGAATACACTATCAAACGGTTGAGTCCCACAGTGAGATGTTCAATACAGCTGTCTAAAACTATCCCACGTACGAAAAGGAGATTACACGATAGTCCTACTCACAAGCCAAAGAAGTCAAACCATCCGCAACCTTATTCCCCTCCCAACATCAATAATAGTAACACGCCAATTCACCTACGGAAATGATATTTGTCCTGAATAACTTTATCTCGGATTCTTCACGAATGTAAAACTAACTAGTTGGCACAATAGTAATGTAGCTTCCCACTGTGTTTTCCGGCCAATGCATAAATTTAATTGGCAAGTGCAAAATCGCAATGCTTTCGTGAGAAAATTAGTCGCGATATTTAGCATCATTCATTCTCCTATAATAAAACTCTGAATCCTTCCTTCTAATAAGACTATGACCATTTCCTTTAGCAACTTCCGATCCACAAATTAACCACATCTTGAGAATCCAATTGAAGCTCAACAACTTGATAGCCACACATTTCCGCTGCAATTTTTCTACGAACACACCGGAGACACCTATAAATCACACAAAGCCAGAAATCCAATTTCCTTCATGACCCTAGAACACTCGACCAAATCCAGCAACACTGATTCCTCCTTTAATCGCACCATTGGTGTTAATACAAATGCAACCATTATGAGGAGGCATCCATTTAATCAAACCTCCTTGACAGGTCGAAACTCCATCAATGTCTTAAGCCTTAAACCCAGACTGCATGCAAAATAAGTATCGACGACGTGTTAACAGGCCAAACAAACTCTTGGTCATGAACCTCACTCTTTCTTTACATCCAGAAATAATAAGTGTTACAAGTGCTAGATCATGCATCATGCATGTGCGTTTGTCCCTCTAACCTTCAAATTAAGGCGCCTTCTAGGGCGGGAGAGGCCAATAGGTCTCCCACATTGGGTGAATTGGCTTAATGGTTAGATTATGACAGTCCATATATGTTTATGATGTACTACACACACTTGAATATTATCCTGTTTTCATCTTTCTCTTCTCACGTTGTGCATTTGTCCTCCAAGGCACTTTCTGCTACTACCACCCAAAAGAATCAATACCAGATTCATATTTTCAAGTTTTTTCTCTATGCATTTTTTTAATTAATCTATTTTATTTTTAAAATTTATAGGTTAAAACTAAGAATTTTCATGATTTTGTTCAAAAGGATGATTGATTCAAAGTTTTTCAATTTCTCAAAATTTGTAAATGTTTCATCATTTGAGACACTTAGATTTCAATTTGTTTCTTCTTTTTCAATTGTTTTATCCTAATTGAAACAACATTCCACTACCTTGCTATCAACAACAGGAACTCAAGGAAGAAGAATCCAACAAACTCATAAAAACAAACTCAGTATAAAATGTAAATATAAACCCCCAAAATGAAAAGTAGCATGACCAAAGAAAGAAGAACCTAAAAAACTCAAGTTTCATCCACCCAAAAAATTGGAACAAAATAAAGCTGTAAAATAATTTTTGGGAAAAAAAAAGAAGAAAGCAATTTATTATATTTTTTTTACTCAAAAGAAACCAATTTATTAAATAACAAGTTCTGTCAAAATAAAGATTATTTTTTTTATAAGCAACTAGCCGTCAAACTGGCACAATCACTTTCCACCTTTGAATCTATGTGTGATGAAATTCCAAACAACCCACAAAGAAAAAGAAAAAAAAAAAATAATAATTTGATGGAAAGTTGAATATGCAGAGATGAAAAAGAGATTGTGTAGCAAGTGTTGGTGGAAGGTGATGATGGTGGAGAGAAAGACAGTACGAAGAGAGACAAACAAAGAGAGTTGAGCCATAAAAATTATACAATGTAGTAAGTCCATGATGGTCTATCATGATCTAACGGCTAATACTACTTACCCACCATGGGAGACCTAAGTCACTTGCCCACCCTAGCCTTGGCCTCAAATTAAAGTACACCTAAATCATTGATGCTCTCACGAAAGAAATCATGCCACACAAAGTTAGCCACTGAAACAGTCACCGAGCACATGTAAGACCACAGCCCTTCCAACACCCATCACATATAACACAAAGCGTGCTTATTTCCCGACGACTGCAAATTTTGTTGGTACAAAGTCTCCCATGTACCACTGCCATACAAAACACTAACTCTTTATGGAACTTCAAGATGGTGAGTGTGGACGGAGAAACACAATGTTGTAAGTCTCCCATGTGCCATGGAGGTAGTAAGCTTGGAACTCACTTGATCAATAAGGCAATGAGAACATATCTGCTTAGGAGCTCTCCCTATAAGAGGAACCCCCAAAATATTTACCCAATGCCAAGGTTTCACAGAACAGAAAAATTTGCACAAGTCTATTCTGAGTTCATGTCTCCACATTCTTAGAAATATGCGCACATATACGACATTTTGATAAATTATACGGGAACAGAGTCTCTGCGGAGCAAAGGGTACGACCTTATCCCCATCCATATGGGAAAATTTGTCTGCCTGCAGGCCCCCATATAGGGCAGTCTCCGAGAAGATCCCCACTTATGTATGCTAATCGACATTCCTAATGACAAGAATTGATATGGTATTGTGTTAGGAGATGACCCCAAAGAAATGAAATGCATTACTGATGTTCACAACAACAACAAAAGTATTTATTTAACCACTGATAAAACTATGGTCAAAGAATGCAAAAGCCTATTCATATAAATTAGCATCCACATGGGCACGTAAGTGTCCATCTTTTCACTTTCACCGATAAAAACAATAAAATTTTATCCAATTATTTATAAATTTATGTTAGTTGATTAGTAAGGTGGAACAAAAGTGTTAAAAAAAATTAAATGAAGAAAATTAGAAGAAAAAATGTTACACCCAGACGTGGTATAAAATATAAATATAGATATTTGAAAAAATCAATTATTTAATTATATATGGAAGATTTAAATATAAATAAAATAGTTTATACAAAGGGTTACATTTGGAAAGGAAAAATTCACACCAAAAGTTTGTATTCCCTTTTTATATAGCTATAGTTATTTTTTGAGAACAAGGTATAGAGATAAATAAAGAATGCAAAAACTCCAGCAAATGAAATAGAGTTAAATATGTATTTGTCCATACAAATATACCATTTTTTAATTTTTAGTCAAAAGTAGTATATTTGTTTTTAGTTCTTACAAATATTACCATATTTTGTTTTTTATTTTTGTTGTTTTGTTTGACCCCCCTGAAATATTTGTTTACGTAGGTATTAATCTCATATGCTTAACTTCAAGGTGTTGTTAATTGTATACTAGAAAAGTATACATTGAAGTTAATATGATTAAGGACTAAGCATCCAGCTTTTCATTCCTTACACTTACTATCAAGTTTTCTTTTGCACTTAAACATGCTGTGTTTTTCCTAAGTATATGTTGGAAAATGGAGAAGAGATAATACCTTAATGACAAAGGTTCAACGGAACAGCCGCAATAAGATTCCAAGACTTAAAAAAGGCTCAACTGAACAGCTTCACACTTCAAAAATGCAGAAGTTTCAGCCATCAAATTTCAAACCAACAAACAATGAAATTAGCAAGAGAAAAAAAATCTTAAAACTAGGATCGTGATCACACTTAAATAGCAAAGGACATGCAGGCATGAAGAAAACAACAATCTACTAGATTTGCATATTAACAAGCAAAAGTCTATGACCCTTGACTCAAATGACTACAGGATATGCAGCTAATAAAAACAAATACTACTCCAAAGTTCACGAATTATACAGAAAGTAATTTCTAGTTGGGTAACACGTTAAATGACCAAAATATAAGTACATACCACCTTTTAACATATGATTGTAATTACTCATAAATCTGAGTTAATCACAGTTCATCTAAAATATTTATGATCATACTGCGTTCGTTATGAAGCTAATACCATTGGTGGCGAAAAACCACCTTGTGTCAAAGAAAAAGAAAACAAGAATTAGAAATCGGTGAACGCAATAGAGAAGGGTACAGTGTCTGAGCATCAATGGCAGGCCAGAGAGCTAAATGAAGAGGCTATCGTGGATCCCTGAAATCCTTTGGAAATTGGTGAAAAAACTGAGGATGCGATAGAGAAGGAGCAGAGTGCTTGGAAACTCTGAGTGGTTGTGCGATGAAAAGATCAAATGTGATTTTGGTGAAAAGAAAAGTAAAATAAATTGAACCATTAAATAACAAAGTACTATTTGGAATGCTCTAGTATCATGCAGTAGTATTACTATTTCAATATATGATGCTAGATTGGCTATATATCTTAGAATACTAATTTAAAGTACAGAAATTTCGAAGTTGAGGATTGGATCTCATCATCTGAAATGTGCATCAGTCCATTTTTTAAAATTAGCACTATACTTTCTTACTGTCTTTGTTCATAATTATTTTTATTTCCAACTATGCAAGGAAAATTGAAACAAGGAAAGGTAAGATGAAAGCTCTTTCCTCAAATGCCAATGCCACATGATTTTTTATAATATGGGGGAAAATGGAGAGTTTGTAGAACCTGAAGAATTGTGAAAAAGATTTAATTGATTATGATCTGACACAAGCTAATCCAATATACAGAATGACAAGATCGGATTAAGTTATAACCGCCTGCCGCATCAACAAATACAGCAAGAATAAATAACAGACTTAGCAAACCAACTAACCTCTAAACTAGCTAATTGCTAACAATTTACACTTATACTCTATTAAGATTCAAGTTGTACGTGGGAATAGAAAATTGGGTTCATGATCTGCTTCTAACCTCCTGAAACAGTGCTATCTTGTCAAGTATTTAACATTCAACCTTGACGGACGTTTAACAGAACTAATTCACATAAATAAACTTAATATCGAAAAGGGATTGGTAAATTTCAAAATGTAAGGACAAAAAGAAGTGTATTTTATCCTATAGTTACTAAACACAGTTATGTAATTGTTATCATCAAAAGCTTTGTGTACTACATGCTTTAACAGACTAGTACGGCACCACATTACAAGTTTAACAAAATATAAATCAAGGAAATATAGAAAATATTAGATGAGTTTCTTTCCTTATATTGAATTAAGCTTGGAAATCAATCCAGTCAATTTTCTACTTCAATCTTTTGATGGAGGAAAAAAAAAAATAAGGAATGGAAGAAAGACTTACAATAACAAGAGCATGCATCCTTCAAAATAAGTATAAAATTTTCCACATTAACAATAGCCACAAGCAGATTCAAGAGCCACAGCAAGCTTTATACATGTGGACTGAGTGGAAAACATCAAACTAAGGGGGGATTGATCTTGCCATACAACTGTTTCGAAATGACAATATCATAACATCTTTTTGGTGGACACAGTGAACCAGACCTCTGAACTCATTTTTCAAAAAGCCATATCATCCACTTAGATAAACACAGTCTATGAAGGTGCTCAGGTAAGTCTGCCTAGAAAAAGAAGCAGTTATAAAATCAGTAATGAATCATGATATAAGAATTTCAATTTATTCCACCTTCACTAATACCAAAAAAATCGGCTACTTGCAAGTCCAAATGGAAAAATGGAAAAATTGAAATATTCATAACTAGAACTCAAAATTATACAAGGATCAACCAAGCTATACGAATGACTGAAAGCCAACCAAGCTATTCAACCAATTTAACAATTAACAATCAAAACACATCAGACACAAACATATTCATTTTCCGAGCAACCAACCAATTTTATGCCAATACACATTACTAAGGTAAATCTTAAATCTTATTTAAAATAAGGTGGTGAGATTTCACATAGACATGACTTCTTCAAATTCAATTACTAAGGTGAATTATTTTTCTGGTTATTGGTAATGTAAATCTCACATTGTTGGAACAGGCAAATGGAATTAAATGCTATAGATATCTCATCTATTATTGGGTAGAAGTTTTGTGTTCAAAGTTTAAGATTCCTAGTTGCAAATATAAAAGAGTTCCACTTAAATTTTATCAGCTTAATAGTTTATTGCAAGATAAAGAACGGGAACTTACACTATTCCATGCAGAAGAGTACTTGTCAGTTGAAAGCAACCAACTTTTAGTATTTGACAGATAATCCAACTTCTGGCTAGCAAAATCAAAATCTAGCAGCTCATCATCATCATTACCATCATCGCTATCATATGCCCTCCTCCTCTTCCTTTTAGCTTTTTGTTTCTTCTTTTTCTTAACTCTACCAGAAGGAATACGATCAAAACCAGAATAATCTTCTTCTGTCAACAGCCTATCCTCATCTATCAATGCATGCTCATCCGAGTTGCGGAAACCAATTTGATTATGCACAAAGACGGACTCCCAGGACTCAGGAGTCTGGCACTCTTGCGACAACCTATAGAATAGAACCCAAGACTGAAGTCCAAGACACTTCACCACTTCCACAGTTGCCATCTTACACCTATTCTTAAAAATCGCGGTCAAGCTATTACCATCACTTGGGATTGCAGATATCTTTGACACAATTTCATTGACTTTCTCTAATGACTCCTTGGCCTCTTCGTCGCGCAAAAGTCTTAGAAGCTGCCTCCCCTGACCAATTACAGCATTTAACAGCATCATCAAGTCAATAGATCCATAAACCCCACTCTTCAAAAGAACAACCACAAACAACCGAGACAAATCATCCAAACATCGAAATTCAATTCTCGGATCAAGACATTTACAAAGCAACTCCACAAAGTAACACAAATCCTTCTCTTCAAAACTAATAAGAAGATGCTCACACAAACATGAAAAAGGCTGCTCTTCTAAGAACTCTTCTATAACATCCCACACATCACTCGAATTCTCTCCATACATCAAATCCTTAAAATAACGAACAAAAAACGGCTTATCAATAAGAAAAATATCACCGTCTTTTACAGACTCAGAAACCTCATTCGACGACCAAAATTCAGGCACATTATCTAAAAAATTCTCGACAGTTCTCTGAACATCTAAATCGAGAAAGTAATGAGGCTTTGTAGCAACCATTGCAGGTGATTGTCCATGTTTTCCTTTCCACTCCAACTCTTCCCAACAAATATCTCTATTCTTAAATGCAAACTGCGATAAAGCTCTCAATCCTTTCCCCTGTTCCAATCCACAAAACGAAAACCACTGCAACAGACGCTTAGGGTTACCTGCACAAAATCACCAATTTATCATAAACAATCAAAATTCACAAACAAACAATAGCACAGTGCAAAAAATAAATCAATTTTGTCCCTAAATTTATCGAAATAGCTAACACATCCTCAATTTCTAAAAGCTATATCAAATTAGTCCCTCCCTCGATCAATTGCATCCTTGAATTATCATAAGTTATAAGTAGCTTATTTACTCGAAAAGAACAAAAAAGAATCACTAACCGGTGAAGAAATTCTCGAGCACACGAGTTTTGCGTGCTAAAACAGAACCAGGTTTTTGCGGCAACTTATCGATCATCAAATTGAGAAGCTGAGAAGCGAGGTCGTGCTTTTTCTTTGGATTTTTTAGAAAATTGATGAAAAGTGCACGCTGATCGCGAGGTGTGATACAGTTGAAACCGGCGATGGTTTTGCAGAGCCACATTCGAGCTTCTGAGCGACCAGAAGAGATTATCGCCGACCAGATAACGGTTTCTAATTCGTTCAATAGATGGATTCGAAGTTTTGTGGATTCGTTTTCTGTGTTGTTGTTTGAAGTAGGTTCTAATATGAATAGATTGATCATTTTTTGGGTATTGGAAAATGTGGAAGTTGGAGTTTCAGTATATGGAGGGTTGTGAGATTGGGAATTTTGGAGAAATGGAGGGAAGTTGAAAACCCTAATAGCGATGGCAGGTCGATGAAGAAAGAAGACGATGAATGGCACGGAGTCGTTTAAATTTTTTCCTATATATTCACGTGTAAGTTGAAGAACGCAGCCCTTCTGGAGAAATTTGAATCACAAAATGATAAAAATAGGAGTTGGCCGATAATTACTTATCCAATAACTTATGAGAGGGATCCGTCGATTCCAGGAGTAAGTCTTCCGTTGACTTACTCCGCTTAATAATTCGATATTGGCATTATATTTCTTCGATCCAATCGTTGAATTCAAAGATCATTGAGTAGATCAACTACACAAATTTTTATAAAAATTCAAAAAATGTAGTTATGTATTTTAGACTATTTTTTTTTTTTGATATTATGTATTTTAGACTATTGAAATTCAACAGTTTTTTCTAAAAAAAATTGTACGTTTAATTCAAGTGTTCATAAAAAGTATCAAATGATTTTGAATTTTTATAAAAATTTGTAGAGTTGATATACTCAATGAGATTTTTAAATTTAACGGTTGGGTCGAAGAAATATAATGTCGAAATCGAGTTACTAAGTGTTTACTGTGAAATTTGGTAAACAACGCTAGTTTGATTATTACAAGAGAGACAACTAGTAAATCTCGGGACATAGTGCTTTTGTTTATATTTTCAAAGTAAATGATGTTCATTATTGTTCTTATGTTGATAAAGTGTTGTTTTTTTATGTTTTAGTAACTTGAAATGCAAGAAAGAATGTTTATCCAATTGAATAAACAGAAGGAAAGAAAGAGTCGAAAATAGAAGATAATTGGATTGAAGAAAGATTAAAGAAAAACTGTAAATTGCATTCAAATGTAAATGATTACAGAATAAAATGGTTCACATTACATACATTTTCCTTCGAACACTCGTTTCTCGCTTTGACATGGGTACTTAGAGTTTTTCTGAGGATTTTGTATAATGATTGTGACCCTTTTTCCGATCACATAACTAGGCTATTTATAGACACTAATCTAACTGCTACTAACGCCTAAATAACTACAGATAGGACGCGTGTCTTGACACGTATTTTGAATTTGAATCCTTTCTTATCTTCTGATTTAACCGTTGTTTCCATCGAAGTCGAAGTAACCACGCTTTCTTTTGAATATTTCGCTAAGTCCATAAATTACTTTTACCCACTGAATGCTTCGACCCTACTGACACTTCGACCAAATCGAAAGGATCCTGAAAGAAAGAGAATATGCATTTAAATGCAACGTTCCATAATAGAACATTTATTATACGTTCATGCATGATTAATCATTAAATTCATTGGTTCTGAAAACCAAGCATATTTAATGGTTATCAAAAATAATTACATAATTAAACATAATTATTTTATTTATGCATTTAGAACATATTTTTACTTAATAAAAATATGGGCTAACGCTAAGCGGAATAAGTCAATGGAGACTTACTCCTGAAGTCAACGGATCCCTCCTCATAACTTATAGCTTATAATTATAGTTGATGATGATAGTTTATAGTTTATAAGCTCGTGAAAATATTTGGTAAAATTAGTGTTTCAATTAGCTAATAGATGTAAAATAACATAAAAGAACATTTTTAATTCATAATAAAATTTCTATCAAATTGATATTTAAAATATTTAGAATTTACTAATTTAAATATATTAATTTATTCTATTTTGTATATATTATTGTTAAATTTTATTTCAATTTATTTTTTAAATGTAGTTTTGTCCGTCTATTTTATAAAATGTGTAATTTTTGTCCTCCAATTTTGTTTGGCGCAATTTTGATCCCCATTATTTTGAAAAATGAACAATTTTGGTTCCTTTATTTTTTTAGTGCAATTTTGTTCCTCAATTTTGAAAAAGTCACACATTTAGTTTCATTTTTCAGCAAGTGGTCCATAGTGAATCAGTTATAAATAATATTATAATTAATCATGTACTCAACGACTCTATATATATGCTAAAACTTCAAAAATTTGGTCTAGTAATAAAAAGACAGATTTTGAATTCGAAAGGTCATAGATTCGAACTCCAATAGTATCTATATCATGCAGTTTCACGCTATTTTAAATCTCAAACGTTGATTATAGATAATATAGTTCATATTACATATAAACAATCTAAGACACCTATTATACCTTTAGTTTGTGGCTTCTTAGTTGGCTACTGCATTAGCTCCAGAGGTTGCATATGTGATTGTTTTCACCCCAATAATCGAGTAACAGTTTTAACCATTGATTTCATCCACTAAGGTTGGAAACATTTACCAACTAACAATAAAACAGTCTTTAACACAACACTAAGCACAAATGATAAGCTCATTACTTATCATGATCAACATCAATACAAGTGTTGTCTCAATAATTCCAAATATCACTGCTCCTAAAATGGCAGCACTCAAAGGGAAATCACACCTTTCTCTAAGATTTAAGATTTTCATTCCTTCACCAATAAGGAATCTCTCCCTAACTCTCTCTCTCTATATATATTTGTGAAAACTCTAAACCAAAAATCAGATTATTCGGTTACTGTCGGATTCATGGCTGAATATATATTACATACTATATGAATCAATCTGCTGCTGGCATTAATGTTCTAAAAAACACCTTATCGTCAGTGTTTAGGTCCCATGTTGGTCATCTTGAATCCTTATTGGATGAATACCATAGCTTTTTCTTGCATATTAATATCTTTTCCATGTCACCGCCCTGTTCGGTATCTTCTTTACGACATTCCCATCGCATGCCCTTAGCAATGGTTGTAATGGCATCAAAAAAGTAACTGGACTCGCGTATGATAGCATACCCACCAGGTCGTAAAATTCGGTCCATTTCCAGCAACACATACTTCATTTCACATCTGATAAGAACAATCGTTGTTAACCATAAATACAAGTAACTATGAAACAAGTTGCAAAATTGTTCATATTACAATGATCAATTTCAATATGAACAAATTTTATAGGGAATAAAACAAAACAACAAGGACTAAAAACAAAATGTGATATATTTGCAAGGACAAAAAATATATTTAATCCAAATATTAACGTATTCAAATACCAACAAACAGATCACTCTAATACCTGTGGCTTTCTGCAGTGAAGAGTCCTGCAAGATGAAGGAGATCATATGTCCGAGGATATGTCGAAAATGCTTCACACCTATCATAACAAAAATCAAATCAACAAAGTGTTCATAAAAAAATCATTATACTTCCTTTACAACATTTTAAAATTACCAGTCATGGAAGGTTCCGATGAGGCCTCGATCATAAACGACAGGGAGCGTATTGGCACCATAAGATGAGACTACATTCATAACCCATACAGGATCATCAATCAAAGTCGCAGCAAAACCTCCATATACTGTATTCATATCCATAACGTTTCTTATCTTGTCAGTCCCAAGCTCAGGGATCAACTTCTTGTAGTGCTTAACGTGCTTCTTCCAATTATCATCCTCGCGTTTGAATTTACTAGCACTCCCATGATAAACCTTCGAAATCCGTTCAGGTGTAACACGCAACCGCTCAGGCCACTTAGAAATTGATGTCAGACCTAAATTCTTAAATTTTGGATCTGGAACCAGAAAACAAGTACGAATCGGAGTATACCATGCTGAATCTGAATCGAGGCTGTCGTCGCATTTAGACGGATAGGTATCTTTAGTCAGCTTATTATAGCAATCATTATCAGGAGACTTCTGCCATACGGCAATATCGCCCTTTTTATTATGCAATTTAAAGCACAATGAAGTCAGCAAGCCCTGCAATTTCTCATAATTTGATTTTTGCTCTTTGATAGTTGTGTTCCATCCACGCCACCTGCGCTCGTAGTTGATAGGTGGACCAGACAAAACCCAAAATCCTCCAGGACGAAGAATCCGGTGTATTTCAAGAAGAGAAACTCCACCTAGTATAAGATTGAAGTGTGAATTTCAAAGTTTAAGCAGCTACAAGACTGGTAAAGTTCAAGATCACAGGTAAATGTTGCACAAAAAATGATAAATTCATAGAAGTACCGAAGTCTGTCCATGGAATGAGGCATCTGGAGCAATGAGCCATATCAAAGGAATTTGATGGAAATGGAAGCCTGTGTGTAGCAAGGACACCAAGCATTGCAGGGATACCACGCTCCAAAGCGAATTGAACCTGAGCTTGATGGTTATCTCTCGGAGCAAGCGAAACGGTAAGTATCCCGCGATCCAGCAAGTCACCACCCCAACTAGCAACCTAAAATGAGTACGAGTTATGTGGATTAATTGACGCAACTCTTTTTTCTATCACATGATTGAAAATGGAAATGTAAATTAATTTTTTTTTAGGTACAAAATTGGTCGGCTTTGAAATACATTTATATTACATTTAGGAAAGCACAACTACAAGAAACATTAAATGTAATTGAACTAGAATATGATTGTTAAAAGAGAATTACAATTTGCAAAGGCTATTCCTCACATAAAAATCAGTATTGTAAAATGGCGGCTACAGTGGTGCTATATAGCGCAATACGTAGAAAAATTTGAACAAACTGCTATTGTTCCGCAATATACAATTTTCGTAAAAAATGCAGTCAAATAGGAGTTATAGGGAGGGTGCTACAGGATATAGTCAAATTTGAATAAAGTGTTATCTTCCGCAATCCGCAATTGACAACACTGATAAAAGCACAAAGAGAAGACTCACCCCACAGCCAGTATCAATGGCGGTTCGAATAGTGCCATCTTTCATTTCTGGGATAAGATCTTCCATTAAATCAACATATTTACCAACACCATTTGGGAACATAGTACCCCCACCGGGAAAAAAGAATTTCTCCCCTTCCTTTTTTAACCAATGTTGATTGGACTTCTGCTTGTTAATCCAGTCATATGGAACATTCCTGAAATTATATATAACAGCAAACAAGACAAAGTGGTCAAATAAAAATGCCGGAAACTTGAACTATGTAAGTCTAATATTTTGACTCGTCGTACGGCATATATTATACCTGTACCAACATTCATCTCTGCTCTTTGGCCATCTAATAGGAGGCTTATATCCCTCCGGGGGAGGAACTAAGCATTCTTTCCTCTCAAAAATTGGGGGGCAATGGCGTTCCAACATCTTGAGACGATAGGATCCATACTTCTTCCATCTCTGTAAAATTAACCATATTTAGGCCCTGATTGGATAAAAAAACTTAACCAAGGTACTTATAGCATTAGCACTTAGGAATAAGTTATTTGTATAACAAAAAATGAAATAAAGGCAAACTGTTTTTGTATATCCAGGAGAGCTTATAAAAATAAACTAAATAATCTACCAGATAAGTTATAGATATTTCATAAGTTTTTTTCATAAGCTCTACCAAATAAACTCATAAGTGTTTATGTCAGTAGATAAGCTAAAATAAGCAAATTCAAACAAGCACTTAAACATTAAGAAAACTTGTACAAATATCATGACATCAAAAGATGGAATGCTATATTAATATTACCCTTGGATCGGTGCACGGAGTGTAATCTTGATAATCAATAGCGCATTCAGGAAAACTGATGTATTTAATCTGCAACGAACTTATTGATAACGATTCCTTCGGGGGTGATGATTCCTTAGGGGAATCAAGGGATCTCTGGCTGATAATCGATACAAATCTGTCGTTCTCGGAACCAAAGATTACCCCCATATAGAAAGAAAGCCCACATACCACCACAAATATGATTGCCACAGGGACAATCCGGCTCCTGTCTACCAATTTTCCTTCATTATTCTTCATTGTCCGTAAAATAATCAACTATCTGGAGAAACACAATGTACTCAACATGATTACAATAAAACCAAATCCATACATTTTTAATAAAATGATATACCAAACAATTAAGATGTAAACTTCATATCTCATTCAAATTTTTGAGTTATCATTATTTATGAATGATAGAAAAAAATGACATAATAAGTAACTCACACAAGTTTCAAGAGTCACTCTAACTCAAACCAGACAAAAACAAAAACACCAACAATAATTACCGAGAAGAGACCAGAAACATTGAAAGAAGTTAAGGTAGCATTTATGTGCTATCTATTGCATGAACAAATAGATAAGCACTAATGACATAAGCACTTAGGGTGCATTTGAAAGAGCTTATTTCATATTGGTTTATCGTATGACATAAGCACTTGCGTAATTGTTTGAAAGTGCTTGTGAAAACAGCTTATAACATGCATAAGCTATTTTCAGCTTATTTCAATAAACTTTGCAGCATAACTTAAGAAAACAACTTAGTACTTATAACAAAACATCTTAACCACATTCCCTCTTTAATTAAGTCTGTTACCAACACACACACACTCTTAATCTGTGTTGCTAAACCATAACTCTCAGTAAACCAAGTAATCAATAATCCATTAGGTACAACAAAAAATGTTGACAGCTACAGGAACACACAAAACTAGACTCGAGGTCTGTTTGGATTAGTTTATTGGAGTTTGAGTTGAAAGAACTTATAAAAACAACTTACGACAATTTTTATAAAAAAAAATTTAGCATATTTTCATAAGTTTTTGGGTGTAACTTATGAAAACAAGTCAGAGTATATATAAAAATAATTTTATATTTCTTTTATCTTTTGCTATAAAAAATAGTTTATGTAAGATTACACTTACACATAAGCACTTATCATGATAAGCGCTTATATTATAAGCTGTTTGTCCAAATAGCCCTATACACTATAACTACAGAACCAGGCTAGTGTGGGGAAAAAAATCCCATGACAGATCGAATTTATAGAAATGGAATTAAAAAAAAAAAATGAAATTATTATTAAATTGTAAGCTATGTTATGTTGTGAATAAGGGAAAAAAAACACAAAAAGTAAGAAGAAAAAACATAACACGTAACAGCAATACAACAATAATTTGATGCAATTTAGATTAAAAAATGGGGGAAAAATAAGAAAAAAAAAATGGTGAATCAGATCTGAGACAGAAAAGAATCCGATAAAGGAACAGTTAGTTAGTTAGTTAGTTACCCTTTGTTGTGTTTGTTACCTGTTGTTGTGTGATTGATCAAAGAAAGAATGGGAAGTGAAAGAGAAAAAGAGTGTTATGAGAATGAGAGAGAAGAGGAACAGTGAAATTCAAAGGCATGGCATGGCATGCAATAATAGGTCAAATACCTTTAACTAGGTGAACTAAACCCTGAGCCAATACTGTATAATGTAACCAAGTGTATGTGAGTAACTAGTAGCTGTCCTCTGTTTTCGCATACTGCCTTCAACTTCTAGATTTTCTCTTTCTTCTCTCTGTATTAATATTAGGCAAAATTACATGTTTGGTCTTTTATCTTATTTTTTTGTAACACTTTAATCCTTTATCTTTCATTTGTAACATTTTGGTCCTTTGTTTTATCATTTTGTAATATTCTGGTCTTTTATCTTTAATTTGTAACATTTCGGTCCTTTAAAAAACATAAAAATATGAAAGAATTGATGAAGATGATGAACATATTCATAAAAATCATGAGTTTTATTTAATTTTAACAAAAAGATATCTTAACAAATAAAATTCAATATTTTTTTAATAAAAAAATATGAAAAAAAAATGTTTATATGTGAATGTTATAAAAGATAAAGGACTAAAATGTTACAAATAAAAGATAAAAGACTAAAGTGTTACAAGTATTTAAGATAAAGGACCAAAGTGTTACAAATAAAAGATAAAGGACCAAAATGTTACAAAAAAATAAGATAAAGGACAAAACGTGTAATTTTACCTTAATATTATTACTTGTATATTTCTAAGAAAAATGTTAAGCACTACTTCTTGGATATTAGTTAAAAATATTAATATGAAAAAATTATTTTAAAATGTGTGCATTTAATGTATTTAATTTTTTGAAAGTGTAAAAAATTATTTTTTTAATATTAAATTTTTTTACTTTTTTTAGTATATTTGACAAGTGTCTCGAGATTAATGCACTATCCTTTTTATTTTCTTTTTTAACATATTTTCAATATTATATTTAGTTTGGATCAAAACACTATTCAACATGACCCTATTTTTAAATGTGGAGAAATGTACTATTATTATATTTAGATTAGATCCGGATTAATGCATATTAGATTTTATATATATATTAATTAGATTGTACTCAGGAACTTTTAAATTTTATTTTTATATTTTACCTCTTTTATTTTTATATATATATTAAAATAAAGAATCCAGCCACCGTGCAATCCAAACGGGCAAGATAATATTTGATGTTTGTACGAAAGATACTTTGATTACAAATATTTTTTAGGGTTATGTCAAATGTTTAAATAAATTAAACAAATTTTTAGCAAATCTACAGAGCCATCGTGTTACAATGGGAACCTGACTTGACTGGAGTGCATTTTTACCTATAAATAGAGGTCCAAACTACCATATTTATCTATAATCAGTTTAGGAAGCTTTTGATTCATTCCACATATCTTTGATTGTATTTATGCATTGACCGACTTTGAAAGAGCTTGTTTATGCTAACTTTGCAGGTAATTGTGAATACGTCACATGCAAATTCTTCTACAAGTCATCCACATCGTTAAGAAACATGGTACAAATCTCAACAGCAAAGTATATGATTATTCTTGTAAACCAAGTTTACATATCATTAAGAAATTCTTCAGCAAACCATCCAAATCATTAACCAGCTCTTGAATTAGCACATTGTGTTTCAAGATTATTTCTAATGTTTATGTTGTCATGCTTTCTTGTTTCCACACATTTAATTAACTTGCTCTTGATAGCCATATCACTCTCATGTTGATACTGATTTCTCATATTATATAAGCTTATATTTGATTTCTCAATGTGCTATCATCACACTCTTTAATGCATTTTTTTGTAAATTTGGTGGGATCGATTTATGTGAATTTTAGTCAATAAAAACGAACTTATTGTAAATTTGTCGCATTGCTGCTTTGGAAACACAAAAAATTGTTATGCCTCATCCCATACTATGGTTGCAGATTGTTATTTAAAACTTTGTATGTTAATTATGTGTTTGGTCTGAAGGTGGAAAAACACAAGAAGGGGGGGGTTGAATTGTGTTTTAAAAATTAAAACTTTTTTCTTAATAGCGACTAAGTATGCAGCGGATGAAAACACAAATTAACTAGAGGATGCTGAGAGAGAGAAAGAAAGACACAGAATTTATCCTGGTTCCCCTCACAAATCGAGAGTACTCCAGTCCCCTTGTTACTAACAAGAGATTTTCACTATAATCTACTAAAGATTACAAATTGCTCAAGCACACTTGCAAGAGACTTCTCAGGTGCTCAAGTTTCACTAAACAAGAGACTTCTCAAATGCTCAAGTTAAACTTAACAAGAGACTTCTCAAACAAACTTAAGAATAAGAATGAATGTTAAGGAACACTTGATATACTATCAGAGGTGTTTACAAAATACAACTCAAATTGTTCTAAGACTTAGAATGACAGATTTAAATTATGATGTCAGAATGCTTCTTAGTCTTTGAACGCAGTAATAGAACAGTAGTAGGAACGGTAGTCATTTCTTCCATTTGAGTCTTCTATTTATACTTGGAGGAAGATGATGACCGTTGCAGAGAGAGAGGTGCCAGCTGGAATTTACTCGTACAATTGATAGCTGTATATTGCCTTCTTTGGTAAGGAATTCCAATTCCACTACCTAGCTATTCAATTTATCACTCATCCATTTTGAGTAATAATAGTACGATAGTACTATCCTCAAATGCGCTCCACTTATGGATAAGGTTAACGTTGTACCAACGAATATTCCTTCCTGTGGATGTGACAGAGCCTTGAAGTGGATTGTTCTTCAATCATTGGTTCTGTATAGGTCAGCTTTTGAGTGACGTAAATTCCTTTTGCTTCAGATGCTGTTGACATTGCTTCTTGAGGCCCTTTTTGCTTCTGAGTCCGTCAGAACCTTGTTTTTGTCCTCAGAGGCACTTTCATCAACATATAAAATTTAAGCTTCTGATGAACAGTGACGTGCTTTCAGAACTTGTTTTGACTGGCTTCTCTGCTATTATTCATAGTGCTTCTGAATGAATTTTAACTTGTAATTCTGCACACTAGAATAATCATTAGTACTTCCAATTGTAATTTTAATACTTTGTTATCATCAAAACTATTTAAACCATTAGAGGTTCATGTCAGACCCACTTAGTTCCAACAATCTCCCCCTTTTTGATGATGACAAACCAAAGCATTAAAATTCAATTGTTGTTGATTTAATTTAATTATGATGACTTCAGGTTTCAAAGGTTTGCAATCTCCCCCTGAGTCTGATAATCCATAAGGGTAGGTTTGTAAGCTCCCCCTAAGTTTTATCCATAATTAATTAAAACAGTTTAAGAGTTGATTTATTAACTTAAAATAAATTTTCATATTTAACTCTCAGAAGCATAGTTTTGTAAGCTTTGCTTCTTAGAGTTTGATGATGCTCAGAAGCGGTTTGCAAGCTCTTCTGACATTGTCTATGAATTTTATTTTAGGTTCTTAAATTTTCTCCCCTTTCAATAATCGTTCAGAATGAGAAAGAATCATAAGAGATAAATATTGATTCATAATGCATTTAACATTACAGTTTCAGATTGAGCAGTATATGAATGAATCAACATTAATTTTAACGCTACTCTTACTCCCCCTTTTGGCATCAGTCAAAAAGACACAGAAAACCAAGCAGTCAAAAAGCGTCATAACAAGGCAGTCAAGTCAAAAAGTGATGACAACTAAATTCATTTAATGAATTGTGTTGAAAACCGTCCTGACAAGAGAGCTTGATGACACTATAAAAGGGATGATTCCTCTCATTTTACTCATTCAGAGTAATCAAGTAACATCAAAAGAAAAACATATAATGGAAAAGCAGGTTACCAAGGATGCTTCAGGCTCAAAAGAAGAGAGCAAGAAGGGAGCAGAGCCCTGGCGCTGCGAAGAAAACAGGCTACGCTACGAAAGGAACAAGCAAGAACTGATTTTGACAGAGTCAGAGGAGGAGGAATTGGGCTCTGATCTGGAAGAATTTTTATGGACATACAATGATGACACTCCATACGAAGAGTACGAGGCTGCTGTTCAGAAGGACACTGAAGAGCTAGTGCAAAAGGCCACTGCCAACTTGCTTGCTTACATTAAGGAAAAACATAAGAAGCTAGATGCAGAGTCTTCTGAAGTTAAGCCTAGCTCTAAGTAGAGTCTTATCATTCTATGTAATAGAAATTCTTCAATAATATTAATAAAGAAGTTTATGCTATTAATTCCCTTCGTTTTGAGCAAGTTTCTTATTTATATATACCTTATATCTATTGTCAGAAAACCAGTTACCAGACACGCCTCATTCGGTATTGGTGCCCCGTTGTTAAACAGGCTTTAATACTAAGAAGCTATTTCATGAGTAAACAGGAGTACTGATGAGAGGGACTCTGAGGTTTTGGAAATCCTAGGCTTATTAGTTTAAAAACTAAGATGCTCTTCAGCATCTTTCACTAGAGTCAGAATCCTCA
Organism: Trifolium repens; assembly: GCA_030408175.1. NCBI lineage: Eukaryota > Viridiplantae > Streptophyta > Magnoliopsida > Fabales > Fabaceae > Trifolium > Trifolium repens. The sequence goes on from CP125850.1 coordinate 20,153,536, forward strand.
AGAGTACCAGACAATATCATGGTATATTGGAAAGTTAAATTTTGAAAAACAAATATAAAACAAACATATAAGCAAATAACAAACACACAAATATGGATAATATAGATATGAATTAAAGAAAAACAAAAAATTATCCAAAAATTACAAAAAAAAACATGTTTCCAAATAAGTGCTCAGACATGAGGGTTAAGGTTTGGGTTGCTGTTGAGTAAGCTTCAGAAGAAGTTCCATCATTGCATCTATCTTCTTGTTAGTAGCTTCACCAGATCTGTTCATGTCTTCTCTTATATCGGCCCTGAATTCATCCATTTCATTTCTTAGTTCCTCTCTTAAGTCATGCTTGATTTCATCCAGAGCTTCTTGCATAACAGAGGGTATAGCAGATGAAGAAGAGCCTTGGACAAGTACTGGTGGAGATCTTGGAGGAGACGAAGCAACAATGGGAGCTTTTCCTTTATCAGAATCTGGATTACTAAGGTTCTGATCATTCATAACAGTATCTTCTGTAGCTCCTTGATTCACAAGAATCTTATTAGTCTCAATGACAGCAATGTGAACAGCTCTATCAACCAATAACTTGAGGGCTTCTTGTGCAGCAAGCCTCTGACGTTCCATTTCAGCAGCTATCCTAGCCTGCTCTTCATCCAAAGATCTTCTTATACTTTCATCAACAGCAGCTAAAAAGGCTAACCTCTGACATTCTTCTTCATGGTTGAAGAATGTGAGCCTTGGAGCACATGTCCTCTCAGCAATCTCAAATAGTTCCTGTACAGTGTTTGCTCCTCTACCCTTAATCCTATCCTTCAGATGAGTACTGAGAATCCTTAAAGATTTACCAAATAAGTACTCTAATTCCCTGACATCAGCATCTATATCAGAAGGGAAGATAAGAGCTTCTTCCTCTCTTTGTTTGAACCTCTTAAGTCTAATACCTATAGCATTATTTAGCAGCTCAAGGTTTGGTTCAGAGTCAGAGTTGAAAAAGGGCAAGGATGGGTCAAAGGGAATGGTTGGTTCAGGTTTCTTTCTTTTGAGTTCAATGATTTTGATTTTGCTGAGATTTGGAGGTATGATATCATCATCAAGATTGATGGAATCCTTGAATATTTGATGTTCAGCTTTAGTTAAGTGTTGGTAAAGCTCAAGAACCTCTTCTAGAACTAGAGGTTTGTTGAGTGGGTCAGAGACAACTTGTGGTGATTGATGAGGGGATTGTTGGGCTTCAGAATGAGCAGTTGGCTCATCTTGAACAGGGGTGAAGGTAGGTGGATTTTCTTGTGAGATATGATCAGGTGAGGGAGGGGGTGTGTGAATGACCTGTGTGTTTTGTGTTTTATGGACGGGTGAATCATTTGTGAGATTCATGGATGGAAATTGATGTGGTGAATTTGGATTTGAGTTGGTAAATGCAACACCACACATGTGTTGTTCAAGATGTTCTATGACAGAACCTTGATTTGTGGATTGATGGAGAATGGTGGTGTCTACATTAATAGTAGGTTCTTCATCAGAAGAAAGATGAATGGGCTTTATGGTGATTTTCTTTGTGGTTTTCTTGAAAGAGGTTCTCTTTGGTGTAAGAGTTTTCTTTTGTTTTGGGTTGGATTCTCTGATGAGTGTAGCAATTAACTCATCCGAGGCAGTGCTGGTATCTGATGAAGATGATGATGATATGGCTTTATGATCAGGTAAGACTACACTAATAGGTACAGTGAAGTCTATGGGTTGAGGTTGAGAAATAGATGGTTTAGCAATAGAGGGTTGAGGTTCAGAACCAATAACCTGAGCTACAGGAATGCTAGAAGTATTAGATTCAGAGATCTTACCTTTTGGTTTAGAAGCTCTGGTCTTTAATCTCTTTGCAGGTTTAACAGGGTTCTGATCTTCCTCAGAAGCTGAAGGCCTATCATGCCTTTTCTTTGTCCGTTTTTCCTTCTGAACAGCTTCAGTCATCATATCTCCAGCACCTTCCTCAATCTCATCAGCACTAACATGTCCTTGATCATCAGAGCCTTCATCAATCATTTCTTGCTCAGTAGTTCTTGGCTTTCTTCTGCTCCTTGTAATATCTCTTGGTCCCTTGAAGATATCCCAATTAGGAACACTTACAACCATTTTCCTGGGCACACTGACCCCAGTTTCTCTTCTTACTGATTCAAGAAAGTTCTTGATGACCTCATCATTATCATGTTCTGATATAGTGGGAAACCCATCACACCAGAAGTACTTTTCGTACACTTGCTGTAGAGGTGTTTTCACTTGAATGATTTCTTCCTTGGTTTTTCTCTTCATGTTGACCAGAACTGATGCATCATACTTAGCAGTTTGGAAAACTCTAAGTTTTTCTTTGGCACTCACAATGTCTGTGAGTTTGGTTTGCCTTATCAGTTCTGAGATTAACCTAGGGTGATGAATGACTGATGGTATTTTGGTTCTACCCTCATTGATGGTAAGGCACATGTGATCAAAAAGAATCTTAGCCAAATTAACCTTTACCCTCTTGTATAAGAACCAGATGAGATGTTTGTGTGGAATGGAGATGGTATCCAATCCACCTTTTCTGGTGAAGATAGTGGACAAACACATTCTGAAAGCAAATTCAAATGAGTTCTTCATGTGCATTACTTTTCCAAAATCCTTTTGTGTGCAACCAGATTTAAAGAGGTCCTGATGAATTGAATCCATATGCTTGCTTCTCTTATCATACACTTCTATATCTTCTCCTTTGTTGTCTAAACCCAGAATCTTAGCAATGTGTGCCTGAGTTATCACAACATTGATTCCCAAAATATTTGACCTAATTTCCCTTTCTCTATAAGGTTTAAGACCAAGTTCCTTTCTTGTTTTCCCTCGTAATTCCTTGTTCTTCTCAACCATATCCTTGTATTCTTTATCAGCACTTGCTCTATCGTACACTCTAGCCTTCTGCCAGAAATACTTCACTATGTCGTAGTATACGAAGCCATTGAGCATCTCAAAGTAATTTTGCCATTGTTGGTTGTAGAACAAGTATTGAATGTCAATCCCATTCGCTTTCAAACTTTCAAAATCCACGAACTTCTCAGTGAAGAAATCATAAGCATCTGGTCCAGCGTCAGTTTGATGATGTTCGTAGACTAGGTTATCTTTTGAATTAAGATCGATGATGGGTGGTAGCATAGGGTTAAAGGGTTCTTGAACGATTTCGTTTGATGAACGAGCAGCCATTGTTTCAGAAATTTGAGAAGATGAAGATTGGGAATTTTCTGTAAAGTCTAGGGTTGTGTAGGTAGTGATTTCGTGTAAAAAGTTGTGCAAGTGAGTGAAGTGACTTATAAATAGTAACTAGCACACATACACAGAGAAAGTAAACATTGGGAGGGAGCGCGAGCAGTTTTAAAAAATAAATAATATACTTAACTGCCATAATCATCATTAACTGTTCTCTGCCCGTCAGGATCTAGACACGTGTTGAAAAAGTTTAATCATAGCTGACGCGTGTATAGACAACTGTTGTACACTTACACGTACTGAACGTTTCATTTCTAAAAGGTTCAGAGCCTCACTCATTTGTATCTGACACCTCATCAGAACCTGTTACTCTTCAGAGCCTAAATTATTCAGAGCTTCCCAAGGGATACTCTAAGTTATAAGAGGTTCTGATAGAGCTTCAGATGCTAATTCTATTCTACTTCTCAGAGCTAATTTTCTTCAGAGATATAGTGCATGTTCAAATTCTTTTTGATAAAATCAAATCTTTCAATAGCTAAAGGTTTAGTAAATATATCAGCCCATTGATGTTCAGTATCAATGAATTGAATATCTATTGTACCTTTCTGAACATGATCCCTTATAAAATGATGTTTTATTTCAATATGTTTAGCTCTTGAGTGTAGAATAGGGTTCTTAGACAAATGAATAGCAGCAGTATTGTCACAATATAGTGGAATACTGCTTTCAGCTATGTTATAATCTTCCAACTGATATTTCATCCAGAGAAGCTGTGTGCAGCATTTAGCAGCTGAGATGTATTCTGCTTCTGCTGTAGACAAAGCAATAGTTGTTTGTCTCTTACTGGCCCAAGATATGAGATTTTCACCAATGAATTGGCAATTTCCACTAGTGGATTTCCTCTCAATCTTATCACCAGCATAGTCAGCATCACAGAATCCAACTAGCTTACTATCTAGGGATTTTTTATAAAGAAGTCCTAGATTAGTAGTTCCTTTCAGATATCTAAAGATCCTCTTAACAGCAGTTAAGTGAGGTTCTCTAGGATCTGACTGGAATCTTGCACACAAGCATACACTATATAGAATATCAGGTCTAGATGCTGTCAGGTAGAGTAAAGAACCAATCATACCTCGATACAGCTTCTGATCTACTTTGCTTCCTATCTCTTCTTTGCTTAAGCTGCTGGTAGGATGCATGGGTGTAGACATTATCTTGCAGTCATCAAGGTTGAACTTCTTCAGAAGCTCTTTTGTATACTTGCTTTGATGAATGTAAGTGCCATCTTTTCCTTGATTAATTTGGATTCCAAGGAAGAACTTCAATTCACCCATCATACTCATTTCAAATTCATCCTGCATAAGCTTAGAGAAATTCTTGCAAAGAGAAGCATTAGTTGAACCAAAAATTATATCATCTACATAAATTTGAATGATTAAGATATCTTTCTTAGATGTCTTTCTGAATAATGTATTGTCAATTTGACCTTTTTGAAAACCATTTTCTAAAAGAAAATTACTCAGTCTTTCATACCAAGCTCTTGGAGCTTGTTTGAGACCATAGAGTGATTTCTTAAGTTTATAAACATAATTAGGATTTTTCAAATCCTCAAAACCTGGGGGTTGTTTGACATATACTTCTTCAGAAATAACACCATTAAGAAAGGCGCTCTTAACATCCATTTGGTACAATGTGATTCCATTGTTAACAGCATATGAAAGAAGTAACCTGATTGCTTCCAGTCTTGCTACTGGAGCAAATGTTTCAGTGAAGTCTATACCTTCTTGCTGACTGTAGCCTTGTGCTACCAGTCTAGCTTTATTTCTTACCACTTCACCTTGTTCATTCATCTTGTTTCTAAATACCCACTTAGTTCCAATGATGTTCTTATGTGCTGGTCTTGGCACTAAGTCCCATACATCATTTCTTTGAAACTGATTGAGCTCATCCTGCATAGCTACAATCCATCCATCGTCCGTAAGTGCTTCATCAACATTCTTTGGTTCTATCATTGAGATTAGTCCCAGAAGAGAATCAAGTTGTTGATAGTCTGATCTTGTCTTTCTTGGACTTTCTTTGTTTCCAAGAATTAAGTCTTCTGGATGTGATGATCTATATTTGAACTTCCTTCTTGGAACTTCATCAACATCAGCACTTGGTTGAGTGTCTTCTTCTGAAGTGTCATCATGTTCTTGTGATGCTTCTAATTGAGATGCTTCTTCAGCATCTTCTTCCAATACAGCTTCTGAAGCTTCAACAGCTTCTGATGCTTTTTCAGGTTCTGTATTGGTGTATTGGTATGGAATACCTGCATAACTATTATCTTGCTCTGACATTTTACTGTCAGGCTCTTTATCATCAAATCTAACATGTATAGATTCTTCCACTGTGTTAGTTTCAGAATTATACACTCTGTATGCCTTTGAGCGTTCAGAGTAACCTATAAAGATTCCCTTACAAGCTTTGACATCAAATTTTCTTTTGTAGGCCTTGTTGTTTAGAATGTAACATGTACATCCAAACTGATGAAAGTAAGAGATGTTGGGCTTTCTTCCTTTGAAGAGTTCATATGTTGTTAGATTCAATAGAGGTCTTATATAGATCCTATTTTGAATATAACAAGCTGTGTTTACAGCTTCTGCCCAGAAGTGCTTAGCAAGTTTTGTCTCATGCATCATGGTTCTTGCCATTTCTTGTAAAGACCTGTTCTTTCTCTCTACAACACCATTTTGTTGTGGTGTTCTAGGAGCAGAGAACTCATGAACAATGCCATGATCTTCACAAAAAGTTGCAAATGATTCATTTTCAAATTCACCACCATGATCACTTCTAACTTTTAAGATTTTGAGACTTTTCTCATTTTGCACTTGAGTGCAGAAGATGCTGAACACATCATATGTATCATCTTTCACTCTTAAAAACTTTACCCAAGTCCATCTACTGTAATCATCAACAATAACTAATCCATATTTCTTCCCATTGATTGAGGCAGTACTTACTGGACCAAACAAATCAATGTGAAGTAGTTCTAAGGGTCTTGAGGTAGAGACAATGTTTTTAGGTTTAAAAGAAGTTTTTGAAATTTTGCCAATCTGACAAGGACCACACAGAGCATCTGAATGATATTTAAGATTTGGCAGGCCTTTAACCAACTTTAGTTTGCTAAGCTTAGAGATTAATCTCCAGTTAGCATGACCTAAGCGTTGGTGCCAGACCCACTTTTCATCATTCAGAGATAGAAGACAAACTATCTTCTGCTCAGTGAGTTCTGACAGATTCACCTTATAAACATTACCTCTTCTTAATCCTTTAAACAATATGGACTTGTCAGAATCATTGATTACTGTACATGCCTCTTTATCAAATTTAACAATAAATCCGCTATCACAAAATTGACTAATGCTAAGCAGATTATGTTTGAGGCCATCAACTAACCAAACATTTTTAATTGAAAGAGAAGAGTTACCAACTATACCTGTACCAATGATCTTCCCTTTTTGGTTTCCTCCAAACCCCACAGTACCTCCCTCTTTCAGAGTCAGGGTTTGGAACATATGCCTTTCTCCCGTCATATGTCGTGAGCAGCCACTGTCCAGGTACCAGCATTGCTGCTTTGGCCTTCTTAGTGTGCAAACCTGAAGCAAATATTATTTGAGATTTTGGTACCCATATCTTTATGGGTCCTTTTGTGTTAGTCTTTACAGGTCCAGGTGGTCTTTGTTTGAAGGACCTATCAGAGCTTCTAGAGTTAACTACCCTTGTTGAAAAGTTTTTGGGTTTAGTATAGCTCTTGAGCTTTGTTCTTGAATGTGTCAGAGCTTCTTTAGATTTAACATTAGCTTGAGGCTTAACAATCTTAGGTTCTGAGGTTTTATCCTTCAGAGTCTTTGATTTTTGAGCCTCTGGCTTTGATGTTCTATTAGAAGCTGACTCATTTAGAACTTCTGATTGACTCTTTACAAAGACAACCTTAGGTTTTGATTTATCTATATTAGAGGACTTTGAAAATAATGGATTATCTTTAAAACGTGAGAATCCAAGACCTTCTCCTCTATTTCTACTTACATGATAAATCAAAGAGGCTATTTTACTTCTTTTCATTCCATTGATAAGGAATTCCTGAAGAGCAAATTCATGTTCTGGAGGAACCTTATCATCAAGAACATAATGAGTTTCCATAAATTCATTTCTTGATTTTAGAGACTCATTTTGTTCAATTATTTCATTTGCCTTTTCGGTCAGGTTGTTATAGGCCTTTTTAAGGACCTTACACTCACCTGCCTTTTTGGTTAAAAGTTTTAAGGCATCTTTTAATGAATCTATTAATTCAGAACGAGAAAGTTTAGCAAGTACCTCATCTTCATCTTCTGAATCTGAGTCATCTTCATGCTCAGAGTTCTCTTGGTCAGAAGCGGTTGCCATCAAGGCTAGGTTTGCTTCTTCTTCCCCATCAGAATCTGATTCCTGATCCAAATCATCCCAAGTGGCAAGGAACCCCTTTTTGAGCTTACTTTTGTATCTTTCTTTGTTAGAGGTTCTCTTGGATGATTTACTCAGGTTCTCTGGGCAGTCAGCAATGAAGTGTCCTGGTTTGTTGCACTTAAAGCATTTGTTTTGTTCTTCCTTTTTATCCTTAGAAGTACCACCCTTCTTGGAAGAACCTCCAAACTTACCAGCATACTTCTTGCTTCTCTTAGCCCATTGCGATACTCTTGCAGCCATCAGAACCATTTCTTCTTCTTCATCAGAGTCCATCTCGTGACCTTCTTCAGAAGCTTCTTCATCAGATACTATAGCCTTCGCCTTCAGAGCCTTAGAGGAACTCTTGGTGCTTAGTGCTATCCCTTTTAGCTTCTTAGTCGATTCATCAGTCATGAGTTCCATCTCATGACTCTTTAAAGAACTAACCAAGCTTTCAAGAGACACAGTATCTAAATCCTTAGATTCCTGAAACGCTGTCACTTTTGGTCTCCACTTTGGCGGCAAGCTTCTGAGTACTTTCCTTACATGATCAGCCTCAGTATAGCTCTTATCTAAAACTTGAAGTCCAGAAACAAGAATTTGAAACCTAGAGAACATTGTCTCAATGTCCTCTCCGTCCTTCATTTTAAATAATTCATACTGATGTACTAACAAGTTGGCCTTAGCCTCCTTAACTTGTTTATTTCCTTCATACTTGGATTTAAGAGAATCCCAGATAGACTTAGCCGTTCTCTTATCTCCAATTTTCAAGTACTCATCATGAGAGATGGCATTTGTCATCATCCCTTTTACACTGTGGTGCTTCTTATATTCCAGCTTTTGAGTGGGTGTAAAAGCCTTCCTGTCTTTAGAGCTAACAACGCCTTCTAGGTCCATATTTTCAAAGTTCACTCCATCTTCTACCAAATCCCACAGATCACAATCAATCGCCATGATGTGACTGTACATCTTGGTTTTCCAGAATGGATAACCAGTCTCAGTTCCATTGAAAAAGGGAATTTTATCAGAAGACCTTCTGTCTTTAGAATTAGAATCATAGTCAAATGGAACTTCATTGAGATTCTTCTCAGCAGACATGTTTTTCCTCCCTGAATCTTAACTGTTTCACTGATAGGTGAGAGTTAGGCAACAGCCCAGCTCCTGATACCAATTGAAGGTGGAAAAACACAAGAAGGGGGGGGTTGAATTGTGTTTTAAAAATTAAAACTTTTTTCTTAATAGCGACTAAGTATGCAGCGGATGAAAACACAAATTAACTAGAGGATGCTGAGAGAGAGAAAGAAAGACACAGAATTTATCCTGGTTCCCCTCACAAATCGAGAGTACTCCAGTCCCCTTGTTACTAACAAGAGATTTTCACTATAATCTACTAAAGATTACAAATTGCTCAAGCACACTTGCAAGAGACTTCTCAGGTGCTCAAGTTTCACTAAACAAGAGACTTCTCAAATGCTCAAGTTAAACTTAACAAGAGACTTCTCAAACAAACTTAAGAATAAGAATGAATGTTAAGGAACACTTGATATACTATCAGAGGTGTTTACAAAATACAACTCAAATTGTTCTAAGACTTAGAATGACAGATTTAAATTATGATGTCAGAATGCTTCTTAGTCTTTGAACGCAGTAATAGAACAGTAGTAGGAACGGTAGTCATTTCTTCCATTTGAGTCTTCTATTTATACTTGGAGGAAGATGATGACCGTTGCAGAGAGAGAGGTGCCAGCTGGAATTTACTCGTACAATTGATAGCTGTATATTGCCTTCTTTGGTAAGGAATTCCAATTCCACTACCTAGCTATTCAATTTATCACTCATCCATTTTGAGTAATAATAGTACGATAGTACTATCCTCAAATGCGCTCCACTTATGGATAAGGTTAACGTTGTACCAACGAATATTCCTTCCTGTGGATGTGACAGAGCCTTGAAGTGGATTGTTCTTCAATCATTGGTTCTGTATAGGTCAGCTTTTGAGTGACGTAAATTCCTTTTGCTTCAGATGCTGTTGACATTGCTTCTTGAGGCCCTTTTTGCTTCTGAGTCCGTCAGAACCTTGTTTTTGTCCTCAGAGGCACTTTCATCAACATATAAAATTTAAGCTTCTGATGAACAGTGACGTGCTTTCAGAACTTGTTTTGACTGGCTTCTCTGCTATTATTCATAGTGCTTCTGAATGAATTTTAACTTGTAATTCTGCACACTAGAATAATCATTAGTACTTCCAATTGTAATTTTAATACTTTGTTATCATCAAAACTATTTAAACCATTAGAGGTTCATGTCAGACCCACTTAGTTCCAACATGGTCTTCTGACAATTAGCTTTAATCTTCTTCAATTTTGCAAAGGCCTCTTGGGTGAGCATAAGGATATTCTTAAAAGTTTTTAGTATCTTAAAAGTTTTATATTCTTTCATTTAACTAGACATTTTGTTTTAAGAAAGAAAAGTTTCTTATGTCAATCTAAGTGGAAATTAACACATATAGTAGTTGCCACAGATGTCCTAGGCAATTATGTAACACATATGTTTTCTGCAATTAAAGATGCAAACTAAGTGATCTTTCCCATAAAATTTTATGAACATCAGACTTGCTATATGTTTTACACATGTATGCCCTATTTGCAATTATAATTTTCGGTGAAGAAAGGCAAAGGGAAATTCTATGGTACATTAGATAATTTTTAATGTATAGGTGATGCAGGAGCAATTCAACACAACTGCTGCGCTTGATTTGATTTTATTATATTTTACCTAGATTTGATTTTACTATAGTTTAGTATTTTATAATGTTAGCAAGATTTATTATTTTTATTTAGCTAGGTTAGTTATTTTCTTCTACTATCTTTTAGGAAGATTTGTTATATTTTTATTTTAGCTGGATACGTTATTTTCTTTTACTATCTTTTAGGAAGATTTGTTATATTTTTATTTTCCCTTACTATTTAAACTAAATTATTGTAGCCTTGAGGGACAGTTTTTCATTCAATAAAATATTAGAGATTTTTCTCAAATTTGGTAGATTCCAAATTATTTACCCTTTCTGGTGGATTCCCGAGTTTTGTTTTAGAGTTTAGCTCTTGTTATTCTCTTCCTGGTGGATTCTAGGAAACCTATATACTAGGATTAGCGCTTGCCGATCCGTCCCCGCTTCCGTACTGCGTCAGTTGGCATCAGAGCAGATTTCCCCTGTTCTTTCGTGAACCTGATTCGACCATGGGAGAAGATAAACCTGTGACGAGGGCAGAGCTCGAAGGTCCATTCGCGGCTTTAACCGCGGCCATCACCGCTCTGACCACACAAGTTAACAACATCAACAACAACAACAACAGAAACAAGAAAAACCGCAACAACAGGGGAGGAGAACCAATTTCGGTTATCAGGGTTCGTAATAACAAACATATTGTTGTTATGTACAAAAAATCGGAACATACCCATGAATCTGATTTGGAATACTATGAGCGTATATATTACACAAATTGAAGGATGATTACTACAATTTTAAAATCTCTGATTCGATATATCGTTGTCCGTTTTGTTACAGCAAAGATTACTCCTTGACCGACCTTTTGAGACATGCTTCCAGAATAGCAGGTAACTCGCGTAAGAAGATTAAAGATATTGCTAAACATTCTGTTTTGATAACGTATATTCAAAGTTGTCTTAATGTTAAAGACGATGAAACATTTAACATCATCAATAATGACACAACTGAAATAAATGATGCATCTGTAGTGGAAAAGAATCAAATTAATGAAGATTTGAGTTCTTCAGAGGTGGTGGAGACTGATGAGTCTCTTCTTTTGAAATTTGTCAACGTTGCATTCAATAATAAATCAGAATTCTACGATGTGTTGCCACCACCAGATGCGGAAGAAAAGTTGAATCTAGAATCAGAGGTCCAAACAAAGGTGAAGTCTAAAACGGTAGGAACTACAATCGATGAGGAAAGAGTGATCAATCTAGAATTGGATGGTAGTTTCAACGTGGACAACAATGACATGGATTGCGACATCCAAACAAAGGCGACGCCGGAAATTGATGAAGAAACAAAGAAGAAAGTAGATGCTGATGAACACAGAAGATATAAATATATGGTAGCTATCCCGAATTACATGAATATATTTGATACTTTCAATGTTGCTGACGGTCATAGTCATGAGTATCAAACCTTTAAACAAGATAAGAACTCGGGGTCGAGTTCTTTTGAGGTTGAGGAGAAGGTAAAGACATCAAAAGCACTTATGTATGGCGCATCTACACATAGTTCTACACAAGCTTTTGTATTCGATCCTGGTATTCGTGTTCCTGAGTTCCGGACAGAGGCATCTCCTTATTACAATAGAACTCGAGGTCGATTTCTTCATAAGAAGATGAGTCTGATGCAGGAGCAATTCAACGCAACTGCGCTTGATTTGATTTTATTATATTTTACCTAGATTTGATTTTACTATAGTTTAGTATTTTATAATTTTAGCTCGATTTATTATTTTTATTTAGCTAGGTTAGTTATTTTCTTCTACCATCTTTTAGGAAGATTTGTTATATTTTTATTTTGGTTAGATTTGTTATCTTTTAGGAAGATTTGTTACATTTTTATTTTTTCTTACTGTTTAAACTAAATCATTGTAGCCTTGAGGGGCAGTTTTTCATTCAATAAAATATTATAAATTTTTCTCAAATTTGGTGGAATCCAAATTATTTACCCTTTCTGGTGGATTTCAAAAATCTGGTGGATTCCAGAGTTATATTAAGACATTAAATTAATAGTTAAATAGATGTTTTTTAAAATAAATTATTGTTTTTATTACTAAAAATATTATAATAACCAAATATTATTTATCAATACTGTTAAAAATATAAAATTTGATATTTTTAAATTTTTACTCTCAATAATAGTCTACGGAATTCTATGGATACTTGTACCGATTTTGATTCTTCTATTAGGAATCACGATAAGTGTACTAGCAATTGTATGGTTATAAAAAAAATATTAAAAAATTAGTGTGATGCTTATAAATAATGAAATTTTATTTTTTTCTTGTGATATTATTATTTTTAAAATACAATAATAGACTAATAGTTATTTAGTTCATAAAAAACAATCATTATTTTATTAATTTATGACATAATGTAAGGTACATTAGAATTAGAAGCTCCCTAATATTATATTGTGTGAACCGAAGGCTGGATTAATAGAGGGGACATCTTTTCCTATGATTTTTACACCATTTGATATCTAGAGAATCTCTTACTTAAACAATATTAAAGGATAAAAATCAATTCTAAAACAAAAAACTACAATTAGCTTCGAAATTAATTCTAAATAAAATACATTAAAATACTTCATCAATTGTCAAAATCATTTTAACTAAAAAAACAACATTGCTTGACATTGATCAACATTGGCATGTATATGCTACTAGCTCTTATTAATTATAACAACAAGCTCTTATTTGTTAGACATCATACAATTTTTCTCCTCATTCAAGTGTGTAATGGAGTACTTGTTAAATTATACAGGTGACTTATAAGTCTTATATGACTAATTTTTTTTGTCAAGACCAGAAATTTAAACAACTCAAACCAAATGCAGTATTATTAATACATCCAATAAAATAATTAATATAAACAAAAAATATCAGTATATTATAAAACTAAGAAAATTAACCACTAAAATTTAATAAAAAGCATGGAACCAGTTCAACCTTGAATCAACCTTTACCATTGTCCAATTATATTAGCATTTAGCAATCACGGTTGTCTCAATTCCTTGAAAACTTAGATGATCCAAAAGAGTTAAGGGGTGTCATCAATTCAGGAATCAGAAAAAATACATTAATTTTTTTTAAAAGAGTAACTGATTATAAGATGGAACAAAATATGTTTAATAACTTAAATGAATTTGATAACCTAAAATAATAATATGTAGAAATAATAATAATAATAATAATAATAATAATAATAATAATAATAATAAAGCATGATTAACGAATGAAATAAAAAATATAAGACGGAATTAGTAGACAAACAGCACTAATAAGCCGTTAATCTGTGGATCCATCTCAGCAGTTGTCTGGCTGCTTGCTGATTTAACAGCTATTAATCTATGCACATTAGTTCATGATTGCTCTATTTTATAAGAGAAACCTACAAATATAATGTGCATATTATCCTATTTTTTACAAACAAAAATCACATATAAAATTTAAATTAGAGCTACATAGCACTTTTGTGACTATGAATGTTAATAAAATTCCTACGAATAAACCACAAAAATTGAAATAAAACACAACATGATGAACACTAGAACACTTAGATATCAAGAGTTTAGATAATTCAAATACTATTATACACAGTAAGCTGGTGAAGTTTTGAAGAATGGATGCGGCTGTGTAAAAGTAAGGTATGAGAGTATATATATATAATGAGTGTAGGATGCACCATTTGTCAATTTACCGTTCACACCTTTCAGCAAACCCTAGTTCTTAATGGGCCTCTTCTCAAATTATGCGTTTCATTTTTTCTTCAAACCCCCACTTCATTCTCTTACCCCCAACATTTATCAAAATATTTATTTAACTGATTTTTCCTTTTATCTTTTTTGTTTCAAAAACTTATGAAACTTACTACTTGGTAGACATTCATTATTTTCCAATGGAACTTTGAATTAGTAGGGTCCATTCTCACTCCATAAGTAGAAAATAAAGGTACTGTTGAAATTTTTTTGATAAGCCATTTAGCCACTAGGCTATAAGAAGGAGGGAGAGTGCATCATTGTTACAAAATTAGGGTTATTACAAATGAAAATACATAAGAAGAAGGCTATGGGTTAATGAGAGTTATTGGGCTCGGTCCAATTCTGGTTAGTGCAAGTGGTGTATACTATAAAATAGTGGTGTGAATAATATTATGTTCAAAACTACATTTTTTTTAATTAAATTTAATAAAGCAATTTTTTTTATGTGTGTTTGTTTTGCAATTACTATCAACAAGTCAAAGTTAAACTTTAGGACATGTATGTTTGTATCTTCCTAGACCTATTTTTACACATAGTGAGTTATATGTTTTTGTTGTCGTGTTAAAATCCAACCCGGTTTAAAGATTTTGATCATTGACGTTAGTGAACAAACAAAAATAACTATGATTACTGTTGTGTATCCTGAATCGATCACCAGTGAACAAAAATAACTACGATTATTGTTGTGTATCCTAGTTGGTTACAAGCATTGCCCATTTTTTGCAGGGAAAATCTAACAGAGAATATTCTACTGCCACCTCAACTTCTAGAAGCATAGTACAATACTACTAAATTGAAATCAACAAACTAAGGAATGTGCAATAAAATAAAGTTTTTTTTCTTTCACCACCAATTTCATTTGGTTTGAGAGTCAGTTCTAGCATTAAGTGTTTCAACTCCCTCTCGATTGCAGTTGCGGGGGATTGAACTAGTGATAGTATTAGTATATATATTCAAACTGTTACAAAATCTAGGTAAGTAAAAAGAATAAGAATAAGCCTTTATAATTTACTCTCTTAAAAATGATATACTTATCGACAAAGGAACATAAATTTACAATGCTGGAGGACATCCACCCTACCACCTGAATAAGACAAGCCTCTTTCTCATCTTATTTCCTAGTTAACATTTTAATCTAATTTTTTTCTTAAAGACTAGTTTATGATACCAAGAATATTTTAAAAATAGATACATTTTTCAAAACTGATAAGAAAATTGTATACTTCGTGCATGTTTGGAATCATATTGAGTTTCACAAAATCACAGTGACACCACAATTTTGTTGAAACGTTGAAGTGTAGATTTTGCTAAACTCATGGTGGCACACTACGATTCTACAAAACTCGTTGTTAATTCTGTTACGAACCGAAAATTTCATAACTTAGAAAATATAGAGGAAATAGATTAAAATGCACAAATAATGGAAAATAATATTATTTCTGAAAATGAAAGATAAAATGCAAAAGGATGAAATCCTCATGCCCAAGAGCAAAGCTCCTTCAAAGAAAGAGGAGCCTAACCATATTGGTTCTAGCAATATTCTTGCATACCTATTACAATTCACTAACTCACCATTTATACTGCTAAGAGGCCTAACAAACTTGTCAACTAAGCACCATATCTTACTTACTAATTACTAATAAAACCCCACTATACTCTTTATTACATAATAGCCCTTTTCCTATATATCTCTTATACTCCGGTCTCTATCAAATTCAAACATGCACTAAATGAGATTGTAGAGTTAAGTATTTGAATCGATTTAAATCATAGAGCTAAAACTTTCAATGGGATCAGATTCTTCAAGCATGGCAGCTGCCTGGAAGCAATCAGCAGCATCGGCTAGTCGACCATCATCCTTGTGAGTTAATCCGAGATAATACCAAGCACTGCGGTTAGTTGGTTCTATTCTGAGTGCATCAGAAAGTATGCTTCTAGAAACAGGTAATGCACTGGGACCATTTTTCAGCATCAAAGAAGCCATCAATATCTTGCTTGGAACATGGCTCGGTTCAACTAGGACAGCATTAGCAGCAGCCGCTAGAGCTTCATCGTTTTGTCCACGACCGCCAAACACCACACCTGTTACAATCATATTGATATCGGTAATGAAATATAAGTTGAACATGCTAAAGTATATAACAGTTTTAAGAGCATAAAGTTTTCGTTCTTGCCTTCGGTTTGTATTGTTGCTGCCGAGTATTCCTTCAACTCTCTAGCCTTTTGCAAACAGATTTCAGCATCCTTCCAATGTGAAAGGCTTGTATATAAATTTGCTAGACCATGCCAAACATCAAATTCACTTATTTTATCATCGTCGTCCTACAAAGAGTTAATGAATGTAAGATTAGTTTTCGAATTAACTATTTATTAACGAAGTGTTTCATGAAGCAATGAACATCTTCGTCCTATTTTATCAAGGCGAAAAACATATGTACCTTCTATTATTACATATAGAACATAAGAATTGCTGGAAGAAGAGAAGATAGCAGAATCTTACCTGTGAAATAAGTGTTTGAGGTCCAGAGGATTTCTTTTGGGCTTGAACCAATGCAAGAAGGTACCGGTAAATCTCAATAGCATCCATTGGTCGTAATTCGGCGATCTTCAGCTTGGCTTTTAGCCTGAACAGAGGACCTTGCTCCCATTTTGAGGTCTCGTCTAAAGCAGCATCAGTAACAACTTCAGCCTCTGAAAATCTTTTCTGTGCAGACAAAACCAGAGAAAGCAATCTCCAACCATTCAATTTAGAGCCACCAGTTTTGTCGAAGAACTGCTTAGCATAGCGTAAAGCAACAGCTAAATTTCGGTGTTCAGCATATTGAATAGCCAATTCAAAAATAAGATCAAAATTGTTTTGCTCTAATCTAACTGCCTCCTCCAGTGATTGCAAAGCTTTTGACTGAAGCATAGACCTCTCGAAATCGGAGGAAGCAACCTTAGCTTGCTTTCCAAGGCAAAGTCCGAGCATTCGAAGACCAACGCCTTTCAAATGCTCATTTAAGCCTTGAGCTTTATCGATTGCCCTCTGTGCATATCCTGCTCCCTCAGCACCAAGATAAGGATCCTCACTGCAAATCTTTGCAGCCAATAATAAGGCTATCAAGTCATCCGGTCGTTCATGTTTGTGCAAAGACTTCCTTAGCAGATTCAAAGCATTTTTATTTTGTCCAGCACCACTAAGACATAGAGCTAAAGAATTCCAACGGTCAATTCGATGATATACGCCAGGCATCAACTCTTGAAATTGTTTCGCCAAAATAGAAGTTTCACCACACATCGAAAGTGCAAAAGTTAGGTGTTCCATAACAGAAGGATCCCATTTTGCTTTTCCTAGGCTACACTTCCTCAAAATAATCATAAGAAGAAGAATCGCCTCTTCGATATTATTTTTAGGTACATAAGACCCTTCAATCTGAACAGAAAAACTAGGTGGACTTGCCTCCACCCCACTATATAGCAAAAATGCTGCAAAAGCTTTCTGAATTCTCGCACAGCAATCGTTATCAAGGTTCCATTGACTGAGAAGGGCGTGCCTGTAAGCCGCTATTGCCTCGGAATAGCAACCAGCCTGTTTCCAAAGCTCTGGAAGGAGCTCTACTGCACAGCTCACTATCTCCTGCAATCTATTGTCCACTTGAGTTTCAGGTATACCTTGAGAAAATACCTTCTCAACAGCATCAAGAACTTGCTTGCATTCAGTAGCCGCTTCTGCATATATACATAAAATAAGTATTTCAGTGTTGATTTTTTGATTCAAAGACAAAGCAATATAAAGAAATGCATTCACTGCTGTAACTGCATCAAGAAGTTACAAATCATGACGGTCTGATTTATATCAATGGTCGAGATTGTTCAAAATTAATTACTTATAGTTTAATATGAACCGTCCAATGGACGAAATTCATTACTATGTGGGACTTGTGCATTCATGCAATTATATGAAGAACCCATTTCCATTCTGGTATGAATAATAATTTTCAATAGTTAACAATACAATATTCAATACCGTTATATCTCCCCAGTTTTTGTAGGGTCTTGGCTTTTAAATAGATGGCTTCAAGCACCATACTAGCAGCATGCTGAGTTACTGAAGAAGGTGATTCGGCACGAGCGGGACCTTTCTTGACGGGTGGCTTTTCCGAAAGGGAAGTTTGCAGTCGCTGTATGGCAGCTTTAAGATCAACCCCATCAAACACACGAAGAGCACCTTCAACATTACCTCTTTGATACTCTAATTTTCCGAGAAGAGCTCTTGCTTCCTGTTAAGGTTTAAAAGTAACCATGAATATTCACTGAAAATGTGATTGATTTATCGCTGAAAAAGATTGTTCAGTTCAATTCCAAGAAGAACAATGTATGAAACGGATAATGTATCAATTTATTGAATGTATCCAATTCAATGATACATATAAGTGCATTATATGATCAATGTTATTTTATGGCAAAAAGTTATGCTGTCTCACTGCAAGAAAAATTTATTTTATGGTAATGAGGTATTCTATGGTTTGAGGCACATCGCACACATTTGATTGTGATTAAAAAACTACGAGGGTGTATTAGAGTCGTCTATTTCTCAAACAAAAGTTAAGGAAAGAGGAACCTTAAAAAATGATACATCATTGCTAGACTTCAAAAACCTTAACATTGTATTTAAAATTGCAAATTCGATCATATGTTCTCTAAAACTAGCCCGAAACCAATAACATAACGCTTATCTCCTTCAAGGCCCTACCAATTCAAAATGTGGATAGCAACACACTAAAACAACAACATCATAATGTAGTTCAGATAATAGCTAAATAGTGCAATATAGTCTAAAATTGATGCCCGCAACCATAATTGCGGCTACAGTATACAGGTTGTGGAGGCCTGTGAAACCGCATCATTGCAACTGCACGATCACATTTGTAAGCAATATATCGAGCATCACAACATAACCACAGCCTCAATTAAAACCTTACAACACATACAAAAAAATTAGGTCTTAGAGAAACAGTGGGCCATTGCTCCAGGACCACAAGAGGGATACGTCACATCTCCTTCCAAAACCTTAAATCATTAAATATATTCTTTTCATTCATAGTTGATGTGGACTTAACCACTCATACTTGAAATCCAACATTTTTGAGACATTCTTAGAAATTTTGAAATAATTACAAAAGTAGAAATAACAATTTACCATCTTATGTGTATGCTTATCAATATCACAATATAAATTTACACATAAATAGAACACAAACACAAACAAACGACAAACGCGCAATAGCAAAACCAATTCTCTTAAATACATTGTTACGATACCTCAGAAGTAAGAGATAAACCATCTCTTAATGCAGTTTCAGCATCTTGAATATTTCCTTGATCGAGTTTAGCTTCAACTTCTGCTGTTTTCATGCATGTTCCATTTGCACAAAATTCACGAACCGATGCATCACCATTAGACTCCATTGATCAATCATTCATTCACCACCACCTGCATATATATATTATATAAAAAACGATGCCGTTTCAGATCATCATTATGTAATCATTAATTTATTTATCTTTCTTTGTTATTATTAGATTATTATATAAGGAATGAAAACTGAAAAGGAAAAAAAGAAAAAGGAACGTGAATTGTGAAAGGAAAAAGAACAAGTTACTTATTAGGCTTGGATGATTCAGTTTTGGTAATGGTAACATTATATAATTTGTTTCCTTTGAAAAAAGATATATATTAATTAATTAAAACGTAAAGACAAAAGAACGAGGGATTTGGAATTGATTGAGGAGGAGAGGTATGCTAATTGCTACACTCCAGGTAAGCTTTGTCGGGTCAACCGCAGTTTGCCTTATATATACAAAACTAGCTTGGATCCCGCGCCAAGCACGAGTAATTAACAATTTTTTCAATTTTAAATATAAGTATATATTGTGATCTATGAAGCACAAATACATATATGGACATTGGACATGATACGATACTAACATCTTAATATTGATATAATAATTTGAAAAAATAATATAATTAAGTGTAATCATAAGTTTTGTTCTCCGACACGGGACACAATTAATCTGAGTAGTTTCTGTGCCCGCGTGTA
This sequence comes from Trifolium repens, assembly GCA_030408175.1. Taxonomy (NCBI): domain Eukaryota; kingdom Viridiplantae; phylum Streptophyta; class Magnoliopsida; order Fabales; family Fabaceae; genus Trifolium; species Trifolium repens. The sequence continues at coordinate 20,173,831 of CP125850.1, forward strand.
TAACAGTATTTTGTACCCGTATCATACACGTACCATTTGAGTATCAGAGTTCTCATACTCGCAATCATTACCTTCAATTTTACTAAGAATAAATTGATCAATTAAAAAATAAGATAACATTTTGTTATAAATATTTTTTTAAAAAAATTTAATGTTGACTATTGAAAATTATAGAAAAAATTATTATTAATCATACAAATATTCATATATATATATATATATATAATATGCGAATAGGTGGATACTAAGGTACCCAAACCCGTTTTTTTTTGCGGATAATTATCAATGTTTATACTCATTTTTTGTGGATACCTACTATATATGGGTCCACTTGTCATCCTTGAGAAAAAAATAACTCTTCAGATTCCTTTAAAGTTGCTTTGAGCAATCAATACGAACTTTATAATAAAAAAAGAATGGATTAAAATTTAAAACATAAAACTTAGAGGAACCAAAGTTCAAGGAAATTTATAGACAGGCAAAATATAAAAGTTGATATATTTTATGAGACACAAAACATATTTAACTCTAAACTAAAATTAGTGTGGCCATTGATTCAGTTCACCAATTGTGAACTTTTACATTATTTTATCCCTTTGTAATCTAGCAACTTATGTTATCCGTTTTTCAGTCATAACTCAGTAATGATTTTTATCCATTTTTAAATGTTTGGATATGATGTTTCTAAGAGATGGTAGTGAATGTTTCAGTGTTTTTGTTGTTCTGATGAGTTTTTTTATGGTCATGTTAATTCGTTAACGACATTAACTCTTTTAAAGATACAATTTTAGAGTTATCAAAATGGGTTATCCCATATAGGCCAGCTTGTAAAGCCGGAATAAATTTAGAGATTGGACCTTAAAATATTAGCCCAAATTTTTTTAGTGATTTACCTCAGTCCGAAAAAGTCCAAATTTAAATATGAACTTTTGGCTCGGCAAATTTAAACAGCTTCGAAGTTGTCAAAATAGGTTAGACCATATGCACCGGTCCGCCGAGCACGGATAAATATTGGGCTTGGGCCTTAAATTATTAGTCCGGATATTTTTAGAGTTTTTTACCACGGCAAAAAAAATCGTATTTATATATTGATTTTTGGCCCGTACCGATAAGGCTTGAAGCCCAATTGGGTCGGCCGGTGGAAGGTCGGATACTGTTTGGATAGCTCTAGTATGTCCAACAATTAAAGGAAAATAAAAAATAAGAGTTAACTTATGAACTAAATTTCAGTGTTTTTGTTATTCTAATGATTTTTTTATGACAAAAGAAGTATTTTTATAGAGCTCGTGTCAAGCTCGGGTAATTAAGACTCCTTTCAGTTTTAAATAACTTTGTATTATAACTCATACATGTGTGGGTAAAAATATCTAGACTCATACCTGTACATGAACTTTTGAGGTATCATAGTATTCATACCCGCACTCATTACCCACAATTTTACTAAGACTAAACTGATAAATTTAAAAAATATGATACCATTTTAATATAACATAAAATTTTTCAAAACTTGTAGGCTTAAATAGACAGTTCTTCCCTATAAGTTTGTGTTTTTTTTAGTTTTTGTCTCTGTATCTTTTTTGTAGGAAATAACTATTGAAATATTGAAATTGGTTGATTTTGGTCCTGACGTTAGTCATCATTAAAAAAAAACACATAGGTAGCAATCATAGACACGTGTGTCACATAGTGACATGGCCATTGAACACCAGGTCAACCAATTCTTTAAATTGATCGACTAAATCTAAATAAAAATTACAATTGTCAAAATCCCTAATTTCTTCTTCATCTTCTCATTACATCTTCATCTCACTTTATTTCCATCTGTCATTCCTTAATGTTAATCTCATATATCTCTTAGACACATATATTTGTCATATGCAAAATTTGGGTTCAATCAACCCAAAAAGTTTGACATGATTTTTTAATTCAATTTTTTTTTGTAGCAAAATATGAGTTCCATCGAAGTGTATATTATACAACCTTAAATCTAGAACGTTGTTTCTTTAATCCTTTCTCTTTAATTTGATCAACACCACTACAACAACAAATTCCACATCCCCCATGACAACAAAATAACCCCAGAAAAATTAATTTTGAGCGGGTTATAATTTTAATTGGGGTAAATGAAAGAGTGAAAAGGGAGTTCATTTTTTGAATTGTTGTTGTTCTGTTATTGTTGTTGTTCTGGTACTATTGTTATTGTCATTTGGATTGAATTTTGTAACAAATCCACCCAAGAGGGATATTTGAATGTTCGTGTGATGGCAAGTGAGACAGAGATTAATTGGACAGTTGCTATGAAGCAATTCGTCATATATTTGAGTGTAATGATGTAGTGATTTGGGTGAATCAAGGATGATTATGTAGTGTGCGTGTTGCATATGGAGAGAGAGAGAGAGATGAGTTTTTATGTATTTTGAATGTGTTTTATGGGTTGAAAAAGATATAAGTTTCATGTTATGAACTTTATTAATCTTCATGTGTGTTTCTGGGTTTGACTTGAATTTTTTAAAAAATAATTAAGAAAATGCGTTGGCATGCCATGTAAACAAAAAACACATATCATCATTACCAAGTGTGACTTTGATAACCATTTCATATTTATTTAACAGTCAATTAACGTCAGAGATTAAAATCGGACAATTATGATCTTTCAAGGACTATTTCAAAAAAAAAAAGGGACGGAAATCAAAAAGTGCAAACTTACATGGACAAACTGCATATTTAAGCCAAAATTTTAAGGTTAACTTTAAAAATTATAAACAAAATTATTACTAATTATCCTAAAGTTCATATATATCTTAGTTGATATATTCACATTGTGTTTGAATCATGTTATAAATAAATATATTTTTATTGAAAAAGTGTAATAGTTTAGTAGTGTTATATATATTTAAATTGATATACATATAACTTTACATAATAATATAAATAAAATACTGTAAATATATATATTGCACATGTTTTTTTTGACACATATATATTGCACATGTTAAGATAACTAAAAGTAGTAACTTTTTATTAAAAAACAATAATTATTTTTTAAAATATTATACATTCAAAATGCACAAATTTCAATACAAATTTACTATTTTAAATTTCTTAACATGTGTAAGTTTGCACATGATAGAAAAACTCATATATATATATATATATATATATATATTATGTTATGCGAGTATGGGGTGAGGTGGGTAGTATCCATACCCGCTCATTTTTGCCAAAAATTATCAATGTCTGTGTACATTTTTAATTTGCGGATACTTACTGTGTATGAGTCCACTTGTTATCCTTTAGCAAAATACAACCCTTTAGATTAACTCAGAGTCACTTTGAGCTCGCAATATGAACTTTATAAAAAATAAATAACAGATTAAAATTGAAAACATAAAATTTAGAGGGACCAATATTATTCAAAGAAAATTTATAAAGAGATTAAAAATAAAAGTTGGTATACTTTATGGGACAAAAAACATGTTTAACTCCAAACTAAAATGATTTGTGTGACATTGAAGTTTAGAAATACAATTTATATAAAATATTATTATATATTAATGTTACAAACATCGATAGATTATAAGATACATTGACAACATTATCATTCTCGAACCCAATTATATTTGAAGCTCCAACACTGAATATCAATTTCATCAACCACAACATTATAGGAATCACCATTAGAGCCAATATCAAATCCATATATCCTATAAACCATACCCCTTGGAGTTAGTCTTTAAACTTGCGGATTAATGTTCTTCGCACAAAAACTCTAATTTGATCTCTCTACATAACAAAAAATATGTTTTCATTAAATACACATAACCTTCGCAAAAAATGGAAGTTTTTTATTTTTGTAATATATCTTGAACCCAGAAATACACATAACCTCTTACAACAAACATGAATAATTTTATCCTTTGTCAAATGAAATTATTCTTAAGAAACATTGCCTTCACAAAAAAAATAGCAACACAATACAAAATCGTCAAATGCAGATAAAAATGAAATGACTTTGTGAATTTGTTGTAGCAAAGTCATTTATATTTATGATAATTAATTTAATCTTGAGACGTTTCATTTTAATATTTTTCTAATAATATAACTGTTATAACTTCACACTATCGAAACATTTATTTTATTAAGAGTTTGTCAAACATGTGAAAAACTCTTTTATTAATTATGACTTGCATATAACCGATTTATTTTATGTTGCATTTAAAAATATATGTAAACATTTATTTTAATAATTAAGAATTGCATGTAACCGACACATATTTTATTTCACATTTAAATATATATCAAATTATTTATTATATTAATTATAATTTGTTTGTAACAACTAATTTATTATGTCACATTTATTATCATTGAAACAATTAAATTATAAATTAATATTTTCTTATAACCGACAAAAATATAATGTAAAACATAAACTTAGAATACTTTTATTTAATAATTTGTGCAAGTATCTCACTTGTGATTAAATAGTAGATTTTAATGTTTTTTCTTTATATAAATGAATTGATTGTCGAATGCACACAAAGGAAAATGCATGAGAGACCATCGTTTTAAAGAAAATAGAAAGGTAAAGAGACCAAAATTATAGTGTTTTGACACAGGCTCTGTATGAAGGAACAATATTTTTTTATCAATGAATACTTATTTCATTTTATATGAATTTATATAGAAGACAATAATATAGGTATATTGACACATAATCTTGTAAATAAAAATATTTGAAAATAAAAATTTGTATTAAATTGAAATTCTAATCAAGAAAAATTCAACAAAAACTCAAAAGAAATATATTCATGTTCAACAACTATTTCTCTATTTTAATAATCTTTTTACCCACTTGAACATTTGCATTGGATGTTACTCATGTCTCGTCTAATGAAAACATTATTTTCTTAACAAAAATAGTGAAGACACACTCCAAATCAACAATCTCTCCCCCTTTCACAACTTTTAGGTTTTTTTCTTTACATCATATCATCAAAAACTTATATTGATACACATATTAGGTCAAATTATATATATATATATATATATATATATATATAGAGAGAGAGAGAGAGAGAGAGAGAGAGAGAGAGACACACACACACACAAGTGTGAATTTTTTTTCCTTTCGAGTGTGAAGTATGAAATTTAATAACAGTACATTACAAACATCGATAGAACCAACATCTAATGATGATATCCTGTAAACCACACCCCTTGAAGTTGGTCTTTGAACTTGTAGATCAATGCTCTTCGCACAAAACTCCAATTCAATCTCCCTACATAATAAAGAATAAATCATCATAATCTAAACTTTTTAACAAAAAAAAATAAAATAGAAGTTTATTATTTTTACAATATTAAATTTCTCAAACATGCACAACTCTTACAACCAATATCCATGATTGTTTTCTTAGTGATATGTCAATAATAAAATCGTGCATGAGAGACAATGCTTTCACACAAAAAATGAGATAAACAACACAATACAAATTTTTAAATATGGATGGAAATGAAATGACTTTGTGAATTTTGTTGTGGCAAATGACTTATATTTATAGTGAGCTATGGAAAAACAAAATTAAACATGATTTTATGACAATTAATAAAATATTGAGACGTTTATTTTATTAATTATGACTTACATGTAACCGACAAAATTACATTAATTTGTAACGTAATAATGTAAATGCTTTTTATTTTAGTATTTAATATAAAATGTAACGTTATCAATTATTAAATAAATTGTAACATATTGAAATAATGATATAAATATTATTTATTTTAGTATTTAATTAAAAATGTAACGTCATAAAATATTAAATAAAAATTAATGTAATAAATAATTATAATGCAAAAGAACACGTGTCAAGTTCTTATGAATAGGGTTGCATTTGTTTATAATATAGATTTATTTATTATGGAGTCCATATAGTGCCTTTAAAAAAAATAGTTTTAAGTGAAAATTTGGTTTGTATGTTGTTGTTGCTAGATGCAAGTTTCGAACCAGGAACCTCTTAGTTAAAGATTTTCAACCATCTTCAACCAAGAAGCTGCTATGGAAACTAGCGAAAATTTGGTTTGTAGGATGAGAAATTTTTGCATAGTCTTCCCCTTTAACATTTAATCTTTAGGCTCAAGCTCAACCAACCAAAATTTGATACATCATTTAATTAGAAATATATAAAATCTATATCTATATGAATATATAAAAGAAAGGATTTCATTCAAATTAAATGTGATTATATTCATAAATGTAAATCATTGACTTTTTTTTTTTTTGTAGAAAATCATTGACATTTATTAGCACCTAATATATTCATATAATATTTTCTCTTTTTGTTGCCAATTGAATGAGTACTAGTATGTTAGCCCGTGCCGTGCACGGGATAATTTTTTTTTTGAGTAAACCGCCAAATTAGTCCCTGACTCTCTAAAACAATCTCAAATAGATCCCCGACTTTACAAATATTTCAAAAAGGTCTCTGACTTTGTTAAACTGTCAAATTGGTCCCTATGTTTAACCAATTATTATCAATTAAGTCCTTACATTTTACAACTTACAATCAATTTGGTCCTTTAGTTTATCCACTTATTCTCGATTTAGTCCCTAACTTACAAATATTAGAATTTCTGAAATAAAAAAATACCAATTCCTGCAAAAAAAAGAGATTTCTACATAAAAAAGATATAATATTGAAGATTCTATAAAAACAAAAAAAAGGTAGAATTCCTCCCCTTTTCTTTGGCAAAAATAAGAAGTTAGAATTCCATATAATATTATAAAAATTGAATTATTGTTGTCAATGAGATTCGAACCACAGACCTCGTGCTAAAAGCTCTACTTAAGTAGAATCTCTATTAAATTGCCACGTAGGATTTTTTTTCTTGAGAATGCACGAGAGAACTCCGTGGAATCTCGTAATGTATATAATAGAGATTTCATCTTCATGTTATTTCATTTAATACAATTACTTTTTTAAATTTATTTTCAGATTTCTTATAATATTTTATTATATTGGTAATTTATATATGTAAATTATTTAACGTTGATCAATTTTTTTTCTTTTGAAAAAGGTTTTGCACGAAAATAATATATTAATTTTAATTTAAAAATTAATTCAATTTAAAATAATAATAGTAATTTAAATCCGAAAATAATTATTTATTTGAATTAATTGAATTTAAAATAATAATAGTAATTTAATTTGAATATGAAAATTTGAAGTTTTGTGGTGAAAAACATGTGTACATGATTTTATAAATAAATAAAAAAAATGTGTACATGCACATTAATTTATACCTATAAAATAAAACAGCATTTATGAATATCAATCACATTTAATTTGAAAGAAATCTTTCCGTTTATATATTCATATAAATTCCATGTATTTCTAATTAAATGATGTGTCTAATTTTGATTGGTTGAGCTTAAGGATTAAGTGTTAAGGAGGAGACTATGCAAATATTTCTCAGGTAGGATTTGTTTGATTCACAAAATAATATATTTGAACGAACAATACATGATAGATAAAATTGTATTGGAGAGAGATATGGAAATAATATTTGTCATGTTCGAAAATTAAAATAGGAATTTAAAGATTTTGTTGTTGTTGTGCTAGACTAACATATTTAAATGTGGAGAAATATGGAATCAAGCCCTATGATGATGGGCGTGATCCATAGTCGATGTTAGCTATAAGGAATATCAGTTGAAGCTATGGATCACCCACTCCTTCTAGCCGTTCGAACCCCGACCGCTCCAATAATGTCTCTGGTAGCTATCATTTGAGTTATATTTATGGGACGAAATTTAAAGAATTTCTGAATGACTATGTTTAGATTTTAAGGGGGGTGTATTGGATTAGGATTTCAAAGGATTTTAAAAGATTTTTTCTAATAAAAGAATCGGGTGGTATTCAATGAAGACTTTTATAAAATCTAAATAAATCTAGTGGTATTTAATTAAGACAATCATGATGTTTTTTTCAAGGCAATGAAATCCGCTGTTATTCGATTGAGATTTGTCAAGACTTATAAAATGTTTCTTGGTATTCAAAAATCCATAGATTTTAGTGGATTCTTGTATGTGATGAATTTTGTGAGACTTTTTAGTTAAAAATATACTTGATAGACTTTTTCAACAATCTCACCAAAAGTCTTTAGCGCGCAATGGCTTTCTCTGACTGATAGGGGCTCGCTTCTTCTCCGCCCCACCTATATATACAAGGTGCTGCTCGCTTTCTCTCAGCCACCAGTGGCTTATGTAGTGGTCGGCATTCCTGCGTGCTCCTCTTTGCCCCCTACTTAAGAATCCAAAGGTCACCTTTGGCTGTTGTCTTGACACTTTGGTTATGAAAGTAGAGACTTTTCTGAAATTTAGAGTTATTAATTTGATGACTGTGAGCACTTTTTATGTGTTTCATTGTGGTGTCCTTAATCTATGAAATGAGCAAGTTTTCAAGATTTGTTTATACCAATTTCTTTTTGCAGGCTGGCGATTCTAGTCCCGAGGAACATGCAAATGCCACACAAGTTTGAAGATGGAAACATAGGATTTTGTGTTTTGTTTCTTAAACCTCAAGGATGCATTCTGTTAACTAAGTAAACACTGTTAGTGTTGGGGGTTATATCCTATCACTTATTAAACAAAGGGTATGCTAATAGGTGACCCTGGAAACCAGTTAAGGAAACACAAAAAAATTGTATTGAAAATAAGGTATTTTTTACACTTTTAAGAGGTTGATTACACAAGGAGTATCATAATCATTAAGTTGCGGGGATAAGGGTAACAGATTAATGGTGAAACTCATCCTATAGTGAGAATATTTTTACTCTAATAGAACTACAGTTGTCAGGGATGTATATAGAGAAAAAAAATTTAAAATCAATCACGCAAATTTCATGTAAGTTTTAATAATAATACGGTTGAATTCACATGTCACCTCTTATGGAAAGCAATTATATTTTAGAAGTTGTTAGATATTAAATATGTGTGAGACTGAGATTACTACAGTTGCAATTGTAAGTTAGTAACTCTGTTTGCTAGATCCAATCATACACAATTCTTAATTTTCTTTAAAATATTACCAAAGCTCACAACTTAATGAGTATTATTAGTCAGTTTTTACTCATTTCATGACTGAATTTTAAATTATCAGAATTCTTCTTTTTGAAAAATCGGAAATTCAATATAAAAAATAATTGATTGTATACTACAATTTACATTTTAGGATGGAACTATCGGTAACTCATTTTGGATGACAACTATTTGCACAATATTTATGCCTTGATCAACATTCACCTCAGCGGATGCAACCTCCGGTAAACTGTGAGACACCACCGGAGAAGGCGTGGCATCAGTGCGACAAACGGGACAATTAAAATGTGAAATGAGCCACATATCTATGCATGGTACATGGAAAGAATGCATGCAAGAAGGCATAGTTCTTAAGTCCTCACCCTCCTCAAAGTCTCCCAAGCATACAGCACAAGTAACACAATCATCTTCATCATTCTTTTTCTTCTCATACTTGTGGGATGGAATTTGATGTGACCCCAAACAATCCTCTTCGACGCTCGGTGTTTGTGTTGCTGGTCGGTCGTGTTGCTGCGCACGTTCGGCTGAGTTTTGGCAGCAAATGACTATGAGATGGTACATTGTTACCACAAAACTAGCTGAACCCATAGCAATTAGTATCACACCAAATTTGGTACTGAACAAAGGTTGATTATCTCCATTGTCAGCCATAACTTAGTGTGAGAGAGAAATGTTACAATGATTTTGTATTGAGAGGAAAAAAACATAAAGAGGACACAGCTGGCCAAGGAATGGTTTATGCAACATTTATCGTTCATATCAATCATTCTGTTCATACTTATACCGTGACGGTGAAAGCTAGAATATAGATATTGCACTAGTAAGTCATGAGGCTATTTATTAGAAAGTTGTTTATTTGGTCCAAATTTTGCACTAAATCTTCTATTAGTATTTAAGATAAAAAAAGAGTATGCAAATGTTAATCAATAAATATTGTTGTATTGAATTCAAACTCAAAACTTCTAATTAAACCATAGGAGATTCCTTACCATCTCATCGAAATGTTCTTAGGTTCTGATATTTATTTATTATATAGATAGATAGATAACAATATCTAACCAATTAGTGGTGGTGATAAAAGAACTTAATAAATATTATAAAAATGTATTTTATGTCTAAAAATTTTAATTAAATAAGTGAATTATGCACATTTTATGAGAAAAAATTTATTTTACATGTTTTTTTTTCTCATGAAATGTGCATAATTTTTTTATATACGATATTTATTGTTGACTCAAGACTCACAATAATATTTTAATATCTTATTTGTTTTATAGTTAAATTTTGATATTTTTTTAGTATTGTTTGATTAAAAATAATGAGGGCAAGATCAAAGATGGTATCAAAAACCCATGTTGACTTAGAATCACTCCCTTTACTCAGCATTAAGAACTTGTCTAATATTTGCTTGATGTTGATTTGCACAAACAATAAATCCCCTCAAGGAGACATGAATGCATGAAAAACATATTGATTTACCTACTAATACATAAATCGCATTTACAGTTGAATTTTGCAGAAAACTTTGGAGTTACTCTCAAACATATGGAGGTAAGAACAAGCAGTTAACTTGTATAGCTCCAAGCATTGTTCACTTATTCTTGTCGTTCACAACCCGAAGTTTCTTGTCACTCAAATCCTAAAATCACATCCTTGGTATGCATTCCACAGCCCAATAACTTTGTATTCAAGTCAGCTTTGAATTAAACCCACCAGTAACCAAAGATGAGATATACTGACGAATTTTGTGTATCAATCCATTGCTAGGTTCCTGGATTGAGGCAAGTAACCAGTGGTAATCTGACACTGCTGAATTAGATAATGGCTCTAGAAATTCGCACCGTTCTAAAATTCCAGGTGGTGGTGCTCCGTCAATGAGATTGGTGTCTAGCCTTGGCCTACCCTTGGTCAACTCCAAGGGAACATTGGTGGAATGACCTTGAAGAAGAGGGGGAGAGGCACCGGGGATCACCTCCTGCTTAAAGGGAAGTGCTCTTGCAGATTGCAGACAGAACTCTATCCACTGATGAATTAATGGGGATGGTCCCCTAACGCGTCCACCAAGCTTACTCGTTTGAATCCTAGAGGCAGCAGGAATTGCCTAAGGGAAAACCCAAACAATAACGAAAAAATGTGAAAATTTTGTTAATGTCTAGTGTCTAAAACGAGATAAATTGAGGACTGTTATCAATAAATACTTATATCTGGAATTCATCTGAATAGTTTATTAACAATTTCCTGTTATGTAGGGACTTTATATTATATCATTCCACACATAACCCCTCAAAACCATTAAACAAAGAGATGACAAATCTTCTAAAACAAGACAGCAATGCGAGACATACCCAAAGATCTGCCCATAAACTCGCTCCAGACTTTGGAACAATAACTGCAACATTAGACATGCGTTTAGCAACAGGAATAATATCACTACTCCACCCAACAGCTACCCACACATCTCCAACTCCAAAAGCCTTTAGATAGTTTTCACTGTCAAACAGTCGAACCTACAAATACATAAAATGTACAGCAATTTATATTTATAATTTGGAAAAAACAGAATGGAAAATAATACACTTTTCTGTCAACTAAATCCGTATAGCTTTGCTCCTTCATTCCAATCAAAATAAACTAAATCAGGTAACAGTACCTGTTTTGCAAGCAATGCTAAATTATGCTTAACAGCATCTCTCCCACCATTTACTTCTAAATTGATGTCATTTACATTATAGGAAGCCCCCATATACTTTAAGACTGCACCAACAACATCTCTAGGAGAATTCACCATGGAAATCCTCCCTGCCAGATCAGGCCGCCACAGATCTGTCCAGTCCTATAATTCCAGTTTAAATAATCTAATCTAACAAATCCTTTACCAGAGAATTACAGGGTCCATTAGAAAACACCATACCTCTATTGGAGCCAACTTATGATTTTGAAATTGATTTGTCTTGTATGCTATTACCATGCAGCCCCATCGATATGGGGCAGCCCATATATCACCTTCAGGATCCATTTCTCCCTCAGAGTTCCTGCGTAAATATACCTGGAACTTTGTCAGGCAATGTAATATTATACTATCAACAACAGACATTCCCAAAGGACAATATCTGACCATTGAATATGCTATAATTAATCTTGAGCATGTCCAACAACCAATATGAACCAATGAGATATTTATACCAGTTTCTCGCTGTGATGTTATGTTATCATCTTCAGCAATAAAATCCATTTAATTTTGCTAAAATGTTAATTCAGTAAAACTATGCTTCTGTACAAAATAAGCAGGTGTAGTGATGTCACTTTACCAAGTGCACACAGACAACTATGATATCTTTGATTGCTTCAATTTGTTTTTCATTGAAAAATATCATACACGCATACTCATGAAAGAAGATGTATCAAAATCGAGTTGAACAAAGTATAGAAAGTAAATGGCTTTCGTTATAAAAGAAGAATAAAAACAATCCTGAGACACAATTTCTAATGAGAAGTACAAAATAAAACTATAATGTTACCTTCCATTTCTCAGCTAAACTTTTAAACCATTCCTGATCTTCTACATCCTTTATTGGTTCAATTATCGCTTTTTTAATGGCAAAATTGAGCCAAGAATCACCAATACCAACAATATCAGCTCCCAAGGTAGACGTTGGGCCATGATTTTCTTTAGTAAAGGGAATGGATAGATCAGAGAAGATACTCTCAAGACTTTCATGATACTTCACTTTAAACTTCATTCTTTTCCCTTGAGAATTTATGAAGTCCTAAAATTGAAGAAAAAATCACATGAAAATTTATAGAATAAACTGTCAGGAACTTCCAATATGAACTAGCACACTATCGGGAAATAAACTGTTACTTGATGACTGAAGAGAGTTTATTAACTAGAATTTCAAAGACAGCACAAATTGCAATCACGAATTTTGAGGAATGTTTGTCACAGACCTTGATCCATGAAGGAGGAATAGAGCCACGCAAAGCAACGACTTTTAAAGGAACAGTCAATGCATACGTTTTAGACTTCCAAGCATTAAAAGACGCTTCTAATTCCTTATCTACTATATCTATACTTTCATTGTCATCAAGTTTCCTTGCATCATTATCATCTGCAAACATAAATAAAATACAAAACCACAAATCACAATTTGACGATACCTGTGTCACAGCTAGGGATGGGTATGGTTTGGTTTTGGAGGAAAACTGAACCGAACTGAACCAAACTGTTTTCAAAATTTAGAATAACCGAACTGAACTGTTTGTCTTTAAAACTGAACCGAACCGAACTGTTAAAGTGGTTCGGTTTTATGGTTTTAAACCAAACCATAACTAAATTTGCACTAAAAAAATCAAACCATTAAACTGAACTGAACCGAACCAAACTGTTAATCATGAACTGAACTGAACTGTTTCAGTTTGGTTTCAAAACTGTTAGTTATGATTCAGTTTTTTTTGGTTCGGTTCAGTTTAGTTTGACAGTTCAGTTTGGTTTTTTGGCCACCCCTAGTCACAGTGCCATTTTTGTTACAGCTGCATTTCCAATACCAGGTAATTAAATTTGTAATATTATTCACAAAAACCATCAAGAATTAACACAAATTACAAATTGCATTAGAATATATGAAACGAAATTACATACATGAACACCAGACGCGACACTGAAACTAGTAATAATGTAAAATAAATGTTAGTGATTAAATGCAATCACATGTGTGGGACCCTGACACATGTCAAACATCAACACGCCTTTAATTTGAAGTGTATGTGGCCTACATGCTATAAAATTAAAAACAGAATTGAAAAACTTGTACATATCCTTGTTCTCAATTTTCATTTCTTTTGCAAATTAAACAAATTGTATAGAATATTAATAAGTTGAATCTATAATTTACCAAATTATGGAATAAAAAAGTGTTGGAAACCTTGAATAGTTTGTTCCTGCTGAACTACGGTGGTGGTGAGAGGAGGCAAAGAAGCGGAACAAGCGCGAATGCCACAGCAGAGAAACAGTGCAGCGGAGACGGCGATACTGACGAGAGCCTGTGGCAACTTGAACGGCGACGTCTGTGAATGTTCCCGTAGGGAGACGGAGATGGATGACGGCGGCGGCGAACGGTGTATCGGAGTCCGGTAAGGGGAGGATTGGAATTGTGATTTGGGATGTTTGGTGAGGATTAGAAGAGAGGGGTTAGATTTAGGGTTTGGAATTGGAATTGAGAAGAGATAAGAGTAACGTGGTGAAGGTAGAGAGATAATAGTGTTGGACATGATCGAGGTTTAAGGAGGTGTATTAAAAAAACTCAAGTCTTAAATAGATTAACACTATGTTTGTTTTGATAGATTTGTGAGAGAGAGAAATAAAGAAGAGAGAGATATCAAAGAAATAAGTTATTTCTTCAGTTTGGATGAAGAGAGAAATAAGGTGAGATGAAAGTTTTTTAGGTGGGTCCCATGCCAAAAAAAATCTCTCCCCAATAGGTGAGATTTGTGAGTTGAAAGAGTGGAGAGTAGCAGTTACCCACAATGTTCTTCGCCTTATTTTTGTTGAGATTTAATATAAAGGATAAATTTGTCTTTTACTATTTTTTTAAATTTCTCTCTATCCATTTTCTACTCATCCTCTTTCCTATTTCTATTCATCCAAACAATATAAAATTTCTACTCAACTTCTCTTTTATTTCTCTCTCTCTTACTTCTCTCTTCATTATTTCTCTCTTTTCTATTTCTTTGAACATCCAAACACAGTGTAAAGATAATATCTCACAAGAGTTTATAATAAGAGAAAAAAATATATGCACGGACGGTGTAAAATAATTTTACACAGTCAACCATAATCAACCATGTTTTCTGTCACGTCACCCCACTATACTCCACCTTCTTAATATTATATGGCAAAATGATGATTTTTTATTGGCTGATTGTGTAAAACTATTTTACACCTTCAATGCATCTCTATTGGTTCTAATATATATGCTCATCTAAACAAGGAAACATTGAAATTACATTAGAGCATCTCTAATGGTGATATCACTTTGGGTATCATACATTACTAAAAAGTGGTTCCTACAATGCCATGTAATATTTATGCAACTCATACATATTTTACTCCAATGGTGATATCACTTTAAGTATCATACATTATTAACAAGTTTTTAATTCTATTTAATTTTATATACAAAAAAATGTAATATTAAATTGATGATACGGTACCTTAAATAAGGTACTGATATCATCAATTTTGATACCTTCTGTGTCACGTCATGGAACTCCAATGATAAAAAAAATTAGGTATGGATCATTAGTCTATGATATTCTTTTTGATATCCTTATTGGAGATGCTCTTATCACACTGTTATTGGTTCTAATATATATGCTCATCTAAACAAGGAAGCATGAATAGAATGTGAATGTGATCAAAGTGAACCTTTCTTTCTTATATGTTAAGGCTAAGCTGTATGCTTATTCTTTATTTTGAAGCCTTTCCACGTGATTCATAAATCAAGTGATATTTCATTACACTTACACAAAGTTGTATGCAAAGCTCGAGATTGAAAGTGAGACAATTTTTCACATATTATTAAGTAAACGTTTGGTTAACTTCAATATATATTCCAAAGGAGCTTGTTCAAAAAAAAAAAATATATTCCAAATTAAAGGAAAAGGATTATGTTATGTGCAATGAGATTGTTTTTTAGTATTTCAATTTTTTATCTTTATGCTGTCTGGAGAAAGAAAAAGAAATTTATTTGCTTGGACTAAAGTTTTGTATTATTCATTGGCCTAACCCAACATGTGCATTTTTTTAATGTAAGGTGCAATTTTTTTTTGGGTACAAAGTAAGGTGCATTTTTTCTTTTAAGAATAAGGTTGATCTCTTCTTAGAAAAACACTTTTATTTTTGTGATTTAAATATCTCATTTCAAGTTCATTTTAAGTCTAAAAATATGTTCAGCCGGCACTAGATTGTGTTGTGTGTATGCAAGTTTGTGTTAGGCAATATGCACATTTATTTTTCATTTAAATAAAAATTGTAGACGTGCTCGTTTGGGCCAATACAAGTATAATTAGTTGAGATTCATTATAATATGCAAATTAAGCAGGGTCAATGCATAATTGGAACAAGCACAATTTCTTGACTCAAACACAAGTTGCTCGTATCAAATGCATATATGAAAATCCAAATCCATCATTAATTTATAGTTTACTCTCACAAAAAATACTTTCAAAAGGTACAAGAAGTTGTACTAGTCAAGTTTTTTATTTCATACAAAAGGTGAAGAAAACTTAACCATAAATTCAGGATTTAAATAAACTATTCCATTGCAAAGTCTACTATATGCAGGCATAGGGAAACACCTAAACAATTTAAATAATATAACGAAAATGTTAACATGTTACATGTGCCCTTAAGGATACAAATATAGTAAGAATACAAATATAGTAATATTCTTTTGTAACTTGTGAATTGTACTTTTTAAACATTAAATTCTCTTATTCTACTAAATACAAATTTCTACTTTAAGATAGTTTAACATGTGCCCTAAGCGCACAAGTTAACATGAACCATAATCTAATTACATAATATAAGTAAAAAGCATGAAAACAAAGTCCACTTTTTGCATCAAAGAAAGGCGTGAGAAACGCACTTAAAATAATATTCCAACCCAAACGCACTTTCTTTTCTTCAGTGTTTCCATGCCTACCTCATAATCTTCATAGTCTTCTCCATCAACTCTTAAACTTTCAATCTCAATTTCAACACACAAATCAATCAAATCACAAAACAAAAAATCTCTATATGCACACATCTTCAGAATTCCAAGAAGAGGAAATGGCCTTAAACAATAAAACCAAGAAACCCATTTCCCCTTCAAATTTTTATTTCTTCACAACCCTTTTCTTCATTGTCATCTTCACTATACCTGCTCTTTTTCTTCTTCACACCCCCACCACAACTTCTATTTGCACCTCCTCCCACCAATCAAAAACTTGGTCAGGTGATCTTACTTTAGCTGAATTTGCATGGAATAAACTATCATTTTTTCCACACAAAAAACCATTTTTACCTCTAAAAATTGCTGTTTTCACAAGAAAATGGCCTATTGGTACAACCCCAGGTGGCATGGAACGCCATGCTTACACCCTTCATACTGCTTTAGCTCAAAGAGGACATAAAGTTCACATTTTTACATCACCCCAAGATATAAAAACTTCAATCAAAGGTAACCCTTTTATTCATTTTCATGAAGGTGAATTTGGAAAATGGAGATACAATAAAGCATTGGAACAATTTCAGGAAGAGAACAAAATTGAACCTTTTGATGTTATTCATTCAGAAAGTGTTGCACTTCCTCATTATGTAGCTAGGGACCTTTCAAATCTTGCAGTGTCTTGGCATGGAATAGCACTTGAGAGTTTGCAATCGAGTATTTTTCAGGATTTAGCTAGAAGATCTGATGAGCCTATTTCACCTCTTTTTAATAATAGTTTGCAGGGTATTGTTCCTAAGGTTCTTAATGAGATAAGATTTTTCCAAAGTTATGCTCATCATGTTGCTATTAGTGATAGTTGTGGTGAAATGCTAAGAGATTTCTACCAAATTCCTACAAGAAGAGTTCATGTGATTGTTAATGGGGTTGATGAGGATGATTTTGGTGAAGATATTGAATTAGGAAGGGAATTTAGAACACAAATTGGGATTCCAAGGAATGCAAGTTTGGTACTTGGTGTAGCCGGGCGATTAGTTAAAGATAAAGGTCATCCTTTGCTTCATGAAGCATATTCTAGGCTAATAACAAAACATCCTAATGTGTATTTGATAATTGCTGGTTCTGGACCATGGGGGAACAGGTACAAGGATTTAGGAAACCAGGTTCTTGTTTTGGGATCAATGAGTCCTACCATGTTGAGAGGATTTTATAATGCTGTTGACATTTTTGTGAATCCAACACTTAGGCCACAAGGGCTTGATCTTACTTTGATGGAAGCTATGATGAGTGGGAAGCCACTTTTAGCATCAAGGTTTCCAAGCATTAAAGGTACTCTTTTGGTTGATGATGAGTATGGTTTCATGTTCTCTCCTAATGTAGAGTCTTTGCTTGAGGCACTTGAAGCAGTGGTCAAGGAAGGACCACAGAGGCTAGCAAGGAGAGGAAAGGCTTGTAGGGAATATGCTGCATCAATGTTTACAGCAAAAAAGATGGCATTAGCATATGAGAGGTTATTTCTATGTATAAAAGATCCTACATTTTGTATCTACCCTTAAGGTTTAGGCTAGAAAGACACAAATTTTAGTTCTTTCATTTTTTTTAATACATAATAAATATGGTGGAGTCAGAGGGAAATTTTACTAGTGCATCTCTGCTAGGATTCTAAGGATGCCATTGTGAATCTATACATGCACCAACCTTGGCAATTGATGAATAATGCCTCATTTCCTAATTATATCTCCATTTGAAAATTACTATATAATATTTTATATGTCCTAATTAATACTGGTATTTTATCTCAGGACAATTAATGAATAGTCAACACTAGATGAATCTATACACAAATGATAATATATTACTAATTTTTCTTCATATATGTGCAAAGTGCTAAAGGAGCTTATAAATAGGGAACGGAGTTAATTAATAATAAGAATTAAATATCTTAACAGAACATGGGGACATGAGCAATAAAGGCATCTTTCAAAGTCATAAAGTCAAGTAAAGCTTGTATATGCCATTTTCACCATTTTTCCTATTGATGTTTGATTTTTCTTTTACAATCAAGAAACCAAAAAAAAAAGAAAATATAAGGAAAAATTGGGCACTTGCACCCCATATTCTTTGGAGATCTTTAAAATTTCATGTTTGGCTACACAAAATCATGAGATAGCAGCATCTTTGGATCCAGCTTGCCTCAAACAAGGCCAAAGCATAAAACTCTGTTCAAAGCACAGAAGCAAATTGCTTAATTGGAACCAAATCATGGCTGCAGAACTTCCGGAAGGACCACAAATCATTCTGGATTATTGCTGCATATTTCCTCAATGTCTCAAACCACTTTTCTTTATTTTCATTTTTCATTTCCTCAATGTCTCAAAATTCTTATCCTTGCCGCTTCTGAATATCTAACTCACCTATATGATATAACACTATGGTACATATGTTCCTCAAATATCACTCTAGCTTTTTGCTCCGCTTCTCCACGCCTGTACAAGCAAAGCTTATGCTACTGTCGAAATAAATTCAGCTACGCTATGATCATCATGTCTCATTAACAACAAAAGTTAAGACACGATAACTTGCGTCGACATACGGTGTTTCTCAAAATGTTCATATGCATGTTTGGTTCTTAAGAATAACAGCATACTAGAACCTAGTCCCAGGACAGATATGCATCCCCACCAGACAAATGTCCAGAAGTAGCATTGCCTTCCCATGCATACTACTGAGTCAGACGTTGTAAAGTTTCCCGGTGTTGACTCTGCATTGGCATCATAAACTAGTGCGGCAAGAAAACCATAGAGAAGCGAACCAATTGGGATATTTGTTATGAGAATGTTGTGATTGACACCTACACTGTTGGGTCCAAACAGTTCAGATGTAACTGATACAGCAGCTGCAAATATGAAGCCAGAACTCAACCCTATTAGTGCAGTGCCTGTATGCAGAGCCAGAGAAGTGCCTGATGCAGCGAGCAAGAAGAACGCAATTGGTGTGGGTATAAGTGCGACGGAGAGCCAGCCAGTTCTTGCAAAGTAGAACTTACTGCAATGCCAAAGATAGTTTCATCATAAATGCTACTACTTTATTGACAGTATTCACTTCTAATTCAAGATAAAGACGGAAAGAAACTATTTTCTTCTATATAATGTATTAGGATTTAATTCATATACACTACACTATCAATCAATTGTAATACTAATAGTTAGATCATTAAAAACATTTGACTTTAATCATAAATACTTCTAAAATCATGCATATGATTGGTTGTATTTTGTTACAGTGTAAACTTTTTGCACTGACAGTGTATAAATATGAAACTTAACGTATTATAGAATGGTGAGAATGCACACCTACGAATATAGTCTGGTACAGCTGAAAGCAAGCGGCCAAAAAACGAAAAGGATGCATATAGAGTAACAAGGGTAGAAGTACTTGAACGCAGGCCTAAAGATTGAGCAATTTGTCCCAGATTATTGCTATAGACAAGACCAATTGTACCTCCACAGAAGTATGTAATGTAGTATAGCCAAAAATCTGATCTTCGGACAAGCACTGCAGCTGAGTGCTCTTCTCCTAGCATTGTCAACTGATCCTGGCCAATCATCCTTTCACAACACACATCATTAACGCTGTCCTTCCGACTTGAAAACATGGATCCATTGTCACTTTGCAGGCTGTAACCATCTCCATTGCCATCATCTCCATTACCAACAAGACTACCGTGACGACTAAGTAGTTCTTTATGCAGCTCAAGATCATCATCATGAACAAGAATGAAGCTTGATCCTTCTATCCGAAAGCTGGAATGGATGGTACGCTGAGCCCACGAACGAGCATATATAATGCCAGGAATAAACAACGGGAGGGTGAGGAGAAGAATAGTTGCACCAAAGTGGAGCCGAGATGAAGCCACAGAAGAAGCAGATGCGCCAAACAAGAGTAGATAAAGGCCAGTGAAAATGGCTAAGAAGTTCAAGATTAAAAATATTAGTGAGTCCCGGTTAACTACAGCAGGAGGGAGAGGATCTAAAGGTGGTTGGCGAAGAATCGGAATAACTGCTGCAATGCAAACAAGAAGGGGAACAAGAGCATTCAAAAGAAGATACAGTGAATCAGACAAAGGGTCTATTGAATTGGCAGCAAGGGTGTAAAGGGCTGCACTAACACCATTGAAACTCACAGTAAGTGACAACGCAAGTGTTCGGTTAATAGGAAAATTCCTAATGCAGAGAACAAAACATACTGTGTTGAACCAGCAGATGCTGCAGCCACTTAAAAGACACAGAAGAAACACCTGCCAATAAGAATCATAGTAAGTCAGTCTTGGTTTGATAATTATCAGCATATGTGTAAGAGTTACCTCTTACACAGATAATAACAAAATCATTGAATCTCGTTGTTTTAATGTATTCCTCTCAGGTAAAGAACTTTTATTGAATATGAACATATACAACTTATCTTCATATTCGTTATAATGTTATTCATGACTAGTCCACCATGGACCACCTGAAGAAGTGATCCATATTAGAATTTGCCATCTTTACAAGGAAATCAACAAAGCATCTCAAATCTAGAACATGGGATGGCATGTCCAATTATTTATAGTTTTTAAGGGAGATTAAATTAGGTAACTTTCATTATGTGTATGTTTGGTGGCAAGATTGTGAAATTGTGGTGATGCCATGCGGCAATCGAAAAGCGCCAAACTGCAGTTTCACTAACTCGCTGAAAAAAGCGCATTGGAATGCAAGAAATTGAATGCGAAACCAAACATATGATTTGTTGAAACTTCCAGCTTAAATGAGATAAATAATAACAATCTTATTTTTTTTTAAGGAAAAACCAACTGAAATTCGTATGATTGATGTAAAACAGGGCATCTCATGCAATTTTTTATTGCTATCACAGGTCTGCAATCAAAATTGAAGGAAACAGGATCTTCTTTTCCAAATGGGTTGCCTAATCAGTATTTTATTTTCAATATAGCTTTTTACATATTTTATTTTCAATATTGCTTTCTAATCAATAAAAAATAAACTTTGAGGACAGGTATTCATCATTCCATAAATAATTTTAAAAAATACCATATATTTAATTTATTTACCACTAATGATTAAGGAATAAGGATCCAAGAACAACCAACCAATATCAATTAAGGTTGTTTCTGGTGCAGGTTGATAAGTTGAATGCTATTGTAATAATCTATAGCTCTGTTTGGTAAACCAAATAAGCTAGCTTATAGCTTTTAGCTTATAAGCTATAAGCTAAAAGCTCTGTTTGGTAACAGTTTTTAAAAAAGAGCTTATAGCTTATTTTTCAAATGTTATTTCAAGTAGCTTATAGCTTATAGTTTATTATCTTTTCTTCCAATTGTATCCTTATCATCTTACTTGAAAAGAATTAAATATTAATTAAACATACTATTTTTTTGTCATTTTTTACTTATAAGCTAGTACAACCGCTAATTTTACCAAACACTACAAATTCAATTAGCTAGCTTATTTGCTATAAGCTAAAAGTTAGCTTATTCGCTATAAGCTAAAAGCTAGCTTATAAGCTATCCGCTATAAACTAGCTTATCACTTATCCGCTTTTTTTTACCAAAGCTTATGTGTGTTAATAATTTATTTGTCAAAACATGGCTGCTTTTAAAAGAAAGAAATGCTTCGGTGTGCTTCCGGGACCACAAGAATATACAATGAATTTGTGAAAGCCATCTTAAAACCACACCGCAAACAAAAGTGACAAAATATAGAAAGTCTTACATAGGCACAACTATTTAGGCATAAAATTTAGGCACACTCACATAAATCAATAAAATTAAAAGAAAAATAAAATTGTCACATCAATTTATATCACTCCATCTCCTTTTTCTTTAATTTTTTTTACTTCTTATGAGTGTGTCTAACACCATTTGTTTATGTTTGTGCCTATATAAGTATTTTCCGACAAAATATTATCACAATTAAAATACTATCAACACTCCAAACACAGTTAAACCTGAAAACAACAGTTTCAAATATTATATCTAGTAAAAAAAAACAAATATTTCAAATATATGTCTCATAGCACTGTAATTTTTTTTGCAGATATTGGAGGAGCGTGGGACGTCTTATATCCTATAGTAAAGTTGAGTTTAATAAAATGGGTTACATTCTTGCGTCATGACTCATCAAGGTTAGAAGAATCGCTAACACTGAACCACAATCCAGCTTGATGAGCCATGTTGTAAGAATCTAACCGAATTTGCTAAATTCAACTATGTTGTTGCTATAAAACCAAATTTTCTTACAACAATAAAACATCTTAATTCTTTTGTCCCATAATAATTGTCACAAAAAAAATTGTACCAAAAAAAATTGTATTGAACTTTAATTATTTTTTTACCAACTGTACTCTCTAATTATTACAATTCACACTAATTTTAAGTTATTTTTTTTCACTCTAAAATCATTCTCTTTCTTTTATTTAATTTTCTTCCATAATTTGTATGAAACAGTCAAATGAGACAAATATTGTGTAACCTAACAAGTGAAGTATATGCAATGTTCAATATTTAACCTTTAAAAAAAAAGGGTATAATATTTAAATATTTAATTTGAAATAAAAAATAATTGTAATTTATTAAAATTTAAATATAAAAAAGATAAAATAGGATATACACTAACAATTATACAATAATAACTATTTATTCAGCCAAATCACCCCACTACACTCACTTAAACACTATGACATAATTTAACTATATAACATAGATAATAGATAAATATTTAATTTCTATTAGATGTCATTATAAAATTATACACAAACAAAACATATTCATTAACTTCATAAAAATTGCCTCAAAAAGAAATTAACTTCATAAAAATAAAGCTTATGAAGTATAGTTTATGGTCCCCATGAGCATAGTTCAGTTGGTAAGGAACATTGTATTAAATATGTCGGGATCGGGGTTCTAATCCTGATACTCTCACTTATTCACTTTAAAAAAAGGATTTTTAGCCACTGGGCTAATTAAAAAAAAAAGCTTATGGGTAGAAGTACTTTTTGTTTTACATGAAAATAAATGCTTATCCTATAAGCACTTATATTTTCATAAAAAAAAAGCTCCAAAACTCTTTTAGCCTTTTAGGTAGAGACACACACCAAATTTCAATTAAAAAAAGACCTACTTACACATCCAAAAAAAAACACATTTAAAGTTACGTAACCATCAAAATGACAATAAACCATAAGTTCTAGGTTGGTCATGCTTTAAAAACTCTGAATTATCGTACTCATTTCTAAGTTGGTCGGACTTTAAAATTCTGAACTATCAAATCCATTTCTCTCAAGTGTTTGTTTATGCCGATGACTATTAACTACTCCCTCCGTTCTAAATATGCATAAAAGAACTATTTTTTAGATTCATTGATAATATAATGTATTTAGATTATGGTATGAACTATATACGTTAAATTTTCAATGAATTTAAAAAATATTTTTTCTTTTCTATTTAAGATTGGAGGTAGTATTCATTATTCAGCCTAAAAAGTGGATAAATGAGATGATCGGTGTTGAACCTCCTCCCCGCATATATAATGCATGTTTTTACCAATTGAGTTAAGTTCACGGGGACAATTATTAGTCGACATTAATACATGCTATGGATTATTCAAAAAAATAAAATTAATTAAGTTTATTTTCATAATAAAAAATAAAATAAAATAATGAAGGTAGAGAAAAAGATGGAGTGAAATGAAATTACCAGAAAATAAGGCAAAGAGATGAGATGATTGATAAGAAGCCATTGAAGACCATAACCAAGAAAACCCATAAAAGCAGCAATAAACATAACAACCGAAACAGGAAGATGCATTAGAGCTAAACCAGAAGACCAACCAAAAACCTTTCCCATATCATTCGCAGTAGCTAAGTAATTAAGCTGAACCTGAGAAATCTCAAGCGCAGATTTCAACGACGATGAATATTGAGAGAAATCAAAATTGGTTCCTGTAAATGCTTGAATCCATATCGTAACAACAAGGATCATCCATTTCCTTGATTGTCCCGCCATTAAATCAAGTAATAATCGCTTCGGAAACGCGATTCTTCGTCGCCGTGATTCGGTGATGCTTGAATAATGGTTGTTGTTGAAATTGAAAATGAATCTGTTATTGTTGTTGGTGTTATTGTTGCGTGGCCTCATTTTGATGAGTTATTTATAATTATTAATTTATTTTTTTTGTTGAGAATAAATATAATTTACTAATTTAGATTTATTTTTATGTGAAGAAAATGATGAAGTGTGATGCGTCTCTGTCGTTTCGCTTTTTCCATGAATTGCGTATTACCGTCATGGCTGTGTCATCTTCCCTGTGAGACTAAACTAGTACAGTACAATCACCGGAAGCATCGTGGCCTCGTTTTAGATTTTGTCTTTATAAATAAATAAATAATTGTAATAAACAAATAAATAATACTCCGTAGTAATAAATAAATAAATAAAATTTACTAAAATATTCTCTCTCCTATTTTAAATTCATTGAATCACTAAATTTATATATTATCAATCTGATATATGAACTCAAAATATGAACTTAAAATAAATTATTGCGTATTACTAACTATAATCACCGATTAAGATTGCATATTAATATTATTAATTAATCATTAATCAAATACATGAACTTAGAAATTAGATTGAGTATTAATATTTCTAATAATCACTAATTTAGCTTGTGTATTACTAATCACTAATTTATATTATCGATCTGTTACATGAACTTATAATATGAACTTAAAAATTATTAATCTGATCTATATTATACATCAAATATATGAATATATATATAAAAATATATATAATAATCAGCTAAAATAGTCTCATCAGTATAAAGTGTAGCAAAAAGGATTACAAAAGTTTACAAAACATATCAGTAAGATAAAACACATAAAAAAAAAAACAAAGTTAATCGATGCTCAAACAAATAAACGGGTTCAACCATCAACTATGGTAGTTTAAAACTATACTAGTGTTTGTTGTCTTCAGCTAAGTTTAACATTGTCCAACAATTGAGTTAAAGATATTTTTGAATTTCTAAATAGTATGTTATTTTTGTTCTTTCCAAATACATAAAAGTCAAATAAGTTGCAGAAAGGAGCGACACGCTCGTAGACCACCTGATAAATAATTAAACTATAAAAAAATGATATGACAAAATTTAAGGATCCGCCGATAACAAATCTCATATTATATATTAGATAAATGAATTTAAAATGTGAACATGAGAGAGAGCTTGTAAAAGAAAATGAGAAATAGTTTATATTTTAGGTTTTTTTTTCATATTAAAACATCCTTTTCTATCTCTCACGGCCGCCGCCCCCCTCCCCTCTAAATCTAGTTTTTTTTTGTTCATCCACTTAGGAGGAGTGATTTTAGTATCAATTTTTTATTTAACATCACCTCTTTAAATTGTTCTTCCTTTCTTTTTTTATTTAAATAAGTGGTTTTCATAAATATTTAAAATTTTTCCTTTTGATTTCGTCATATTAGTGCGACGTTGTGTTGATCGCCGTGTTGTTGCGACGTTAGTTTGTCGTCATGTCTTGTTGCGACGTTAGTTTGTCGTCCCGTCTTGGTGCAATGTTTGTTCGATTCAAATCAACATATTAGATTCGACTCAGTGCATATTCAACAATCAATAACTTCGACATCATCAACGTTGCATAATCAGAAATATAATTATTCATAGCACTTCAAGTTCGTCATATTTGTAGGCTTTGTCACACTTGTAGGTATTTTTCCGTTATATGCTACTTCTTCCGTCCCAGAATATAAGTAAAAGTTGGTCAACAAAAGTGAATGTATTTGGTCCAAATTTTGAACCAAATACATCAATTTTCTTTGACTTAATTTTGCTTATATTTTGGGACAGATGAAATATTAACATGAATGTTATGAGTTTGTTCAAAATTCATCTTTTTTAGTTATTAACGATCTTAAATTGTACTATTTATTGTATTTTATTAATTTGAATGAATGTGTAAAAATAAAAAAGTTGTTTTTTGTTTGACAAAATATATTTTATGTTGTTGAATGCGTTCAGATGGAGTATTTACACCTGCTGCTGTGTTATTTTGATTTTTGACTATATGTTTTTTTAAATAACGAAATATATTTGGAAAAAAGAGAACTAGGACAATGATATGAGCATTGTTATTTAGCATGAAATTTTTACACAAAAAATGCAAGAATTAACACATAGCAAAATCTTAAAGGATGATGTCATTTAATCTTCTTTTTTAGTGGAAAACATGGGTCGTTATAGATGTAATCAAGGGTGAGGATTTATTTTTGTAATTCTTCTCCTTAAATTTTCTTACCAAAAAGCATTTCCCCAATGATATTTGGTGGTGGTGGGTAGAAATGTCACGTCATCATGGCATAAGATTTTCAAGGATATATTATATGAAGATAAAAATTGTATTTTTTGTGGGGAATTCTTCAATACATAGTACTCTCTCCGGCATTATTTATAAACAAAAGTTACTTTTTAGGTTCATTGGAGAAGTAATGTATCTAATCTATATTTAAGCTAAATACATTAGTTATTGAATTAAACTAAAAAACAACTTTTGCTTATAAATAAGGCCGGAGGGAGTATTTATTTAAGGGTCTTGCTAATCAGTGCTTTCGAGGCACTTTTTAATAATTCAATTTAAGGAAAAAAATTATTCAAAAAGTTGAACATTTCAATTCCCAATGCGTTGATTTCACACATTTTTCATAATTTCTTTTATAAAACATTACTATTTAAAGGCTTAAAGAGTGCCCCAAAGACACTATTTAGCATTTGCCTTTATTTAAATTTGTGTCTGTGTATTTATTGAGTGGATAATTGTGATAGGTTTAGAATAGTATTTATTAATTTATTAAAAAAACTAGTATTTATTAATTTTTTTATATTAAGTTCTATTTGTTGATTTATTTGAATTGTTCACATCAATATTATACCGATAGATATTCAAATAAAATATCTATCGGAATGTTCATATTTTTTCATTAGATGAATGCTAATGTCGAGACATTCTTATCTAAAAACAAATGATATAAGCACAAATTTAAGTACACATATAAATTGAAAAAACAAAAGAAAAATAAAATATTCACATAAATTTATATTACTTTAAATTTATACCTTTTTTCTTTAATTATTTTCTTTTATTGTGAATGTGCTTAAGATAAATTAAATTGAGTTTGTGCTTATACAAGTATTTTTCCGTCTTAAATATAAAAGAATTGTTTTAAAAATACATGAAGATAGAAGTTGTATTTTTTTATTAGACAAATGCTAATGTATACCTTAAATGTAAAAAATAAATGTTTTAAAAATTATGTTATCAATTTATAAAAATTAAAATATTATTTTTCTTTAATGTAAACTTTTCGATTTATGTTTTTTCATATGTCTTTAAAAAGCAAGTTAGCAAGACATTTTTTTTGTGGAGAAATACTATCATGAGCATAAGTTCAAATAAAATATTTTTAGGCACATTCACATAAGAAAAAATAATTTTTTAGGCACATTCACATTTTTTTGATGTGATTATTTTATTATTTTTTTAAATTTGAATTTTTTTATTGATGCATGTGTGCCTAAATTTTGTGCCTATATCATTGTGCATATGTAAGAATGCATTTTTTTTTATATTGCTAGAAATTGAAAACAAATGAGTCAATAATTTTCTACAATCAATAATACAGAGGTGGCCATCCGATGTTGATAAAAAAACACTAGGAGATACAAATTTAAATATTCATTTTATAATTAGGAAATACCAAATTTAAATTTGAATTGTCATAAACTCAATCTGTTTATTTTTATTTGTCTTTTTAGAATAGTAACATCAAATTAACAAAGTGTCATTTTGCACCTTATTTTTCTATTATACCCTTATTTAATATTAATATTTTTTTTACATACATTCTTTCTTTCCAATAAATTTAATATATTACGTACAAAAAAATAGGAACAAAACAAAAACAATAAAAAAATTATATGAAGAAGTTTAGTAAAAAAATAGATACAATAAAAAGATTATATAAAGAAGTTTAGTAAAAAAAATAGATACAATAAAAAGATTATATAAAATTTCGTCAATAATTTTTTTTTATGAAGGAGGGTATAATAGACAAAATATAACCTTAAATTATGAAAACAACAAGTAATTTGAAACAGTTTTTTTTTTCTAAAACAACAAATAAAAAGGAACGGATATAGTATAATATACTGATTAAATAATCACGAACGTGAATAAATTATACTTTGAGGAGCTATTGATTTACAATAATACTCTATTCAATTACAAATATATAAGACAATTTGATATATTTTTAATGTATTTGGTCTTTTTTTTTCACCACCCGTATTCGGACCACATGATCGATTAATTTGATTTAAGGACCAGTTCTAACATCAAGTGATTTCAGACTCCTTCTGATTACAATTGTAAAAAATCAAATTGTAGTCCTTCCTATCAAATCCAACGTCAATTACCACTGAACTATCAATGTTGGGTATATTTGGACCAATTTAGAATCTCGATGAGTATTAACATAGTGACAACCATTTAATACTTCATTATATTAATTAATTAAAATACAATTTACAATCAAATAATCGGTAAAACAAATATATTAAATAATTTCTTTTAACGCGATTAACTAAAATATAAAACTAGTTTTGAGACCCGTGCATCGCACGGGTCTATTGATTTTTATTATTAAAATATTGTTAAAATATAAGTTAAGTAATTGTGTTCTTTTTTATAAAATTTATTAAATTAATAATTTTTTTATTAAAGTAATTGTTCCGTGTATGATTTTTGTGTAATAAATTATAATTATAATTAATAATAACAAATATTTATTATGCAATTCCTTTTTTATTAAAGCAACTATCCCGTGTATGATTAAATTTTTGTCGACGTCATTGTGCTCATGCTTGTAAAATTTATTAAGTTAATGTTTCTTGATTAAAGCAATTGTTCCGTGTATGATTTTTGTATAATAAATTAAAATTAATAAATATTTATTATTCAATTCCTCATTTTTATCAAATCAATTGTCCCGTGTATGATTAAAAAAATTTATTAAAACAATTGTCTCGTGTTAATTCGTAAGCTTTTTTGACGCATGTTAATTCATAAATTTCCACTAACAAAAATTATATCTTTATAAACTTTTTTCATAAACTACTTTATAAAACTTATAATAAGTCAATCCAAATGGGTTCATTTTGTGTAATAAATTAAAATTAATAAATATTTATTATTCAATTCATTTTTTTAATTAAATCAATTGTCCCGTGTATAATTAAAAAAAAATATTAAAGCAATTGTCCCGTGTAAATTCGTAAGTTTTTTTTACGCATATTAATTCATATGTTTTCACTAACAAAAATTTTATCTTTATAAACTATTTAAAATAAAATTACTATTTTTTCATTAAAAAATATGTTTGCACTATTTTTTATGTGTATCTTTGATATTGATTTTTGTTCCTATTTTTATGCCTAATTTTTTTTTAATTAATTATTTTTGTTAAATATATTTGATTAATATCTTTTTTTAGAGGTGGTTTCCGATGCTATTTTTATGGGAAAATTTAGTTATGCTTATCTTTTTTTTTTCTTCCTCTTTTTTTGTTGTATTTTTGTTAGTTTAGAGTTAAAATTACATTTAAGGGCATAAACTCTGAAATATCATTAAACTTGAGTGGACAAATTTGGTATTTCAGTAGTAGTTTCTTTTAATATATTGTAAGTAGATGTGTTCAAAAAAATATAATACAAATTACAATCAATAGTTTTGTCAAAAAATATAAAATTAAAATCAATAATCGGTCAAAAACTGCCAAAATTTAATACAATTCACATAAAAATAATCGGTAAAAAAAATCATATTAATTAACTAAAATACAAATTACAATCAGCAGTCGGTCAAAAAAGTATTTAATAATGATTCATCTAGGTTGCCAAAAAAGTAAACATCAGCAAATATGAATCATCTCACTTTATTAGAATTCAATTTAAATGGTTAGACTTTTGTTATAATTCCGTCTAAGAAAATAAGGCCATCAAGAAAAAAAAATCGTAGATGCATTTTTTAAAAAAAGTTTATTATTTTTTATTCATAATAAGTGTAGCAATGTAATTGAGAATAAATTAAACATGGTGTGAGAAACATGAATTAGAACTGCTCTTGGTAAAACACGAGCGCTACCATTTACTTAACGTCTAGTAAAAACAACTACATAATTATTATTATTTTTTTTTTGACTAAAAACGACATTCATTCATTCAAATTGATAGAATACATCGAACAATACAATTCAAGATCGCTAAAAACTGAAAAGGATGAAACTGCGAACAAACTCACAGCATCCATGTTAATAGCATATAACGGCAAAATGCCTACAAATGTGACAAAGCCTACAAATATGACGAACTTGAAGTGCTCGGAATACCTATGTCTCCGAGTCTGCAACGTTGATGGCGCCAAAGTCATTGATCGTTGAATATGCGCTGAGTCGAATCTAATCTGTCAATTTAGTCGAACAAACACCGCACCAAGACGGGACAACAAGCTAACGCCGTAACAAGACGACGACCAACACAACGTCACACTAAGATGACAAAATCAGAAAAAGAAAAACTAAATATTTGTGAAAATCACTTATTTAAATAAAAGGAAAGGAAAAACAATTTAGAGGGGTGATTTTTGGTCAAAAATTGACCCAAAAACCACCCCTCCTTGGTGGATGAACAAAAAGAAACTAGGTTTAGGGGGAAGGGGGTGGCGGCTAGTTGAGAGAGAGGGGGGAGTGCATTAGATTACTACATAATTATTATGAATTGAGAGTATTAATTTGCAATATTTTAATTAATAAATCATACTCCGAGTAATTGATGTCGTCCACCACCTTGCCATCCAACTCAAAAATCACATTCCTATAGCCAAGCATAGTCAGCTACATTATGCCTTGCTGTAATGCCCAAGACTCTGCCTCTGCTGGTGTCATGTCCTATAAAATTAAAATCAAATTTAATGGTTTACAGATCAATAAATTAACATCTCATTGCTAATTGCTAATAGTTTACCTCAAGTGGTTTGTCCATTGTCAAATACCAATGCCATATTTAGGAGATTTATTTTGTATTAAGACATCAAATACCAAGTGGATTTCGGCCGATTCTTTGTTTTTTATTTATTTTAGTGTTATTATTATTATTATTTATTTTTTGAAAAAAAAACCAGTTATTAAACCAAAAACCGGTTTTTAAAAGCAAAAATCGGTTATAAAAGTGGTTATGGATTGTCCAATTTTATAACCGGTTATGACATTTGGTTTTAATGTCTAATTATAACAAATGGTTATGGATTGGTTATGGACGGTTATTTTGGATTGTCCAAGATGATCATCCCTAGCTAGGTAGCACAAAATCAAATGACAAAAGACAAACCAAACCATGTGCTTCTAGATCAGCCAAAACTGAGAATAAAAAAACAAAAAGGCAAATATTTTATTTCAGATACCTCACAAAATCAAATCATTGAGCTGAAATGCTGAATAGCGCACACTATACAACATAAAATTACACATGTTCATTAACCTGAAAATAAAAAATAGGTGATATAAAACGGCAAAAACAGCATGAAATCGCAATTTTCAGTGATTTTTTATTAGGCTGTTCTTATGATTAATAATACTAGTGCGCACATTCGTACATGTGAAGTTTCCTGCGGTTGGATTATGTATAGAATAGCAGTTGCAATTTCATATGTTGTTTGTAGGCATGTATGTTAATGAGAGTTTGACGAAAAAATATTGTAATCCAAGTTTAAACTATGATATTAGTTTACTTAATGAAAAATAAATATATTTGTCGGTATATATAAACTAATTAATCTATTTGTACAAAAAAAAAAACTAATGCTTCGTGACCTGCCTTCGGACTCGTTTTGTTTTAAGGGCAACGATTTGCATGAAACTGCTCTTCTTAGACTCTGTTTGGTAAGCCAAATAAACTAGCTTATAGCTTATAGTTTTTAGCTTATAAGCTAAAAGTTGTGTTTGGTAACAATTTTAAAAAAAGAGCTTATAACTTATTTTACTGCTTATAGCTTATTTTCCAAATGTTATTTTAAGTAGCTTATGAGCTTATAGCTTATTATCTTTTCTTCCAATTTTATCCCTATCATCTTACTTGAAAAGAATTAAATATTAATTAAACATATCCTTTTTATGTCATTTCATACTTATAAGCTAGTCCAACAGCTAATTTTACCAAATACTACAAATTCAATCAGCTAACTTATTCGCTATAAGTTAGAAGCTAGCTAAGCTAGCTTATAAGTTATCCGCTATAAGCTAGCTTATCAGCTATCCGCTATTTTTTTACCAAACAGAACCTTACTCTTCGGGATTGCCGCCTCTCTTGGACTGTTTGGATAACTAATCATTTTCCCAATTCGGCTAATTTCCTTGTCGATGATATTTGTGTTTGGTTTCGCCTTCATGCTACTGGACCTGTGTCCCTTTTTGTCACCACTTGTTGGGAAATTTAAATGAGGAAATTTTTCAATCCAACAGGAAGCCTACTTTGTTGATAGTTAATTGCATTTCTAACTATAATAATTTTCTTTTGCAGGTTTTGAACACTGCCAAAATGGTGGACATCACTCAGCAAGTGGCGTGGATTCTACCAACGGCTCCGTGTTTGAAATTGAACGTGGGTGGTAGCTCTTTCGGAAATCCAAGTCGTGTTGGTTTTGGCGGTCTTATCCGCAATGATATTGGTGGGTGTATGCATGGTTTTTCTGGATCGTGCGGTCGTGCTTCTAACCTTTTGGAAGAGTTTTATGCTATCCTAAAAGGGCTTCAATTGGCTTGGGAGTTAAGCTATTGTACCATTACCTTGGAATCCGATTCTAAATCATCTATTGATCTCATCCTTGAAGATGACAACAAATTTCACCCTCACGCAATTGTTCTCGGTCAGATTCGTATCTTCAAGACGCGGAATTGGTCTTTATCATTCTCTTGTACTCTCAGAGAAGGAAATGAATGTGCTGATTGGTTGGCTAAACATGGTGTTTAGTAAGATGTTAATCTCAAGTTGTAGGCTTTCCCCCCTCCG
This sequence comes from Trifolium repens, assembly GCA_030408175.1. Classification (NCBI taxonomy): domain Eukaryota; kingdom Viridiplantae; phylum Streptophyta; class Magnoliopsida; order Fabales; family Fabaceae; genus Trifolium; species Trifolium repens. The sequence goes on from CP125850.1 coordinate 20,207,829, forward strand.
CAAATAGCACATGTGTTGATTGCGGATGCAACGGGTGTCTTGAGGCAGCGTTCTCGTTAGTTTGGTTTGTTGTCTTTTATTTTCCCATTTATAAAAAACAATAGCACAGGAAATCCGAAATAATACATAATAGACGAATTCAATTTTGAGTATTTAAGTTATTGAACCATATTTAAGTGGATCTCATACATATACATTATTCGGTTATAATTAACAATAGTAATATTGACACTGAATAGGTGAACGCTCCGGTACAAATTTTATGTGGAAATAGATGATTGTAACTGGTCCATAAATAATATTTAATATAAAAAAAATTAATAAATTATTTCTGTAAATCAATCAAACTAAAGTGCAAACTCAAATAGCCACAATAACCAATAACCACAAATTCTTCTCCCAACCCCAAACTCACCTACCACCGTTCTCTCAAATTCACCTTGTCTCCACCCCATTCTAATATGTAGTAAGAACCCGCAAAAATAAAGTGCAACATAGTTTAGTAACAAACATAGTTCAAATTTTTAAGAAAATACAACAATAAATAATAGTAATGTTAAATTACAAGAAATTACATTAAAATATAACAATAACATAATTTGGTAACATAGTATTCAAAATAGACTTTTAATAAATTAAATTACATGTATATTTACATAAGGATAATTAAGTAATTTAATATCTAAACGGGTGTAGTTTCGGATTTCAGGTGCGAGTTTGAATGATCCCAAACTCACACCCAAAATATCGGGTGTCACACGAACCCAAACCCAGTCAACTCGGGTTTCACCCGTTGACTCGGGTGTGGTTGCGGGTGGGCCCACGGGATACAAGGCTAATAAAAAGCAAATAACAACACCAGACCCATGTGACTACACAAATCAGGAAAAAACAAAAGCCAAAAAACAGAGGCCAACATCAGTACTACATAACACCCGCAAGAATAAATCTGAAAATAAAAAAACTAAAAATCAATACCATAACACACACAAGAAGCATGAAAATCCATTGTGGGAAAAATGTTTTAAATTTATTGAGTTCTCAACCTGTTAATTATGGTGAACAAAGCTCGAACTTGACAGTCCATCAAAGACCTTTTTTTTTTTTTGTATCGAAGGAAAAAACCGGAAGACAAGTTTTTTGGTATAAATGTTGGGGTGAAAGTTTTTTTTTAGGTAAAGGGTGAAAGTTAATATGAATAAATTTGGAAAATCAAGCTATGAAGCACAGACACAGACACCAAACACGACAAAGACACTGACACGTCGACACCGATAATAATTTGAAAAAATTACATAATTCAATATAATTATAAATATTGGTATCGTGTCGGTGTCTGACATGGATACATATCCGACACCGGGACACGCCTAATCCAAAAAGTGTCCGTGCTTTATAGATATCAAGTGTTGGTAGGTGTGAAGGTAAAATTGTTGGGGTGGGAGGGAAAAATTTCTTTCAATTTTCATATGGTATTGGCAAAAACAAGCCCAAATAATCCCAATATCGTGAATGGATCGAATTTGTATCCAGCCCACAATTCAATTTCACCCCACCCTCACCTCTACGGTGTCGCCTGTGTCATTTCCACGGCACCGCAGCAACCGTGGCAACTTCACATCCTCACACTCTCCCTCTCTCTCTAACACACCTACCAAATCAATGGCTTCTTCAACAATAAACCCAAACAACAACAAATAACCGCAAATCAATGGCTTCTTCAACACTAAACTCAAACAACAATAAATAACCGTTTTCATTTCATCACAAAAAATCAATGCAATGCACTTCGCAATGGATTTCGCTAAACACATAACCACAAAACCTCCCTTAATCTTCACACGTCCTTTAACCTGGATCACTTCCACCATCCCCCGCTACCAAAGCCGCCAATCTCCACCGCCACCGCCGCCGCCACCGCCAGATTCAAACAAACCGCCACTAGCTTCCTTACTTTCTATCCTCACTCATAAAGTTCTAGATTCTTCCAAATGCAAAACGATTTTACCTCATTTAACTTCTCAAGAATTCGAACGCTTATTCTTCATTCATCATTCCACTGTTAACCTCAAAACGACGCTTGATTTCTTCCGTTTTGCTTCAACTCATTACAAGTTTCGTTTCACTGTTCGTTCTAATTGTCTTTTGATTCGTTTGCTTCTTGCTTCGAATCATTTGCCGCGTGCTAGGTTTATGTTGAAACGTTTAATCGACGGCAATGTTTTGACGCCCTTGAAAAATCTTGATGGTAGGCTTAGTGAAATTGCTTCGTCGTTTCTTGAACTGAATCGGTTAACGGATCGAAGTTATGGTGAATTGGATTTGTTGCTTCATATTTTGTGTTCACAGTTTCAGCATTTAGGTTTTCATTGGGCTTTTGATATTTTCACATTGTTTACTAGTAATGGTGTTTTTCCGTCGCTTAAAACATGTAATTTTTTGATGAGTTCTTTGGTGAGATCGAATGAACTTCACAAGAGTTATCGAGTTTTTGACGCGGTTTGTCGCGGTGGTTTTTCTCTTGATGTTTACACGTATGCGACTGCGATTAATGCGTTTAGTAAAGGTGGAAAGGTTGATGATGCTGTTGGTTTGTTTTTCAAAATGGAGGAGCAAGGTGTTTTGCCTAATGTGGTTACTTACAATAACTTGATTGATGGGTTATGTAAGAGTGGAAGGTTAGAAGAAGCTTTTAGGTTTAAAGATAAGATGGTTGAGAACAAAGTTAACCCTAGTTTAGTTACTTATGGTATTCTTGTTAATGGTTTGATGAAGGCTGAGAAATTTGATGAGGTGAATTCGGTTCTGGTAGAAATGTATAGCAAGGGGTTTTCCCCTAATGAGTTTGTTTTTAATGCACTTATTGATGGGTATTGCAGGAAAGGGAATATGAATGATGCATTGAGGATTAGGGATGACATGATGGTAAAAGGATTGAAACCAAATGCTGTTACTTTTAATACTCTTTTACAGGGTTTTTGTAGGAGCAATCAAATGGAGCAAGCTGAGCAAGTGTTAGAGTACTTGTTATCAAACGGTTTGTCTGTTAACGAGGATGCTTGTTCTTATGTGATTAACTTGTTATGCAATAGTTCCAAGTTTGATTCGGCCTTGAAAATTGTCAAGGAGTTGTTATTGAGGAACATTAGGGTTAATGATAGTTTGCTAACTTTGTTGGTCTGTGGACTTTGTAAATGTGAAAAACACTCAGAGGCGATTCAGCTTTGGTTTAGACTAGCAGATAAAGGGCTTCCTGCGAATACTGCGACCTCGAATGGGCTTCTCGATGGACTTTGTGAAAGGGGGAACATGGAAGAGGTCTTTGCGGTAGGCAAAGAAATGGTGGAGAGAGGTTTGGTACTCGATGGGATTTCATACAACACACTTATTTTTGGCTGTTGTAAATCAGGTAAAATCGAGGAAGCTTTCAAGCTTAAGGAAGAGATGGTGAAGCAAGGATTCAAACCTGATACTTATACCTACAATTTCCTAATGAAAGGGTTAGCTGATAAAGGTAAAATAGATGACGTTGATAAGGTTTTGCATGAAGCCTTAGAATGCGGCGTGGTTCCAAATATCTATACATATGCACTGATGTTAGAAGGATATTGTAAAACTGATATGATTGATAATGCTGTGAGTCTGTTCAACAAGTTAGTTCATGAGAAAGTAGAACTTAGTTCTGTTGTTTATAACATACTTATTGCAGCCCATAGTAAAGCTGGGAATTTTATGGAAGCCTTCAAACTCCGTGATGCCATGAAAAGTAGGGACATTCTTCCTACGATTCCCACATATTCTTCTATAATACATGGAATGTGCCGTATTGGCCGTGTTGAGGAAGCAAAGGAAATTTTTGAAGAAATGAGAAATGAAGGATTGATGCCAAATGTGTTTTGTTATACTGCTCTAATTGGTGGTTACTGTAAGTTAGGTCAGATGGATGAAGTTCATAGTATCTTACAGGAAATGACATTAAAATGTATACAGCCAAATAAAATTACCTACACTATTATGATTGATGGATATTGTAAATTGGGAAATACGAAAGAAGCAACTAAGCTTTTAAATGAAATGATAGCTAATGGAATATCACCAGATACCGTTACTTATAAGGTATTAGAAAACGGATATTGCAAGGAAAAGGAGCTCGATGAAACTCTTCAATGCAATGAAATGCCTAATACAGGAGTACCTGTAGAAGAAATAACGTATACCACATTGGTTGAGAAGTTGCATCCACATACAGATGCAGCAATTAGTAATCAAGAATAATGAGGATACTACTCAAAACAGTTGACACTTATTTGGTACCAAAACTCTCGTGCTTGAGACTGCCATTTTAAAAGCTTGATTTCAAGGCCATTATTTGAAATATAAAAGATGAAGGTTTCATATGCTCAATCTCTGAAAGATGAATGCTTCATATGCTCGATAGACTTGGTTACTAGAAACAACTAAAGCAACATACACTTGACTTTGCTTCCTAGTTGAACTACGTGCCTTGGATTTTAGAGGTTAGTCTTTCAAGATCAAACTGTCTAGTTATTTATTTCTTACATTACATTGCATTTGTTATTATTATTTATTACGATATTATATACTTTTATTTTGTTTTGGATTTTGAAAAAAAAGTTGATAATGGTATTATGGGATGATGGCAGTTTATGCATTTGTGCCATACTTAGATATTTCATTTGTTGTTTATGAGCAATGGAGAACAAATAGAATAGTAACTTTAGGATTTTATCATATTTTAAAATAGTTGATTTTAGGAAATCTTTTTAGCTAGGATGGTCTTTAACACTTGACCGTCTTAGGGTTATAAATGTCTCTTTAGATGCCCTAGGTTATTCATGCTATCAATGCTAAATAATTAAAACAATTAACTCTTTTTATGTGCTAATCATTCATGCATTTGATTATACTTAGTTCGCTGCTAGTTCTGATGGAACAATTTGGATTTTGGACTCATGTTGTCTCCTGTGTTTTTTTTTTGCTTTTTCTTTCACACTTGTCTTTTTCCTTGTGTGTATGTAGCTCTAATTTGGAAACAATTGGGCAACAGATCTTGCACTTTATGTTTTCTACTTAGGAACAAATTTTTGGGGATTTTTGTGTGCAATCAATATGTTCTACTTTGTGGCAGATTCTCTTGATTGGATGTAAAGGGAGCCGGGGTTCGCACATACCAAGTCTGTGTATCTGTCCCCCTCAATTTCTTGTAGGATAGATAAGATATTGTTAATGGTCTCTCTGGTTTTTTTGTCAATGTCTGTTTCAAAGGAGTCAGCCTTTTCATATATGAATATTGAGAAGAGCAGCTTTATAGAATTCTTGATCTTCTACCGTACTCTTTTTTCTCTTCTTCTTTTTGAATGGCGATCTTCTGTGGTAATTTGACTATCCCTCGTTTTCTGTTTTGGAGGATGTCTTATCCTTGTATAGCTGTGCTTTGTCCCCTCTTAAATAAGATTCTTAGATTAATATTACTTTGAGAAATATAAAGTTGTTAACATGGTGCTGCATAATTGTACTGCATGACATTTATTAGTTTTATATTAAAGATCAACCTAGTGCCATTAGAGCGCTCACCATAGCCAGGGATTCAGGGAAGGGTTGTAACCATTGCAAATCTATTGTAGATAGTTTTACCTTGTATCTGCAGGTGGCCAATTCGCACGGCAGCTGCTCCATCTGTTACGTCAAACTCTTCATTTAGTTTTTTATAAAATAAATTTTTGTACTCTCCGTGTTGTAAACATGTGCCCTTAAGTCACGCATTAGCATTTCCCTTTAACTAAAGCTCTCCTGCTAAGGAAATTAGTTAATTTATTTAAAGCATTAAAGTTGTCTACCATTTATATCATTTTGCCCAAACTACCATTGAATTTATTTGCAAAAGGTTTTGCAAAAAAGAGTTTGTGTTGCTAAATTACTTTAGTACTCCCACATTTGCACGTTTTCTTTTCCAAAATAATCATCGCTTTAAAATACAAATGCAACGTTTATATTGCATTCCACTAGCATACCCTTATTTATTGAATTTGACTTCACTTAACTACTCCACTAACTACAATTAATAAGGGCGTTTTAGTAAATGATATTAATTTTACCATTAGAATCAACTAACCTAATCATTTCCTTTAGAACCGTGCACAAGCCAAAAGTGACATTTAATCTGAGATTGGGGAAGTATTTGTTGAAAAAAATGTGAATTAAATAGGGATATTGTGTTAAAACTTAAAAGATAATTAATGCAGTAGACAATTCCAAACAAGAATCCTACATTTTCGTCGGAGGGAGTAATGTTTAATTTTCATATGTCAGAGATCCAATGGGTACATGCCTAGGTATTGATTTAGTTGTTGGTTGACCATGTGTTTTTTCTGGCCCTTTTCTATTCGGAGCTAAAATTCTAGAAATTAGAAATGCGCTAGATGTGTATGCTCTATCAAATTTGTTGGACTTGATTACTGATTTTTATGAATTCTAGATTTATTGATGTTGCTTATTTGGTGATCAACTCAAGGCAGCCCAATCTACACTTGCAGGCATATTTATAATAGGAGTGAAGGCTCATATTTAGATTATATTTTTGCTTTGACTTTCAGGAACCTTTGTCACATGGCCTCAGGGCATTGCTTGGACGGCGGATCTCTTGGATATTGGAGATAGCACAGCGTTATGATTTGAAGAGACTGACTGGTATTCTTCACGTAAAACCTCTTAAGAAATAAATAACTTTTGTACACCATTTTAAAATCACTTCTTTTAAAAGCTTAACCGAACATACTCTAAATTTCTCGAGAACGTTACCATTACCCTTTACCACACATCAGTCTTTTGGATATAGTTTCACCGCTCAAATGGCATTGCTGTTATTTCCCCCCCAAATGGTCATTTGTTTGAATGTTCAACATTTCATTTTCCTGTGCAAAACACTGGTTTCTATATCTAGTTCTATAGTAAACATGATTTATTAGATCATAGCCGAGCATTGAAGAAAACTGCTTTTCAGATATTATATACTCCCTCCGGTCTCATATATAAGCAAAAGTTGCTTTTTTGGATTCATTGAAAAAGTTATGTATTTAGTCCATATTATAGACCACATACATTACTTTTTTAATGAATTTAAAAAAGCAACTTTTGCTTATATATGAGACCGGAGGGAGTTTTTTTTTGTACAAAAAGGGGGGAGGAGGGGGGAAAATTTTAATGGAAAATTATTCAGATATTATATTTTAGCTTAAGGCAGAAGAAGTAAAAAGTTGAATATGTATAATGTTAAATGTGCTCTTGTTCATTAGCATTTTGTAACTGAAATTTTAATAGCTAGTTGTTTTTCCCAACCTCCGTTCCTAACAAAGCACCAAAGTTACATAAAGAATATAACGAGTTCAACAAACAGGAATATATCTCCGGTCTCTACCAAAGGATTGTATGGAACTTCAGGCTAGAGGGGAACTTGATGTAGAAAAAAGCAACAGCAACAATGCAAAGACTATTGAAAGTATATACAAGGTAAATGAACACACCTTCTGACTTGAATGTGTACATTTTCATTTTCTTCATTGGATTTTTTGTGCTATTTTATTCTGTTTTGATGCATTTCAATTATTTTATAACTTAATATTATTTTCGTCAGGTACGTGCTGGTGGTAAGTGAACTTTGTAGAATTTGATTTTTGGGGATCGGCTGTTGCAATTCGGAAGTGGTTCTCTGCATAAGCTCTGGATATATATAGTTGTAAGATACAAAAGTTTATAAATTCAATATACATGCTGGCCAATGACCTTTGGTTTCCTATCATCGTTCTCCTGGGCCTGGCTGCACCTTCACCTTTTTAAAAGCCATTGGAGGAATTTTTTAATTTTTATTTATTTATTAAAGAAAAATGAAGACAGAACGAACTAGTGGAAAGATGAAAGGGAAACCAAACCTCCATCTTGATTGTAGATGTGAAGATAAAATCCCTTGAAGTAGTATAGTGTTTCCTTATTCCAATACGACTGGGTTTTAAAGAAATTATATAGATAAATTTATCTGCTTCTTTCTTCTGGGTCATTACCACTGAAGAACATAGATTTTAATACATTAGGTGTACTCTGGTACTTATTTGTATCAGACACATTTCTAATACTACCAGTAGCCTTTTATAATTTATTTACTATCCATATTTTAAAGTTTGCATATAAATGCACATATTCTTTAGTCGCATAAAATAACACTCACATCCTCTGTAGTTTTTTTAAAACACTCAACTCCTTTCTACTCGGTGTTAGGCAATTTGCCCTTGCTAGTATTTCTTTGATTCTGCATTTTTTAAAATGAATGATTATGCTATAGGCGTGCTTTCCTTAGCCACTTTCATTGTTCACCATAGTTTGACAAACAGCAGGAGGCATGTGCCCGCTTGAATCTTTATGGGCACATGTGACTTTTGTTTATTTGAAGTTCTAGAACTTGAACGGGAAGAAAACACCATTCGAATCCATTTTCTCCCATCCTATCCTCCACTGAAAACCCAAAATTCTCTTACTCAAAAGTTCTAGAACTTGAGGAGCGTTTTGCTTATTTCAAGTTTTATAACTTGAAAGGGAGGAAAACACCATTGGAATCTATCTTGAACTCGCCAAACACCATTTTCTCCCACGATTAAGACTAAATTATAAAATTAAGTATAAAAATACGGAGAAAGAAACAACCAATAACTCATCCAAGAAAACAGTTTCTTTCTTCCAGCAGTGAATTGTTGTAGCTTTAAGGCATATGAAATCAGTATATTCTATATTTTTCTTCAATATGTTTACATTGGAATGCTACAAAGTCATTAAGATATGGAGAACTCGAGGGCTGGCCGATGAGATTTGGAGAGGCAATTGGTTTTCGGGCTAGCCGCATTGTGCGCTTCTAGGATTGAGCCCTTATGCTATTGTGCTAGAGGATTAGATTAGTAGTTATTTAAATAATTTAGATGTAGAATTTATATTATTATTGTTATTTTAGCTTTTATTTTATTGGGTTATTTAATTGAGTGTTATGGCCTTAGGTCCAATATATAGTGTTTTGACACACTTTAGAATCAATAAATGAAATTTAGCTTAATTTTCTATATTTTATAGACTTGGTAGGCTTAGAGCCTATCATATTGGGTGTGCATTGAACACTTTTAGGATTGAACCCTTATGCTATTAGGTAAACGCTTTTAGGATTGAACCCTTATGCTATTAGTATATTAGGTACAGTATAACGAAATTTGAGTCTTGTGACAATCTAGAACACTAGTAACTTGTTTTGTGTATACTTCCCCATACTAAATGCCATCTTGTGTGTTTTTTTTCTTTCTTTTTTAACAAAATTTTGTGTGTATTAAAATGGAGTCAAGATCTGCTCCATCTCCTTATACTCCGGTTTTTCCAGTTAGCTACACTGATGCAAGACACGTGTCAAATGAAAATTGCAATGGTTGAGATTAAAAGAAAAAATAGCCTTTTTATTAATATGAAAATAAAAACAACACGGTGGTGATGCTGTTTCTTCTTCTTCCTCACCACTCTTTCCCACCCTCTCACCTTCGCATATCTGATCTCTCAACTTCTTCTCTAACCCAACCCTCCATTTTCTCAATGGATCTTGACAGTGACAGACAACAATGAATATTGATAAAAAGAAAAGAAAAAAATCATGGTGATTTGATTTGGATCTAAAACATAAACTGAAACTCCATGATGAGGCGGCCAGACCGCGATAGTGGGTGGACGTGTCACGTCCGTGACGGTGACGGTGAGGTGAGAACTGAACTCGGAGAACACCTGGCCGTGAATAATCATCTCGCCATCTCTCCTGGTCGCTGGTGTTGTTAGTGACGGCGGCGGCGGCAAAGAGAGATGGTGGAGCAAGAAGATGAAACCAGATCAATTGTTTCCATGTGGTTTGGATAAATTAAGAAACTGGAACAAATGGAGGATAAAGAAATGAAGTGGATCTGGACTCATTAAAATGTACATTTTGAGTCAATGCGGAAATTGTACACCTTCTTTCTTTTAGTTAAAAAAACAAATAATTTTCATGGTTTTTTCTAGGCCTTAATTTTTTTTTTTTTTTTGAGTCAATGTGGACAATGTACACCTTTCTTTTAGTTAAAAAAATAAATAATTTTCATGGTTTTTTCTAGGCCTTAAATTTATTAAAATAAGTTATGAAAAATATTTAATAATTAATTTTTGATTCAATCATATTTTTTTTCTTCCCGTACACAATAATAAGAATAAATTAAATTTGATTTAGGATTTTTGTTTAAACTAAGGCATTTTATGTAGTACTGTGATTGAGATTCGTTGACCTCTCTCAATATTTTTTTTCTTCAAAATATGTACCCATTGATTAAAAATCGAAGTGTCTATTGTGTGACGTGTCACATATTGTTAGTATTTGATTAAGAAATTTACAAAATCTCTATTATATACATTACGAGATTCCCACGGAGCTCTCTCGTGTATTCTCAAGAAAAAAATCCTACGTGACATTATTATAGAGATTCAACTTATGCGGAGCTTTTAGCACGAGGTCTGTGGTTCGAATCTCATTGACAACAATAATTCAATTTTTATAATATTATATTATATGGAATTCTACCTTTTTTTTTTGTTTTTAGAGAAAACTATTTTATTATTAGTATAAAGTCTGTTGTTCGAATCTCATTGACAACAATAATCTAATTTTTTATAATATTTTAATGTTATGAAAAGCTACTATATTTTTTTTTTAAAAAACCAACCATATTGTTTGAAAAAAAATAGTTGGATATATACAACTAAACTAGAGTTTCTCTCTTTTTTGTTTTTTTGACTCAAGCTTCTCTTTTTTTTTTTGTATCTTTTTTTTTATCGAGTTTTTATTATTTTTTGTCATTCAATTAGATATTCTCTAATATTTATTTATTGTAAAAACTCTAATTTTTTTTTTGTAGAATCTTCGATATTATATCTTTTTTATGTATAAATCTTTATTTTTGCTGGAAATGGTATTTTTTTATTTTAGAAATTTTAATATTATATTTTAATATTATTACATAGGTGAAATTCAATTAAAGTTTTTCAAATAATTTTTTTTTGTTGAAATTCAAATATTATATTTCAATTATTAATATATATTATATTTTTAATGACGACAAGTGTATTTAATCAATTAAATATTATATATTTTCTATGTAAAAACTATGTGAACACTTCGACTAAAATTTGAATGGACATGTATCTATTATCCAATTATTCAATTACATGTTATATTTCTATGTTGATTTGTTTTAAAATAAATTTAAATCATATTTCATATTTTTTTTACGGGATCACTCATTTAAAATTGTATCTAGCACAATGAAAAGTGATCATGTGATGAAGTGTTTCTGTAGATGATAGTGAGAACTGAGGACGATAATTTTAGTGTAAATTGATGAAAGAAAAAAAATCATATTTCATATCCTTAAATAATTAGATTGCACACATTTGAGTCATGCAACAATCCGGTTCCGTCGGCAACGGGGGAGCCCTCGGTTAGGGACCAGTTTTGGCTTGGTTACTGATTTTTGAAACATTGCTACTGTAGGAGGTTGTTATCGGTCATCATGTCTTCATTCCAAATTCCTTGGAAGTGTCTTGAAATTACCACGGAGCCTATTACTACTAAGATCGCTCAAGAGAATACTCCCAAAGTTCAAAAAACTTTTGCCCAAGCCCTAAATAATTCTAATAATCTGTGTGATATTCCTACATCACAGCTTCCACAGCCTGTTGTTAAGGGTGATCGCCTAGCCATTGAGATCCCTGAATCAATTTATGAAGCTGGTTTAGAAGCCTGCAAGCACAATTTACACGGAAGAATTTTGTGGCCTAAAGGTTCCACACCCCTATCCGTCGTTGCCTTAAAGACGAAGTTATCCCATGTTTGGAAGGATTTATCAAGGTGGGGTGTTATCTCACTTGGTAAAGGCTTTTTTGAATTCACTTTCTCCTCTCTAGAAGATGTCAGAAGAGTTAGATCGGCCCCCTCGTGGAACCTAAATCCTGGCTTGCTTAAACTCTTTGCTTGGACCAAGGATTTCAACCCTAAATTGCAACATAACACCTCTGCGCAAGTTTGGGTTAAAATCTATGGATTATCTCAGGAATACTGGCACAAGAACATCCTCTTCACAATCGCTGGCAGTCTTGGAACACCTATTTGCATCGATTCTGTCACAGCTAAGCCAATGCATGAGAGAACGTTTGGCCAGTTTGCTAGGGTTCTGGTAGATATTGATCTGCTGCAGCCTTTGAGACACAAAATATTGGTGGAACGGAAAGGATTTGCTTTTTTTGTGGAATTAGAGTATGAATATATTCCTGAATTCTGTCATGGGTGTAAAGTTATTGGTCATAATTTTGATCAGTGCAAACGAAGGAATAAGGAGGATGCATTGATGAAAGACAATGAAACCATTCTCAAAAGAAAAACACCAAATGTATCAAAGAATGTTTATGTTCCTGTCACGAGTGATAAAATGCAGCAAAACGGTTCACATCTCAAACCTGTTGTGAATCAAGAAAATAATGGTACCAGCAGCAGAGAAAAAGAAGTTATTAACATCGAGGACTCAGGCGTTAACTCACCTCAAATCAACATGGTAGAAAAAGTTCACAACGTACCATATAACAACAATGACCAAACTGTCGAGGCGCATTTGGAGATTCAGCAAAGGGAGCCGATTCTAACCCCTTTGAGTCCAAGAACTATACAATTACAACAGGATGCTCGATTAGAGAATGAATTGAATTCTGATGATGAAGCTGAATTCTCTGACTCAAGCTCACAAGACTCCGTCGTGAAGGATTCTCGTGGTGATGATGGCATGAGCCGTAATGATATATCCGCTAATGCTTTGCCTGTTCTAGCAACGCAATCCACAAGCCGACCCACCACTCCTATTGGTGGAAATACTGTGCCTGAACGTGTAATGCAAGATATGGCTTTTCTCAAGGAGTCTTGGGCTAACATGGTTGAGGCTGAGGAGGAAGCAACCATTGTAGCTACTGAAACTGAACAAAGGGAGGACAATCTTGATGATGGGTTTCAAGTTCACTTATCTAAAAATCAGAAAAAAGCACAAAAAAAGTTGAAATGCACTAGCAAGGACTCTTATGCTACCAGATCAAAGGTTGCCCCCAAACCTTTTAGATGAAGTGCATCTATTGGAACACAAGGGGACTAGCTAACTCCCCTTCAAGGTTAGCTCTAAAGAAGTTTGTTACTCAGTATAAGCCGGACATTCTCTTACTTTCTGAACCTTGGATGAGTGTTAATGCTCTTCCTAGAAGATGGTTAGTTAGTTTAAATCTTAAACTTTTTGCTCTTAACTCTAGAAATAATCTCTTGCCTAATCTCTGGTGTCTTTGTAAAATATCTCTTAATCCTTCTATTTTGGCCGTTGATGATCAACATGTTTCTTTTTCCATTACTGAACATGACAAAACTTTTGCTATATCTGCTATTTATGCTTCAACCAATTACTTGACAAGAAGAAGATTATGGAGTGCTTTAAATATTTTACAATCTCAACATGACTTGCCTTGGTGTTTTATTGGTGATTTCAACGTGATATTAGGGGCACATGAACACAGAGGCAGGTTCTCTCCTGCTAGATTACCTATAGAGGATTTTCAACAATGGTCTGACTCTTCTAATCTTATCCATCTTCACACTAGAGGGGCTGAATTTACTTGGAACAATGGAAGAGGTGGTGATAGACACACTGAAAAAAGACTCGATAGAGCTATTTGTAATCAAGCTTGGTTAGATTCTTGTGTTTCTTCTTCAGTTACAGCCCTCCCAAGAATTCGATCTGATCATTTTCCTCTCTTACTTGATTTGAGTGTCACGGCCGTTTCTTTTGCTTCCCAATTTAAGTTCCAACGCATGTGGGTTTCTCATGATGATTGTGCAAGGATCGTTTCTGACTGTTGGAGTTCTGTGGTGGTTGGTTGTCCGATGTATGTTCTTACTCAAAAATTGAAGATGCTTAAAGATAAGCTTAAAGTGTGGAATAAGACATGCTTTGGTAATGTCCATGATAATGTCACAGCAGCTGAACTTAATCTCCAACATATTCAACAACAAATTCAGAATAATGGTCACACTGATGCTCTCTTACGTGATGAAAAAATTGCTAGTACTCTTTATGAAGATGCCTTGAACAAGCAAGAGGTTTTTTGGCAAGAAAGAGCCCGTTTGAATTGGCATTTAGAGGGAGATCGCAACACCAAATACTTTCATAGACTAGCCAAGATCAAAACCTCAACCAAGGCCATCACCTCCTTACTTGATGGTGAACATGTGATTACGGACCAGTCTCAAATTGCTGAACATGTTATTGATTATTATAAAAATTTATTTTGCACTAACAATGTTTTGCAGGGTTCTTTGCTTGCTGCGGATGTCATTCCAAACCTTGTCACTACAGATATCAACTCTATCATGACAATGCTCCCCTCCCAGGATGAAATCAAGGCCGCTGTTTTTGCCTTAAATAGAGATAGTGCTCCTGGCCCTGATGGCTTCGGTGCTTATTTTTTCCAACATTATTGGGAGATTGTCAAAATGGATGTCATTAATGCTGTGCTGCAATTCTTTTCTACAGGCTGGATCCTACCTGGTTATAATTCTAATATCATTACTCTGATCCCTAAGTCTCCAGATGCTGTTTCTATTGATCAATACAGGCCAATTGCAATGGCAAATTTTAAGTTCAAAATTATCACCAAAATTATTGCTGACAGACTTGCCTCAATCTTGCCTAATCTTGTCTCGGATGAACAGAAGGGTTTCATTAAGGATAGGGATATCAAAGATTGTATCTGTACTGCTTCTGAGGCTGTTAATTTGATTCACAACAAAGCTCGTGGCGGGAATATTGCTCTCAAGATTGACATCACCAAAGCTTTTGACACTTTAGACTGGTCTTTCCTTATTACTGTTCTGAAGAAATTTGGTTTCAATGACACTTTTTGTAACTGGATTCAGGTGATTCTTCACTCTGCTTTTCTTTCCGTTTCCATCAATGGTAAGTCACATGGTTACTTTAATTGTAGTAGAGGTGTCAGGCAGGGTGACCCCCTCTCACCACTTCTTTTCTGTTTGGCCGAGGATGTTCTAAGTAGAAGTATAACTAAGCTGGTGTCTGAAGGAAAGCTCAATCTCATTAAGGGTACCAGAAACTTTAATGTACCCTCCCATTGTTTTTATGCTGATGATTTGATGATCTACTGCAAAGGTAATCTGGCTGGTTTACATGCTCTAAAGGATTTGTTTTCTACTTATGCCTTGGAATCTGGCCAAGTCATCAACAATTCAAAATCCACCATCTATCCAGGTTCTATCTCTCCACGTAGATTAGAGTTGATTGTTCAGTTGCTAAACTTTAATATTGGTACACTTCCTTTCTCTTATTTAGGTGTACCGATTTTTAAAGGTAAACCAAAGGCTTGTCATTTTCAACCTATTGCTGATAAAATTAAATTAAAATTAGCGTCTTGGAAGGCTTCTTTATTATCCATTGCAGGTAGAGTTCAATTGGTCCGGTCGGTTATTCAAAGTATGCTCACTTATAGCATCTCTATTTATTCTTGGCCTATTTCTCTAATAAAAAATATAGAGAAGTGCATTCGCAACTTTATCTGGAGTGGTGAGATTGACAAGCGCAAATTAGTTACTACAGCCTGGAAAAAAGTCTGTCGACCTTTCTCACAAGGGGGTTTGAATCTTAGATCTCTGAATACCTTGAACAAAGCATCTAACTTGAAGTTATGCTGGACCCTTCTTCATTCCCATTCCTCCTGGGCCAAGTTGCTTCGTGATAGAGTGATTCGCCGCAGAAAGCCTATACAATATCACATTTTTTCCTCCATATGGAGTAGCATCAAGGACGAATTTGAGGTGATTGCTGAGAATTCTATTTGGTTGTTAGGCAACGGGGATAATATTAATTTCTGGAATGACAACTGGTGTGGAACTATTCTTTCTGAGCACTACAACATCCCTTCTCACACTAAACAACGGCTTACTTCTACTGTCAGTGACTATATTGCTAATGGTCATTGGGCCATTCCACCTCAAATGGAGTTGGAGTTTCTCAATCTATCTTCTCTAGTGAATCAGGCTATCATTCCTTTGGAGACTTGTCCAGATTCTCTTATTTGGCAACATACGGACTCCGGCAGTTTGGAGTTAAAGGATGCTTATAACTTCAAAATGCCGCAGCTTCAGGACCTTTTTTGGACCAAATATATTTGGAGTTCTGATATTCCTCCTTCAAAATCTCTCATGGTCTGGAGATTAATGCATGAGAAAATGCCAACTGATGAGAACTTGATGACTAGAGGCTGCGCTATTCCTTCCATGTGCAATTTGTGCCGCAATCAGGTAGAAACTACTTTTCATCTCTTTTTTCAATGTGATTTTGCAAGAATTCTTTGGTCATGGTTTGCAGGCTGTTTGAATCGCACCATTCAATTTACAACCATGGAGGATATGTGGAAGTTATGCGATTTGAACTGGTCACCACAAGCTAAAATCACTGTAACAGCTGCTATCATCAACCTCTTAAATACTATATGGTTGGCCAGGAATCAAGCAAGGTTCACTGACACTTTGATCACTTGGAGGGCTGCTATAACTTTGATCATTACCAACACTTCCTTGACTGGCAATAATACTAAGAAAATTTCTTCTAATTCCATCAGAGATTTTTCTTTCTTAAAGTTGTTTCGAATTTCTATCCATCATAGCAGGGCTCCCGTTCTCAAAGAAGTTCTTTGGCAACCTCCTCTTTTGAACTGGTACAAATGTAACATTGACGGTGCTTCTACAGGTAACCCAGGCAACGCTGCTTGTGGTGGTGTTTTCAGAGATCATGCATCGGATTTTATTTTTGCGTTTGCCGAGCCTCTTGGTATTGCTTCTTCTTTTGTCGCAGAGATTAGTGGTGCGATGCGAGCAATTGAAATTGCTTTTCAACATCAATGGCATAGTCTTTGGTTGGAAACTGATTCTTCTCTAGTTGTTGCCGCTTTTAACAACCCTCATAATTTGGTTGCTTGGAATCTACGGAACAGATGGAAAAACACTTTGTTAATGGTTCGTCAAATGAACTTCATGGTTACACATATATATCGCGAAGGAAATCAAGTTGCAGATCTTTTGGCTAACTCTGGTTTAACTTCTACTGTCCTTACTACTTGGGATGAAGCGCCTTTACTCCTAAGGGATAGTTTAGAATCCAACAAGTTAGGTATGCCTAACTTTCGCATTTGTAAGTTCTGATGTCTTTACTGTGTACTTTATTGGAGCACTGCACTCTTTTTCCCTTCACCTGGTTTTACCCATTGGGTTTTACAGGTAAGGTTTTTAACGAGGCAGTTGTTATCAAGCTCCCACTTGGGTTTTGGTCTAGTCCCCCCAAGTTCTTTGATGTATTTCTCTTTTTCTCTTTAATAATATTTTGGGTTAGCTAGCCTGTTGAAGTCTTAGGGGGGTGCCAACATAGTTGGGATGTCCCTACTTCTTCAACTTAGCTTTCTCCCTTTTACTTAAAAAAAAAAAAAGTCATGCAACAAATATATATACATATATACATATATATAGAGAGAGAGAGAGAGAGAGAGAGAGAGAGAGAGAGAGAGAGAGAGAATCTCTAAAATAACGTAGAATATGAAATATAGAGCACTTCCCACCACACTATTAAAATTATACCTTGACTAAATATCTCTAAATTTTATCTAACACGACAAAAAGTGATCCTTATAATTAAAAGTGTTAGTAGATAATAGTGAGAACTAAATACGAGAATTTTATTGATATTTATTAAAAAATAATAAAAAATTAACAACTATTTTTTTGTTCATGGAGCGGCTAGAATCCTGTAATGGACACAGAAGATGGGTAAAATGAGAGAGAGAGAGAGAGAGTCTCAGTGGTGTAGAATAAAAAACGGGGAGCATTCCGCATCCCACTATTAAAAAAAACATTGAATAATGAAAATTTGAATTCCAAGTGTGCATCCATATTTTTATATTTTATCATGCGGATTACTTATTCAAAATTTTATTTAGCACGATGAAAGTGATTCTCATGATGAAAAGTTTATGTATATGATAATCAAAATTGAGCATGAGAATTTTATTAATATTAATTAAAAAATAATATATATATATATATATATATAGAGAGAGAGAGAGAGAGAGAGAGAGAGAGAGAGAGAGAGAGAGAGAGAGAGAGAGAAACTATGAGAAGAACTTCTAACCCCCACTTTGAAAAATACATATTGACGAATTAAAATTTCAATTTCGACGTTAGGAGTTATCCATATTTTTATATTTTATCATGGAGAATAATTATTCAAAATTCACGATGAAACATGATCCTCATAACGAAAAGTGAATGTATATGATATTGAGAACTGAGCACGAAAATTTTATTGATATTTATTAAAAAAAAAAGAATTAACAACTTTTTTTGTTGATAGAGCTCTATAGATCTGTAATAGAGGCGATAGAGAGATAGAAATAGAGAGAGAGAGAGAGAGAGAGAGAGAGAGAGAGATGATCTCTCAGTTGTGTAGAATGGAAAACGAGGAACACTTCTGACCCGACTATTAAAAATACACATTGATTAATTGAAATTTGAATTCTGACTGCGGGGCATATCCATATTTTGATATTTCATTTTTTATCAAGAGGATCCCTTATTCAAAATTTTATTTAGCACGATGAAAATTGGTTCGCCATGAAAAAAAGGGTATGTAGAAGATAGTGATAAATTAATGAGCATGAGAATTTTATTGATATTCATTATAAAAATAATATGGAATTAACAACTATTCGTTGTTGATGAAGCCCCTATAGAGTCGTGTAACGGAGATGAGAGAGAGATAGAAATAAACAATGGGAAATGGGAAACACTTCGTATTCTACTATTAAAAATAAAAATTTAAATTCCGACTACGGGAGTTTTTTTTTATATTTTGTGTTTATCAGACTTTCACTATATTACATCCAACTGAAAAAATCTATGGGAATTGAAACAAAAAATAAATTAATATAATTTTAATTTTTTTATAACTCAAATTTTTAGCTTTCCATAAACCTTTGTTCATATTTTTTTCGGGATGCTAATTTATCAATGTGAGTGGAGATTCATATATAGATTTTTCCATTTTGCGCTGACACGTGAAAATTGCTTCTTTGTGGACAATGATAAAAAAAAGTTTGAGAATGGGAACATGGTCAAAATATATTAATATTCATTTGAAAAATAATATAAAATTTATAATTTTTTTTTACGGAGTACCTGTAGAGATGTGAGAGAGGGAGGAAGAGATAATCTCATAGTGTTGTTGAACGGGGAATGAGGAAGTATTTCTCACCCCACTATGCCCCTGTAACATCTTTAAGTTAAACATATAGGCAACATTCAAAATAATATAAAATGAAAAATGGCATAGACAACATGCAAAAGAAAAAAAGAACATAAGCAAATAAATATTATTAAAAAATGAAAATTATCATGTGCGAGAGATGTAGAAATAGTGAGAGAGAGAGAGATAGAACTCTCGTGGGAGTACAATGAGAAACATGGAACACTTTCGATCCCACTATTAAAATTAAAAATGTATCTAGACTAATTAAATTTTCATTTGAGAACAAATTTTATAATTATTTTATATTTAAAGGGTCACTATATAGTCCCGTGGATGAAAATGAGAGAAATAATCTATCTATCAACAGTGTAGAACGGGAAGCGTAATAATATTCTTTATCTCGCTCTATTTTATAATATTCTTAAACCTATATAATTCAAAAATTATCTCAATTTTTATCGTAGAATTTTAAACTAAATTACTCAAATAATATTACAAAATAAACATATAAATAATATTAAAAAAGAAAATTATCCCGTGCACGGCACGAGCTTAACATACTAGTACCTTTGAAAATCAAATTTAGTTTTTGTTATATTAAAGAGTTATTTTTTTAAGGGTCTTGCTAAGTTCCAGTGATTAATGAGTTTCACAAAGGACGAATCGTTCGGGAGAATTTGAATTTTATTTTTGGATGGAACAATTTTTTGGTTGAATTTTATTACTTCGTGACCGAACTCCGAATTACTAAAGATCCCTTCTTTTAAGAATCGAGAGTTAACACAAAAAAATCCAAATTAAGGAGCCATATTTGACCCAAAAAAAACTTGACAAAAAAATAATATAAAATTTAAGGAGCCAGTATTTAATAAGATTATTAATGACTCAAAATAAAAAAGTTGAGGCCTATAAAAGCACATTTTTTTTATTAGTATTAGAGCATTGTGTTTTCTTAAAGTTGGAAGTACTTCACTCGGTTTTGCTCTGATAGCAGTAACTAGTGTGGGCAATCGAAAGTTTTTATAATCCAAAATTCAGTTTCACTCATTCATCATCACCTATTTCTTCTTCCATTCAAGGTTCAACTGAGCTTCATATTCATATAATTTTCTACATTATATATGTCTTTGTTTTGCCACTTTTCATGGAGTTTGATATTTCTTAATTTTGAGGTTCTAAAATGCAGATTTTTTTTTCCTTCAATTTTGTACATAAATAAAATTGAATTTGTTAATTTATTGATTTTTTAAGCCACTAGAAAAAAGTGATCTTGTGTTGACAATGATGATGCATTTAGAAAAATAAGAGTGATGCATTTTTTTTGTATATACTTTAATACAAGTTTTTTTTTGACGCAATACTATTTTGGGTCTTGCTAGCATGTACCTTTAATACACATGTTAAAAATCTAAAATTAGAAATATACTTTAAAGTTTATGCAATTTATTTGTAAAAAATTTAATTAGATATATAAATTACAGTAATTTTCTTTTTTTGAATCATTAGCATGTGCTCTAAAAAATGTTAACTTTTCCCATATTTAACACTACGAATTAACATTTATGTTATTTGTTCTTTTTGAAATGATTGCTTTAAATGTGTGTATATTTTTTAAAAGATTATTAACTGGGTCACTTTCTGAAAATAAATTAAGAAGAAAAAAATTTATTTTTCAAAAAATAAATGTTTTTCATAATAAATTATCATTCAATTATATCTAACTCACTTTTAACTAAAATTAATTCTGTTAAAATCAATTATACCAAAATGAATTCTCATTGCCGCGGAACCAATCATATTGTAAGTAATTTAATTTTGTATTTAGTTTTCAATAAAGGTATAACATTTTTGTGTTTAATATTTCTTGCAGAATTTAGTATACAAGAATGGAGCAATTGTTAAGTCTTGTGATATGTACACTGCTATTACTAAAAGCAGCTGAAGGGGTTGCTGTGCCAATCACTTATGTTCAAAGTGCTGTTGCAAAAGGAGCTGGTAAGGAAGTAGTTCTATATGTTTGATATTGGAAAATTTAACTTTAAGTGTTCTTCATATTATAAAGTATTGTTTATACTTTATAATAATTGTGAAATTGATGTTTATACATTTTGTGCAGTTTGTTTGGATGGGAGTCCACCAGCTTACCACTTTGATAAGGGATTTGAAGATGGCATTGACAACTGGATTGTTCATTTTGAGGTATGTCAATTTCGTGTTTGAGCTAAAGATCGGATACCAGACACGCCTTCCATCAAAAGTTTTTGAGCTAAAGAGGCCCCTCTATTAACTTTTACTATTAGAGACTATTATGTGACACATTAATCAAACATGTGACCCCTCCACGACACGTTGATCTCATTTCAATGCTACCACATTAGGGACTAATTTGTCTATGAAATTTAGGTCTCTTATGAACTAATTCGTCAGTAAATAGATAATCTAAATATTCTATGATTTAATAACTATTGTTAAGTAGCTATCTCCTTATGTTAGATATTCTAATGATCTTGATGAGTACAATTTCTTTAGGGAGGAGCATGGTGCAATAATGCCACTACTTGCCTTGAACGGACGAACACTAATAGAGGATCATCGAAGAAAATGGAAACGACGCTTATCTTTTCTGGATTTTTTAGTAACAACAAAACGTTTAATCCAGGTATTGTGTACTAGTCAATCTAATTAAGCGTTTATAGCATAAGTGCTTATCATATAAGTTATATACTATTTGTGCTCATGAACTCATTCTTTAAATTCCAGATTTCTACAATTGGAACAGAATCCAGGTTAGGTATTGTGACGGTTCATCATTTACCGGTGATGTTGAAGCTGTCGATCCAGTAAGTTTAAAAATTCAGAAGACTTTGAAAATTTGAATTATATTATAAAGTTCTTTCTTCCGAGATTTTATAATTTGAATTATGAATCAGGAAACCAATTTGCATTATAGAGGAGGAAGGATTTTTGTTGCTGTCATTGAGGATTTACTAGCAAAAGGAATGAAAAATGCTAAAAACGTATGATAGATTGACGTGATTCGACACATTTTTTCTTATTGTTCATGAATGAATTATGTGATTCTAATTCACTAGCTGAAAATGTAACTACAGGCAATTATCCATGGATGTTCAGCTGGAGGATTAACTACTATTTTACATTGCGATCGCTTCAAAACTTTACTACCTTCAGCAGCTAAAGTTAAATGCGTCTCAGATGCCGGTTATTTTATCAATGTGTAAGTTGTTTTACTTTGCTTTCTAGTTGGTATCAAGAGTTCTATGTTAGATGGTATATGACCTGAAAATGTATTTATAAGCGGCACACATCAAAACCTATTTAAGATCTGTTAGGCCATTCGCTATCAAACCACTCAGGTCGTATTCCAGATGTTTAGTCGTAGCGTGCGAGAATGTATGATGTATTGATAATGTGTTTATAATTTGGAACCATTTTATTTTTTATTATTTATTTTCTAAAGTAATTTAGCGAATTAATATCTTATTGTTTTATATACAGAAAATCTATCTTTGGATCACCACACATTGAACAATTCTACAGTGAAGTTGTTCAAACTCATGTACTCATTCTTCTATCTCTCATTATTATCCTCTTAGTTAATACACCATATGCTGTGACCAAAAAGTTGCTATTGATTAGAGACTAATTATTTGAATTTTCATCTTTAATTTAGGGTTCAGCAAGGAATTTGCCTTCATCTTGCACTTCAAGACTCCCACCAGGGTTGGTAAGTTTGTGAACTGTAAATCTTCTACCTTCACAATTTTATTTGGTGTTGCTAATACTTTTAGAACAATTTTGTAGTGTTTTTTCCCCGAAAACGTGGCTGCACAAATCAGGACTCCGATTTTCTTTGTAAATGCTGCCTATGATTCATGGCAGGTCAGAAATATCTTTTCTCAAGAAACATCAATTTACTTTTGGAATGGTCAATTTTGTAACATGGTCAAACTGGTTTCATATAAGCTATAACTTGTTTCACAAGTTATCCTTGAAAGCTTATCAAAATTAGCTGAAAACAACTTACGGACATGTTATAAATTGTTTCCATAAGCTCTGCAAAACATCCCGTTAAGTGCTTATGTCAATAGATAAGCTCAAGTAAGTTGTTCATAAGCCAATCGAAACGCAGCCTAAACTAAAACTCGCCAAACTTATTCTCCACAGTATCTGTATTTTAGTATTTGCTACTTCGCTAGGAATGTTTTGTCACTGATCCTCAACTTGTTGCTTCAGTTCAGATTAGGCACATTTTAGCACCCGGTGTTGCTGATCCCAATAGGACTTGGAAGAACTGCAAAATTGATATAACCAAATGTTCACCTAATCAATTAACCACAATACAAGGTGAACATTTTTTTATCATGAATTACACTTAAATTTGATGATACCTAAACTCAAATTTTTTTTCTATACAATCTTAGAAAAAGTTTATAAAATTTGTTTTGCTTCTTTCACTACCTAATGCATATCATGCTATATGAAGCACAAACACGACACTGATAATAATTTTGAGAAAATAGTAGTATTGGATGTAACCACAAGTGTCAATCTTGTACGATTGTTGCCCACTTGTCACACTTTCAATCTGACATATCAGTGCTACAAAATGTAACTTGACCTTAATGCATGAATGAATTGTTTTTCAGGTTTTAGGACAGATTTCTTAAAGGCAATTAGTGTGATTAATAACTGTCCATCTAAAGGAGCATTTATAGATAGTTGCTATTCCCACTGCCAAACTGGAAATCAGGAAACATGGATGAGTAATGATTCTCCAGTAGTGGCCAATACTGTAAGTCACTGCATTTTTTTCTTCTCCTTTCTCAAGAACTAGTACATTTTCACCACTAGAAAAAGTTCAATTGCTGACAAAAATTAGAGACGGAAAAAATGAAATTCAAAATCCAATCTAGATAAACAACTTCATTAAGCGTTTTTTTTCTTATAAATGCTTATGTATACGCTATTTCTAATAATATAATATAAGATAAAATCAAATCAAATCAAATTATTTTCGTATAACCTATAGGTTGTTTTCAAAAGCTATTATACCGCAGAGCATGTCATAAGTTGTTTCTATAAACTCTCTACCAAACGGTCTTGTAGATGTTTATGTCAATAGATAAACTCAAATAAATAAATGCAAATTGGTTATAGATATTCAATTTTGACACATAGCGACAAACTTTAAGACAAATTTCATGTTCTTTTGACTAATTTTTCGTCGCAAATTCAACTTTTTATAACAGTGTTTTGTGTTGCATTAGGTTTATTTATTATTATTGTCTTGTTTCTCTTTGCAGACAATAGCAAAGGCAATAGGAGATTGGTATTTTGAGAGAAGGACTTTTAATCAGATAGATTGTCCTTACCCTTGCAACCCTACATGTCATAACTCATAACCATGTTTTTTGATTAAAATCAACAACCTACCTGAAATATAAGGTCATTCAAATACACATATAATTTCTATAAAATTACACTTATCTCTCATTAATTAATGTGATTTATACTTTGTAAGCTTTCAAAATAAAGGATGTTCCAACTACTATGTTAAATATTGTATTCTATGCTATTACAACTTGATGTATATACTGTGTACTGAAAATAAGGCACCTTTGATCATTGGTTAATATAATCATATTTTCTGAAACTACGAGATATGGGCCTTTGTGCTAGTCAAGACACTATTATATTGTTAGAAAAATAAAAGAGTTGAAGATGATTCTCATAAGAGAAATAAATTTAAGAGCTTAATATGAAAGAAAAATATTTTGTATTCATGGCAAATTATTGATTAAATGATTGTATGAATTGCTCTATATATTTAGAACTTGTAAGAACTTGACAAACTAACTATCCGATAAACACTCTCTAACTAATTTCTAACTACTAACCACTTCTTTATTAATTTCTATATCCTAATACATATTTTTTAAGTGTGTCCTATTACGGAATTGAATCTAGTGCAGTTAACCGTATAGGCAAGTTGTAGTTGGCAGTCTATAGCCGTCTGATTGAAATTCGATGGCAAAGATAAAAATTGACGTTAAAATTTAATCATTCAATTTAAATTGGACGGTCCAAATATTGCTAACTGCATGCGGTCAAAGCAGTCGATTGCACTCAATTTGCATCGATTTTTTTTACAAAATTGTGTATTAAAATTAAGGAAAATGCTAAACGTGCCTTTGGGATACTGCTTAAGGAAACAAATACTAATATAACATTGAAGTTAATACAATCAACTTCTCAAAAATATAAAAAGTATTATTTTTAATTTTTTTTTTTTATATCGTTAACCGGTGTCATAGCATTACCCTAAAATAAAAAATGAGGATGTAATTTCTTCTTTTTCCCATGTGACTATGTGGGGTTATCCTTGTCTTGACGCGCTTTGAGAATTAGCCTCTTTGGGGCGAAGGAACAAAGTAGAACCGCGAAAAGACGTTGATGACTTTGTAACCAATTATTAAATGAAATTGAAGGTGACAGAGGAGTGAGATCAATCGGCGAATGAGTGTGCATGCATGTGCATAAGACTATTATCAAATAGAGATGTGTTATTTGAACATCCAATATACTTGTCCCGGGTGGACAACTCTTCCTTTTAAGTCTTGCACGCATATCGATGTCTAATAAAACAAAAAAATATGGTGGGTCCCACATCAAAAGAGTTGTCCGACAACTCTTTTGATGTCAAAATAACAATATTGTATCAAATACTATACTAGATTTCGAATTCGATTAAAAATAATTGGTGGTAAATATTAACGAAATTAGCTAGAATATTATATTATACTATATATATAAGAGTTGTAAAATTTTGTTTCAAAATATCTGAATTACAAAATTCTCAATGTAATAGTTTCCAGTTATACCTTCTAATCATTATTACTTTTATTATTCTCAAATAAATCTGTAGTAAATTTTGAGAGCAATCAAATAAAAGTTATATTTTTTTAATTATTATATTTTTCTTTAAATTATATAAAATTGTTAAATATATCATTTTTCCTTTGGCTATATTTGATAAGACTAAATTTTGAGCTTATAGTTTAACGCTTATAGCTTATAAACTTATATGACTAAAAAAGTTCTGTTTGGTAAACATTTTTTAAAAAGAGTTTATAACTTATTTTATTAGTTTATAACTTATTTTTTAAATGTTATTTTAAGTAGTTTATGAATTTATAGTTTATTATTTTTTTTTCAATTTTACCCCTACCATTTTACTTGAAAAAAATTAAATATTAATTAAACATATTTATTTTTATGTCATTTTATATTTATAAGCTAGTCCAACCACTACTTTTATTAAATACTACAAATTCAATTAATTAACTTGTTTACTTTAAATTCACTCACTATAAACTCATTCGTTATAAACTACCTTATCAATTCTGGATTATTTTTTACAAAACTGAGATATTCGGTCATTCGGGGACATTTAAATAGTCACCGGCATATGCGTGCTAGTTGTATCTGAATCCCTTCCATGAAACCAACATCCTCAGCATCACTTTTCTGATTCTCCATGTATTTTCTAATAATATAAAATACAGATTAATAACTGATAATTTAATAAGTTCTCCTTCATCTCCAATTTAATTAACACAGTTGACTATTGTGTATTATTCATACATGATGCTTTAACCTTATTTTTCTTTAATAAACAAAAATATATATTAGCATATAAGATGTTGTTTGATTCGTCTGGATGAATATTTTCAAAATATTAAATTTTTAAATTTTTTACTATTATACAATTAAAAATATTAATCATCAAAGTTATGCATTGATATACGTAAAACAGTCAATTGTGTCAATTAAATTGGGACGGAGGGAGTAATCTTTTGTCTCTTAGCTCCTACGCATATTAAAATAAATTGATAGTATAATTAATTATGTATTTTTTAAGCATCATAATTACTAAATTGTTTTTGATAAAAAGATATATTTATAATTGAATTTTATATTTTAATAATATAAAGTATGCTATATTTGAAAAAATAATAATAAATGTGTTTAGAAAATTGAAAAAGAGGTCTAGAAGTCATAGCTCAATTGGCAAATGCCGAAATTGCTAGGCCGGACGTCATGACCCGGGTTCGAACCCGGGACCTCACAGTTGTGTGTGAGTTTAATTTCAGCGGATTACCACTTCTTCTAAGACAAAAAAAAATAAAATTGAAAAAGAGTTTTTATTTAGGGACAAATTTTATCTTTTAAAGAGTGTTTATAATTAGTGACGGAGAGAGTAAGTAATTAAATACTTTATATGTATTTTTCACAAAAAAAAAAAAATTTGTTTTTTAACTAAAAGTAAGAAGTTGTACACTTTCAACATCGTAAAATAAATTTAGAAATAGCACTTCATACAATACATATTTTCTAAAATTTATTGAAATAAGTTAAGTATAATAATAATAATTTAATTTAATTGATTTTAAATAAGACTTGTTTTAAATTTATGAAAGCAGAGAAAATACCGTTTTAAATTACATTTTACAAATTCAATCGGCTAATTTATCTACTATAAACTAACTTATAAATTATTTGCTAGTATAAATTTATTTTTCTTTGTCTAAACACAACCGTAATAGGATTATTAATGACTAAAACAATGACGAAAAAAAGTTGTGGCCTAGAAAAAACCATTTTTTTTTTTAAAATTAATATTAGAAATTTAGAACATTGTGTTTTCTTAAGTTGGAAGTACTTCACTCGGTTTTGTTCTGCTAGGCCAGTAGCTAGTGTCGGCAGTTGTATGTTTTTATAAGCCATTATAACTCACTTTCACTCACTCATTCATTCATTCATCTTCCTCCATTTCCAACTACATCATCCATTTCTTCTTCTTCTCCATTCAAGGTTCAACTACTTATTCTATATCTTTGTTTTTGTCACTTTTCATGGAGTTTGATTTTTGAGGTTCTAAAATGTAGTTTTTATTAAATACTTGTGCTCTGTGTACTCAACATTTTTGTTGATCTAGGAAGTGTTCAAATGTCACAAATAATTTTTTTTATTTTTATTTTTTTATCTAGATTTTGGGGGCTTATCCAGATTCATGTATTTTCTCTTAAGTTTTGATATTCAAATTTGGAAAGCTATGTTTCAGTTTCTGGATTAGAGTAGACTATGATGCTTTCTGACACCAAATAGTATTATGCTTATTTTTGTTGCTTTTAATATGCATATCTATCAAGAATTTTTCTTTCTCTCTATTATAGATGCTATTCTGTTAGTTCATACATAATACATGGATCTACTCTTTTTATTTATTTTAGAAAAAAATTATAAATAAATAAAATTGAACTTGTTGATTTATCAATTTTTGGAAAAAAAAATTTGATCTTGTGTTGCTATTGGTAATGATGATGTTTTTTTTTTGTGGTCCCAAAAGGGCTGAATTAATTAATGATACAATATGTTGCTACTTCTAATTTAATTTTGAATTTCTATTTTTCAATCATTGGTATAACAGTTTTTTTTGTTTAATATTTGTTGCAGAATTAAGTTTACAACTTACAAGAATGCACCAATTGTTAAGTGTTGTGATATGTACACTGATATTACTAAAATCAGCTGAAGGGGTTGCTGTGCCAATCACTTATGTTCAAAGTGCTGTTGCAAAAGGAGCTGGTAAGAAAGTACTTCTATATGTTTGATAATGGGAAATATAACTTTATGAATTGTTAGTTGGTTCAGTGGTGATTGGCGCTGAACTTGGTAGGGAGGACCACGGTTCGATTCCCGCAACTGCGATCGGAGGGGCTGGAACCACTTGATGACATAATTGACTCCCGAGCCAGATTAAACTGGTGGTGAAAACCAAAAAAGAAAATATAACTTTATGTGTTCTTCTTCTGCATATTATTTTAAGTATAGTAATGTTTATATTTATTTTATAATAATTGTGAAATTGATGTTAGTCATTTTGTGCAGTTTGTTTGGATGGGAGTCCACCAGCTTACCATTTTGATAAGGGATTTGAAGGTGGTATTGACAACTGGATTGTTCATTTTGAGGTATGTCAATTTATGCAAACTGGCATCATTCATGAGTACTAGTACATGTCTATTTTATTTAATTTATTGTTAGTGAATTGGTAAGTTGGTAGTCGTCAATTTTTCTATATTAAATAATATTTGTGGACCTATTAGAATTGTACACATCAACAATGTATCAGTATATGTCCAAGTAAGATGTGTACCGGAGTGTTCACCTTGTTTTATACTGCTACAAGACATAAAATCAGTGAAACATGGAATCTACTATTAGGATCATATTACTATTTATGATATAATAACTTTGGTCATGCAGCAGGCATGTAGCTTATATTCTTATTTGTACAAATTATGGAATTTTTTTGTCTTGTACAAATTAGGGAGGAGGATGGTGCAACAATGCCACTACTTGCCTTGACCGAGTTAACACTCGTTTAGGATCATCGAAGAAAATGGATACGACACTTTCCTTTTCGGGATTTTTTAGCCCTGGGAAAAAGTTTAATCCAGGTATTTTGTACTAGTCAGTATACTATACAGATACTCTTTGAATAAACAAGTTAATTAATCGCTTCTAGTATAAGTGTTTATCATATAAGTTAGATACAGTTTGTGCTAATGAACTCAATCTTTAACAATAGCTGTAATTTTCAAATTTTAGATTTCTACAATTGGAACAGAATCAAGGTTAGGTATTGTGACGGTTCATCATTTACCGGTGATGTTGAAGCTGTCGATCCAGTAAGTTTAAAACTTCAAAAGAATTTGAAAATTTGAAGTATATTATAATGTTCTTTCAACTGATCATATTTTATAATATGATTTATGAATCAGAAAACCAATTTGCACTACAGAGGAGGAAGGATTTTTGTTGCTGTCATTGAAGATTTACTAGCAAAAGGAATGAAAAATGCTAAAAACGTATGATAGATTGACGTGACTCGACACTTTTTTTCTTATTGTTGATGAATGAGTTATGTGATTCTAATTCACTTGCTGAAAATGTAACTACAGGCAATTCTCTCTGGATGTTCAGCTGGAGGATTGACTTCCATTTTACAATGCGATCGCTTCAAAACTTTACTACCTTCAGGAGCTAAAGTTAAATGTGTCTCAGATGCCGGTTATTTTATCAATGTGTAAGTTGTTTTACTTTGCTTTCTAGTTAATGTTAAAAGTTCCGAGTTGGATGAGATATGACCTGAGAATGTCTTTATAAGCGGCCGACATTCCTCAATTTACAACGATTCAATGCTTTATTGTTTTATTTACAGAAAGTCTGTCTCTGGATCACAACACATTGAACAATTCTACAGTCAAGTTGTTCAAACTCATGTACTCATTCTTTCTCTCTCATTATTATCCTCTTGGTCAAAAAGTTTCTGTTAGATACTGACTATTCGTATTTTCTTCGTTATTGTAGGGCTCAGCAAAGAATTTGCCTTCATCTTGCACTTCAAGACTCCCACCAGGGCTGGTAAGTTTGTGAACTGTAAATCTTCTACCTTCACAACTTTTTTTTGGTGTTGCTAATAATTTTAGAACAATTTTGTAGTGTTTTTTCCCCGAAAACGTGGCCGCACAAATCAGGACTCCAATCTTCTTTGTAAATGCAGCCTATGATTCATGGCAGGTTAGAATTCTCTTTCTCAAGAAACATCAATTTATTTTTGGATTGGTGTTCTTTTGGTATGGTATTAGTAAGTACAGAACTTGAAGAAATAGACCTAAGATATAAGCGTCTGTTTGGATAAAATGCATAATCAAGAGCTTATAGGATATAAATCTTATGCACTATGTATAAGTTATTAATTTCTATAGATAAAGAAAAAACATGGTCAAACTGGTTTTATGTAAGTTATATATAACCTGTTTCATAAGTTATCCTTGAGAGCTTATCAAAATTAGCTGAAAACAGCTTATGGACATTTGATGTTTTCACTACTTATTGATCTTAACAAGTGCTGAAATCTTTGTAATCTTTTCACTGATCCTCAACTTGTTGCTTTGATTCAGATTAAGAACATTTTGGCACCCGGTGTTGCTGATCCCCATGGCACTTGGAGAAACTGCAAACTTGATATAACCAAATGTTCCTCTAATCAATTAGCTACAATGCAAGGTGAGCATTTTTTTATCATGACTTGTCACACTTAAATTTGATAATACCTAAACTCAAAATTTTTCCGAGCTTCTATATAACCTTAGAAAAGTTTATAAAATTTGTTCTGCTTCTGTCACTACCTGATGCATATCATGCTATATGAAGCAAAAACACGACACTGACACATATACACCGGTAATAATTTTGAGAAAATAGTAGTGTTGAATGTAACCAGAAATGTCAGTGTCGTAGGATTGTTGCCTACTTGGACACTTTCGATCTGACCTATATCAGTGCTACAAAATGTGACTTGACCTTAATGCATGAATGACTTGTTTTTCAGGTTTTAGGACAGATTTCTTAAAGGCAATTAGTGTGATTAGTAACTCTCCATCTAAAGGAGCATTTATAGATGGTTGCTATTCCCACTGCCAAACTGGAATTCAAGAAACATGGATGAGAAATGACTCTCCAGTGCTGGCCAAGACAGTAAGTCACTGCATTTATTTTCCTTCTTTCTCCGGAACTTATACATTTTTAGCGCTAGAAAAAGTTGAATTGCTGATGAAAATTAGAGACGGATAAAATGAAATTCAAAATCCTATCTTGATAAACAACTTAATTAAGTGTCTATCTTATAAATGCGCTTGTGTATACACTATTTTTATAATAAAACATAAATTCAAATGATTCTTTTTTTTGTATAAGTTATAAGTTTTCTAAAGCTATACTAGAGGTAGAGAGCTTATGAAAATAAGCTAAAAACAGCTTAAAAGCATGCCAAAAGTTGTTTCTTTTTTGGTCAAGTATATTCCACCCGTAAGGTGAATAAGTGGAGTATCCGGGGTTCAAACCTCGACTCCCGCATATAAAATGCGATGTCCCACCAACTGAGCTAAACTCATGGGAACCATAAGTTGTGTCTATAAGCTCTTCCAAACAATCTCATGAGTGTATATGTCAATAAATAAGTTGTCATTGATCTTCAATTTTGACACTTAACTGACAAAATTTAACATGAATTTCATGTTTTTTTTGTATGATTGTTCGTCGCTAATTTAACATGAACTTATGTTTTTAACAATGTGCAGACAATAGCAAAGGCAGTAGGAGATTGGTATTATGAAAGAAGGACTTTTCATGAGATAGATTGTCCTTATCCTTGCAACCCTACTTGTCATAACCGTGTTTTTGATTAAAATCAACAACATACCTAAAATATAAGGTCATTCAACTACACATATAATTTCTATAAAACCAAACTTATTGGTTAATTATAACTTAGTTATGAAATCATGAGACTATGATTTATACATTGTAAGTTCTCAAAATAAAGGATGTTCCAACTACTATATTAAATATTGTATTCTATACTGTTACAATTTGATGTAACTACTGTGTACTTTGCTGAGAAGCTAATAAATTATTGAACTTCAATTTAAATTATTGTCATAGTTCTGATGGAAAATGTCCTCATTGATATTAGTCTTTGTAGATGTGTGCAGAATATAATATAATTTATAAAAAAAAAATTCTTAGTTGGTTTGTGTGAAATTTGAGTTTTTTTTTCTTCTTTTCTTTTTCATGCGAAGTATGAACTATGAAGAAAAATAATAGATAGTTGGAAAATGAAAGATTGTTTAAGTAGGTGAGAGTGTTTTTTAATATCTCACTCAGCTAAGGAATTAGGAATTAATAATATCAAATAAAAATGAGCTTTTTTTTTTTGGTCGAAAAAAATGAGCTAAATATGCTGGAAAGTTGCTGAGGATTACTTTAGAACAGTCATATAACAAATATTTAAGATGGGACATGCATTATTTCTTGAGGGATTTACTTTTGGCACCCTATATCATTTCTCGCGTGCCCTATAAATTTATCAAAATACCTATGTCCACTATTTAGGTAGTGGGTTTTATCTGTCACTTACATAGTGGATGTGTTAACAATTCTTAATTTTTTAACTAGTTTCGATCTCACGCCCTACTAGAAGTCTCTTTGAAATTTTACATTTTGTCATCCGCTACTTAGGTAGCGGACATCAATTTGACAGAAATAAAAACCCAAAAATCATTTGTAACAGACAAAAATATAAGAAAATTATAAGCAAGAATGAAACATTATGACATTGCAATTCATTATATTCAACAATGAAGTATTATAACATAAATAAAAGAAACGGGGCAGACCCATTTCAATTAATATCCTAATAGGCCTCAAAAAGTTCCTCGCCGATTAATATAATGATCTCAATCACCTTCGCCTTCATCAAAGAACAAGTATAAGATCATTATGATTAATCGACGACAGACATTGATGTCATTTACGCCTACAATAACAAAACTACAAAAATAAGTAAATTCATAGAAATTATTTTTATAAATTAGACACAAAAATTACATCGACTTGTACCTCTCGTCAAGTACACTTCAAAGGGTAATTAAATATTACACGTTAAACACAAAAATTATATCAATTTAAACATTACATTAAGCATTTTCACTTTCAATTAAATAAACTATAGATTGCTGGTCACTCTTTAGTGAAAATTTTCAATAGAAAACAAATATATAAATATGGTCGAACTATGATTCTCCTCTTATTTACATTTTTATGGAAGAGTTTGGCATTCGAGTCCCACCACCCAGTTTTGCAGGATATGACAGTCCAACATGCCTAGCTCCATCTTCAAGCATGGATTGACCTGCCAACGTTTGTCGACAGATTTTGGCTTTGATTCTACCAGCAAAAACGTGGCTAGCAACCCCATATATATATATATATATGATGCTGGTTACTCCAATTGAGATGTTAGTTCAATAGTAAGAGTTTAGTCTTATAAAGACAATGTGACAAGTTCAAATTCTCTCGAAATTGGAAACCATCGTAAAATAGTCATTAAGATTTTAAAAAAAAATCATTTTGATTAAACTTTTTCCGTTCTCCAAATTTTGTTAAAAAATTATGATGGTTACTCCACAATGTTATCACTAATCTTCAATTGGGTTTGCCATACCTGTGACATTAGTTCCCCCCTAAATAACTAAAAGATGAGTTATTTGGCAAGTTACATTTTTTTACAAAGGACCACTACAAACAAATGACATGGTAACCAAAATAACACTACTTCTCAACTAAAATTTACATATAGAAACAAAAAAAAATCCCATCTTTTCATAACCGTGTGGTGAGTTCATATTTAGCAATATCAAGTATATTTCTAATAATTTAATTTATCCTTAAAAAAAAAAAGAATGAAGTATGCAAGAAGGCAACGTCCTAGGGTTTAACTTCCCTATAATCTTCTTCAAGAAATGATCTTTCTTTTAATGTTAGTTAGCTAGGGAGGATGTAGTACGAAAGGCCATCTAATGTGCCGATTGAATGTTTGCCTTATGTTAGTAAAGAAAAAGAAGTAACAACTGTTTGATTTAGAAAAAAATTGGTTCATGTTGCCACTACAAATGTTTTTGGTTTTTACCGTTCATTCCACTGATTGGACCGCCTAATCTGGTTTGCGGGGCGGGGGGGGGGGGGGGGGGGGGTCAATTTTGATAACAAGTGGTTTCAACACCTTTCGATCAAGTGGTTCCAGTCCCCAGTTGCAGGAGATCAACCACTAAACCAACTAAACACTATCATTTAAAATGAAAATACTAAATGTTTTAGTAGTATATATTTTCTAGTGCATACAGTCACTAATTAGCAAGGGTGTCAGAACCGGACCGGTCATCGAACCGGTGAGCTTACCGGTTCAAGGTTCAATGGTCGGACCAGGGTCGGACCGTTTTTAATTAAATATATATATTTTAATTAATATATAAATAAAAATAAATAAATAATGACTCAATATTCTCTAGTTTCACACATAAAAAAATGAAATTAAGTTAATATAAAATTAAATATATATATATTTTTTGACCGTTTTTCATTAAATATATATTTTTTTAACAATTTTGTGTTTAAAAAGGTAACTATGTAATATATATTTTTGACAAAGATAACAATGTAATTTTGGTTAAAAAAAATGTAATAAGGCCAATTCAAAATATATTATGGATTATAACATAAGGCCAATTAAAAAAATTGGACCTTTTATTTATTAAAGTTCACCCTTTTTATATAAATAAATGACAAGGAACCCTAGTATTATCTTTACTTGTGCCGCCGCTCCTGTTCATCATCTATATGCTTCCACCATCTATATGTTGAAAAGTAGTATTATCCACAAGCACAACACATCAGCAACCATAACAAATGAGTCACAACTCCTTTTTATTCTACATACAATATCATGCAATTAAAAAAAATCATGAAATGGAAACAAATTCTTTGGAAGACCAAATAAAGTATATAATTTCATCTTCTTCTTCTTCTTATTCTGAGACTCAAAACATCTGAAACCAAATAAATTGTTTCTTTTTTTTTATCTTTTCATTTATTTTATTTGCTGCCTCTTCAAAGTATTTTTTTTCTGAATGGTTCGAGGGTTGTATGTAATATTCATTCTTCTTCTTTTTCTACCATATGGAAGGCAGAGATTTGATGAAAAAAATGGCCAATTTTGATCTGTTTCACTCTGATTCAAAGGGGAGGCAAAGAGTTTAAACCAACTCTTGCTGTATTGATGTACTCCCTTTGTTTTTTGATCTTTTGTTTCCTTTTTTATTTTATTTTGTTTATTTTATTATAAACTGTTCCAATTCCTTTTTTTAAAATTTTTTTTTTAACGAACGACGTCGTTTTGGCTGTAACGATTTTTTTTTTAAGTATGCAGACCAGAAAACCGGATGGACCGGCTGGTTCACCGGTTTTTTTCCGGTTTTTGACCGGTTTGGGCGGTTTGATAGCGGTTCTCTTGCAGAACGGTTTTGCGAGCTAACCGGACCGGATGCAGGTCCGGTTCCCGGTTCGACCGGTCCGACCGGCCGGTCCGGTTTTGACAACCTTGCTAATTAGTATGAGTTACATAACCTCTTTATTTCTTAATTGAAATTGCCATCCCCATTACTATGATTTTGACTTATATAAGCCTATTTTCTTTATTGAGATAAATGTCCAATTGGTATCACTAATTTAAAAAATGTGTGCATTTATATTATATATTCACTTGGTGGTTTTCAAAGTTATCCTTATCCACCTAGTGGTTTTAAAAATTATCACTATGAGTTTGTGAGAATACCAATACACTGCTCTACATCATTCATCTGCTCACAATACCCTGTCAAAACAAATCTATATGCTTCGAACATCATATCATAAGCAATAGATAGTGGCCATTACATATATAGTCACTGCAAAGCTTCACACAAATTGCAAGAAAGTGGAATCCCAATGCACCCATCTCATACATTCAACCTCATACAGCACTTCATCATTTTACACACCAAACAAATATGTTTCCTCAATAGTATGGATTGGGTCATGAAGGGGGTCGAGGATTATTATATTAGACTTTGAATAATCATATAAATAAGTTTTACATAATATATATTAGGCTAATTTTTTGGTTTTAGTCCATGTATATTTTTTTGTTGTAAATAAGTATTTGAATATACAAAATTTGTTGGTTTTAGTCCATGTCGTCTGATACCGTTACAAAAAACACCAATTTGACCAAAATCACACTTAGGATAAAAAGAAAATGCATGCTTACACCATAATTTTGTTTCAATTTTCACCAAGGTTTGATTTTGGTCCTTCATTTATGATCGGATCAACTTAACTTGACACATCATAGTGGTCACGTGTGCAAACGTTTGACAAATCAACATTTTTTGTAACGGTAGCAGACGACAGAGACTAAAACCAACAAATTTTGTACATTCAGAGACTTATTTGCAACAACAAAAGATAGTGGTGTTGCCAGGAACCTGGATCAGGATGTTCAAATTTTAAAAATTTAATTAATAATTATAATATATATTTAAAAATTACATAGTAGTCAACAAATAGTAGTGGTGGTCGCAGGCGCTGCTCGGACGAGTGGTGGACATGTCTAAAATAGTGTCCACCACTTGTTCGAGTTGTGCCTGCGACCACCACTACTATTTGTTGACTCGATAAGAATTGGTTCAATTAGAAATTAGACTTGAGTTTGACATAAACTCTTTTTTCAGCTCGAGTTCGACTCGTTTAGAGTTTGCGAGCAGTTCGGTTCAGCTCATTAGGTTCAATTCATTTTCAACTTGAAACTAAAATCAAGATATTCGATATGAATTTGTTTTTCATTATATTTATTCTCCAATTTAAATTATATAAATTTTAAATTATTTTTGAAGTGTTATTTAAAAATATATTTTTAAGTGTTATATATATATAATCAAGTCAGCTCATGAACCAAACAAGTCGAACTATATATAGCTCAAGTTCAGTTCATTTAATTAACGAACTTAATATTTAGCTTAAGTTCGACTTATTTGGTTCATGAATCAAGTTCAAAACCAAACAAGCCGAACTATATATAGTTCAAGTTCAACTCGTTTAATTAACGAACTTAATATTTAGCTTAAGTTCGATTCATTTGGTTCTTTAACCAAGTTCAAAACCAAACAAGTCGAACTATATATAACTCAAGTTCAACTCATTTAATTAACTAACTTAATATTTAGCTTAAGTTCGATTCATTTGGTTCATGAACCAATTTCAAAACCAAACAAGCCGAACTATATATAGCTCAAGTTCAGCTCATTTATATTTTGAACCCAGCTCAAAATATAAATTATATATCATATGTGTTTTTTTTTAAGTCTAGGAGGTTCAGTTGAACCCCCTCAACTCTATGTGGCGACGCCACTGACAAAAGATAAAAGGACTAAAACCAAAAATTCGCAAACATACAGAAACGAAAATGATATTTAAGCTTATATATTAACTCAAAATCTTAAGATATTAACTTTATAACTCCTTTCACTTATAAAATGTTTAACCTGTATTTTTCTGTTGAATATGAGACTTTTACTCACTTAAAATATCAACAATTTATGTGTAAATCCACATGTAAGACTTTGCGTTCATTTAACGTGTTATTGTGTTACATCATAGGTCAAATGTCACAAACTAAGGGAGAGAGATCATTTTGACTTGCAAATGTTTTTGATTAACGATGACTAATCTTCATAATTTTTTTTATGGAATACAGTACACACAATGTCGATCCTCCCCTTCAAATTTTTTTTCCCCATTTGCAAGAATCAGATATCAAACCTCCATCCTCTTTTCCTAAGAGGCCCAGATTTCTTAGTACTTGAACCAATATCAATTTTCAATACCATATTTGTCCATTTAAATTATCCAAAAACTAGTTTAATTGACATAGACAATTTTAAGAACTAAGTTCACAATCTACTCCAAAATAATCTTAACTTAATTTTTGACATATCAGAATCAACCGTCGTAGACATGATAAACCACTCTTAACCAAATGATTAAATATAATTGAAAGAGCAACGATGGTTAAACAAAACACAAATGTCACAATAAAAGCATGAAAATTACTAAACTGTTAGAAATGCTCTTGTTTTGGCTTCTTAGCTTATTAAAAAAATGGAAAAACAGAAAAATATAGTTTTTGAATCACTTTCTTAATAGAATTAAAAATGGCATATAATTCCAAAGAAACTAACTCAAACTGCAAATTTTCCCTTCATACGGTCCTATCCAATTTTATTCTCAAATTACTCAAATTGTTTTGTTTTGTATTTTCTTCTCAACCATTGCATATATCAATAAGTCACACTCACATTGTATAAAAAATTAATAATAATATCAATATGTCACATTAATTATTACTTTTCACTATTATATAAGACATACCACCTTGAACAAATTTTCATTCATTCTCTCCAAATTACTTCATCTTCCATTTGAGGTCTAGCTTGTTAATAATTTTCATTCTCTTCTACTATCTACATTATATTTTACTATTTGGTTATTTTTTTCTCATAACTTGTTTATGTTTTATTTTCTTAGGCTAAGTTATGTTGATAAGTATATAGAAATACATGCATGCTAGTTTTGGAATTAACATTGGAGGTTTCATTTGTGGGATTAAGATTATTGCAGTTGCAGTTATGTTACGAACATTAAAATTGTGACAAAATGCAAATCAAATGTGACTGTAATTATGGTTCCCGTTGTAAAGATCTCTAGACCTTTATAATGCAGCCGCAATTGCAGTTGCAAACCACAATTTAGAATATTCTATATATTGGAAGCATTTCTTCTTCATTTATCAACCAAAAAATAAAGCTCTTCTAAATAAACATGTTGATTGAATTTTCACACTGTTGTCCATAAATTTAAATTCCTTCAATTCTCTTTTGTTTTTTTTGTTGCCTTTTTCTTTTATTTCTTCATTTTGTCTTTTTTCATTTTGCTAAGTTATCTGCCAGTACAAGATTGTTCTTCTTTTCCATATTAGTTAAAATTGGTTTCTAAAAGACAGACATAACACAGGACAATTTTATCTTTCAATACAATTTTATGTGATTTAATTATATCATTAATATATGCCATATTGATAATAATAATAATAATAATAATAATAATAATAATAATAATAATAATAATAATAATAATAATAATATTTACATAACTCAACCTATTTTAATTCCTTTGTTTTTATGCATAGGTCCCATTTTCTTTTAATTGAATGGATAGTTCAATTACCATTCAATGGTTAAACACTCTTCTACTATTTGCACTGCTATTACTTAAGACACAAGGACAGTTTGTTCCAATAACTCGGCTCGAAAGCGCGGTATCAAAAGGAGCTGGTAAGGATTTATGAATTACTGTTATTTATATATTTATTTAGTCATTGATTTAAATTTGTAAACATGTTTATTAAGATAATAGTAGAGAAGTTGTTGAAATGTACTTAACAACTTATGCAGTGTGTTTGGATGGAAGCCCTCCAGCTTATCATTTTAATGAAGGACATGAAGATGGAGTTCACAACTGGATTGTTCACATTGAGGTACCTTTCAAAAAACTAACATTAATCATAATTTTTTTTTTTTTGGTTTTTCACCACTAGTTTAATCTGGTTCGGGGGTCAGTTCTGGCATCAAGTGGTTCCAGCCCCCTCCCGATCGCAGTTGCGGGGGATCGAACCGCGGTCCTCCCTACCAAGTTCAGCGCCAATCACCACTGAACCAACTAACGATTGGTATTAATTATAATTTTTTAATCACTCATGATATAATTTTCTTTTTTACGACATCGTTTGATCCATATAGCCAATCTGATCTGGTGGAATTTAATTTAGGGAGGTGGATGGTGTCACAATGTAACATATTGCCTTTATCGTAAGGACAGTCGATTAGGTTCATCGAATCAAATGGAAGAGCAAACTTATTTTTCTGGATATTTAAGTGATAACCAACAATATAATCCAGGTATTGTTTAATGTCTATACTAGTACTAATCAATAATAATTATTTTTTTTATGTTTGTAGCTTTTCAATAAATTTTAATTAAACTTCAGATTTCTACAATTGGAATAGAGTCAAGATTAGGTACTGTGATGGATCATCATTTACTGGTGAGATTGAAGAAGTTGATCCAGTAAGATTCGAAAAATCCAATTTTTTTTTTCTCGAATTTTCGTTGTGATGAGATTCTTATAATACGTTATATAAATCAGGAGACAAAT
The DNA here is from genome assembly GCA_030408175.1 of Trifolium repens. Classification (NCBI taxonomy): domain Eukaryota; kingdom Viridiplantae; phylum Streptophyta; class Magnoliopsida; order Fabales; family Fabaceae; genus Trifolium; species Trifolium repens. The sequence goes on from CP125850.1 coordinate 20,249,079, forward strand.
TTGCACTACAGAGGACAAAGGATTTTTAATGCTGTAATGGAAGAGTTACTAGCAAAAGGAATGGATCATGCTGAAAATGTACCTCTTTTTTATTTGCTGAATATGGTATTAGTTATTTTATTTTATTTTATTTTTTTAATTCACTAGCTGAAATTTTCTCTATAGGCTATAATTTCTGGATGTTCTGCTGGAGGATTAGCTGCAATATTACACTGTGATGGATTTAGAGAACTATTACCTAATGGAACTAAAGTTAAATGTGTCTCAGATGCTGGTTATTTTATTAATGTGTATGATCCTTTAATTTTATTTCTAGATACCATTTTTCATTACTTATTTTAAAAAATTTATAGACCATTTAATGATTTAATATGTTTTTGTTGTATAACAGAAAGGATATCTCAGGAGATTATTATATTGAAGATTATTACAGTCAAGTTGTTGAAACACATGTACTAGTTCTTTCTCTGATTATTTTTCCCTTTTGAAAATCACTTTAATTAATTTTACACAAACTAAAGTTTTTTCCGAATTTTCATTTCAATGACCATTTCTGGGTGCATGTTTGGATTGATAACGAGTTTGGTAGAATCATGGTTAGCTACCGTGGTTTTGACAAACAATGTATATACTTTAGAACTTCGACAAAAACACAGGATTACCGTGATTTCATCAAATTCGTTAAGTCACTCCGAATATGAAAAAGTACTTATTTTTTTTTCTATATTATTTTAGGGCTCGGACAAGAATTTGCCACAAACCTGCACTTCAAAACTCAGTCCAGGACTTGTAAGTTTGACTTGTAATTTTATCTTGTAGCTTTGTGACTTCTACGGCGCATATCTAATACTTATGAATTAATATGTAGTGCTTTTTTCCTCAATATATGGCATCAAGTATCAGAACACCACTCTTCATTGTAAATGCAGCATATGACTCATGGCAGGTATAATTGTTAGCGTCGGTATTATGTCTAGTGTCTGTGTCAGTATTAATTATGCAGCATTGTGATATTTCTTAATAATCAGATTAAGAACATTTTGGCACCTGGTGCCGCTGATCCGAATGGCCAATGGAGTAGCTGCAAGACTAATCTAAACAACTGCTCACCTGAACAATTAAATATAATGCAAGGTTAACATTTTCTTATCTAATATATACCAATGTATATAATTTGTTTAATGCAAGATTTTTCATTAGTTTTCTAACTTTAGTTTCATGCGTAAATTTATTTTCAGACTATAGGGCACAATTCTTGGAGGCATTGAGTCCTATAAACAACTCTTCATCTAATGGAATGTTCATAGACTCTTGCTATGTCCACTGCCAAACAGAACCACAAGATACATGGTTTACAAGGGACTCTCCAATGGTTGGCAATAAAGTATGGGACTGCATTCTTTCATTTCCATCCATCTCCCGATTTGGATTCTCTGCAGTCACAGGGTTGTGGATTTCGTTCATTATTAGATGAAGATTGAATGACTTGCATTTCAAGTTTTATTATGAAGCTGATTTGATGAAGTTAGAATACAAGTCGTCTAATCTTCATCTAATGGTTAAGATCATTTGACGTCATTGTAACATGTTTTACTTGATTCCAGACGTGGATCTCAACCGTTATATAAAGATCAGATGACTTGTGTTTTGAAGCCAATTTTTAGAAGTCGGAACACAAGTCGTCTAATCTTCATCTAACAGATGAGATCACTTCGCGACAACATTTACGATGTGGCATTTGGTTTTTATTGTCTTAACCTTTTTATAGAATTGAAAAGCTAATAATTTGTTTGGTGAATAATAATGTGCAGACAGTTGCAAAGGCAGTAGGAGACTGGTTTTATGAAAGAGATCCTTCCCGTGAGATAGATTGCACATACCCTTGTAACCCTACTTGTCAGAACCGTGTTTTGGATGTTGCAGCCTACCCTGGAATACACTAGAGATCAATATTCATCTGATTAAATATATTTATCATTTCTATGCTATTCAATGTAAAAATAATAGTAATAACAATAATGTAAACAAAATAAGAGAGAATGTGCCATTGCATTGAGCTTATTGTGTGCTAGGTGCACTCAATCATTGTTTAATAATGTAACAATTAATTAACTACTGTGTACTCTCTTTATGAAATTGTAATTACTATGTTATGCTATCACTAATTGATGTGTCTACTCTTCTTTTATTTTTTAGTTAAGCAGCCTAGGGGCTAGACTCACATATTTAAATGTGGAGTAACGTGGAGTTTGAGGTTCGAACTACGATCACTTCAATAATGAGTTATACTTATGGGACGATGTGTCTACTCTTCTAATGTGGTTTTTTTATAATGTCTTAAAAGTTTATAATCATTAATTAAAAGTACATTAAACATTTTATTATTATGTAACTAATACATAGACATGTGACTAAATAATTAGATTATGAGTTTGATATATTCATTGAATGTTAGACTAATATGACCGAAGGAGAGTCAAATGGACTTGTAATTGTTGACCTGAGACCTGACTTGCATCCAACAGAATCCTTTAATGTGCTATCGATTATATCGATTTTGAGTCGGGTCTCGGATCCGTACTCAATCATAGTGGAAACTCTGCCTACAGGTAAAAAAAGAAAAGCCAAAAGTAAAGAAAAAAAAGAAGAAAAATGCCAAAACCAATTTGAATCTCAGAGTCAATACTCAATGGCAGAGAAAGATGCCATCACTGTTCTATTCTATACCTTCACACATTTTCTTCTGACAGAAAAAAAAGACCAAACCCTCTCTCTCTTCCCTGCAAACTACTGAACTTACTTTGTCTTGTCTCATTCATTCACTCATTTACTTCAATCATCACCAACTAAAAATGCAACCTTTTAGTTTCATCCTCTCATTTTCTTTGACCCATTTCAACCATAACACTTCCTTTCACCTCAATTCCCAAAACAATGCATCACATTGCTACATACCATTGCAATGGCACCTTAGTTTTGCTTCATTATAGATCTGACCCATCTAAGATAATCTAAAAAAGAAACCATTTTGATTTCTGGGTTTTGTTTTTTAGAGTGTTTCAATCATTTTCCTTCTTCTGGGTCATGGGATCCAATAGTAGCAAAGCCACTTCCACTACTTCGTCTTCTTCAAGGAATTTCAAGAAGAGTTGTTCTAAGGGATTCAAAGGGTTTCACTCTTATTGTCTTGGAACTTTTTCTGGATCTCAAGATAGTGATAATGAAGACAAGGTTGAAGTTGTTTCTTAATTTTCATAATGTTATATAATTTTTTCACTAGTGCTCATTTTTCTACTTGTTTCTTATATTGTTCTTTCTCCATTAAGCATTTAATGTGATTAGATTTTTATGCTGCTAAGGGTTAAGATGTTACTTTCTGGTTCTGTTCACTGTTTTATTAACTATATATTTTGAAGAATCATGTTTTCAATTTTTTCATGCAGTTTCTGTTTTTGTTTTTTTTAACAATATGTAATGTATGTGCTAATAGTATACTGGTGTTGGTTTTACATGGTTGAATTTCTAATTCTTGATGATATGATTCTTATCATATACATTATATATTTGATTTAGACTTTTCAATATTACTGCTTCTAATTTAAAGGAGTTGGTAATTAATATTTGCTTAGGTTAGTGTACTTAATGTTGCTTAATAGTTAGTTACTTAATTATATGCTTGGATTATCATGCTTCATATTTTCTTAATTTCTTTTCAAATATTGGTCCATGAAGTGTCAGCTCATTAGTAAAAGTTTGACCTTGTAATCGCAAGAGACGGGATTCAAATCCTCCTTATACATGACAATTTTGTTTGATTGAGTCATTGTTATGTGGTCCTAATTGCAACTCATTCCGTAGGTTTGTGATCAGAATAAAGTACATGGCTGTGATGTTACATATGTTGATGACAATCTATCTGAATCAGATGAGGTGAAATCAAAGTCTTTTGGAAAGGTTAAAGCCGGTGATAGTGACACTACTTGTATGCCTAACATCAACCTCGATGAGTGCGGTGAAACAAGGATCCCCAACAACGCTTTTTCTGGAAGTCGTACCAGTTCTGTTCACACTTCTTCAACTCATTTGTTGAATGCTACTAATCGATTCCTTTCTTGGTTCGGCATCAGTCCTAGTAATAAAACCTTCAGACTTGGTAGATTTATTGGTTCGAGGTCATCAAGGCATTGTCCTGTTTCTTCTACAAGTCTCTCAGTATTTGACAATGATGCTGATCTTAATCTACATCCGGGACCTTGTAGCAGTTTGTTTAACAGAAATGAAACTCCGCGGTGTCATGAAGATACTCCTAATAATTTAAGGTCAAATGTGTCGGGATCAGGTTTGCCTTGCAACATGCAGCACAATCTCAGCGGTGGCATTGGTGCAAGAGATGAGTTGGATGTAAACTTATTTTCTTCGAGAGTTCGTGCGGAGACAGAACATATTGAGACTAGACATATAGATCGACGAAACGGAGCTCGAGAGCCAGTTGAGCAGAATGTTCGTTTTAGTCGAACTTTAAGTGTTGGAAGGCTTCGTGACCGGGTTCTTCGTCGATCAACATTATCCAACCTTACCTTTTTCCCTTTACAACAAGAGAGAGAACTGAGAGATGATAGTCAGAATACTCAAAGGCAAGAAGTGGAGGCGGATTCAAGAGTGTCACCATTGGAGCATAGCGATGTTAGTTCTTCTACTTCTAGATATTCTCCATCTAGTATGTCTAACTCCATGTTTAGCAATCAAAACTATGACGTTGAGACCTCACGATTACGAGAAGGTAGGTATCAAGATCTACTGGAGCATAGGTCCAATTTCCTTGAACGGAGAAGAAGAATACGGTCACAGGTTCGTTCTCTTCAGCGGTTGGGTAGCCGGTATGAAAATCAATCTGCACATGAGAGATCATGTATCTTGTCTGGTCAACATAGAAGTGCTCGTTGTATGTGCCGATTAAGAAATCGTGACAATAATTCAAATGATGATACCGGTGCTAGAGCTAGTATATCAAGAATTGTTGTACTTGCAGAAGCCTTATTTGAGGTAACTTAAATAATGCTTAATATTTTGATGAATATTATTTGTTTATTTTCTTTATACAATTTGAATCTTTTGTACGTATTTTAATTAGGTTCTAGACGAAATTCACCAGCAATCTGTGGTTTTATCTTCCCATCCTTCTGTATCTTCTATTGGATCTGTTCCCGCACCTATCAGCGTTGTGGAATCATTGCCTGTCAAGTTATATGAGAAGTTGCATAAAGAAGATACTACACAGTAAGTATTTGAGTTTATGGCCGTTTGCAGGGTTTGAAAAATTGGAGGTTTTCATTACGGCACATAAAGGTTACGGTGACAAAAAGTGCAAATTGGTCACAATAGAATAGAAGAACTAAAAGTGCATTTAAACTGATTATTAACTAATAATTCTAATCTGATTAGCAGAAATATTGGAGGATTGGACTATATGCTCAAATGTGGAAATTGTAATATAAATGTTAGGGTTAAATATGTTTTTGGCGGTCCTATAAAATGAGGACCTTTCAAGTTTAGTCGTTATAATATATCATGGAAATATTCGTATTGTGTACCATTTTCGTATGTAATTGGTGTTACTTGTTATCACTTGCATAGTGCATAGTTAGTGTACATGTATGTTGTTGAACCTTTTATTTTTCTACTCTTTAACATGCCTAGTGCTAATATTTGATTATAATAGCAGATTTTACTGTTAGCATTGCTAACTACATAATTTCTCAGATGCTATATATGCCTTGGGGAGTATGAGGATGGAGACAGCGTGCGAGTTCTGCCTTGTCATCATGAATTTCATAAAACATGTATAGACAAGTGGTTGAAGGAGATTCACAGGTATGAGAAAATAGATATAAGTATTTCTTTGTTAACAATATTGTTAAATGAAAATCCAAAATTTATACATCCTACTTTTTCAGGAGTATTTAATTGGTTCGACAGAAAATAAGTATTTAATTAGTTTAACAGAAAAAGTTTATTGCATAAATTAGCAAATTCTGCATTATTTCTGCTAAAAACACTATAATAATGGAATGCAGTGCTAGTAAAATACTATTTCATTGCAAAACTTGTTTAATATTGTACCATCCTATAGCAATGTTTTGTTTTTTCAATACTTGTAATCATCAAATTTGATGTTTGACTTTACTTCACAATTAAATTCAAGATATGCGCACAACAATTATGAATGTAGTATAACCAAACTATTTGAACACATCAAAGAATGTTGCATTTAACTTTTTTTAGTCTCTCCGTGTGTAATATTTTGTTATTTACAATTTATTCTAATGAGCCTTTGTATGTATCTAACCTCTTCAATTATACACAGGGTATGCCCACTTTGTCGGGGGAATATCTGCATTTCTGGCTCACCGGCAACTCGGAACTTTAGCGACTAGTTTGTTGATCACCATCTGGTTTGAAACACTTGATATTTTATTTTATGTGGAGAGTATCAGAAGTTCAGTCATTTTGTACTGGTATTTTCATTATTATCAATGGTTATTACCTGTGACAAAAGAGTGATTGTGCATGTTGTATTTCATATGTTGATTATTAGTCTGGTCTGAGAATGGCTATGAAGCATTCTTGGTATCTATTGGAATAGATCATCATGTAAAAGTAAATATTACATAGTTGATCTTTAGTTCATAAATGTTGTTAGTTGGATTCTTTAGTTAAAGTGTGAACACAATCCGCACTTTAAGTAGCCAACTATGTTTTTCCAGAATTTGTGCCCCTTTCAATGCTAGCAAGTTATCCCGCGAGGGAGTATTTTTGAAAATCCAGGGGGCCCATGAGAAAAAAAAAACTATTCTTTATTCAAATTGAATCCTAAACTCAATTAAGGTCATAATATAATTAAGCTAGAATTTTTTTTTTGAAAGTCTCATTTATTTTTTCATTTAACAGATGGAGTTTGTTTTCTGAAAGAACAAAATCATATAGTACATTTTTTTACATGCTTTTCGTGTTATTCATAACTTTTTTTTTGTCTGAGTGTTATTCATAACTTAAAATATACTTTTTGTGGTTATAATAAATTTTGAGAAAATTATAGATTTGAAAAAAATGTGGTAGTTAAAACTGTTTTAAGAACAACGAAAAGTACACAGAAGTTTCGTAAAGAATTATATTTAAGTTTTATTGAAACCATTAGATTTGGTCTAGTGGTGAGAAGTTTGAGTAATATGTTAACGATCTTAGTTTGATTCTCAGCTCCATTGTGAACAAAAAATAATAATTAAGTCTTATTGTATCTATCTCTTTCTTTAGCTTTAGCATACTTTCAACTCTCTTCTGTGTAATAACATCCTCCTCGGATTGTTTTTCTTATGTCTTAAGAATCAATTAGGATTAATTAATATTGAATTGTATTTATAGTATTGATTACGTTGCCTTATTGTGTACAATCTATATGTTTATAAATAAACATTCGATGTAATTACACAAACATTATACATAAAATACATCTTTATGGTATCAATTTTAGATCTGACCATCCTTCACATCTTGAAGAACATTCTATTCTAAGCACTCGATTAAATGATGTCGTCTTTGGATAATATGACCGTGGATGCGGATTCGTCTAATGAATGAGGCATTTCTGTAGTGTTTAAGCATAAGAGGCTTTGTAGAACAATGAGTTCTAGGTCAACATTTTCTCTTGTGTGTCGACCCTAGAATTTTCTCTTGGGAGAAAATTTTCCTTTCTTTCTAGTACTTTTTTCTCCATTGTTCATAGGAGAGGGGTCATTTTAGGTCATTTTTGGCCTAGAGTCACTCATCTACATCTTTCTTTCCTGTTTTTCACATAAATAAGTGACTTTTACATTGATCATTTTTTTTTGTGATTTCGTCATCTGGGTGCGGCGTTGTGTTGTTCGTCGTCTTGTACGACGCTATTTGATTTTCCATATTGTTGCGGTCACTAGTACAAAAATACCTTTATAGAAAAATTCTTAAGTCAGTTAACACTTCCAACTGACTTAAGAAAATGCAAGGTGACAGTTTTGTAAATAAGTTTAACTCTCTTAAGACGATTTCAATGTCAACCGATTTCATAAAGATTAAAATAAAATTCAAAACCTTGTTGTTAAGTCAGACGTAGCTCACATGGCTTAAGAAATCCTTTTTGTTAAGTCGTGTGTCTCCTAATTGACTTAAGAAACCATTTTTCTTAAGTCATATGTCTCTCATCTGACCTAAGAAGTATAATTTATTTTTACAAATAAATTATAATATGTAGCATACGGGAATCAAAACCGGTCCTTTATTATAAAAAAAAATCCTAATTTATTTTAAAGAAAAATCAAATCTTTATTAAAAATAAAAAACATAAATCCCTCTTGAACTTCATCGTTGTGACCTTTAACCAACCTTCTTCTTTTTCACCGTCGCAGCTTCTTCTTCTTCTTCACTGCATATTCCTTTGAAATCCATCCCTCCTTCGAACGTGTCTTCACCAATTTGTGGTGGCAAACTCGAACCCCACCACTACAAACCCAAAAATTGTTCATCTCATCACCTTCATCTCTCAAACTTGAACCTATCACTGCAAACCCAGAAATTGAACCACTTCACTGCAAACCCATAAGTCGAACCCAAAAATCTCATTCTCGTCAAATAGGTGAAACCCCATTCTCTTCAATCTCAACACTGCAAACCCTTCACTATTGTTGACAAGATTTACCCCTGTGAGTACCTTAAATTTTCTATTTGATTGCAAATCTAAGACGCTACTCATTCATATGTTTGTAATCTGTAAACCCTAACCTTTTTTTTTTGCATATATGTCTTGTGGTTTCCATCGATTTCTTGTGAGATGATTTCAATTTTTTGTTTCTATATGCTTCTTCTTCTATTTTAAGTATTGCTACTATTTTTGTTTTATTATCTTATACTATAATTAGCTTTGTAAACTGAAATTAACAATCTCTGGTTCCCTCTTATTGTTGTTGAGGTGGTGTTTTTAATTTGGTGTCAGGGGATGATTTTGAGGTACCGATTTTGTTTTTGGATTTGTTTGTTTGGTCCCTTATGTCATATTGTTAGCTTAACTAGTTGAATTTTCTTAATACCACCCTTTTGATTTTGAGATACCAACATAACTCCTCTACATGATTAGTGATTAGTCATAAATTGTTTGATAATTCTTCCTTAAATATCATAAATTGAAATGTTGGTTGAGTAGAGAGTAAATTGTTTCAGTTTTGTGACGGATGAATAATGATTACATTTACATCAGAAGTATTATAAATTGTTTCTGGAACCAATTTTGTTGAGTTGTTTGTTTAAGATATATAGTTGGCTGTGTAAAACCATGATGTTTCTATTAAGGCTAGTGGTCGCTGGAATGCACGTTAGGCAAGCCTTTTCACAATCTGGTGATAAGTGTTGGAATTTGCTTTTTGTTATAATAGGTGAAAAACATCTTTTTATGCAGAAGATGAGCATGATGTTGCTAGTTTTGGCTGGAGAAAGGCAAGCCCCATGAGTAACTTGTGTGCACACATTATTTTCGTGTAAGTTGAACACCTTATTTAGAATTTTATTGTTACCGACCAACATGTTTAATTTGGAGTTAAGTGTCTTGATATTTAACTTAAGTATGTAGGTTGTAAATTATGTCTTAATATTTTACTTATTGTGCTTGGGTTGGGCTCTATTGCTATAATATTAATTTTGCTGGATCGAAAAATAAATAAATCATGTTTAACATTGATTCTTTCAATTGTCATCAATACTACTAACCATGTTTTTGGGATTTTTTTGTCATCTTAACACCATTCTTTTAAAAGGTTATATGCCTATATTAATTGTGCTTGCATTTGTTTTAGAAAACTTGATTTGCTATTGAGAGGAACAACAATCATCATGAGTCCATGAATGTAAGTGAATTATTTTATAGGTTCATTATTTTCTCCAAAGTCCATAATTTTTTGACTGTACTGAATTTGAGTCCTTTAACACAACTAGGTACTCCAAGGAGAGATTGCCTTCAGGTTTTATATGGCTAACTCATGTGGTATATAGATGCATCCTTATTGTTACTTATTATTGTATTCTTATATGATATAGGATGTATGTTACTAACAGATACAAGCTTACTTAGTAGTTTGCCAAAATAATTGTTATCATATGAGCCAAGGCCAGTTGCATGGACTGTGATATACAAGAGGTTATCATATAGAGAATTTTCATTTCACATGAACCATCACAAGAGGTTAACAATTAATAGTTTCTTATATATATATATATATATATTTATAAGAGATTAAGAATTTATAGTTTCTTACACATAACCAGTTCATTGAAAATCATTAGTTTCTTTAGTGTTACTATTTTCTTTAGAAATCTTTAATTCTTCGATAACTAGTTGTTTCAATGATTAAATATCATTGTGTTAAGTAATATAGTAAAATATCATGCTTAACAACTGGAGATGAAGTTTAAATAGATTGAAGATCACTCCTTGTCTACTATATGAATGTTGTTGGGAGCCTAGATTATGTTTTGTGTTTTTGGTGCCTTTAAGGGACCTAGTGTGTCTTCAGTCTTATTGTATTTTGGCTTTGTTTTTGGTGACTATAGTCACTGTACCCGTGTTTAATAGGCGTGTATCTTTGTTTGTTTGCTCTCCCTTGTACTTCTTGTGCTTGGGTTGGGCTCTATTGATATAATAATACTGCTGGATCAAAAAAAAAATCATGTTTAACCATGTTTTTGGGGGGGAGAGTTATTATGCATAAGGATTTTCCTTATGCATGATGCATAAACAAATCTCCACCATTTGTACTTCAAAATACTTAATAATGTCAAAATCACTTTGGAGTACAAACGGTGGAAATTTGTTTATACACCATGCATAAGAAAAATCCTTATGCATAATAACTTTACCTGTTTTTGGGATTCTATTGTCTATCTTTACACCATTCTTTTAGAAGGTTATGCCTATATTAACTGTGCTTGCATTTGTTTCAGAAAACTTGATTTGCTATAGAGAGGAACAACAATCATCATGAGTCCATGACTCAAGTAAGTGAATCATTTTATAGGTTCATTATTCTTTCTCTAAAGTCAATAGATTTTTGTCTCTTCACACTAGGATATATAACCACAAAAACTAGTATGGTATAAGAGAAAATAGACTATAGTACATGAAGATCTTAGGAGACTAATATGAGCTTAAAGTCTTTTATTCTTTTTGTCCAGGTACCATTATAATGTTATGCAATTGTCCCAACACATTGCAAAGATGGATTCTTTATCAACAAAGTACATAGCTTGTTGTTCTTCTAAAATTTGGGCAATGGATTTAGTGGACAATATGAACTCTTTCTAACATGGTTGTGTATTTTATTTTGTTCAAGATTTATTAATTGTATTATTTTGTTCAAAACTTAGAGCAATGTATTATTTTGTTGGTTCTGTATGTGTTTTAGAATTGTAATTAGTTATTAAATAGTCATTCATTTACTCTCTATATAAGTGATACTACACCTTAATTACTTTTGTAAATTTGTTCTTATGTAATTTGAGTTGGGCAAAATAACATTGCTTTTGGATATTTGGTTGGAAGATGTTGTGTTACTGTATTTTTATTTTTGTAAACAAAATGTATGCCTCAGTTTAGCTGAGTATATATATATATATATAAAATTAAAATACCACTTCTTAAGTCGGGTAATAGTTTAACCGACTTAAGAAATCATTTTGTTAAGTCGCATCAAAATCTGACCTAAGAACTCCTAACTTCTTATGACATCAAATATTAAGTCAGGTGCGGAACCGACTTAAGAAGTCAATTTTAACCGACTTAACATGTGTTTTTTGTACTAGTGGGTGTTTGTTTGATTCCTATTGAAAGATCAGCTTCAGTCAATTACAGATTCAATCAATGATTTGGACATCAACGTTGCAGATTCAGAGTCATAGATATTTTGGTCATTTTAATTTTATCATATTATTTGTAGTAGACATTTTGCCGTTGTATGCTATTAACTTGGATGTTGTGAGTATATTCGCAGATTCATCCTCTATGTTTTTAACAATGTTGAATATGTGGTTGTATGATGTATTCTTTCAATTTGAATGAATGAGTATCATTTTGTTTTTGTCAAAAAAAAAAAAAAAGCATAAGAGGCTTTGTAGCTACTTCTCTTGGACTTGTTCGGTACCCATGTATAGAATTCTTTTCGATGTTATGCATGTTCGTTTTCTCCTTTATGATTTTGAAGTATCTCTTCTTAATCACTAGTTTATAGCTCTTATAAGTTGCTTTCGTTAGCATAGGCTCAAATTAAGACTTTTCATTATTGGTGTCTATGGGCACTGGAACACCTACTATACCTTTATTTCTTCACATATTAGGTTCCTCTCAATAAAGCTGATACAAAAAAGGCCCAATCTTTTATTTCCTTCAAACAAAACATTACTTTGAAATATAATAAGATTCGGTGAAATGGGATCATACTGAGTATTTGCTTGTGAGTCTCCTTATTGCCCAAGCCCACAATAATTCAAGCTTTCTTGACGGTGTCTAAAGTATTACTCCATCATCCTCTGGCCAAAAGAATGGTCCCTCTGAGGTAAGCAAAGAGATACAAGAAAGTATCTTCTTTGTTAAAAACTGGCACACCAGTATAAGATGTTGTACACGATGTTACAAGACTTTTACCAGCTTTAATAGACGAATTATAAAACAGTAAATAGTGCTGAAATAAACAAAACACAGTGATTTGTTAACCCAGTTCGTTGCAAACCGCAACCTACATCTGGGGGATACCAATCTAGGAGGAAATCCACTAATAGCCCTAGTTCAAAGTCTTACAGCAAACTCCTCGTTTACAACTTATCACCTAGCAACTATCCTTATGTCCTTCTACCTAGGAACTCCTAAGTATGAGTTCCCAACTCACTCCTTAAGCTCAACAGTACAGACAACACTGTTGTTGATTCAATCACTATGGTGGAGACACTCTCCTAGACACTAGATTACTCTTACCTAAAGGCTTCGAGCAATACACAAGCACTAAGATCCAAACTCCTTGCTTAAAAACTTTGGAGAGGACACACACACAATAACTATCTCTTTGCTTAAAAGCTTCAGAGACAATTATGTTTACAACTCAATAGAACACATAGTCCTAAGCTTGCATCAAAGTGATACAATAAAGGCTCACAAAACACAAGCACACACACGAATCCTAATACGGCTAGACTCAACAATTACGCTTGAACAACTGCCTAAATTAGGTTTTCGTCCTTCAATATATAGCTGATAATATTGGGCTTCAGAAGCTTTGCCCACAAGAGAACCATCCAGCTCACACATAAAATAAAACCATATCTTTAAAGATTTGATATGTTTATAAAATAAGTCTTCATAATAATTCCCAAAACAATCTCTGAGCACAAGATCTGTTTAGGAAATAAAACTTCCTTGATGCACAAGAAAAGAACTGATATATAAGAGAAAAGATCTTCTCTAAAAATAAAACCCGCGCGCATTAAATGTTGCCGCCAGCTGGCGCGCTCACGCCAGGTCATGATGTTGTAACATTACATACCACATCCTGCTTAACATAGTTTTACCAAAATGTAGCCAACATCAAATAGTCAACAAACTCCCCCTTTGGCAAATTTTTGGCTAAAACAACTTGTGATCACACAGACAAGCTACAAAGATACATACATCACTAACACTTCTTCACATCAACAAAAACACACAAAAGAAGAGAAGCGTAGCACATCTTCAAAAATAATTTCCAACCTTACTCCTCCATGGAAAACATTAGATCAGAATTCAGTCGTATCTTTAGAGCACATCAAAGGCATGCAACAGCGGAAACACACAAAAACTACTTCGCCTTAAGTGATCACAAACATAAGCATGGATGACACAACCAGAATGTTCCAACATCACATACAACATCTCCCCCTGCATCACATACATAGTACTCTACTCCCCCTGAAATGATGCTTAGCATACTAACATACTAGCAGGGCATGCATATCAATCACTAACACATAGGCATATAGCAGATCCTTTCAGCACAAAACATCTACCAGAAAAAAATTTATACTACCACTACCAGCTACCACATACAACTACTACCAGAGAACATGTGGAAATGTGGAAACACATGTTGTAACATCTAACATCTACTCCCCCTTTTTACCACAAATTTGACAAAGATGCTTTTAGGGATCCAAAATAGTGTAGCAGCAGAGTAGATCACAGAGTACCAAGAACAAATACATCCAAATGCACTAAGACATCAAGAGAACCTGCCCAGAAATGCACCACACACGAACAGAACACATGTCATAACATCTTGGAATAAGAACATCACACCATAACCTTTTGATCTTCCGTCTTCAGTGTGCAACCATAAATAAGCATGTACAAGTTACCCATATACCAAAAACACCAGAGACATGCAGCAGCAGCAGAATTGGGTTCACCCAGCCTCACAGAGCACATTAATCAGAGAGAAGTGAATTCTCACAAACGAGTACCTTAGGAAAAATAAATTTCCAGTCACCATGATGTTTCAACCTTTGATAGCCCATCATCCACACGCATCAAGCATAGAAACTAGCACACTACTAATCAGAGCACAAGTTGCAAGATTATCAGCAGGCTAGCTATCATACAACTAGCTCACACATATCATCACTACGTTCCCCCATACTACCTGCATGCAGCGAAAAATAGATTCTCGCACATAAGGAGCACAAACAAGAATAATATTAGCCACCACCAACTACCACAAGAGTTACTACTCCCTCTCAACACCTGCAGCATGTGCAACACAAACTCATGCTCCCATTCACTACTCAGTCTCATGCACATACGCCAGACAGGCTACATGCAAACATATATCATACGCATGCTTCAATAGGCAAGCATGCTCTAAATGAACACGCTATTTCATTCACGGTCAGCTCTAGGTCAGCAAGAGCACCCACATCAACTTCTATTGACATAACATTGTCAGCAGCAGTACCAACTACACCAGAAGTTGGTTTATCTTGTGCCAAGGATGTTCCAACATCCAACACCACATTTTAGACATGAATGGTATCCTTCAAGGAGTTCAGCACATCCTCCACAACTTTGTTGTTCAAAGATTCTTCAGCAGTAGGTGAATCAGGAACAACTGTTTCAGGAACAGTTTCAGACTGAATAGGGGTCTTACCAGTTATCCCCTTTTGAACTTCTAGGGTTTCAGCCCCAAAATCATATTTGCTTCCTTGTATCATGTGCACCTCTAGGATTGGAGAGAGAATAATAATTGTTGCACATCTCTCCCTAAATAACTGTAATTGCTACAAATCTTCAAATAGGCAAATTCCTAGTTTGCCCCTTAATGTTTCAAATTGGACAGCATCAAGTGCTTTTGTGAAGATGTCAGCCACTTGCTCCTTAATACCTACATGCTCCAATGTCACAACTTTATTTTCCACAAGATCTCTGATGAAGTGGTGACGAATATCAATGTGTTTGGTTTTGCTATGTTGAACAGGATTTTTTGAAATATTTATGGCGCTCAAGTTATCACAGTACAATGTTATAATATCTTGTTCCACATCGTATTCCTTCAACATCTGCTTCATCCAAACCAGTTGAGAGCAACTACTTCCAGCAGCTATATACTCTGCTTCAGCTGTAGATAGAGCCACACAATTTTGCTTCTTGCTGAACCAAGATATTAAATTATTTCCTAGGAAGAAACACCCACCAGATGTGCTTTTCCTATCATCAGCACTACCAGCCCAATCAGCATCACAATACCCATACAAGTTTGAGTTTTCATAGTGAGAGTACATCATCCCATAGTCACATGTTCCATTGACATATTTCAGGATTCTCTTGACTTGATTGAGGTGGCTTACTTTTGGTTCTGCCTGGTACCTAGCACAAACACCCACAGCAAAAGTAATATCTGGTCTGCTTGCAGTTAAATACAATAGACTCCCAATCATACTTCTGTACATACTTTTATCAACACTCACACCATTTTCATCCTTGGTCAGCTTCAGATGAGTGGGTGCAGGAGTTCTCTTGTGACTAGCATTATCCATCCCAAACTTCCTAACAATATTTTTTGCATATTTGCTTTGAGAGATGAAGATTGTATCTTCCATTTGCTTAATCTGTAGGCCAAGAAAGTAGGTCAGTTCTCCTACTAGACTCATTTCAAATTCAGACTGCATTTGCTGGACAAAATGTTGAACCATTGTATTCGACATTCCTCCAAAGACTATGTCATCCACATAAATCTGAGCAATCATAAACTTTCCCTTTTCTACCTTTACAAACAAGGTCTTGTCAGATCCTCCTTTCCTGTATCCTTGATTCACCAGGAACTGAGTAAGCCTTTCATACCAGGCCCTTGGTGTCTGTTTCAGACCATACAATGCCTTCTTCAATCTGTACACATGCTTTGGAAAATCTGGATCTATGAATCCCTTGGGTTGTTCAACATAAACCTCTTCATGCAAGTAACCGTTCAGGAACGCACTCTTAACATCCATCTGGTATAGCTTAAATTTTAGAATGCAAGCTACACATAAGAGTAACCTTATGGATTCCAATCTAGCAACAGGGGCGAAGGTTTCTTCAAAGTCAAGTCCTTCCACTTGAGTGTATCCTTGAGCAACAAGTCTAGCCTTGTTTCTTGTAACAATCCCCTTCTCATCAGATTTGTTTTTATAAATCCATTTGGTTCCAATAACATTCACATTGTCAGGTCTAGGGACCAAATCCCACACTTCACTTCTCTTGAACTGATTCAATTCCTCTTGCATAGCTTTAATCCAGAATTCATCAGTGAGAGCTTCCTTCACATTCTTAGGTTCAAACATGGACACAAAACAAGAATTTGCTATCACATCACTAGATCTTCGAGTGGTGATCCCTTGATCAGGATTCCCAATGATGAGCTCCTTGGGGTGATTCTTCTGAACCCTAACTGATGGACCCTTGCTCTGAGTAGGTTGATCAGAAATCTCCTCAGTAATTTCCTCTGGGATCCTTTCTTCAGTAGCTACAGGTTGTTTCTCTATTTCCTGAACATCTATGAAAGGTCCTGATGTTACAACATCTTGTTCAACATTATCACCTTTTTCAGTTTCCACATCATTCACAACCACATTGATGGATTTCATTACAACCTTGGTCTTTAAATTGTATACCCTGTAAGCTCTGCTGTTGGTAGAGTATCCAAGGAAAATCCCTTCATCACTTTTGGGATCAAGTTTTCGTCTTTGCTCTCTATCTGCCAGAATATAACACTTGCTTCCAAACACATGGAAATGCTTGACAGTTGGCTTTCTTTCCCTCCACAACTCATATAGAGTAGCAGATGTACCTTTTCTCAAAGTCACCCTATTATGTATATAGCAAGCAGTGTTCATTGCTTCAGCCCAGAAATGGTAGGGTAGACCTTTTGCATGTAACATAACTCTGGCTGATTCTTGAATCGTCCTGTTCTTCCTTTCCACCACACCATTTTGTTGAGGAGTTATGGGTGATGAAAACTCATGTTTAATTCCTTCACTAGCACAATAATCTCTAAATTTTACATTTTCAAACTCTCTTCCATGGTCACTTCTAATTCTCACAATCCCACTGTTCTTTTCTCTTTGAACTTGAGTGGATAGAGTTTTGAATACATCAAAGGTATCAGACTTCTCTCTGATAAAATTTACCCAGGTATATCTGGTGAAGTCATCAACAACCACAAAAACATATCTTTTACCTCCTAAGCTTTCAACTTGCATGGGTCCCATAAGGTCCATGTGCAACAATTCAAGAGGTTTTGAAGTTACCTGATGTTCCAACTTTGGATGCGACATCCTGGTTTGTTTACCAATCTGACATTCTCCACAAATACTTCCTTCAGTAATCTTTAGTTTAGGAAGTCCTCTGATTGCCTCAACAATAACAGCTTTCTTCATTCCACTTAGATTAAGATGACCAAGTTTCTGGTGCCACAGTTGAACTTCATTTTCTTTACCAAGTAGACATGTTCCTAGATTGGCTTCTTCATGAGATACCCACAAGTAACAATTATCTTTAGATCTAGTACCTCTCATTAAAATTTCACCTTCCTCATTACTGACAAGACATTCAGCCTTTGTAAAGTTTACCTTTAACCCTTGATCGCACAATTGACTTATGCTAATCAGGTTTGCAGTGAGGCCTTTCATTAGTAGTACATTTTCCAAGTTAGGCAACTCATTGTTGACAAGTTTGCCTATGCCTAGAATTTCACCTTTGGCTCCATCTCCAAAAGTTACAAAGCTGGAAGCATATCCCTTCACATCCTTCAGATATTTCTCTACTCCTGTCATGTGTCTTGAGCAACCACTATCAAAATACCAGTCTTCTCTAGATGATGCTCTGAGGGATGTATGAGAAATCAGCCCCTTGTTCTCAGATTTTGGTTGCCACGCCTTTTTGATAGTATCCTCTTTAGGAGCAGTTTTTGGTTGTTGCCAATGTCTTGGATATCCATACAACTTGTAGCAAAATGGCCTTATATGTCCCTTCATTCCACAATGATGACAAACCCATTTCCTTGAGTGACCATGGTGTCCTGGGGCACGACGGTGGTTAGCAAAAATCCTAGGACCTTGTCCAATCTTAACATTTGGATAGGTTTTAGGATGTGGTATAGGAGGTTGTAACATCTTTTCCCCAGTGTAGGGATTAATTACCTCATCAGCTGGAAGGAATTTTGTCTCTTTGTTTTGTTGGTGCTGGTTAAGAGCAGTGTAGTTGTACCCTATAGCTTTCATTCTAGTAGTAGGGACACCATCTAAGATTTCCTCAAGCAAGTTTGCTCCACAGTTCAGTTGATTAACTCTTTTCTTCAACTCTTCCATATCAGCATTGGCTTGAGTTAGTTCCTTCTCAACTTTCAATACTTGACCTATCTGAAAGTCTTTCTCTGTATGGAGTTGATTTATAGTTTTCTTTTGTTTCTCCAGAATTCTACAAACCTCCTTATAACGAACAAGTAGATCATTGTACAAGCCAAGCAATTCTTCATAGGTGTCAGTTTCATCCTCATCAGAATGTTCTTCATAGACGACCTCCACATCATCATCAGAATCAGCAATTGGAACACACACTCCAGTCATAGCAGAGACATGTCTAGCAGATTCCTCTCCTTCCTCAGAATCTTTATCAGACCAAGAGACAAACATACCTCTCTTTTGTTTCTTCAGGAAGGTAGCACATTCTGTTCTGACATGTCCAAATCCTTCACACTCATGACATTGCACTTCTTTGACTGGTCCACTTTTCTCCTCAGGTCTAGTTTTCTTCACATTATTTTGCTGTTTGTTGATGTCGAATCTAATGTTCTGCCCATTCTGTCTGGCCCTTCTGTCAACATGCCTTAGAACTTTATCAAATTGCTTTCCAATTAGAGCAAGAGCATCAGATATACTTTCTTCACCTTCAGCAGCAGTCTGGGATTCCTCATCATCATCATTTGAAATGAAAGCTACACTTTTGTTCTTTTTATCTCCTCGTTCATTGATAGTCATTTCAAAGGTTTGGAGGGATCCAACCAATTCGTCTACCTTCATATTAGCTATATCCTGAGCTTCTTCTATAGCAGTCACTTTCATGTCAAACCTTTTTAGTAGAGATCTAAGTATCTTTCTAGATAGTTTTTCATCAGATACTTTTTCACCCAGAGCCTCAAAGGAATTTGCAATATCAAGTAAATTCATATGGAAGTCATGTATGCTTTCTTCCTCTTTCATCCTAAGGTTTTCAAACTTTGTTGTGAGAAGTTGAAGTTTTGACATTTTTACCTTAGAAGTGCCTTCATAACATGTCATCAGAATCTCCCAAGCTTCTTTTGCAGATAGACATTTTTTGATGAGCTTGAACATATTTGTATCTACTCCATTGAAAAGAGCATTTATTGCCTTATTGTTGCTGAGAGCTGCTTCATCTTCTTCCTTTGTCCAATCTGCCTCTGATTTCAGAACACCTGTTGAGTTACCATCTATGTCAAGAATCATAGGATGGTCCCAACCCTTCAACACTGCCTTCCAAGTCCTGCTGTCAATGGACTTCAAGAATGCAATCATTTTTGGCTTCCAATTATCGTAATTTGAGCCATTCAACATTGGAGGTCTGCTCACGAATCCTCCTTCTTTGTCCATTTTGCCAGATAAAGCTCCTGAATCTCACCCTAAACAGGCAGGGTGCCTGCTCTGATGCCAATTGAAAAACTGGCACACTAGTATAAGATGTTGTACACGATGTTACAACACTTTTACCAGCTTTAATAGACGAATTATAAAACAGTAAATAGTGCTGAAATAAACAAAACACAGTGATTTGTTAACCCAGTTCGATGCAAACCGCAACCTACATCTGGGGGATACCAATCCAGGAGGAAATCCACTAATAGTCCTAGTTCAAAGTCTTACAGCAAACTCCTCGTTTACAACTTATCACCTAGCAACTATCCTTATGTCCTTCTACCTAGGAACTCCTAAGTATGAGTTCCCAACTCACTCCTTAAGCTCAACAGTACAGACAACACTATTGTTGATTCAATCACTATGGTGGAGACACTCTCCTAGACACTAGATTACTCTTACCTAAAGGCTTCGAGCAATACACAAGCACTAAGATCCAAACTCCTTGCTTAAAAGCTTTGGAGAGGACACACACACAATAACTATCTCTTTGCTTAAAAGCTTCAGAGACAATTATGTTTACAACTCAATAGAACACACAGTCCTAAGCTTGCATCAAAGTGATACAAGAAAGGCTCACAAAACACAAGCACACACACGAATCCTAATACGGCTAGACTCAACAATTACGCTTGAACAACTGCCTAAATTAGGTTTTCGTCCTTCAATATATAGCTGGTAATATTGGGCTTCAGAAGCTTTGCCCACAAGAGAACCATCCAGCTCACACAAAATAAAATCATATCTTTAAAGATTTGATATGTTTATAAAATAATTCTTCATAATAATTCCCAAAACAATCTCTGAGCACAAGATCTGTTTAGGAAATAAAACTTCCTTGATGCACAAGCAAAAAACTGATATATAAGAGAAAAGATCTTCTCTAAAAATAAAACCCGCGCGCATTAAATGTTGCCGCCAGCTGGCGCGCTCACGTCAGGTCATGATGTTGTAACATTACATACCACATCCTGCTTAACATAGTTTTACCAAAATGCAGCCAACATCAAATAGTCAACAGGGCCTAAGAAAGATGGGGACTAGGCTGCTCTTGGGTGTACTCCCCGTTTTCAGAAGTGGTGGTATAACCGCCACTTTCATCCAAAATCGAGGGAGTACCACTTTGGTGAAGAAAAACTATCTGAGGAGGATATAGATTTCTTGGAGCGAATGAGGGTGTATGTTCCAAACCTTACCATTCAATCTGTTGAGGCCCTCTTCGCTGAGAAGAAGGCTAAAGTCAAACTGACTCCTGATGGTAAATATGTGGTCTGTATGATTAATGTGTTCTATGTGATGGTGGAGGAAGAGGAGGATGGGCGTAGAAATCGTTTTGGTGAGGGTCTTGAATTTTCCTTAGTGTTATTTTCTTGTTCTTGCGTCATGATGCTTTGTTTCTCTTTTATAGATAATATGGCTAGGTTGGAATTTTTTTTACAAGACTAAAGAACTTGTGCTTGCCAAGACGAGGGGTCGTGCTACTAATCCCTCGGACTTGGAGGAGGAGGAACATGTTTAACTCTCTGGAGATAACATGTTGCCTAAAGTGAATGAAATTTGAGGATCTATCCCACAAGGAAATGAGATTCCAGAGTCTACCCACGCTTCTGATCGTATTTCTCATGTGCGTGATGGTGGCGAGGACTCAATGATGGTGAATGAGATTGTTGAAGGTGTCTCGAATGTTGTTATTCATCAGATCGTCAGTCAAGGTGCGGGTGTTCAAGTTGGTTTTTTTTCTATTCATAAGAGGAAGAAAGTGGTGAGGGTAAAGAGGAAGTTAGTGAAGAAATGTGGCTCTCTAACTTTTGATGCCTTTAATATTGGGGCGGTTGAGGATGTTGGTGGTGAGTCTGCACCCTCTAAGTGGAGAAGGATTGAAGCAGAGAGGTCGTCTTCTTCTGAGTGTACTCAGAAAGCCTTGGAGGAGGTTGAGTCGGTTGAGGTTGTGATTGTTAATGGTTTATAGGACGAGCTTCATACGGTGACTGCTAGCTTAACCTCTACTTAGAAGGACAATAATGACCTGAAGGCGCAGGTAAAGACTTCTGAGAAAACTTCAAAAGATTTGTCCAAAAAGTTGGATGTGCAGAGAAAAAGGTTCAATCTTTGATAGTGCAGGTTTCGTGATTGGAAATGACAAACTCTAACTTGACGGAGCATGTAAGGATTTTGACTGGGAGGGTCTCCATATTTGAGCCTTTCAAGGTTGTTTTTGACCAGCATGGGGTCCCATGTTGGAACAAAATTTATTTGTTAATCTCTCTAATATTTTTGATGATAACAAAGTATTAAAAGTATAATTGGATATGCTAATAATTATTTAAGTGTGAATCAATAATAGATAAAAATTTACATGTGCACTTAATCATCCAAGAGAAGCTGGAAGCTAACAATTGGATTCTGAAGCTCTCATCAAAGTCTGAAGCTCAGACTCTGGTTGCATCAGGTTCTTGAAGAATAGAGTCTGGAAGTATCAGACTCTGGGGCAACAGACTTTGGGTAAGTTAGATTTCAGAAGTACAAACCTTTAGGAGACAAGAAAGCTTCTAAAAAGGTTTGACTTGTGAAAATGATAAAATAGAAAGGTATTTGTCGTGACTGTTGTGCCTGTACTTTTCTTCAAATGTTATAGGCAATATCCTCAAGCTCAAAGGCAATGGAACTATTATTATCGATCTTGCAAAGCGTTTCAAAGTGAAGTTGCAAAAAAGCTCACAAACTCTCTGCAAGCTCCAAAGATTTATGCAAGCTTCTCAATGGATAGAATTATCCAACGTCTCTAATCTATTTGCCTATAAATAGAGAAGAACAGTTGAAGATTAAACATAAGACTTATCAGACTCTGAACATGCAAATACTTTGTAAAATTCAAATCTGCCAAAACACTAAGAGTTCTTTCAAAATTGTTTCTTCGAAATCTTAAGTGTTTTTTAAGTCTTATAATCTGAGTTGTATTTTGTAAATACCTCTGATAGTATATCAAGTGTTCTTTCCTAATCTTTCTTAAATTCCTTTAAGTTAGATGAAGTCTCTTGTCATAGAACTTGAGCATCGGAAGTCTCTTGCAGTTGTGCTTAAGCAATTGTAATCCCGTGTGATTATAGTAAACTCCCTTGAAAGAAAAGGGGACTGGACTACTCCTAGGTTGTGGAGGAACCAATATAAAAACTCTTGTGTTTGTTTTAATCCGCGGCAAACTACTCTTTTCTTCGAACATCTAAAACACTTGAGAATTGAAAAAGAAAAAGCTAACACAATTCACCCCCTCTCTTGTGTTTTTTTCTCACCTACAAGTGGCATCAGAACAAGGTCATTGGTTTGAATCCACCTGTTGACACTGGGGGAGATTGTTGGAATTAATATTCCAGCGTCACCCTTAAGATTCAATGGGTTTAACATCCCAACCCATGTCACTTAGGCGCAGTCCCTTAAAGAACTCTATACTATAAGTATATTAAGTTGCACATTCACTAATAGCAATTGATTTTGGTATAGTGGTAAGCGTTTGATCCTACAACCCATTTCCTTTTGAAGGAGGAATTAGTAAGTACTCATGTTGAGGTTTCCGTGAGAGGTACAATGGGATATATTGATATACAACTAGATAAACATCCTAGTTAATACTTCTAGATGTAGAATTTAAATCTTATGGTGTTCTCGTTTCCGTAATGTTCTCCCTATCATTTAATGTGTCTACCTATCTCATGAACAATTCTTCAATAGGCACAAATATAAATAATACTTGTTAGACACACACTCATAAAAATCATAAAATTAAAGAGAAAATGATTAAAGTAATATGATTTGATGTGACAATTTTATTTTTCTTTTAATTTTTTTGATTTGTGTATGTGTGCCTAAATTTTGTGTCCAAATACTTGTGCCCCAAGCAAGTGTTCCTCCTCTCTCATTGTATATTTTTTCTCACATAATCACCTCTTTATATTTAATTTTTATTTCACTCTCCTCACACTCATAAAATTACACTGTGTAGTGTTTTTGTTATGTATTCCACATTTTTCTCTAAATTAACATTTGAAGATATGTTAGATACACTAGCATCGCAAGTATTTTCCATTTCTCTTCATAATAATAATATTCACATGGTATGGTATACTCCAATATTTTATGATATATATATATATATATATATATATATATATATATATATATATATATATATATATGTGTAGTTATTATTCGAAAAACAAAAACTATAAAGGAATACCTTCACTATTTTTTCAGAGAGTGCATAGACGTGTATACCAACAACGTCTGTGCACTCTCTGCAAAAATAGTAAATGCATTACTTTATAGTTTTTGTTTTTCGAATAATGCCTACACATATATATCATAAAATATTTTAGTATACCATATTATGGGAATATTATTATTATGAAGAGAAATGAAAAATACTCGAGATGCTAGTGTATCTAACATATTTTAAGTATTAAGTTAGAGATATCTATTGAAAAATCTAGAAATGTTTTAATCATATAAAATGTGGAATACATCTAGGGACTTGGATCACATCTAGGGACTTGGATCACCTTCAACAACAACACTACTCAGTGTAATTTTAGGTGTGTGAGTGAGTGAAAGAAAAACTAAAAAAATAAAGATGTGATTATGTGAGAAAAAAATAATGAGAGAGATAAACACATTAAATGACAGTAGGAACATTAGGAAAACGAGAATACCATAAGATCCAAATTCTACATTTAGAAGTAAAGCATTATAACTAAGAAGTTTATCTAGTTGTATCTTAGCATATCTCATTGTAACTCTCATTATGAACCCAATCAAATTGTAAATGTTTTGTTAAAAATATTTTTCTTCCTCTAAGATAAATATCATGCATGAAGCTAGACCTAAAACAAAATTATTGCTCACCATACAAAGTTATGCATGTCCGGTTATTGCAACATTATTGATTATATATGTATTTTTTTGGTTGGAGATTATATATGTTTTATTATCCAAATATTACCTTTGATTTTCTAATCAACTAATATTGAACCAATATGTTCAACATATTGACCTTTTAAATTGATCAACTAATTGTTACGTTTTCTCATTAGAACAAAATTTTCAACAAATTAACCATATTTGCAATAAATTAAGAAATGTAGCATAAAAATTTAAATTACATATGCCATTGCATATAGGACAATTAAGATCCTTTATTTTTGACTAATCTCCTTTAGTAATTTACACATTTTCTTGACTAAAGCTCACTATTATATGATAAAAATTATGATGTCTTAACTGTGACAATTTTTTTTGTGACAATTAAGGCATCATAATTTTTATCATCTAACAATGACCTTTGGTCAACAAAATGTGTAAAATAAAGAGGAAGTTACTGCAATAAATAAAGAATCTTAATTGTGCATTTAAAAAAGAGTTTGAAATTTAATTATTATATTATGAAACACACAAAATTATGTTTGCCATGCTTAATATATAACATTTAGATTTATAAAAACAAAAAGTACAAAAAATATTATAAAAAAATTAAAAAGGATTTTTCATCTACTCTCATTCTTTCATTTTATGCTGTTCTAATTAGTGGTTAAAAATATAACAAAATTATAATGCTTGGTACAAAAATAAACATAAACATTCTATAAAAAAAACATAAACATTCTATAAAAAAAACATAAACAAAGAGACTTAAATGAAAAACAAAAACCCTCTAAACTGAGTTTGACAAAAAAATACCACAAGATATCAGGCATCAACACAGCCCTATAATTCAAAACAATGTATTCAGCTATACCCTAACAACTCACAAGATATCAGGCATCAACATCATCTATATCTTGCAACAACAATAAAATAGTTAAAGTGGAGACAGCAAATATTGCAACCTTCATGAGAAAATTTCACATACAATCATCTCCCCTAAAAGTCTAAAAACCATTTCGGATGAACCAATATCATAAACAATCAAAGCCAAACAAATAATAAGAAAAGTTCATGAGAAAAGAATCTGAAAACCAATGAGTGAAGAAAACTTACAAGCTTAATTGCAATCTCCTCGTTAGTTTGAATTTTAGTACCTGCAATACAAGCAACAAAATAATCAAAAACAGAAAACATAAGTACTTCTATATAAGTACTTACTCAATCTAATTAGGTACTTCTATATAAGTAGTTTGAATATTAGTACCTGCAACACAAGCAACAAAATAAAAAGCATAATGCCAACAATTCCATCATATTAAATAATGCCAACAATTCCAGCATAATTCAATTAGATGTGCAAATCAAAGCGATCATGAAAATGAGATTAGCAGTCTGGCTAAGACAATCTTGAACGTTAAAATGCAAGTCTTCAGATTCCATTAGTTTGCAACAAGATACCTCATATTGAACCAAAGGAAATAGGCAAGGAAAATACTTATACATGCTGATATGCTTTCAAAACAAAAGGGAAACAATAAGTTAATAGCAACTAGGTATATATAAAGGCTTCAAACCTTCATAATCAGATCAATAGCTTTGTATGCTGAATCCACAGGCCCTGTACCAACAGAACAAGCAATGTGCGTGCTACCATCATCACCAACAAGTCTGACAGTTGCTGTTGAAAGACCAAGAGTTCCACATGTCACCTGATCTGGATAAATATTGATTAGTGATATGAACCTGGTTTCTTAATACAAAATATAGGAAAAAATCCCTTTGAAAATAACACTGCACGACTTTGAGGGTTTATCTTCTCAGAATGATATTAGTATCTTCTCAGTACCTCATCAAATGATTTCGGATCCTCTAGGCTCTGGCTTGTCCCCTAAAACTCGGACCAAAAGCCGCTTACATCATAAAATAAAGTTCAATGAAACCAAACAAACAACAACAAATATGGCTATATATATTAAAGAGATACTCACGCTAAGAAGCAAGCTGGAATTAAAAAGTTGAGGCTTATATGGTTCTAATATTTATCTTAATGGTCTTAAAACATGACATTATCCCATTCAAATACTATTCATATATACTTTCAATTAACCTACCAGGTATATCATTGATGCAGCATAACTCAAATACTCTATAACAGAGTATAGATACCCAAAATCAA
Source organism: Trifolium repens (assembly GCA_030408175.1). Taxonomy (NCBI): domain Eukaryota; kingdom Viridiplantae; phylum Streptophyta; class Magnoliopsida; order Fabales; family Fabaceae; genus Trifolium; species Trifolium repens. The sequence continues at coordinate 20,276,446 of CP125850.1, forward strand.
AAATATTGCACCTTGGTGGCTTTCCATTTATCTATCCAAGTTTTAGGATTTGGATTAATACTCAACTCAGAAACTCTTTGAAATTGAAAGTTTCACTACTCTAACCTCAACTGATCTCAAAATCAAATCCTATGTAAAACCAGTCACAACTAAGACTTTGTGTAGGGAACTCAATCAGTTAATTTTGCTAAACCAGTCACAACCTTGACCCCTCTAAACAGAGATTTCGAGTTTCACTTAATCAATAACCAGATTAACCAATTCACAATAACATAGAATCAGATGAACTCAGACGAACCTATAACGACGGCATCGAATTTCTGCATTTTAGGGTTTCTGCGTTTGAACTCCAGACGAACACGAACCTTGTTGTTGTTGAATATGCCACCAGCAACCTCACGAACCTAAAACGGGACCAGCAACCTCGTTCGTGACTGAGAGAGAAAGGTCCGTGAATGAGTTGAGTAAGGTTCAAATATAAATTTCATGAATGAGAGAGAAAGGTTCGATTTCTGTGAGGATTAAGAGAAACAAGAGAGAAACGAGAGAGAAAGATCGAGTGACGATTTCGAGATTCAGTTTCGGTGAGATTTAGGGTTTGTTCGTGACAGAGAAAGAGTGCGAGGGTCTTCTTTTCTTTGCACGCGTGTTTTAAGTATATGGAAAAGAGGATTTCTAATTGAAAAGGATTTTACATCGGTGGAATCATAGCCGCATGTAAAATCCTTATAACATATTTTTCTCTTAATTACAAGATTGCCACCGTGTCCCTTTTAACATATGGTATAAAATTACCTGATGTAAAAAGCCTAAACCAAAAGTCTATTTTGTAGTAGTGCCAGTTATTCTAATTTTACAAATTTTGAAATGTTTATAGTCTACAACACCTCACCATGTTTATAAGAAATTACCTTTTTTGGGGTCAAGTTAACAAATTACCTATTTAATTTATTTAACATATATAAAAGTAATGTGCTTATTTCAAATTGCTACAATAGATCAATTACAAATCTAACCAAAAAATAGACAGTACATATATAAATCAATAGTTCTTATAAATTAAATTGCTCTATTATTTGCCACTCATTAAATTATGTCATTATGATAAAACAAATGAATTCAAACAAAAAATTAGATTGAATTAACTCATCAAATTCAAAGACCATAAAAAAAAAAAATAAATAACTCAACAAAATGAAATATAATAAAATTGGAGAAAGTATGTCTATGATCTTACCGGTATTCAATCAAAAGAAATCACAATTGTTGAAGATTTATGTTGAAAATCGCCAAAACAAATGATATAGCAAAGCACAATAGATAAGACGAACAAATATGAGACAACATTTATAGTTCCCATTTGTATGGAATGATGATCCGTGAACTTTGTTTTCTTAGCTTGTGTAACAGCCCGGCGACCAGCCACACAGATGCTGAAGCCCCGCTGCTCGTTACCAGCTTAATCACTACCCCCTTGTAGTGTTTTTGCCTCCGTAGTAATTCGAACCATGCACCCCGGGGATAAATACATGTTCAATGCAATCACTACTACCAATTGAGCTACTAGCTCAATTGGTAGTAGTGATTGCATTGAACATGTATTTATCCCCGGGGTGCATGGTTCGAATCACTACGGAGGCAAAAACACTACAAGGGGGTAGTGATTAAGCTGGTAACGAGCAGCGGGGCTTCAGCATCTGTGTGGCTGGTCGCCGGGCTGTTACATTAAAAGGCGCCTTTTAATGTAACAGCCCGGCGAGTAGCTCAATTGGTAGTAGTGATTGCATTGAACATGTATTTATCCCCGGGGTGCATGGTTCGAATCACTACGGAGGCAAAAACACTACAAGGGGGTAGTGATTAAGCTGGTAACGAGCAGCGGGGCTTCAGCATCTGTGTGGCTGGTCGCCGGGCTGTTACATTAAAAAAATAATGCCCTTTTTGGCTTTTGAAAAACGGGGTGTTACAATTTGGTATCAGAGCACGGCTTTAAATCTTCAAAGGGAAAGTGTATACTTGAGTCGTTAGTTCAGAGTCGGTTAGAACGTAGCTAGTGTTGAGTTAGTTCTAGTGTTTGTTCTGTGTCGGGTTATGAGTTAGTAACCGTTGGGTGAGATTTTCTGTTGAGACTCAGAATAGTGGGAGGCAAGGGAGTAAGCCTTATAACCGTCCTCAGCGCGGTAAAGGACCGGGCCGATCGGTGAATCAGGGAACCCGGGGAAAATCTGAGGGTAGTAAGGGGACTTGCTACAACTGTGGAGAAGCGGGGCATTTTTCTAATGAGTGCACGCAACCGAAGGTGGGAAACACCTGCTACAATTGCAAGAAGCCGGGACACTTTGCTAGAGATTGCAGAGCCCCGAAGACTGGGCCGTCGGCAAATGTGGCACAAGGCTCACAAGGTGCCAGACCTGCGGCAAAGGCACGTGCTTACTGTATGGGCACTGAGTTGAGTGGGCAGGCTAGCAATGCCATCCACGAGAGCTGTCACATCGCAGGTAATTCTTTAACTGCTTTGATTGACACGGGGGCAACCCACTCATTCATATCTTTGGCATGTGCAAATCGTTTGAGTTTGAATGTTTCTGTTCTTCCTTTTGATTTGAATGTTTTGACTCCTGCTAAGGATTTGGTAGTGAATACTGCATGTTTGCATTGTTTGGTAGTAATCCAGAATAGGGATTTTCTAGTCAATTTGGTGTGTCTACCGCTCTTATCTCTCGAGATCATTCTTGGGATGGATTGGTTGTCTTATCATTATGTGATTCTAGACTGCGCTCGGAAATTGGTTTTCTTTCCCGAGCCAGGTGTGCGAAGGTACTTGTCTGCAAATCGGCTTTCTGTGGTTATGTGTAACGGAGAACCGGAGATAGTTTCACTTGCTAGCTTAGGAGTGACGTCGGAGATCCGAATTGGGGAAATTCGAGTGGTTCAGGATTTCCAAGATGTGTTTCCATCGGAGATTCCAGCTTTTCCTCCGTGTAGAGAGGTGGAATTTTTTATTGATTTGCAACCGGGTACGGGTCCGATTTCGGAATCAGCTTATCGGATGGCTCCAGCTGAGTTGGTAGAGTTGAAAAGTCAGATTGAGGACTTGTTAGGTAAAGGTTTCATAAGGCCTAGTGTGTCGCCTTGGGGAGCACCGGTCTTATTGGTTAAAAAGAAGGATGGTAAGTCTCGTTTGTGTGTGGATTATCGGAAGCTTAATAAGGTGACTATCAGGAACCGATATCCATTGCCACGAATCGATGATTTGATGGATCAGTTGAGGGGAGCCTCAGTGTTTTCAAAGATTGACTTGAAGTCTGGTTATCACCAGATAAGGGTACGAGATGAGGATATTCAGAAAACGGCGTTTAGGACGCGGTATGGGCATTATGAGTTTTTGGTGATGCCGTTTGGAGTGACGAATGCACCTGCTATCTTTATGGCTTACATGAATCGGATATTCAATTCATTTTTGGACAAGTTTGTAGTGGTGTTCATTGATGACATTTTGGTGTATTCGAAAAGTGAAGAGGAGCATGAAGAGCATCTTCGCTTGGTTTTGCAAGTTTTGCGGGAGAAAAGGTTGTATGCTAACCCGTCAAAGTGTGATTTTTGGTTGGAAGAGGTGAATTTCCTTGGCCATGTTATATCAAAAGAGGGAATAGCCGTGGATCCAGCCAAGATTGATACGGTACTTTCATGGAAGCAGCCTCAAACAGTGACTGATGTGAGGAGTTTTGTCGGTTTGGCCGGTTATTACCGAAGGTTCATTGAAGGTTTCGCTAAGATTGTGGCACCGATGACACAACTTACGCGAAAAGATCAACCTTTTGCTTGGACAGAGAAGTGTGAGTTGAGTTTCCAGTTGTTGAAAGAACGGTTGACGACTTCACCAGTTTTGATGTTACCACAGTCGGAGGAACCGTATGAGGTTTATTGTGATGCTTCTCATCAGGGGTTGGGATGTGTGTTGATGCAACACAAGAGAGCAGTGGCTTATGCGTCAAGACAGTTGAAAGTGCATGAAAAGAATTATCCTACGCACGATCTAGAGCTTGCGGCCGTTGTTTTTGCATTGAAGATTTGGAGACATCATCTTTATGGTTGCACTTTTGTCGTGTTTAGTGACCATAAAAGCCTTAAGTATCTGTTCGATCAGAAAGAGCTTAATATGAGGCAACGAAGGTGGATGGAAACTTTGAAAGATTTTGATTTCACTTTAGAATACCATCCTGGAAAGGCTAATGTGGTAGCCGATGCTTTGAGTAGGAAGAGTGTGTCGGTTTGTTCGGCACAAATGGCTAGTCAACAAGAGCTGTTGAGAGAGTTTCGTGACTTGCACCTAGAGGTAGAGTTTGCTTTAGGGAATATGAGACTGGGTATGATTACCATCTCGAACGGTTTGTTGGAGGACATTGCAAGTTGTCAAGATGACAAGTTTCTCATGGAGAAAAGAGCTTTGATTGTTCGAGGAACCAACCGAGATTTCAAGGTGGGATCAGACAACATCTTGAGGTGTCAAGGGAGAGTGTGTGTACCCGAAGCTATGGACTTGAGGAACATCATTCTAGGGGAGGCACACAAGAGTAAACTTAGTATACATCCCGGAGCAACAAAGATGTATCAAGACCTGAGGCATGATTTCTGGTGGCCGGGTATGAAAAAGGATGTGGCTGAGTATGTGGCGGCGTGTCTGACTTGTCAGAAGGCGAAGATTGAACATCAGAGACCAGCAGGGATGCTGCAGTCGTTAGATATTCCCGAGTGGAAGTGGGATAGCATTTCTATGGATTTCGTCACTGGTTTACCTAAGACCAGGAGGAAGCATGATTCCATTTGGGTGATAGTGGATCGTTTGACAAAGTCCGCTCATTTTCTACCGGTAAGGATTACGGATACAGCAGCAAAGTTGACCGATATTTACATTGCTGAGATTGTGAGGTTACATGGGATTCCGTCGAGTATAGTGTCAGATCGAGACCCAAAGTTTACTTCACACTTTTGGAGGACTTTGCATGAGGCGTTGGGGACGAAACTGAGATTGAGTTCCGCCTACCATCCTCAGACAGATGGGCAGACTGAGAGAACAAATCAATCGTTGGAAGATTTGTTGAGAGCATGTGTGTTGGATGATCGTGGAAGTTGGGATGATGTATTACCTTTGATAGAATTCACATACAACAACAGTTTCCACGCGAGTATTGGAATGGCACCATACGAGGCTTTGTATGGGAGGAGATGTCAGACTCCTTTGTGTTGGTACCAAGATGGGGAGAGTATGATAGTAGGACCGGAAATGGTACAACAGACGACGGACAAGGTCCGAAAGATAAGGGCAATGATGAAGGTTGCTCAAGATCGACAAAAGAGTTATGCGGATAGGCGTCGGAGGCCTTTAGAGTTTGAGGAGGGAGATCATGTATTTCTCCGTGTTACCCCAACAACTGGTGTTGGAAGGGCTTTGAAAGCGAAAAAGTTGACTCCGAGGTTTTTAGGGCCTTATCAGATTACGGAGCGGATTGGGAAGGTAGCATATCGGATCGCGTTGCCACCGGTACTATCTTTGATTCATGACGTGTTCCATGTGTCGCAATTGCGGAAATATACACCGGATCCATCACATGTGATCACACCAGATGACATCCAGTTGAGGGATAATTTGTCATTCGAGGTTCCGCCGATCAAGATTGCGGATAGGAAGATGAAACGTCTGAGGACGAAAGAGATACCTTTGGTGAAGGTAATATGGAACGAAGCTACAGGAGATACTACCTGGGAGCTCGAGGGTAAGATGAAGGAATTATACCCCAGATTGTTTGACGATGTCTAAGTTTCGAGGAAGAAACTTCTTTTAGGGGGGTAGTATTGTAAGACCCAAGATTTCATTGTATAGTTGGTTTAAGGAATATTAGGGTTTCGATGTGTTCGTGTGATGAAACATCGTGTAATTATTAGCTTTTGCTGTAATTGAGCCGGTTTTGTGCTCATGCACTGTAATTGTACAGACTTTGGTTCTGTGATCCTGTTGCTTGAATAAGAAGTTATATGTGGTTTTAGAATAATAAGTTTTGGATTATTCTTGTTTTTGGAAAAACGAGTAGGATTTTACCCGTCGTTGTAAAATCTTATTGCGTCTGTTTTGAGTGAGGTTTCGGATGGAAATTTTATATATCTGCGCGAGTGAGGATATATTCTGATAATAATTTTCTAAGGTATGGAAGAAAATTACAGTCGCGGAAAAAGATTCGGCGATAAGTTTTGGAATGGAAAAACGTTGGACGTCCTTTCCGTAGGTTTTATGTTTTTGTGATTTACGTTCGTCGCGGCGCGCGAGAACTGAACGTGTGAGCGTTTCCAAGAGGTGTTGAGGTTTATCTCAAGTGGGTTTGTTTTGGTTTGATCCAATGGCTAGGGTTTTGTCTTGGCATTTTGTCTTTTGATCCAATGGCCATGTGTGAGCAAGAGCCTTGTAATAGTAAGGAGGTTTAGTGGCTTGGTCACTTAGAAAAACATCACCAAATCATCTCATTCTTTCTCTCTTTCACGTAGACTCCATTACTTTCTTTCCAACCTTCACAAATTTTTCATTCTTCACCATTTCACTCCATTTCAAGCTTTGGAGCTTTGAGGAAAGTTGTAGAGAATCACTTTCTAAAGGTAACCCTCTCTTCTCATCTCTTAGGTTGGTAGACTTATAGAGTTTAAGAGTTTTTGGGTTTATGTTCTCATGAGGGTTTGTTAGAAAATGTTACTTTACATGGTTTTGTTCCATGAATGTTGTTCATGAGGTCTAGAGAAGCATGTTTAGGCTTTGTTGGTTGTTTTCCATGAGTTGGTGAAAAATCTCATGAGAAAAGTTAGGGTTTTGGTTAGTTTATGTATTGATCAATTACATGAGGTTATGTTGTAAGGTTTTGAAAAGAAAAGTTGTCTTTGAACCTTTGGGCGAAAGGGAAATGCGTTGTATGGTTTTGTTTTGGAAAATCCGATGAAAAATATTTTGAGGTTTATGAAAATATTTCCTAAGTGTTTTTGGGTGGTGTTTTGGGGTCAAAATGGTTTAAAACTATTGTGACATGTGGTGTCGCTTTGTACTTTGAAAACATGTTTGAAAATGATTACCGGACGGTTAAGGCCCGTAATAAAACTTGTGCTTGGGTTTGGTTTTGATTTTGGAAATGAAAATCAAATAACTTGCACTCGAAGCAACCAACCTGCTTTCGGAAATGTGTTGCTTGCTTATGAAAATGGTTTGCTTTTATGCCTTAAAAAGATGTTGGGAATTAATAGAATCAAACTAGGCTTGGGGTGGAAAAGGTGGTGTGAGTTGCTGTCTTGTGCTGTCATGACAGGTGCAACTCGCTGAGCGAGTTGTTACTCGCCAGGGCGAGTGTCACAGGTCCTGACAACACGCCAGGGCGATCTCCAGAGCGAGTGAGACCAGTACTCTCTGCCTTCACTCGCCATCAACTCGCCAGGGCGAGCTCTGAGAGTTGAAATTTTGGATTCTGATTTCTAAACTTGGTTTTTAACTTTCTAATCCCTTTTTATTAATTTATGGAAGTGGTGGGGATTGGAAACGAGTTTTTCGGGTACTCGGAAAGTACGTAGCTTATAACGCAAGAAAACGGCCATTTTGCATTTCAAATTATTTAAGACTTTTGACAATTGTTTTGGGTCCTAAAAATAGTATAAATAACTCATGGTGGTTGATCAATACGGTAGTTTTTGGCATAGTATCCGAAAGAGTCGTTTTTCCTTAGAAAGCCTTTGGTTTTTGGGGTTTTAGAGTCCAATTCATTAAGGATTGATTGGATATGGTTTTGATTGAATACTTTGCTTGTTTTAGGAAGCGAGTAAGTGTTGTGTGATCGTGTGATAGTTGAGTGCTTGATGAGGTAAGGGCTCCACTTTATTTCCGTCTTTCGAAATGGTTACGACATGCTCTGTTTTGCTGTTATGCATTTGCTGTGTGCTTGGCATGTTTGTACTTATGTATTCTCGTTGATGAGATCGTGGTTATAAATTAAAAGTGCAACTTACATATGATTAGGAAAATGTATGCATGTTGTGACGACTTGTGCATAGGCTTTAGGCTATGTGATTGTTTGCATGAGCATATATGAATGCGTGCGTCTGATGGGACTACGCGAGGATTTTGTCTTGTGTGACTATCCTGTATATGCCAAGAGAATATATGCCATGCATTTCATAGTTGCGTGCCTAGGTGTATGTCTGTGTGACTTTGCCTACGTACCGGGCGTTTGACTGTGTGGCTTCGCCAAATCCCTCTGGATTTATATTGAGTTGGTGTATGTCTGTGTGACTTCGCCTGGTGTTTGTCTGTGTGACTTCACCTGCCTTGTGTGGCATTTTAGTGCGGGTACGTATATTTCTGTGTGGCTTTGCCTACCCCACGACTCTTCGAGGAGAGGTTAATTTTCCGGAAAATCATGCATGTGGCAGCCAGTGATTGGTGTCACATTCATTGTAGAAGTCTGCATTAGGCTTGGTGTGCATTTATTTATATAAGCCCGTTGGTGGGAACTACTTTTGAGATTAAGAGCTTTCTCTTGTGTTTGTGGAAATATTTGTTATGTGTACAATTTTTCGCACCGGATATATATATATATACTTGTATTTTGTGGTGACCCTTTTCTTTCATTTGCGGGCTCATCCCACCCAGATGATGGGTTAGGTCGTGGCGACGACGGTGGCTGTTCCAGACCCCAGTGAGCGGTTGGAGTTGTAGCCTAGAATAGTTAGACTATGCGCCGGTGTGTTTTGTGCACCGTGTTTTTTGGTTAGCATAGGATTTCTAACTTGTTTTGATACTTAGACTTGGATTGTAATTATTCAGGAATACACTTTGCTTGTCGAAGCACCTTTTGGTAATGAGTTCTTTTGTATATTTGAATGCCGGTTCATTTATAAAACTATTATGCGCACTCTGAGTGTTAGTTGAAAAAGAAAAAAAAAATAATGCCCTTTTTGGCTTTTGAAAAACGGGGTGTTACAGCTTGTCTCGTGGATCTGGTGGATACACAACAACACAAGATTAAATAGGAAAAAATATGTCAGTAACTAAAATAGATCTAATAAATGAAAAATAAGAACAATCGCCTAAAATTTTACATGTAAATATTAATTTCAGCAGATATGTCCCTCCCAGAAATACCATAGTTTATATATATGAATCATTGATAAAGAGATAGATAATAGTGAAAGATCGATTTACTGCTATGTGCAATTGCAAGATATATATAATCAAAAGAGAAGGAAAAATGAGGATTGCATATTTGGGGAAGCGCCGCCGGCATGTGTTCCAAGTGAACACGAGTATGTATTTATAAGAAACACGCTAGAGTAGGGTTTTGTGATAGGTCAAACATAAATGGGCTACAAGTTTTATGGGCTGCTAGCTGTACGCGGGCTATGCACTTAGCCTTGGACGATGGAGAGTAATGTTGAACTTATGATGTAAATGGTATGCTAGTTTTATGGGCCTTAGTCCAATCCAAAATAGTTTCCCCCTAAGTCCTTGCTATGAAGTATAATCTTTTGTGATAATTATTTTGTAAATTTAAGAATTTAGCTATTTCATATCATAATATTATATTATATAAAAAAGAAATTCATATTTTTTGTTGACTACTTACATGTATCTTAATATTTATAAAGTTATGTACCAAAAAAAAATATTTAAAAGTTACTGTATTCTTATACTTGTATCGTACCATATTCTTGTATTTGAATCGAACCAATGCAATTTAGCTCACAAATATTATTTAACAATGCTGGTTTTATCTTGGAAATTTACTTTTCACAAGTGTACTAAGTGATGAGTTTGTATCACATATTTTTGTGATTAACTTATGACTACTACGAGCATTCACATTGGAAAGATCCAATTTTAGATACTTAAATGGATGTTATGTGTACAGATTATTCATTTATAATTTTTAAATAATTAAATAATAGTATTTAATAAAGACTCGATCTTCTCAATTCAACGCCTCAAAAAAACTTAATAAATGACACCCATGAATAATTTTATATCATCCATCAAAACTCAATTTCACTATATTTCCATTTTTTAATATTAAAAAGGGGAAATAGCCATTTTAATCCCTCAATGTGCAACTCGTTGTTATTCTAGTCTCTTACCGAGGAAAAACTACTAAATAGTACCTGAATCTGCATTCTGTTAGTCAGTTTAGTCTCTGCTGTTAAGTTTGACCATTAACTCAACAAAAATGTTGATGTGATTTTCTTGCTGAGTTGGCACGAGGGACGGGAAAACAGTCCCTGAACGTGCAACTCGCTGTCATTATAGTCATTGATTCAAGAAAAAAATACAAAATAGTCGTTAACTCTGCAACCCGTCAGTCATTTTGGTCCCTAGCTAATGTAACACGTTTCAAGGATATGTGGCACGAGTTAACACATTTGTGAGATAAGTGGATGAATGATGTGACTAAAAACTAAAATAAAATTACTTTTTTTTCTCTTTATTTCTTCATCTTCTTCCTCTCATACTTCATCTTATTAATTTCTTTATTTTTTTTATTGTAATTCAATTCTCTTGAGTTTGATGAAAAGTGAAAACAATATAGACCGATGGACAAAATAATAAAATTTCTGAGACATAATGGTAGTTATACATTCAAAAAGTATATTTTAATGTTTTATATAACATACTCCTACATTTGTTTTTAAAAATTAACTGTATTTCATATTTCATACTTGTACTTGTACCTATGCATGATAGGTGATTAAAAGCACGGTTCTTCAATTGAGAGCTTTATTTATTGAGGCTTCTTGCTGAATCTTGCTATGAGGAAATTCAAACAGTAGAATCCTCAAGGCTTTTGTTGTGCACAACTAGTAACAAAAGGAAATAATAACGAAAGCAAACAATGATGAACACACAAAAAGTTTGACAACGAAGTTCTTTGTAGGTATGTTCCTGACCGTAGAATGCGTTACAGCCCGTTTCTATTAGATGAATGAACAAATTAGGATTTCAGTGTTACAAGCAGTATTTTTATTGATTCTAATTCGCTCTGCTAACTCGGCTCTTCGTCCGCGCCCAGCCTCTTTCTGATACATCTGAGTCATACTCAACAATTTTGTTAAATTTTATACCCTTAGTGATGCAAGTTTGGTATTTTACTTTTTATATCTTAAACAGCATCCAAGATTCTTAGTTGTTAAGAAGCTTATACTGTACGTGCAACAAAATATTATATGCTCAAATCAAATGCTTTACAAGTGAGTAAAGTATGATACCAAACGTTCAGACCAATAAGAATCAAAAGAGATCAAATTCTCTGCAAGATTCTCAAATAAAAATTTGTACCCTTTTCCAACAACATAAAATTGAAAACAAAAATAATAAAGTAGTATATGTTTTAGTCCCTTAATTTCAATGTCATTTCTTTATTGTCACCACAATCACTATTATTCTACATAATATGGCTGTGTTCAAGAGAAAACTTGTAGTGCATTCTAGTGGCCAAACCAATCCATTAGTTTGGTTAGCTGCTATAATCTGCACAATTTTTGCTATAGCTGTGATTATTATTGGAATTATAGTTTTCATTGGTTACATAGTGATTCATCCAAGAGTACCTATAATAAGTGTCACTAGTGCTCATTTAGACCTTCTAAGAAATGATTATGCTGGTTTACTTCAAACTCAATTAAGCATTGTTGTGACTGCTACTAATGGAAATGCAAAAGCTCATGCACAATTTTCTGAGATAACATTTAGTCTTAGCCTTCGAGGTCAAGGAATTGCTGTGCTTGTTGCTGATTCGTTCGATGTGCCGAAAAATAGTTCAAACAATCTTCGATATGTTGTTCAATCATCACCGATTCCGTTAACACCTGAACAAATGGATGAAGTTGACGAATCTCGGAAAAGAAATGAGATTAGTTTTGATTTTAAGGGTGCTGCAAGGACAAGATGGAGGATAGGTCCTTTTGGTTCTGTTAAATATTCTTGTCATTTGAATTGCAACCTCAAGTTTCATCCATCAAATGGTAGTTATATACCCTCCAAGTGTTCCTCCAAATCAAAATAATTCTTTGTTACACATAGGTTCACCTCCTCTTCTTTTTTCTATTTTGTTTTGTCTTAATCATTCAATTTTTGGAGGAAAGAAGTCTAGATATTCTACAATTTGACCGAAAAGTAAGTAAAGTTTAGTTAATGATTGTTTTAGTCAGAATTTAAGCTCGGGTTATTTAGAATGATTTGTTCTCAATTAAAGTTTATTACTAATTATTACTTAAGTCTTTTGTTAATTTTCTCCTCATTATGTTCAGCTTCTATATTTGGTTTTTTTTTTTTTTTTTGCATTAATCATCTATTCATCTATTTTTTGCATTTTTTGATATTTTTTTTGCCATTTGAGCTAAGACTTGTATTGTAGACAACATATAAAAATTAATTTAATAATTTAATAATACTATATAAATGATATATTACATTAATAAATTTATATTACTATCTTATATATAAATTTTATTATTATTAAGTACGTAATTTTATGTCAATTAGCGTATCAATCATAAGTTATCGGTCAAAAGCTAAAGCTATAAGTTAGCATAAGTTAATCACAAAAATTTGTGATACAAACTCATCACTTAGTACACTTGTGAAAAATAATATGAAATTTCCAAGACAAAACCAGCATTAATGGATTAAAGTTCCAAGAAACTAAGATTGCTAAGTATGAAAAACGAAAACACAAAAGTACAATAGCTTTTGTATGAAATTTCCAAACCTCAAACCTAAGGTACTATCTGTCCAATACTTGAGAGAAAACCAACTTTAGAACATACGGTAGATGTTTGCAAGGCATCATATTAAAGGAAAAACAATTTACATGAAATGGAAAAGGGATTGTTGCACATATTTTTCCTAGTACAGAAAAGAACAGCTGTTATTGTAGACATATTCTTCCTACCTATTTAATAAACGAATATCATGTACCGAAAATTTTCTACTATGGAATCTCGGTCAGTTATTTCTACCGCACACAGTCAAGATCATCAAGATCAGATTGAATGTTGAATGGTGGAAATTTCAACCGGACTTGCTCCGTTGAAAATCTCAATTTGCCTATTTGCTGAAAGTTAATCGGTCCATCTGAGCATATTATGGTAAAAACCTACTTGGTTAAGGTAAAGTACAATCCCTGTTGTTTTGTAAGTACAGCTTAAATCGTAAAATACTAAACATACATTTGATATGCTAGGGTTCAGATTCAAAATTGCAACTCTCCACTTCTCAACATTTAGTGTCTATGAGTTTTGCCGCTATACTCCTTGAATCCAGATAAAATAGAACAATCTCTGTCTTTTCATTTAAACAAAAACTGAATACAACAAAATTTCCCAACATAGGACATATGACTCACAGCATGATACCATCACAAAACATTCTTAATGTGTAAGGGTGATACTAAAACTGAATCAAACAAACAAACACTTAAAATGAATAATAATTAGCAACACATTTTTCTGTCATGAAACATTTCAAATTAATTATAAACATTTACAATGATACGAAACAAGAACACCTTGTGATAGGGAAAACACAAGAATTAAGACTTATGTTACTTAAAGTAAGTCAGTAACAGTTAACCATCCCAAGTTGTTGGGTCAATTGAGCGAACAAGATACCTTATCTTCGAGCTAATATGAATAGATTCTGATGTATGTAAAATCACATTTTGATACAAAGAAAGTGAGTAAAAAGTAAAAACAGTCTGCAGCAAACATAAGTGGCTGGTCAATTGTTTCTAATGATAACTTCACTCTGGAGTTACTTTACCTTCAGAATGTAATCACGCAGATACTCACAGAAATTTAAAGCTTAGAGTCAAAAGTAAGTTAAAACAAAATGAAATTGAATCTGGACTTCCTTAAAAGCTAGCTGTGAAAGAACTAGAACCGGGTAACTGAATACTAGCAGAAGTGAGAATTGGGAACCCTATAAATCCAAATTCCTACCATAGCACCGCTTCCGAGATAAGACGACATAGAAGCTACACTCTGATATTTTACTGGTAGCTACCACTAGTTGGTTTAGCTGGTAAGTACCATAGCACTTTGCTTCACATGCTTAGGTGTGATTCCTGCTAACAACAATCCTAATTAGTAGGCTATATATAATTTACTACCGTAACCCCCGCCAAGGCTTACAGCTTTCCAGGACTGGGAGTTCGGTAGCTTTTAAACGTTACACTAAACTATTCCTAACCGTAAAAAACTGACTTGAAAGTTGAAATGTATTGTTTCCTCTTCTGAGCATACAGTGTAAGTTGGCTCAGTATGGGAAAAATATGAATAACTGATGACAGTTATCAGTTGTCAACCAAAAATATCTAAACAAGCTAAAAACACAAAAGTGAAATGTATCACATTCCTTGTAGCAAATTATTGTGCACCAGTGAAAAATAAAATAACTACAACCATATTCCAAAACTGTGAACCCTTCTCATAAAAGAGTAAACTTCAACCAAGTTAAATTTTGAAAATTAAAAATAAAAACATTTTGACATTTAATATCGATGGACAGCTTGCATCAAGATATCAACATCTTCTGGTGCTAGATAACATGCTTAAGAAATGAATGCACAATGAAAGGCAAAGACAAGGGAAATAATTGGAGATTAGTAAATCATGATGCCCTTGCTTCCAAACAGATAACATGTCTGTTTCATAATTGGAGATTAGCAAATCATGATGCCCTTGTCTTTCACAAGGCTAAGTTTTGAAAAACAAATACCTTCCTTTCCAAATCCACTAAATGATTTCAAACATTTCAGGCAGTGAGACTTTTTATAACCTTCCACCCCCATGTTCCTAACAAGTAACAGAAATTATATTATATATAAGAAGTACTCTGATATCTATCTGGAGTTAGCAAGTGAGGTATAGAGTTTACAAAATGTAAACCTCCAATTCCTCTACAATCTCATTTCTCTCGGCATTCCAAGATCAATGAGAATAATTTACCAGGATTTTACTCCTTCAAAGATGCCCTTTTCATCAACTCGTTTCTTTCAATGTGGAGCTTGGATTCCCCACATGCCCAGCAGCAGACATCTCGATCGTTACCTGAGTGGCTTGATAGTGGGTGACCGAAAGGATCTTACATAGGATCTAATGCCAAATTAAAGAGGGTTGGATCTCTCTCCCAAAAAGCTAGCTCAAAGAATGAAGATGCCCAAGCACAATTGAGTTATTGAGCTTGGTACGAGGGCAATATGGTGGATGGTCTCATGGATAGGCTCTAATGCCATTTCAGATTACTTGAGATCTATGTAGTCAATGACAGATGGCGTAGCGTAGCAGACGAGTGACAAAATGCTATAGTGGTGCGGCTGCTACGACTAAGTCTAGGGGAGAGAAAGAAAAACAGGGGCAAAAAAGAGATTTGATAGCACATAGAACAGGGGAGAGAACATTGTGCCGGAGTCAGCGGCAGGTACATCGAAGTTGACAAAAGACACACCCATGATGCACAGAAGCAAACGTCAAAGATAGGAATGTCATAGAGAAGAAGAAATGAGGGAATTTCTGTCTTTTCGCAATAAAAAGTGGGCATATGTGTCTTTTTGCAATTAAAAAATGAGGGCATTTGTGCCTTTTTGTGATTAATAAGCGGGCTTTTTGTCTTTTCTATTTTCCTTCACTGTTGCATTCATCTTCTCCGCAATTTTGGCACCACGCGCAGTGTTACGGTCACAACCCGCAACACATAACCATGCCACAGCAACTACAAATTTTGGGATTGAAAACAATTTGTTCTGACAATATCGGTTTGTAAGGTGACGGGTGTCCTTTGTAAACTCTTTAGATTTCATCTATTTCCGATGTGGAACTTAGATTTTTCTCAATGATTGGATGGCGCAAAATTCCTTATACCAAGTTATATTTTAAAGATGGTCAACGAAAATGATAAAAATATGAAGCACAAAAAAGTCTAAAATCTTGTTATTCAATATAACCAAAGATCGAGTTTTTTTCCTAAGCACAACACCACCCAAAAGCCAAAAATATCCAAACCTGCTCTTTTCTCCCTTAATTATCCTCCCCAATTATTTATTCTCCTATTCCTAGTGGCCCTAACGTGAACTGCTAGCTAGTGTTGTTTATCAGTCACCAAACAATAGACAGAACAAAAGATTGTGTTGTAACTTGTAATTCAGTTACTTACACTATATTGTTTACAGGTGCTGGCCCTAAATGTGCACCAAATGCACCTAGCTTATATAAGTGAAACAGGAGTCAAGCACAGGTTGTGCAGCATCAGCAACCACAAGAGATTAAATGGAAGGAAAAAATGGATTTATCTCTTCAAATGGGGGGCTGGTATGCAATCTATCCATGTGGAGCTTGCCACATGTGAATCTTGCAAACGAACACACCGACAATACGAGAAATGACTTGTCTGAGCAAGGCATCTCTCAATTAAAAGTTTATTGAAACCATCGTTCTAAATGTGTACAACTAACAAAAATATACCTTTTCTAGGAAAAGATATTGCAAAGATATATACCTTGTTCAAGCAAGATATATTTCTCTAATCATAATGTCCTGGCAAAAGAAAATCAGTCACTGATGGAGCTATATCATTTAACACTTCAGTTTGAATGATTGTAGTGGACCATCAAATCATGGCCTCATCTATCCATAATAGAAGTATAAAACATGATAGAGCAATAGTATGATGAACTTTCATTCAAGTCTTTATGCATTATAAAATTTCCATGTAGGAGAATGGAACCAGCAGAATCAAGTTGCAGCTTGGTTGCTGTACTAACTTTCATGAACAGTACTGCTTTTACCACAAAATATCAACAAAAAATTAGGGAGATATTTCTAGGAAGACTGACAATCATTAACTCAGGTAATATTACTTGTTTTATAATATGATAATTCTGCTATGAGCAGTGAGCCCTTAACTCAAAATCTGCATGAAAATCAGCTACAATTCATGAACGCATGTTCATCTCAAGTAGTAGAGCGTGACCGACCTCAAAAATATCAAAATAATTCGTTATATGGAGAAGATAACGAATTATACTGAAAAGAAACCTAGTGCAACAAAAAGTTGTCAACGAAAGGCTACCATGGAGTTGGAATGATAAAATTTGTAGAACACTGTTTCCAAGGCAAAGCCAAATCAAGAAAAGCAAAAGTCACCTGTCTTTGACACGAGAGGCACCAACAATGAAGTGTAAAACTATAGTAAAACATAGAGAAAAGAAAAAAATTTCTAGATTACAACTTGACTTGAGCTTTCCACCTCCTGTAAATAGTATCAAATCTGTCTCTTACACTTCTACCCTCCTTATAGAACACTTCCTTCAACTTGGTCATTGTAGGTTCATATATGATGATCCTTTTATCCAGCATTTCTTCAGCAAACCTTCTGGCCTCTGACAGTCTTTTCAATTTACAAAGACCAATAAGCAACATATTTGCACTCACATCAAGTGCACCAACATGAGTTTCAACCATGCAACTCCAAATCTCAAGTGCTGTATCTGGGTCATCACAATTAAACAACATTTCGATGGCCACCGCACAATTAGAAGCTGTAGGAGGCCACTCGTTCTTGATCATCTCGGCAAAGAACTGCTCCATTTCACGAACCTTTTTGTTCTTTACCAAGCACTCGAAAATCATGTTATACGTCAAAGAGTCGGGAAAAGCGCCGTGGAGAACCATCTCATCGAGCAAGCGAAATGCATGATCAATCTCGCCATTGTTGCAAAGCAACCCAATCATGGCATTGTACATGATCAAATTAGGCAATAATCCACTAGCAACCACGACATCCCACATCGGGATGGCATGAGCAGCATCATTCCTTTTAACAAAAACATCAAGAGCATTGGTAAAGAATTTCAAACCTGGAAAGCAGTCATGTTCCTTCATAACTTTAAGAAACGTCACAACCTCGTTAAACTGCAAAGCGCGAAGTAGAGTCATCAAAAGTGCGTCGTAAGCCGCTACATTGTCCTGACTCCAACCAATACGGATCACCATCTCACCAAAAGTACTCATAGCTTTAGCAGCATTGCCTTCTTTCTCCCATCCTTCCAACAATATCGCAAAACTATCCCCATCCACATCAACCTTCCCCTTAACCTTCTCAAAAAACTCCATAGCCGCCGATGTTTGATTCTCTTCGCGACAAATCGCACTAAGCAAAGAATTAACCGCCACAACATTCTTCTCAACATCATACCTATCCATCACATCAAAACTCATAACAGCCTCATTAATCCTACCAGCCATACAATAACTTTGAAAAACCGAAACAAAGGTGGGCAAAGACAGCACACCTTCCTGTTTCATAGTCCTAACAGCATCCCACATGGGCTCGAAAAGCTGATTCCGGCCCAATAAATCAACCATCAAGTTCCACGCATGGGCCGAGTGTTTTCTCAAACGTCCGGCCCAGCGGAAAAACTTGATGGCCGAAGAAGGGTAATTGTAAGAAAGCTTAAGAACCTCATGAACACATTCTTCAGAAGGATGAATCTTTGAAGAGGATAAAGCCGAATCGATATCCTGAGGGGATGTTCGTGTAAGAAGATTGCAAAGGGTTCGAGCAGTTGATGAAACATTTGGGGTATCAAGATGTGATTGAAATTGGTTTGATTGATTATTATTATTATTATTATCGGGTTTACGAATTGGGGTTGAATTTCTATTAGGGTTTTTGGATTTGGATGGGTATTTTGCAATTTTTGTTGGTCTAGGTTTTTTTGATACTGATTCCATGTTAAAATTGATGAATAATAATTAACTGAAAATTAATGATGGATTTGGAACAGAACATTGAATGTTGGAAATTGAATCAGAGGAATATTATAGTACCTGAAACTGAGAGTTCGAGAATTGCGGTTTTGTTTGATCAGAGTTCAGTCGAATGATATGATTACTCACGTCACGGAAGGAATTGGAAGAAAAGGTACAGAATCTAGAGGTTGAATTCTTGATGCAATTTCATGTTATCTATAAATGGGACTTCTGTTCTGGGATTTTCTGGCCCAAAATCATAAACTTTCAAAATTACCATTGAATAAAAATAAATAAAAAATCCTATTTTTTTTAGGTCTTGGTAAGGAAATAATTTATTCAAAAAGTTAAACATTCAATTTTCAATGTGTTGGCTTCACATATTTTTACAATTTTTTGTATAAAATCTTACTATTTAAAGGCTTAAAGAGCGGTTCGTGAGGTCAAGAACAAGCACGCTAAAAAGAAGTTTTTCCATCGAGATTAAATATTCAAACAAGAAAGGAGATAAGAGCGAATAGTTTTCGACTATTATCGAAGAGTAGTTACCACTACATGCAGCACACACGCAACTATCTATATTTTCAGTATCGTGCTGCAGATGGGATTGTGCTGAAGCTATTTGTCCTTTTCTGGGATTGTTTGTTGGTGCGATTTTCTGTTTGTCCCCATATTTGGGCACATCTGAATTTAAAGAGCAAAAATTGAAGAAAATCAGGTCACACATTGTACCACAATAGAAGCCATCGTGCCATGATGGGAAGAGGTAAAAAAGAAAAACAAGCCCATCTTGCTACGATGAGCACTATTGTGACATGATGCAGTGTGAAATCCATCCCAAGAAACTCTATAAATAGAGCATTTCGCCGCTATTATTCACATTTATCTCATAAATGAACTTAGAAGTGAAATCCATCCCAAAAAACTTTATAAATAGAGCATTTCACCACAATTTTTCACATCAATCTCATAAATGAACTTAGAAGTGAAGTTGGGAGATCAAGGAACATTCAAGGAAGGCAACTCCCACCATTGGGAAGAGTTTGTCCAGCGTTTCTAAGGTTACTTCTTATGTGTAATTTTCTAATTTCTTTTTGTTAATTACAAATTATGAGTAGCTAAATTCCTTAGATTAGATTGAGTAGATGAACTCCCTTAATACTATTTGATATGTAATTTGGCTGTTAAATTCATTGCAATTCAATTTATTGTTATTTGGTTATCTTTATGCTTCATGTTATATTCAAAGGTAGACGTACTCTATTAATTGTTTTCAAGAATTTATTTGTCTATGAGAGTAGCTCTTAAAACTCGACCTAAGATAATCATGCAACCACCACCCGCTAGAACGCATGAGGTTGTGACGAGATTAGGAAATAATAAAGTTTTTCCGGTTTCATTGAACTAACGAACACTAAATTAATGCTTTCATATATTACACTTTGTATGAGAATAACGAGCGTGTTTAGTGAATAGGATAATGGTGGAGACTAGAGATGACTCATTACTTTATTAGGGTTAGTTTATCTTGATAATTGAACTATTGCAATAGATAGTAATAACGAAATTACCAAATAAGGTTGGGGGAGAGATTCGAAATAACCTAAGCATCTTTCTCAACTTACTTTCTTCTCAAATACTTTCTTTTTCAAATCAAATAGAAAAATCTCCCCAATTTACTCTTTTCTTTCTACTTCCTAGATCATTCTAATTTCTTTGTTACATGATTCTTGTGGAAACCAATTTATAAATTTTATTATTCGACAACAATCTCGGTTATACTTGCCAAAGTGACAAATCGTCCATCAAACTATCAGGGGCGGAGCCACTCATGGGCCGGGTAGGGCCATGGCCCGCCCCAACTTTCAATTTTTTTATTTTTTGTAGGTGTATTTAAATATTTTTGTTGTATCATGTATGGTATATATTACTCTTTGTAAATATTAAACAATAACATGTTGTGTTCCAGTGGTTGTGGAGCGCGCCCAAGCATTGCGATGATGCAAATTCGATCCTCATGTTGCACATTTTATCATTTTAATGCGATTTTAAACAGAAAAACTATAAAATTGCAGCAAATGGGACTTGAACTCTGGTCCCATAAATAGAATTAATACAACGAACCACTACATTACAAGTAAAGTAATAAATTATAACTTTTATTCTAAACATATTACTTCATTTTATAAAGAAGAAAATATTTTTTAAAAAATTTACGGCCCTCCCCGGAAAATAGGTCTAGCTCCGCCACTGCAAACTATCATACACTGGACACCAATCTTACAATGACAAATAATTCAATAATGGAACTAATTATACAATATTCGTTTTACTATAAAAAAAAAACACGACGTCGCCACCCGTTTGTAAGCACAGGTATTATAATAGTTTAAATCAAATGACATCTCCTTTATGTATCAGTCAGCTAAAAAGAAATTAAGGAAAGAGAATATTAAATGTAAATAAAAAATAGAATATGACATAATAAAATTAGTTGCACCGATAAGAAGAGTCTTATATATTACAAATAGTATATATAATTATCAGACGATTCAGATGCATTGTCTACAGGCAGTCTGATTGCACCAAATTTAATGGCGGAAACATGAGTGACTGTCAATGGCCACAACCACTAGGGATGGCAATTCACCCATACCCAGCGGGTACCCGCAAAAAATACCCACAATGGGTAGGGTAAAAACCCGCACTATGGGTATGGGCATGGGTATGGATAATTACCCACAAAAATGAGTGGGTATGGGTGTGGGTGCGGGTACGGGTACCTTAGTACCCACCCCGCTTACCCGCACACATATATATATATATAATATGGCTAAACTACACATTTGATCCCTTACGTTTATTTTAGGTTTCAATTTGGTCCCTTACGTTTAAAAAGTTTCAATTTGGTCCCTTACGTTTATTTTAAGTTTCAATTTGGTCCCTTCCGTCAGTTTTTGCACATGTGGCAGACAGTTTGCTTACGTGGCAGACGGTTTGCACACGTGGATTGACACGTGGACACCTGGACACGTTGACACGTGTCCAATTGAAACAGTGGAATCTGACGGAAGGGACCAACTAATGCAAACGTTGATAACGTAAGGGACCAAATTGAAACTTTTTAAACGTAAGGGACCAAATTGAAACCTAAAATAAACGTAAGGGACCAAATATATAGTTTAGTCTATATAATATCTATAAAATTAAAGAGCTATTTATATAATGTATAAAATTAAGGAGCTATTTTTAGAAACAATCATAATGATTATGACATATATATAAAGATAATATATTCACTCTCATATTTGTTATACAAAGAAGAAAAAAACAACGTACAATAAACCCTAGTAGCTACCAACCACTCAACTCAAAGTCTCAAAGCTTGCTCTCTCTATTGTGGTAAGTCTCTCTTTGGCCATCTTCTCCACAATGTTTCTATTATTTATTTATTTACTTGGAGAATAGTATAGAAGATTTTTATTTATGTAAATTTGATTTTTCATGCGTGTTTGCTTTAGTGTTGACATTGTGTAGGAACCTTTCTATTTTTTTTACTTTGTGTAGGAAACTTGTTATGGCTTTGTATGAGTGTATTGGTGCTTTAAAGTTTTTTATTGGTTTTAGGCTTGTTAGTTAAGTGTTTATTGGGTTTGGTGTTAAAATAAAATTTTAGGGGATGTATTAGATCTAGAATATGAAAGACTATTTTAATTAAAAAAAAGTTTGAAAATTTTAAAAGACTTTGTGAGATCGTATTGACAATGTAAGATTTTAAAATTCATTATTTCTTACTTTATTTGTAGGACCTTAAAATTTTACATGGAAGTACAAAAGGAATTTGAAAGTAACCCCACTCCATCACAACCTCAAAGTGCACCGATTGATAATGTGGATAAGGATCAATTGCAACCCCCAACTGATAATCTTCCTATTGCCAGTGATGGCAATAATGATGAATTGAACGACAAGAAAAGAAAATCATCTGATGTTTGGAACCACTTCAAGAGAAAATTAGATAATGGACAAGAAAAGGCTATATGCAATTATTGCAGCAAGGCTCTGACTGGTAGAAGAACTGATGGAACACACCATTTAAGTCTACATTATCAGAAGTGTAAGAGAAGGCCATTTAAGGATATAAGACAAGCAATCTTGTTGAGAGAACAAAAGAAGATAGATGGGTCATCTACTTATTTAAGTAACTATCATTTTGATCCAGAAAAATCAAGAGAAGACCTTGCTCATATGATCATACTTCATGAGTATCCACTTTCAATAGTGGATCATATAGGATTTAGAACATATTCTGAAGGTCTACAACCTTTGTTCAAGGTTCCTAGTCAAAACACAATTAAATGATATCATCATGATGTTTCAAAATGAGAGGGGAAAGATTATGGGACATTTAGACAAGATTGGGAGTAAGATTGCTCTAACAACCGACATGTGGACAGCTAGCAACCAAAAGAAAGGGTTCATGGTCATTACAGCTCATTACATTGATAATGATTGGCATATGCAAAGTCGCATATTGCGGTATGATATTTAAATTTTGCAAACTTTATGAATTACATATAGTTTCTTTGGCATTGTGTTAACGTTTTTAAATTTTTTTTGCAAAATAGGTTTGTGTATGTAGAATGTCCACACACAGCTGAAGCTCTTTCAAAAGTTATGGTAGAGTGCATGATGGATTGGAATATTGATAGAAAATTATCAACCATCACTTTGGATAATTGCAGCACTAATGATTGTCTTGCTGGTATGCTGTTAAGCAAACTTGATTGTTCTACTCTTATACTTGATGGTCAATTATTTCATATGAGGTGTTGTGCCCATATTCTAAATTTAATTGCTCAAGATGGTTTGAGTGTTATTGGAGGTGGTATAGAGAAGGTTAGGGATAATGTTTCTTTTTGGACAGCCACACCCAAAAGAGAAGAAGCCTTTAGAGAAGCAGCCCGTCAAATAAAAATTCCCATCACAAAGAAGCTTGCTCTTGATTGCAAAACTAGATGGAACTCTACTTATCATATGCTTGTTGTTGCACTAGAGTATAAAGATGTTTTTATTCGTTTGAAATCAAAGCCTTTGTATTCATCTTTGCCTACAACAAGTGAGTGGGAGATTGCAAAACAAATATGTAGTAGGTTACAAGTCTTCAGTCGTGTAACTGAGATGTTTTCAGGTACACAATATCCCACAACAAATATATTTTTTCCTTTGGTTTGTGAAATAAAACTCTCTTTGAAACAATGGCAGACCAACTCAATCGAGGCTATTAGAAATATGGCTTCACAAATGGTTATTAAATTTGACAAATATTGGTCTGTAATTCATGGAATTATGGGGATTGCCATTGTTTTAGATCCAAGATTTAAATTCAAGTTGTTAGAGTACTTCTATCAGAAGCTTTATGGAAGTTTGTCTTCTATTGAAATTGACAACATTAAGAAATTATGTTACTCATTGTTTGAAGATTATCAAGCTAAAACCAATGGGTTGTCGGAAAACTCATCTGAAAGTTTAATTGATAAGGAGGTGAATTCAGAAAATGGTAATAATGCCAATTTTCTTAGTGGTTTTGACTCATTTGTCAATGAAACTGATGATATACAATCAAAGTCGGAGTTAGATATGTACTTGGAAGAAAAAGTTTTGCCTAGAAGTGCTACATTTGATATTCTTGGATGGTGGAAAACAAATGGGATCAAGTATCCAACATTGCAAAAAATTGCTAAGGATATTTTGGCAATCCCAATCTCTATTGTTGCCTCAGAATCTGCTTTTAGCACTGGAGGGAGATTGTTGAGCCCTCATCGCTCTAGGCTTCATGAGAATACTTTGGAGGCACTTATTGTTGGAACAAAAGAGGTTCTGACATGATCCAATTAAGTTTTGATGATAACAAAAGTATTAATATACAATAGGGTATACTAATTATTTAATTCAAGTGTGCAGATATTCAAGTTAATTTTTATATTCATTAAAAGCACATTGGAAGCTCTGATATGGCAAAGCAAACTCTGATCAGAACTTGAAGACATCAGAAGATGCATATGTGTTTCATCAGAGGATGCAAATTTTATTCATCAGAAGATGCATATCAGACTCTGATAAGAGCAGTGAGAGCCGTTTTGTCAGAAGAACATTCTCTGCATCAATGATTATACTCTGACATTCCAAAAGCTGATGGAATCAATCTTATCCACAGAATAGTGACGTTTGTACTATTGTACGAACTCTTTACCTGATTTGGATAAATCTTTCTCTCCAAGATTGATCGCATACAAGGTTACCTGATTTGGATATCAAAGGTACTATCTACAGCTGGCGCAATCTCACCGCATCAAATTCAAATCAAACACGCTCCACCTTCATCTATAAATTGGAGCAAGTTTGAAGCTTTGGGACACAACACTTGAACAATTTGAAAAGAGCTGTTACTCTGCTAAAATCATCCTAAATCACAAAACTGCAAATACAACTTGAACTCATATTCAAAATCCAAGACTCCAGCTTCAGCTTCTGTCAATTCATTGGTTGAACCTTAGAATTTTGTATTAAGATTCTAAGTTAAGTCTTGTATCAAAAGTTGTATTTATTTTGTAACTGAACATTGATCTTTATATCAATTGTTCAGACTCTGTTTTTCTAAACTTGTGTATTGAAGTTTCTTGCCTGCGTGCTTGAGCATTAGGAAGTCTCTTGTTTGTATACTTGAGCATTGGAAGTCTCTTGCTTGTGTGCTTGAGCAATTGTAATCTTTGGTGATTATAGTGAACTCTCTTGGAAGTACAAGAGGACTGGACGTATTCTCGGTTTGTGAGGGGAACCAGTATAAAATCTCTGTCTCTATCTTTCTCTCTTTCTCTCTACCTTCAAAGTTACTCTTAATTGTGTTTTGTTTTCTAAACCGCTGCAAACTCTGATAAGTTCTCTGTAACTTAGAAGAAATTTTTAAATTACCCAAAACACAATTCAACCCCCCCTTCTTGTGTTTTTCACACCTTCACTTATGTGCACACAAAGTTGGATAAAACATGAAAAACAAGGTAATAATTATTTTAATAAACTATTTATTTATTTAAATTTGTGTTTGGTCTAAAAATTGATTTTGTTTTATGTTTCAGCCTCAATTGGTATTACTGGATTAATGCAATATTTGAATTTGAAAGATAAGCGTTTTCAGTCTTTTCAAGACTCTGATTCTGACGAGGAGGTAAAATTACCTAATAATTTGGTCTTGTTAATTGTGAATATATAATTATAGTAACTAATATAATATATTATTTATCACTTTCTTTTGCAGATTTTAGAGAATACCAATTCAGGACCTGCATCTTCATAGATTACTCTTTTTTATGTTTATTGAAATATATGCTCATTTGACAATTTTTGGATGTTAAGTTTTAAAATACTTTGGTTTGTAATATTTGATGACTTGGATTTGAGATATTTGAATGAATTTTCAATTGAATTACATTGATGATTATTATTTATTGATATATTATAACTAAAGTGCGGGTAACGGGTGTGGGTATGGGTACTTAGGTACCCATAAGGTATGGGGACGGGGACAAAGAGTGTCACCCACGCGGGTATGGGAGTGGAGACTATAGTACCCTATCCATACCCTACCCATTGTCATCCCTAACAACCACCCCTAAAAAAATAAAAATTACTAGAATACCCTTGTTAATTTTTATAAAATTACAAATTAATATTATATATATATATATATATATATATATATATATTAGTTTGGGGGCAAAATTACAGCAATGGTCCTTTATCTTATTTTTTTGTAACACTTTGGTCCTTTATCTTTTTTTTGTAACATTTTGGTCCTTTATCTTACTTATTTATATCACTTTAATCCTTTATCTATTTTTTTTCTCATTTAAGTCCTTTATCTTTTATAATATGCACATATAAATCTATTTTCTCATTTTTTTTATTGTAAAACATA
Source organism: Trifolium repens (assembly GCA_030408175.1). Lineage (NCBI taxonomy): Eukaryota > Viridiplantae > Streptophyta > Magnoliopsida > Fabales > Fabaceae > Trifolium > Trifolium repens. The sequence continues at coordinate 20,303,243 of CP125850.1, forward strand.
AAGATTATTTTATTTTATTTTTAAAATATGTTTTTATTAAAATAATTTAAAAAAATGTAGAATAAGATGAACATTTACATCATCTTCATCTTCTTCCTTTGAATCTTCATCATTTTTCTTGAATCAAAAAAGTTTCTAATCAAATATATCTATAATATCATGAATCTACGTTATGTTCACCTCAAATCTTCTACTAAACACAAAAATCAAAATCCCAAATTCTTAATATACCCTAAAACCCCAAATTCAAACATACCCTAGAATGTCAAATAACTCTTGAACCTATTCGTTCCTGAAACAGCAAAGGTTATTGGTAAGCACTAAGCAACAATATCAATGGAAGAATGAATGGTTGTCCTTGGCTCCCTGGGAGTGAATTTGTTGCTGCTATTTTGGATCTCCATGCTTGTACGCTACTGTGTAGCATTCTGCATTTGGTTGGGTTGTTTCACACTTGTTTTTCTTTTAGCCTTTGATTTGTAGCTTTGTGTGTGGGTTTGTTGTACAGGTACTTTCACCTTTGTATTGTTTTCTCTATTCTATGTGGCTATTGTGTACGTCTTGTACATTTTGGTGCCTTAATAAAAAATTTGATGTTAAAAAAAAATGAAAGAATGAATGGTTAGAGTTTATTGAGAATTTGGGGTTTTGATTTTTATGTTTAGTGGAAGATTTGAGGTGAACATAATATAGATTCATGATATTTGAGGTATATTTTAGTAGAAACTTTTTTATTCAAGAAAAATGATAAAGATCCAAAGGAATAAGATGAAGATTCAAAGGAAGAAGATGAAGATGATGCATATGTTCATCTTATTCTAATTTTTTTAATAAAAATATATTTTAAAAAATAAAAAAAGATTATCTTTATGTTTTTTAATTAAAAAAATGAGAAAAAGGATTTATATGTGCGCATCATAAAAGATAAAGGACCTAAATGGAAAAAAAAATTAAATAAAGGATTAAAGTGTTACAAATAAATAAGATAAATGACCAAAATGTTACAAAAAAAGATAAAGGACCAAAGTGTTACAAAAAAATAAGATAAAGGACCATTGGTATAATTTTACCTAGTTTGGGAGTAAAAGCATCAACATTGAAGGTTAGCCGAGTGAATAAAAGTAGTCTTCAAGTATCAAGAGGTCATATAGTCATATGTGTTCTACTCTTTGTCGGTGTTGGCCTTATTTTTAATTTTTTTTAATTGTCTCAAACCACTAAAGCAAAGACATTTTTCTAAAAAAAGTTAACTTTCATACGTGTGTATATCAATATATAAAAAATGCTCAAGTTCTAGTTTCTCTTAAAAAAATACAACTATTTTAAATGAAGTATAATATAATACATATAAAGCACGATTTTCTAATGATAAATTTTACAATAGTATTAATTCAAAGTAAATTATTGATTATTTTAAGTTATTTGATCATACATAGTTTATTATTTTAAAATATGTAATTTAATTTTTTGATAATCAATTTTTTGCATGCAATATAGTAGTAATTTTCATATTTAATTTATATACTATAATTTTTTTTAATGACCTCAAAAAAAAAAAAAAAACTCATAGTATATATATATGCACTTGTGTAACTATAATTTTTTTCATATTTAAACTCATAGTATGCACTTGTGTAACTGTCCTCCATTCCATATGAAAACTATTGGTGGTCAAAGAAATATATGTTCCATAGAAAAGATTCCTCGTTAAATCGAACGTGACAAGCTTAGCTATATGCACGATAGGGGAGCTTCTATCGTGAAGTTAGCTTCATGACTTCTTTGGTGAAGTTTGCTTACGTGGTCCAATAGAATTAAAGTATTTCATTGTCCCCACCAAATCATTATTATATCATTATTATATGATGTGTATTTTCAATTATGATACATGGTACACCTTCATAGATTAATGATGTATATTTAAAGTACTTTATTCGAAGATCGAGTTATGCTCTGGTACCAGAGTTTTGATCTAAATTTGCCAAAATTTTCATAGATAAATCTAGATTCTTTTGTCTAATTTTTCGAGCTGCAAAGACAGCCCTGCTACTGAGCTTTGTAACTTATGTAGCTCCTTTTGCTCTGAGATTTCAAAATCTCTTTTGGGTGGTATTATTCTAAGGCTTTGGCTTTTAAATAACGTTCTTTCTTCTGTTTCTTCAAACAAATTTTTGTCAACTTCTATTAGAGAACAACTATTCCTTGCTGGATTTCTAAATATAGGTGATTCTAATGTTACTAGTGGTGTGAATAATTCATCAATATGAATTGTATCTTTTCCTGTAAATTCTATGCTGTGGTGTGAATTGCTTAGAGCATAATTAATCCTATAACAGATTGTAAAGGGATGGTTACCTTTTTTCATAAGATTTGAGTTTTCCAGTTTATAGTGAAAAACTATAGATCTGTCTAGATCTTTATCTTTTAGGGATAACCCCATTTGTAAGTTTATATCAAACTTAATTTTTCCATATTTCAAGTTGCATTTTCCTTGTGCAATTATTGATTGTCTTCTATCTACAATCCTAGAATCCTCTAAAATTATTTCTAGGGGCGAGTCAATACCTTTCATGAAAGTACTTTTAATCAAAATCTGAATGGTTGATATGTGAATATAACCAATTTTAGTTCTTTCTTTTTCAGAAAGGTTTTCAATTCTTCTTCTAATTTGTGTCCTATCTATAGTAGATACGACTATATTTCCATAAGTAGAGTCAATTAGAATTGCTTCTTCTCCAGTCATTATTCCAAATTTCAAAATATTTTTTCTTGAGAAAAATTCCTTAAATTTATTAAACTTTCGTTTAAAGTTTTCTTCTGCAGTTAAGGATAAATCTGTTTCTTCTATTTTATGATCTAATATGCCATCAGCAAAATAACTAGATTTACTTTCCAAAAGTGAAATTTCAGTCATGATAAGTTTTCAGAAAGGACTTGATAGTTTTTTCATGAAGTTTATGTCTTGGTTGTTCAGAACCATCTAACAATAAATATTCAGAGGTAATTGAATATTTGAATTGTTCTAAAAAATCTATACCAAACAAAAATTTATTTGGTTGTTCATCAATTAGTATTTTTAGTTGAAACTCTTCTAATTTTCTGAGTTTTAAACGAATAATAGTGCTTTGTGACATAATTTTTAAGGAACCATTAAATTTTAAAACAGTTCTTGGTTCTGATAATATTTCAAAATTATCACAAATTTCTTTTGATACATGTGACCATGCAGCTCCTGTATCAATTAAAATTGGTACTATTTTTTCGTTTATCATACCAATAATATGGTATTGAAATGTAACTTTTGAATTTAAAAGAGATATAATCATACCTGATTGAACTCTCAATTTGATGTTAATGGAATATTCGTCTTGAAGATGTTTGTGTTTTGAGATATAATCTGTTGATTATATTGTTGGTATGAGTGGTCCTTCCAGAGTATTACCTCAAGGATCTAGCTCCTCCAGAGTATTACCTCAAGAGCTACTTCTTAGAAATGATTCTAAGGACAGAAGAAATATTTCTTCATAAAACTAGATAGTAGTTTCATATATTTTTCAATTGTATTTACAAATGAGCTGAATGCTCTTATTTATAATGGAGAAGGGCTCACATATTAGGTAGCACGTCCCTTTCCATGACAGCACACTAGAGTGACATGCACTTATTAAAGTAACATGCACTAACTAAAGCAATACACACTAAGGAAAAAACGTCAAACAATAATGTACATAATTATTATGAGGCTTATTAAGTGGTCCCCATCTGACTCAGATGTGATAAGGTACCACTATACATTATTGTCTACATTGTGATGTATTGCTTTGTGTTGTCGGCTTCTTTGTCTTCTTGTGCCGACGATTTTGGTGAACAATTTTTGCACATGTATCCCTTGTAATACTGTGAAAAAATTCTACAGCATTCATCTTGAATTACTCTAGGTAATTTTTCATAATCTTCCTTGAGTTGGTCAACTCTTGCTTCAAGATTTTTGACTACATTGATGTCTTTCTCTTTTGCAGGCTTTCTTGAGTCGCTGTATACAACCATTGTTGAATCTTCATAAATAATTCTGTAGTTGTTTTGAGAGGATAATCTTGATACTTTTTGATGAAAGTTTTTGATTTGTGCAATGTAACTAGCAGGGTGCCATTCACTACTTTCCTTGCTCATTGTTGGGTATTGTTTGTTTGAGATCCCAATTTTAATGAGGTATTGTGGTTTGGTAACTAGTTCCAATGTGTTTTCATCGTACCATGGATATGTTGAGTCGATCTGCAAGAATATCTCTTTTCCTTTTGCAAATAGGCTGTTGAATTTCTGTGTTAAATTTTGGAGTTCCTTGGGAAGATATTTAAGTTCCCCAAATGCCTTTCCTGGTTGCTCTTCCAAGTATATGGTGTTGATTAGTCCATTCTGAAAGAATGACAAACAGATTTGATTGTCTATTCCTGGTAGTAAAACTGCTCTAGTACAATTAAACTTATTGACTGGATAGAAGCATTCGGTGGTGAATATTTCGTTGTAGTGGTTTAACCATTTCCATCTGAGACTGAATTCCATGTAGGTTGGATCAGTTATCTGGAAATTTTTCTGATGTTCAAGCTGACAAATTTTGTCAATTGAGAGCTTCTTTTTGAATTCCATTGTAGGTGATCTTTGAAGGTTTTTTGCAGTTGCAATTTCTCTGTATGATCCATAAAGAGCTATTTCTGCTTCCTCCATAGTCTTGTAACCTTTGTGCCTTATGTTCTTACCAGTAACGTGATGCTTTGCTATTGCCCAACTTCAATAGATACCTTTAAATCGTCCTTCGAAGATGACATATGCTGCATATTTTCCCATCTGCTGATCAATAGGATCTACGAGAACGCTTTCTTGGAAGGTAGGTACACCATTTTTTCTTGCTTCATCTTCTTCCTCAACTTCTTCAGCCCATGATTTTTTGCTATCTGAAGTTGTTTCTGAGGATCCGGATTCCTGTTCTTCATTTGAATTTGATTTCCATCCACTGGGTGTTACTGCCTTAATGGGAATTTCTGAACTTTCTGGGGCCGTGTATTTTACATAATAATCATACTTTCCAGAAGGTTGTCCTAGCAAGTCCCAATTTTCTTCATTTTTGAGAACTTTATCTAGGCTTGTTGTCATGTTTTGCAAGCTTTTGAGTGTTGTAATCATCTCCCCCCTCTCGTCGGAGATCTTTTTCCTTCTAGAATCAATGGCAGCGAGCTGCTCATCCTTCTGTTTTATGTTGTTTTGAAGTAACTTTATTGCTTGCTCCATTCTCTCGTTAATGTATCTGCAAAACTGTTTTGTTCAGATTTTATGTATTGAATATATGGCTCGAATTGTTGTAACTTCATCTGCCATCTTATTAGTCTGCCTTGTTTATGGTCAGCTTTAATTTTATATTTCCAAAATCCTGTAAGATATTTAGAGTCTGTTCGAAGAAGAAACCTTGATGGTAATAAATCAATTTTCCATTTTTCTAATATCTTTACACATGCCAGAGTTTCTAGTTCCTTGATATGGTATCTAGATTCTGTATCTGTAAATGTACCAGAAATATATTTACATAAATGTAATTTTTCAGTATCCTTTATCAGGATTTTAGAAGCACTATAATCAATGCCTTTTATAGTATCTGTCCCTTCCCTCGAAGTTTCAGATTCTTTTGATTGAAGATCCTTAGATTCTTCAATTTTATATCCCTTCTCATTAAGAGAAAGTTTTGCTTTACCATTAGGTAAGGCTCTCATACAACCCGCCCAGGTTGTTTGTGATGCATCTGTCTCTATAATTAAAAAATCTTCTTTCGTTGGATTGTAAAGTTCAGGCAAAACTTGAATTTTTTCTTTAATTGTTTTAACAATATCAGAATCTGTTTTGGTCCAAGACCATGGAATTTTTTCTGAAATTTTCTTTTGCAGATGTTTTCTTTATTTTGCTAAGTCTTTGAAAAATCCTTCACTAGCAATATAATTTAAACATCCAAGAAATCTTTGGATTTGCTTTCTATCAGAAAGTTCATTTGGAAAAGCTTGTATTTTTTCTTGGGTATGAGCTGCTAAACTCAGTTCCCCGTTTTCTTTTAGGATCAAACCAAGGTATTCTATTTCTTTTTGTAAAAGTTTTGATTTCTTTTTTGAAATCACAATACCTTTTTCTTTAATTCTTAAAAGAACAGTTTCTATATCTTGAAGATGTTGTTCTCTACTTCCTTTTGTGAAAATAAGTATATCATCTATATATGCCAAACACATATGATTCAAACCTTCAAGAGATTTATCCATAAATCTTTGGTATATTGATGGTGCATGTTTCAGTCCAAAAGGCAAAACATTCCATTCATAATGTTTTTGAGGCGGACATGAAAAAGCTGTTAATGGTTTTGTTTCTTCGGCTAGTCTTAGTTGATAATACCCAGACTTTGCATCTAAGGAAGAAAACCAATTGCACCCTTTTATTTTTTCTAAAATAAAATCTTTTCTTGGTAATTTATAAGAATCTCCAACTGTTGCTAAGTTGAGTTTCTTATAATTGATCACCATTCTTCTTTTACCTCTTTTTATTTCGTTGTGATTTTCGACATAAAAAGCTGGTGCAGAATGTGGGCTTGATGAGGGTCTAATAAGATCCTTATCAAGTAGATCTTTACATTCTTGTTGAAATTCTTCAACATCCCTAATAGAATATGGAATCCTATTTGGAACATTTATCTCGTCATTCGGGTTCTTGAGTTTAATGACTATAAGTTCATGATTAGTGTTTTTAAGACTGTCTAGAGGGTTATCTGAACAAACTTCATCTAATCTTTCTTCTATATTAATATGGAAGCTTCTTTCTTCCCACATCATTCTTAACTCTCTAAGGTTTCCCTTAATAAGATTTAAGATCTCATTTCTAGTAACTATTTTGGTAGTTACCATTTTGCTATTCTTAGGATTTCCCAATTCCTTCCATTGAAGTGATATAGTATCCTTTCTTTGAGTAAAAGGTTCATATAACTTTAAAAAGTTATTTCCTATAATTAGATCTAATCCTGAATCATGGAGGTATATTGTTGGGATAAAAAACTTATACCCTTCAATTTCTATAGATACATCTCTAAGGTTAAACCATATCAGATGTTTTGATTTATCTGCAACTATTATTTCTTTTGGTTTGATTAATCTTTCCCAATTTCTAGAGATAGATTTTCTCCCAAAACAAAGAATTGCACCTGTATCTATATAGGCTAAAAGATTTCTATTTTTTAGTACTATTTTAATAAATGTAGCACTTGGATTTCCTTTACCAAGTATCTTCTTCGACATCTGAATCTGTTTCTGTGCAGTATTCATAAATTTCTTCATCAGATTCTATGTCTGATTCTATAGGTTCATATCCTATTGCATGTAAGACATTTTTCTTAGGATTCTTCTTCTTAGGACACTCATTTGCATAGTGACATTCTTCATGACATAGCCAACATGTACATGATTTTTTACCCTGTGGGCATGTTTTCTTCTTAGGGTAAGGTTGTTTTTTCCTAAAGAATTTTTTGTCTCCTTTTCTGAATTTTCTAAATGGGACCTTCTTGAAATTCTTTCTTTTATAGGGTTTTTGTGTCCTTACCTTTCTAGGTTTCTTTCTAGAGTTACAACCATAGTTTCCTACTTTGTCTTGTAGTTTGCTACAACAAAGGGATACTTGAGCTTCTCTTTTGGCTATCTTCTGACTACACATTTCTTGAAGCCAAATTTTTAAAGAAGTTATTCTTCCTCCTAAAGTATCATCTACCTTTCCTTCTGCTAACGCTGAGGTAAAAAACGCCTTAACTTGAGCCGATACTTTTTCTGGTAACTTGTCATAAAATAGTTCTAACAAGTTTCTAGAGATTCTTGTACTATTATCTATATTATAGTAATAGTCCTGAAATTCACAAATGAAATTATCTACATAGCACATATTGCTGATTTTTAGGTTGGTGATTTTCCAAAGGTTTTGGTCAGAAAATGCTATTTTTGATTGAATGGAATTTTTCCATCCTTTGAATTCTTTTATTAGTAAACCATAGACCCAGTCTACTACTAAGGTTCCTGTTAGAGGTAATTCTCCCATAACTTCTGATGGCAGAGTAGAAATGTATTTGTAAGCATTTCCTCTAGTTTTATATTGAAGATAGTTGAAAACTTCAACTGCTCCTAAATGTTTAAGATCTTCGTTTAACTAGATTAACACACTATTTGTATTATACCAATCCCTAAGATCTTTTGCTGCATCAACACTGCAGTCTATATCTAAAATTCCTTGTCCTTGGAATGGATTTTGCGAAGGTACATAATAATGAGGTACTTTCTGGAATTTTTGTTTAGTGAATTCTCTTTCAAAATCTGCAGGTCTTTTAATTCCCGAAGTTTCTCCTTGTTCTTCTATTTTTACATAATGAGGATTTTCAATCTCATTTTCATTAGCCTCTTCTTCTGAGCTAAAGTCATAAATAATCTGATTATTATCTTCTGATTTGTCATCATGAGTTACCTGACTTTTGCCACTAATATCTAGAGAGACCATTAGTCTTTCTAAATTTTCTAATTGCCTATTGAGGGCTTCTTCTGTGTCATCCATATCTAAAAGTAATTAGATGGTGGTTTAATTCTTAATTGCGTGGACTCAGAAGTTTCTTCGAGTTTAGAAATCTTTTCTTGAGGTTGGATTTGTGGTATTTCTAGGATTTCTATTTGTTTTCCTTTATCCTCCCCCTTCTTAAGAAATTGAGATAACTCATCCAGAGTTAAATATTCTTCTTTATTTTCTAAGAGTTTTGAAAGATCCTCTAATTTAATGCAGATATTTTCCACATTTCTTTTTTGTTCTTCTTGAAATTCATCCATTCTTTGGTGAAAATTTTGATAGCAACAATTTTTTATTATATAAGTCAACATACATGCTATATTGTTGTGTTGTGGATTTGTTGTATGAAAAATGTGAGGATATCTATGTAATTCATCCTTTTCATAACAGACAAAGTTTTCTTCATGAAAGTTGCAAGTTTCATGAGGTTTATACTTATTTTCTTCAAATTGTAAGTTTTCTATATATAATGTTTGTTTTTCTAAGTTATCTAAAACTTTTTGTAGAACACTTGTTATACTCTCTTCAGTTATCTTGCCATAGACTGTAGTTTTTTCTGAAAATATTCAGCTAATTCTTTATATCCTTTGGATAAAAAATCATCTCTAGTATTTCTAAACCAATATTCTAGATGTTTAAACCATTTTATCTGAGCTTTATAAAATCCAAGATTATTTAAATTTGGTCTAAGGGTAATTACTGGATAAAGTATTTTTCCAGCTGGACTTCTTAGGAATTTCTTCCCGTGTCGTTCTACTTCCATGGATTTAGCTACCAAAATTTCCTAGGATTTTAGCTACCAAATCTATAGTATTGGTCTTCATAATTTCCAGCCATAAGATCTAAAGTTGGCATATAGAAATTTTTGTGCAATAGATACACTAGATTGATGACTTCATTGGTGAAGTTAAAACTATGACTTCACCTTAGAATTTGCCGCACGATAGTCTCACTCTCACGTAATGCTACTTTGGACTTCATCTGGAGTTGTGGAAAGCAAGATCATTATTCATCATTACAAAATATATAAAAGTTGAACTTCACCTTAGTGGTGGAATCATATTAATTACTAACAAATTGAAGTATTCTATTTAATTCTTTGTGCTACCTTTTGCTGCGGGCATGCTAGCCCAAGTCAAAGGAAAGCAGGACATCTTGTGTTGCACTCGTACAAAATACGGCATATGCCATATAGTATATTACTTCTCATTTTTTATATAAGAAAACTTTTATTTTTTAGATTTATAGAATAATCTATGTATTTATTGTAAAAAATAGATAAAATATATCAATCATTTCATAATTTAAAAGTAAAAGTTTTTTATATGAAGGATTAGAGGGAGTAATAAATATATCAATCATTTAGAGTTTTTTATATGAAGTTTTTAATAAGTTAATTTGCAACCGACAAATTTCTAGTTTATAATCGAACTTGTAGTATTTAATAAAATTAGTATTTGAACTGTCTTATAAATATAAAATGATATACAAAAAATATATTTAATTAATATTTAATTTTTTGTAGGTAGGATAATAGAGGTAAAATTGAAAAGAAAAAAAAAACTATAAGTTGATTAAAATAAGTTATAAGCTAGTAAAAATAAGTTATAAGTTTGTCAGAAAATTGATACCAAACAAGACTTTTTTTTCTAATACAAGTTTATCAGCTATAAGTCATAAGCTTATATGTAGAACAACACATGACAAATCTTTCACTACAAGAATTTTCTCCATTTCCCACAAAAATATTGGTAGGAAAGGGAACCAATTTGGTAGGAATTGTTACATTTCCTACGGCATTTCCTACCAAAGGGTTTGTAGGTATAAAGGCCTCTATTCCTACGCATTTTCAGCGTGTGTCAGTCCGTTACCTGCCACAATTTCGTAGGAAATGCATTTTAGTAGTCCGAGGTCTGTGGCAGGATGTGTCAGTACCGTTCCTACCAAACTTTCGTAGAAAATGTTTTTTATATTTTAAAAAAATAAAATATAGAATTCATAATGAAAATTGAGCCAAATATAAAATTTGAATTTTACGCCAAAATTTTAGAACGAAATTTGAATTTTGCGCCAAAACAATTCAAAAAATTTGCGCCTAAAATTTAAAATTTCGCCAAAAATTTATAATTTCAACCAAAATATTAATATTGCACTAAAAAATATCAAAATTTTCAAATAAAATTAAAATTTCCACCAAAAATTTTAATTTTTTGCAAAAAAAATGAAAATTTAAATTACCAACAAAGAAAAACCAATTTTCACTAGAAAAAGTATATTTCAAATATTATAAATAGACATTAAATAGTATAAGATGTACATATTAGGCCAAATGAAATACAAGCAGCACACCAAAAGAAAAGCAATAAACACAACCAAAACAAACAACCTTAGGCACAAATGTCACACTAATGGGAACATAAAAATAAGAAACAAAAGCTAAAATAGGCACAAATGCAGGTAATGAAGTGGAAGAATGAGGCCGATGTGTTGGTGGAGTGAACCAGACTCTTGGGTAAACATGAATATTTCCAGACATCTCTGCACAATACAATTAACAAATTATTAACTACATTAAACATGAATATTTCATTAAAATGATTAAACTGTTGCATTAAAATTTTATTTTTTGTTATTAGTAAACTAAAGACTAAGAAGACAAATAAATTGCTTCAAAAAAACAAAAAATAACACTTTTTTTATTGCAGTAAAAAAAAATAACACTTTTTTTTATCATCAAACAAATCAGAGATTGAAATTGAAAAGATAAACACCATCATCTCCCATTTCAAAACTCTATTGTTACCATACCTTCATAGGCAACGAGAATCATATATCCTTTCTCCTTGTTTTGATTTTATATTTTTAAAAAGAGGCACAACTTGGTGAGCATGTAAATACAACAACTGAGGAAAAAGTAACGCAAATCTGAGAAAAAATAACAAAAACAGAAAGCAAAATCGACTGAGAGTAAACAGAGAAAAAAAGAACAAAAACGCGTACCGTGCAAGAGAGGGATGCGGCGGTGTGTGGCTGGCCGGCGGCGGTTTCGAAGACAGCGATTTGCGGTGGTGAATTTGGATCTGGTTCCGTTCGGAATCTGGTGATGAGTGAGGTGTTATGTTTGTGATGGTGATGAGTGTTGGAGATGATGGAGGTCTTGACTCTTGAGTTGAAAGGTGTATAGTCTCTGAAGCCCCGATACTCCAAAATTGGTGAAGTATCGTGTCCGATACGTCCCCGATACCGATACTCTTCCGATACGTCCCGATACTCGTATCGGAAGAGTATCGGTTAAATCTTTATTTTTAAATAAAAAAATAATATCCGATACGCGTCCGATACTTCCCGATACTCGTATCGGAAAAGTATCGGTTAAATATTTATTTTTAAATAAAAAATAATATCCGATAGAATCCATGTTTCCTTGTGAATGTCAAACTATTATGTTGTTACACGGGTAACTAACAATGTCTTTTTTTGGATAGTACTAATGATGTTGTATAATACTTAACTTAAGATGTATAACTTAAAATGTACTGGTGATCATTATTTTTTAGGACAATATTAATAAAACATAAATACTTAACTTAGTATTAATGATTTTAATTTATTATAATTAGTATTTTTTGTCTTTGTCACTGTTTGAAGTCACTATGGTGTCCTACTATATAACAGGTTGTTTAAGTATTTGGGCTTGTCCCAAAATTCTAGTATAAGAATGAATGCTTTATGCTTTTAATTGGTCAGCTGCAGGACCTATATAATTGTCTGATATTGCTACAAGATGAACTTGTTGAAGAGGCTTGATGTCATGACTATTACATGTTTTTTGAGCTATTATATGTCTTTAGTTAGGACTGATGAACCCTTATATGTTGAGCCTCAAACTGTTTTGCTCTTGTGCAAGCTAATTGACTTGTGTGTACTCTTTGTACAATGAACTATTGACGTTTATAATAATAATTATAATAATTTTTTGTCTTTCAAAAAAATTATCATTATTAATATTATTGTGCATTTATATATTTAATTTAAAAATTAATTTTTAAATAACGTATCGCGCCAGTATCGGATATGAATTTTTTAAAATTTTCACGTATCGGCGTATCGGTATCGTATCGTATCCGTATCGTGTCGCGTATCGGGGCTTCATAGTGTATAGTTGATAATGAAGGAAGAGGAAATTAAAGAGCCTCTATTTCTTTTTATATTTTGTTTTTTTATTTTTTTTAATGGTTTAGATAAAACGGAGAGGCACGATCTCTGTTTTTTATTTTTTTTATAAGTAGAGGTTTTTATTTATATATATATATAAAAGAGGCGCAGCCTCTATTTCTTTTTTTTTTTTTTGTTTATTTCTTTTTTATAATAATAATAATAATAATAATAACAATAATAATAATTGGGATAATAACTATAAAGCACGGATATTTCTAGGAGATGACGTGTCGCGGTGTCCGACACTTGTATGACACTCGTAAGATGAAAAGACATGTTTTATTTTCTACGTGTGAAGATGTTCAAAGTTTGACTATGAAGATGGTTAAAACTGATAAGCGTTTGATATTTTTATTGGTCTATAAACTTATTGAGTTGACTTTAATCTTGCCAATGTCGACGACATCCGTTGTGCCCAGGCTTTGAAACTTTCCTGGCTCCGCCACTGTGTCAGCGTAAATCCATCAGAGCACAATCCAAGTCAGACACCCCTTCAAACAAAGGTTTGTTTACTTCATTCATCATTGCATAAAACTTCAGTGCTTTTTCGTTCGGGATTATTTTCTCTTCGCCGTCCCCTTCGTAAGACAGGTTCACCCCGAGAGGGTCACCGACCATTCTTGCATCTGGCCAAAGTTTTCACATTCCTCTTGCACTCCACTGCTCGAAGCGTTCGTATTAACACCAAACTATGTATTAATATTCAGTGGCTCTTTCTCACCATGATGTCCTACCACCCGGATATTTTCTATCATACATCCAACTTCGATGAGATATATATTGATCCATATAACTGCGTATATAATTGACATGAATTGGAATTAGTTAGTTTCTATTTTTTATTTTTCACCACATGTAAAAATCTAACAGATCTTTAACATTTATTTAAATTAATTTATTTTTTATTTGTTGTACGAGTTACGTGTTAACATGTCATATTTTTTTTTATACAAACAAAACGATATTCATTCATTCAAATCGACATATACATCAAATACAACCACAGATTCAACTTCGCTAAAAACATAAAGGATGAATCTGCGAACAAACTCACAACATCCGAGTTAATAGCATACAACGACAACATGCCTACTACAAATAATATGATAAAATTAAAATCACTGGAATATCCATGCTTCTGGATCTACAATGTTGATGTCCAAATCATTGATTGAATCTATAATTGACTGAAGATAATCTTTCGAAAAGAATCAAATGAACACGACAACAATACGAGAAATCAAATAACGCCGCACAAGAAGACGACCAACACAACGCCGCACTTAGACGACGAAATCACAAAAAATAAAAAAAAACACAAAAGAAAAACTTAATTTTTGGGAGAATCACTTATTTATATTAAAATAGAGGAAAAAAAGGTGTACATGGGGTGATTTTAGGCAAAAAATGACCCAAAATCACCCTCTATGATGAACAAAGAGAACTTGGGGACAAAAAAAAATTTCTAGGGCCGGCAGAGAGAGAAGGGATAAAGCTTTCCTTCTTAACATGTCATATTTTTATTAATAAATTACAATTTTTTTACTAAATACTTTTCTAATAAACTACAAAAATCTAACAAGTAACTAATATTTTTATTAATAAATATTTTTCTAATTACACTTCCTACTAAAGTTTCGTAGGAACTGTTTTTTAATTAAAAGAAAAAAAGGGTCTCCTGCAGTAAATGCCAATTCAACGGTCAAATGACCATTCCTACCAAATATTTCGTAGGAAATGTATCTTGAAAAGCGCGTAATCATTGTTGTTGCCAGAAATCCGTTTCCTACCAAAATTTTGTAGGAAATGCATTTCATTTCCTACCACTATAAAATGTGTAGGAAATGTTCGTAGGAAATAGAAGAAATTCTTGTAGTGAATTTAAAGTACACGACATATCTTTAATCTTTTATCTTCAAGGCTCTCACATGTATTGTTTCTATTATCGAGTCTCTCCTTAAAAAAAATTATGGGGTTGGGATGGGGAGGCTAGGAAGATTCACCGGATTCATTGGGATAAGATATACTTTGATAGATGTTAGGGGGTCTTGGTGTTAAGAAGGTGAAGAAGTTTAATGTTGTATATATTGCTAAGAAAATAGTGTTGGAGGTTGAGAGCCGAGGAGGAGGGTGGTCTTTAGAGTCAGATTCTAGTATATAAGTATGGAGTGAGTAGTTGTGTTCTTTTTTAAGGCGGGTCACTAGTACAAAAATGACATTTGGTTATTGGATTTCACTTCGGGTATTGGTATATCCGTAGTGAAATACAATTGAGCAAAGATTCCACTACAGTTGAGGAAATTACATGAAGTGAAAAATTCTTGGATAATTCATTTATAAAGATTCCACTACGGTTGTTAAGTATAACAGTAGTGGAAAATAAACACGGTGGCAGTATGGTAAATATTGGGAAATTTTGTTTTAAAGATTCCACTTCAGTTTTTGTTTCTACCGTAGTGAAATCCTTATTTTAGTAATTAACTTGTCTTCTATAATTCATTCGTAGGTACGCTTCATAGAAACAGAACTCATCTTTACTGAAACCCATCTTTACTGAACTTGTCTTCTATTTTAGAACCCATCTTTCTTCCAAATCCTTACTGAAACCCTAAAATCCTTTCGTCCAAATCCTCTTATACGATCTTTCTTCTTACTGAAACCCTAAAATCCTTTGGTCCAAATCCCCTATCTCACTGAAATGGCGAACAGAAACCAGTAAAAACCCTAAAACGAAATGCGACGGCGGTTTGCGAGAGGGAGGACGGCGACGGCGGTGCTGAGAGAAGAGGACGACGGTCACGACGGCGCTGAGCAATTCCAGGTTCGATTTAGGGTTTGATTTTGGATTTTCTCTCTACTTAAACAATTGCTTTGGATTTTTTGCATTGGTTCGATTTTCTGGATTCTGGATTATGGATTCTGGTTTAGATTTGATTTTTTTTTTGTTGGTTGGTTCTAAGTGTCTTTTTTTTTTTACATTTTTGTTTTCTATGCTCTGTAGCTGTTTGTTAATAGGATTCTGTATCTGTAGTTTTAATTTATCGATCGATCTTGTATTTATCTGTTTAATTTGGAAACTGATATTTGCATGTATATTTTTGGAAAGTTTCATAGTGATCGGCTTGTTCTATGTAGTGTATGAATTTATGAATTGGTAACAATTTGTGTATTGTGGATCTGCGAATCTGTGATGGTAGAAATGCTAAGTTTATAGGGTTTTGGATTGTAGTACTATTTTAATAAGGTTCATTGATGATCTTTGAACAAGGAGAATTTGGTGATTCATGTTAGTAACTCACTACAAGAAATTCTGATAATAGCAACACATGATTTATGGCAGTTTACTCTCAACCGTTGGTATATGTGAGTATTAATAGGTTGCGGCGGTTGCTAAGAAACCGCTGGTATGGTTTTAGCTTACCAGCAGTTCATATTGCTTTTTCGACGGTTCCTTGAAGAAAGAAAGAAAGCGCTCAAATTCAATCTCTTTCTCAACTTAAATTCCCTTTGTTTCTTATACACCCAATATAAGCTTGCGCAGAATACATCAAACACCCAAAATCGTGTTCTTCCTTCTTATTGAACCCTAACTCGTTCAACAAATCCCTAACCAAAATCGTGTTCTTCATTCTTCTTGAAACCGGCCAACCTACTCGTTCTTCATCGTTTTCGTTTTTGAGACCGGCCAATTGTGTTCTTCCTTGAAACCAACCAATCGTTTTGGTTCTCATATTTCCTTTCTTCTTTGTTTCTTCGTCGTTTTCAGGTATATATCTTCGTTCTACTTTCTCTTTTTAGGGTTTATGCAATTGGGGATTTTCTGTTTTAGATCTCTTATGATATGGTTTTAGATCTATAGATTTGAACTCTCTCTTGATAGGGTTTGGGTGTTAGAACCTTTACGTATGAATTTACAGAAACAAATTTGTTGTTATTTTTAATATAAATTTATATGAATTTTAACAACTATGATGTTTGTATTATATACTGAAATTTTATGTGAAATCTGCGACCTATATAAAGGTATCGATTCATTTTTTTCTCAACTTCAATCCATACTAGGTTTAATTCTGATCAGTTGTCTTGAAAAATGTTGGATTCATAGTTTATTATAGGATCCATTTAATTGTGAAATTAGGGATTACTGTATCTGATTCATTTTATATGCTGTAATCATGTATTGACATTTTTTCCACTTCCTAAATTATGATGGTATATTTTTGTGTGAACCGTAAGATTTTGAAAAAGCATAAAAAATTGAGTAATGTGGAAGTGGAATACATCAAAACTGTACTTCTGCTAGTACTAGTGCGCAAGGACATGTTGTTTGTAATGCAGCTAGCTTGTAAGGCGATGTGCAAGATGCTAATAGGCATTGAGAGTGGCTTTGAACTAGCGGTTATCATCTGATCTTATTTTCTTATAACTATGCAGGTTCTCACAATAACTATGCAGGATCTCATTGAGAGTGGCCTTAAATTGTTTAGATATTGATGATGGTAGTATGCTGATACAGAAATTGTCTTAATAACTATGCAGGTTCTCACAAGATATTTACTGCAAAAGTTATTTGGCCCTGAAGTTACTAACATGACAAACAACCATACTATTCTTTACCTTGATCTTCCTTCTACTATGGTATGTCCCCTTTTCCATCTTGATTATTTTTCTGCCTCTTGTTTATGTTTTGTGGTGTGTTCACAAAGATTATCACTTTACACTAGTCCCAATAATTTAGGACAGTGGTTATTATAAGGATTATTAGTAACCGGTTCTTTCAGTCTCCTTATTCTAACTTCATGCCTCAGAAAAAAAATATATACATTGAGAGCTCAGAAAGAGGGATACATATCAGAACATATAAGTCAATACAAGCGCCGCATCACCTGAGAAATTGAAACAAACCTCATTCTTTATGTCTTGTATATGTCAGTGCTGTCTTGGTTTTTCGGGTCATAGTATTTTTGTTTCCTTTGCTTCGGTTATTTTAGTTGGCGTTTTTTGCAGCTGGAACTGTCTGTGGTTCCTAGTGATGAATTAGTTAAAAGATTTTTAAACTTGCACTTATCTTCCATTTATAAAATCTGTTTCAAAGGAGCGTGAGTTTCTGGAGTAGGATACTGTTTTTCAGTTATAGAACCTGTTTTAAAAGTTGTAGCAAAAGAACAATTATAGTTTCATTCATACTTAAACTAGTTTTGGAATTGTCATGAAAAAAAGAAACTGCATGGAGTACTTTTAGTTACCATAACTAGTTAAACTGTGACTAGCAGTGAATTAATTCTAATTTGTTAACTTTCATAAATAGAATAGCACATTTGTTTTTCTATTGGGTATAGGATTGAAAATGAATGAAAGTTACTTAACATCACAGTATAGTTTGACTTAAATGCTAAAGCAATGGTCTAATTCTAATTTTAAAGTTAACTTTAGAATCAGAAAGGCCCTGACTTAATGTATCTTGTTATTTACTTATTGTAGGTATTTAATGACCCAAAAGAGTTATCAAACGATGAGTTGTATGAATTGCGAAGACTTTGGGCAACATTATTTTTGGAGTTATATAAGGGTTAAGATTTATCTGGTGAGTTATAGAATAGTTAAATTTGAACTTAATAATAATTTAATTATTCAATTGTGCCGTATTTGCTAGATTTATTTAAGGTACGCATGCAAATTTATTTAATTTGATTTTGGACTGTTTTGAACTTGGTTGCCGATACTTTTGTGTCTTCTTGGTTATGATGGTTTTATGAAGATGGAGGTTTTCGGTGATTTTGCATTGCTGCTTCAGAACTTAATTAGGAGCTTTTGTATTGGCCGGACCGAAGATTCGAGACGGATGGAGTATTACTTTCATTTGTTGGTTGGACCGAATATGACAACTTTTGGATAACTTATGACAAAACTTTTGATAATTAAGTACTTGTTTGTTATTGTCTAATAGCCTCTATGTTGTAGTAATTGGAATGACATTGTTGCGTACCTTAAAATATACTATTGTTACGTTCTTTGTTTAATATTTTTTTGGTAATGCAATTGGTATGACATTGTTTACGTACGTACCTTAAAATATTTCCTTGTACAATTTTCTTTGTCTTTGACTGTATGTTATTGTCCATATGTTCGGACTGGTTGAAATTAATTAGGTACCAAAATGGCCTATTTTGTGATGCTGGAAATTATTACAGGTACCAGAATATTACAAAAAAAAAAAAAAAAAAAAAGCAAGCATTCCACTTCGGTTTTAAGACGCATCCGTCGTGGAATGTCCACTTTCCACTTCGGTTCTAATAGTAAACCGACGCGGATATCTAAGTGTTTTTTATTTTAAAAATATTGATAATTACATTTCACGTCGGATTTAGACACGCAACCGAAGTGGAATCCCTACTTTCCACTACGGATGGGACCCGACGTGGAATCCCCTCACTTACAACGTCAATTGGCTTAACGTCGGATCTGGACCCGACGTGGAATGTGGTTTCCACCCGTAGTGGAATCTCCATTCGGTACTAGTGGGTGTACGACATCGGGGTGGTGGAAAGACATTCTTATGGTTCATTTGATCTGTAAAATATAAATACTGGACAGAATAAATATAGGATAATATAAGACAGAAAAAAAGGATAAATTTTAAGGTGTTAAACAAAGTTTGTATTTGTACAATGTTTGGTGGATAAAATATTATTTTGCTATTTTAGACAACTTGTGCGGAGGATAAAAAGTTGTCCCGTAAGTGGGGAACAAATATTTAGGTTTTTGTCCACCCAATTTGTCCAATCCTATGACTAATTTTAAAATCAAACATAGTACAACTGAAATTCTCCTGTCTAGTCCTTTATTTTTTTAGGGAATCAAACGCACCTTTAGTATTAAGAAAATGTATTAAAATAACAATCATTACAAGCCCTTCGGATCAATTCAACAATGGAAATAAATTTTTGTATTCGTACCCTACCAAAAAAATAATAATTGTATTCGTTAAAACATTATTGAACAATATTACATTACTCAAATATTATACCGTTGTATTTAATTCTCCCCTATACGCGATTATAATGTTCTCTAAATTGAGGGTGCAATATAAATAGAAAAGAAGTGCATGTCCTTGCACTTCAATAATCTAAGAAACAACTGTACAACAATAACAAAAGTGGTGAAGCCGGCTGTATTCCCACAGATTTAGAGCCAAATAAACAAGAGATGAAGAGAAGATAGTTTACTTAGTGGAAGAATTTACCATTTTCTTAATCAAACAGAGTAACCAAAATCATATTATTATTAAATCCAAGTGTTCTTAGTGTTGTCTAATCTCATGATCAGACCTCTTTTACTTTAACAACTTTGTTTACTAGTTATGCCTTAATTGGAAATCACTAAGATAGCCAAGAAACGCTGGACTTACTTCTTTGAGAAAGTACTTAAGTGCTTAAACACCTTTATCTCTCTGCACCTTGATCAATATTTAAGCGACACATCCATGTGCTATTAATCCCTTTATTTTATCATCATCATGTTGAAAAACTTAAGAATATCATCTCACGTGGGACCTTATAAGAATCTCATGTTAAATACCACTCTCAACAAGCTCATCAAAGACATCACTTAATTAGTTACTAGTTTTAAATATTAATCTTCTAGCTCTAGTGATGGAAGTGAAAACCATTATGTTAAGCTTTCTTGTTTATCTTATTCTTGTGCAAAATTTTGGGTTAATGGAAGTATTAGGGAAGAATGTTGAAGCACCACCAGCTATACCAAGAGTTTTGTTGAGGAGTCCACAAGCTCCTTCTTTTGGTTGGTATACTAAAAATGATGACAAGGATGGTCAAGGTGATGCTTTTCGTCCAACTAGTCCTGGTCATAGTCCTGGTGTGGGCCATGATACACCACCAAATCGTCCTTAACATACAAGGGTTTTGGGCTTGAACTTCGTCCGGTCAAAATTGAATCTTCTACCGTTACAATATAGTGTTGTAAGACTTGTTAAATTTAGAGAGTTTACGATAGTACTATATTGTAGCGGTAGAAGATTCGATCAGAATTTTCTAATTTCTCTTTTATTCTTTTTAGTTTCTTTAATTGCCATCTAAATGTATTGTAGTTATAGAGGATTCAGATCTTTCTGATTTCTGTTTCATTCTTTTTTTTAGTTTATTTAATTACTGTCTAAAGTATAAGCATATATTATATGTGCTTGGAAGTTTTGATGTTATATAATTAGGTGAAAGTTTTGAGGAATTTTGGATATCTTTTGTGATTTTTCTCCAAGCTTTCGCAAGAAGGATTGATTTTAAGGATATGTTGTAGTTTGATCTTTATGAATATTGATTGATATGGAATTATCTTTAATTTTATTGTTTTAAGGAGGGAAAAGTTGAAACAAAGAATATCTTAGATCTGATTAAAGCTAGATTGTGGTACTAGCATTGTTTTATGCATAATATTTTTTTTTTATCTTGGTATTATAATAGTCCAGTTTTTGGACTGTTATTTGGTTGATAAGAAAAAAAAATTGTACAACGGTTATATATATATAAGTAAAACACAAAATGTAGTAAACAATGTTTGATGCAATATAATTTGAAAGATATTTTAGCCTCTTTCAGAAAAAAAAAAAAAAAAAAAAAAACTCAGTATTCTTTATGGGTGTAACTTGTGAGTTTAATATGATATTTTTTCTTCAAAAATTTAATATAACAATTATTTTTTTTGACAAATTAAATTTAATATAAGAATTTTATTTAGTGCATAATATGTAACTATCTCTATCAATGTTTATTTTTTTACAATCATATTAATGGTAAAAAAAACTAAGCTCAAACTACAAAAAACAATTATTAAATAGAATTAAGGAATCACTATATTTTTTTTTGGGTCAAGATATGAATGACTTTTTCAAATGAACTGCATTTTCTTATGTTACAAATTCAAATTCTTGTTACTAAACTAACACCTATTGGAAGAAAATATTACTCCCTTCGTCTTTAACATTTGATCCTTTTAGATTTTTACTTTTGTATCAAATTTTTTTATTTTTCAACTCTAATCTTTGGTACAACTAATAATGTTCTACTATTTGTATTGTGGCAAGTCTTAAGCGAGTTAAGTCATACACTGCTTAGAAAAATGTAGATTGAACATTTTATACTTTAGAGGACTCATAAATGTAATGTTTTAAGATTTTGAATTAAGATGTGGTGTCCGACTCACTTGTACGGTTGCTCTGAGTTTAATGTGGATGATCCTCCAACTGTCCTCTCCTAACCCAATAATTTGTACTCTTATAAAAACTAAAAACATTCATTAAATAAAATTTTCTCTTTTTTAATAAAGGGTAAAACTAATTTAATTTATTAATTTTTTTTTTTGGTAGTGAATTTATTAATATTTTTTATTTCTTAATTATGAGTAAAACTCAAAAAAAAAATCAAAGATTTTGGACAAAGGGGGTAAACTTGTTTTAAATTTACTCAATGAAATCCTCAAGACCTAAATTAATCTAACTTTTCTTTATATAAACTAATAAGAGTGTTAACACGAACAGTACGGTTTTAATCTAAAGTTGTTGATTTCTTAATTAGCTGCACTAACTTGGGCCCCCTATTTTGACTACAGCCAAGTGGCACACTCACAGCCAAGTGGTTTTAATCTTTACATATGAAATGAAAGTGAAAAATAATCTTGGTCAGATTCACAAGACTTTTGTCTTTTGTGAGTTGTGACTTTTGTGTGCATTGACAATTGATTGACTTCATGTTGTCAAATGTATTTAAAAGAAATATCAAAATCACTTAAAAATATGAACAATTACACGTTTAAGTTAAATTGAAGTTATAGACGGTTTAAATTTAAAATTTGATTTTCTTAGCTTTATAAAATAATCAAAATCACCTTAAAATATAAACAATTTGATCAAACATCTGAGATATGTTTGATTGAAAATCTTATCAACTATAAATTATCAGCTAATTTATCAATTATTTATTATTTTTACCAAATAAAACCTTAATTCATCTATATAAAAGAAAGCAAATATTATTATTTTTTACAATGAAAGCAAATACTATTTGGTGAATTGGATTATGCAGTAAGTGAAGTGAAGTCTCACTTGACAGTAGCCAATACATAAATTTTTAAAGGTTAAGGTTACATGATCATGATAAGATCGTGAAAAT
The DNA here is from genome assembly GCA_030408175.1 of Trifolium repens. Lineage (NCBI taxonomy): Eukaryota > Viridiplantae > Streptophyta > Magnoliopsida > Fabales > Fabaceae > Trifolium > Trifolium repens. The sequence continues at coordinate 20,326,258 of CP125850.1, forward strand.
TACTTTAACCATTTGTTTATTCCATTTTGTTTTATTACATGACATCATCCGAATATTTTTCTTTAATTATTTATTTAATAAAATATCTTTAATTATAAAATACTTTTTTTAACCAACAATATAAATAATAGAAGTTTATTTAAAAGGGGGAAGAAAAACTTATTATTAATAAAAATGACATTGATGATTATTTTATAATCCTTAACTTTTGATCTGTTTTTTAATAAGATTGCAACGTGCAAATCTTATTGTTCAACTCACACCTCATAATAGTGGAGGATGGGGAGAAAGGGGAATGGAAATTAACATTTTACTATGGTTATCTGAAAAGAGGTAGACGATGATAGGTTTGGGACACGCTAAAAGAACTAAGGAATATGTTAGACTTACTCCCTTTGTGCATAATAGGTGACTTCAATAACCTATTATCACAAGAAGACAAGCAAGGTCAACTTCTGCACCCAAATTGGTCATGTGATGGGTTCTGTAATGCTGTGAGTGTGACTGTGACCTAACTTACATTCATCTAGATGGATACCCTTTCACATGGATCAAAAATAGAGGAACTCCTCATGTTATAGAAGAGAGAGAATTGACATAGCATTGACCAGCACGAAATGGCTTTTGTTATATCCAGAAATCAAACTGCGAAATTTAATTACATCACACTTTGATCATAATCCAATCTTACTACAAAATGATCTTACAATTCAAAATGGAAGATCCTACTCGTTTCGTTATGAGAACATCTGGCTTAAAGAAGAAGATGTAGGGGAACTGGGGAAGTGGTGGCGGATAGTTGAAATGATGGAAGCGAAGTGGAAATTATTAACTGAGTCTCACATTGCGCTGACAAATTGCAAGATTGGGGGAGAAGAAAAAGAATGTGTTTCATAACTCTAAGATGTTGTAATGACCCAACAAAACTCTAACCGATACAAAGAAACTCATGAGAAACATGCTAGACTTTTAGTCAAGGTTGTCAGAACCGGACCGGTCATTGAACCGGTGAGCTTACCGGTTTAAGGTTCAAAAAATCGGACCGGGTCGGACCGGAGTCGGACCGTTTTTTTTTTTTTTGGTTTTTACCACCAGTTGAATCTGGTTCGGGAGTCGGACCGTTTTTAATTAAATATATTTCAATTAATATATAAATAAAAATAAATAAATAATGAATTAATATTTCCTAATTTTACTAAAAAATATAAATTTGGTACGTTTTAGTCTTTGGTATTTTTAATACATATATTTTAATACTTATATTAAAATACTACATATAATCGAATTACTAATAATGGTAAAAATAGATAAGAATTTAGTAGTTTTATTTGGACCCATAAAAAAGAAAAGCATTTTAACTGAAACCCACTAATATCCCTAACCCTAAAATTATGCTATATGAAATGAAAGAAACAACAGCCGTTACTTTAGTTTCTTATCACAGTACCTCTGTTTTCTTAACTCCATCTCTCATGTTCTTGTTTCTCAACTTCATCTCTCTTAGTCAATTATCTTCCTTACATTCCTTTGTTTCTTTTAATTCATTTATCTCTTTTCTATGTTTAAGGTTCATTAGTTTATGAATCTTTCTTTTTCTCTTCTTTTTTTGGTAATTATGTATATTAATTTCAACTTTCTTTTTGTGTGCTAGGTAATTATAGTTAACCTCAGTTTCTCTCTACCTCTGGCCAAACATTCTAATGATTAACCTTGGATTTCATTTCTGATGAGTTGTGAACATGTTTACATCATGGATTTGCAATAAAAAATCTAAATTTAATCCTTTTTTTTAAATTAAAAAAAACACGGTTTAATATGTGAAACCGTTCGAACCGGCGGTTTACCGGTTTTCACCGATTTTCGGCCGGTTTTCCGGTTTAATCTCTGGTTTGCTGGCGGACCGGTTTTTATGCTTGACCAGACCGGATAGTCGTCCGGTTTTCGGTTAAACCAGTTGAACCGGCCAGTCCAGTTTTAATTACCTTGCTTTCTTTTATTACAATTACCTTGCTTTTAGTGCAAGAAGAAACGTACTATACTATGGAGATAGCGAGCTAAAATGCATTGGCTGAATCAAGGTGACCTTAACACAAAATTTTTCGATAAGGTCTAAAGCTAAAAGAGTTGACATGTTGTTTGGATGAGAATGCTGAAGTGAGGACTCATCCAGAGAGATATGTGATGTAGCCAAAAATTACTTTTATAAGTTGTTCAAGGCTAAAGGCAGCTCACTGATGACTCGCATTTTGTGAGGATATTTAGGCCTCTAATGATTGGATTATACCATTCAATATGGTAATCTACTATTGTTTTGAGTCATTTTATGTTTAGTTTTGTATTTAGGAGTCAATTGTAATTTTTCATGAAAAAGAGTTAGTTCTGCTGTTAACAAGTGTCAAGACAGACTGCTGAGCCAAGCAAAACGTCTCGGGAGCTTTATTGAGATAATCAATGTTGAAGGCATTGTTTGCTGAATCAACTGGAAGTTGTGAAGAGCCAAACGTGCAGTCAAAAACTCCTCGTAGGCCAAGAATGAAGAGAAGCGTTGCTATCATGGGATAAGACAACTGGCAGATTTCCCATCTGCATGTGTACTATCATAGTACTATCCTTAAAAAGAGAATATGCTTTATTCATTTGGTCTGTCTTATCCAAATTAGAGGTTGGCCCAATACCCGGTGATGATTCTTATTTAATGGAGCCAAAAACCCTAAATGAAGCAGCGAGACACTTTGGAGTAAAATTGAGGAGAGTTGAAGAGCTACTTTGTTCGCCGTTTTACCACTTTGTTGCGATTCCGATAATCAGAGGCATGTCGCTGCTAAAGCTTGGAGGTTGAGACTTCGTCTTCAAGTGGTGTGCTTGTAGGTTTATATATCTTTACTTCATATGATGTGTAGATCTATCTTTCTAGTTGTTATTAAGCTCACCATGAACTAAAACTCTTTGTGTTGGAATTATGTGAAGTTTAATGAAAGTTTAAATGTCGTTTATGTGATGTGATGATTGTGTTTTATGCTTTGTTATTCCTTATGTTTTCACTCAATATATTTATTTCGGAGATCGATGAACTTAGTTATATATGCAAGTTCATTGTTATGAGACATCTAATAGTGAATGGATTTAAAGGTTTAATATGGTTAAATAGAGAATGGACACATAACTCACTACTAGAAAAGTCTTAAATACCGATGGACAAAATCCGTCTCTAAAATGCAAAAGTTCTGTCACTAACCATGCTAGAGACGGATTTGATGTCGTCAGTAATTTCCTCGTCTCTGAACTATTAGAGACGGACAAAATCTATCTCTAAAATGAAAATATCTGTCTCTAAAATAAATATATCTGTCTCTAACTGCTTTTTATGTCTCTAATTCCATCTCTATTAAAGACAAAATATATTCCATCTCTAAATTCCGTCGGTATTTCAACTTTTTCTAGTAGTGACTCTTTCTTAAGGACTTAGACATAAACCTGAAGGCCATAGTGAAGATACAAAGCATTATTTTTTGAACTGAAACGAACTAAGTATAACCTAGACATAGGCTCATCTTATTCGCCGTTTCACATTCTAGCGTTGTAGAAATACACCTTCAGGCATGCTTTGCTCACCAAAGCCATGACTGCCATTATCACTCACAGACATTAAGCGTAGTAGTTAAATGGATCTTAATTCCAACATGTTCAACTTATTGATTTATCAACCCTTTTACTGTTTTTAGCTATTTTCCTTTTGATATTTGAAAACCGTAAATGTTATTTGGTTACCTTTTTGCTCGTAAGCTAACAATTAAATGTATGAAAGAATTGGAACAAAGTTTACAATCCATGTGGGTACGATACTCTATCTTATTACTAAGCTACAAGAGGACTGTGTATACTTGCACAACTTCACTCTGGTAAGCAACACTCACATGATTCGATTATGTCCCTAATTACACCAAAGATTGCGCAAGAAGAAAATGAAAAGCTGACAGCTCCAATAACAAAGGAAGAAATCCATGAAGCATTATCCTAGATGCATCTAGAGTCTAGACAAGGCTTTGATACTAGATGATTTTAATTCGGCTTTTTATCAACACTTTTGGGACATTTGTCGAGATGACATTTACATGGCAGTGAAGGAGTGGCCAGAAAGAGGATATTTTCCTATATCTTTAAATGAAACTAATATTTGTTTATTGCCGAAATGCAAAAATCCCATTTCTATGCAAGAAATGAGATCCATCTATGTGTTGTACAAATTGATGTCTAAGTTGCTTGCTAATAGATTGGAACTGTGTATATCGCTCAATTGGTTGCACATTTCCAATACCCCAAAATTACTCATACGTACCAAAATGTTACTACATAAATACACAACACGCTAAAAGTTGAAAACAAGATCAACAACTTTTGTAACAAAAAATAATGGTTGGAATTTATTCCTTTTCCCTTTTTTGTAACCGCATAATTTGCAACAAAAGTTTGGACATATGCTTAACTTAAATATTAAGGTTACCTAGGGAAATAGCCTGGTAAGAGTTTTTCATAATCAAACAAATATAAATTCTAACGTCACTAAGAAAGTGATTTGTTGGTCATGTTCTCATATTACTTTGCTAAAATTATATGTTACTTTTTTTTTAATGGCAAATATATACATAGTGGGAGTCAAAATATAAATTAGAAATACCAGAAATACTCAACCGCTAAAATTAGATGTTATTGTTGGGTTTATATTTTGAATGGATATGTAAAATAATATATTAATGACATTTGTAAGTGTGTGGTGTTTTCTTGCCCAGACTAACATTTGAGATCCATTTCACCGTCAAAACTAGATGATGGTATTTGTAATTTTTGCATAAATATAGTGTTTATTTTGTAACACAAATAAATTAGTTTATAGATTATTATTATTATTATTATTAAAAGGTGTTTGGTAAAAAAAAAAATCACTAGTTTATAGTTTTTTTTCCAATGTTATTTCAAATAACGTTTGAATAGCTTATAGCTTTTTACTTTTCATTCTAATTTTAACCTTATAATTTTAATTTTGTTATTTTCTTATATTTTTTAAATAAAATATCCACTCACAGTAATAACTACACACTCACATAAAATAATGACCATATATACTTTTAGATAATTTTGTGATTACAAGAGTTAAATTTATCAAACTTTTTAATTTCATTCTACTAGTTTTCCAGATATTAGTTAGCTTATTGCTTTATTTGTCCAGAGTCATAATATTTTCCCGTAATTTTGTTTCTCTAAACGCCCGTCCAAACACTGACTACACATGTATATGGGTAGTTCGGTGAGAGTTTATTTTGGTGTATGGAGAGAGATAGGAGTATTTTTTTATGCAAAGAGAGATAATACTAAGAGGAAAGTGGAAAAAATGATAATTAAATATAAAATATGTATACAGTTATACATGTGTGTTGTATTTGTGTTTTAAAAATTGTGTCAAAAATAACATTACTACTTTTAAAATGTAAAGATACATAAAAAACAAAAACAATGCAATGCTATTAGAACATCTGATTATCATACATCGTATACAACAACTGCTGGAAAGTAAAGGATGACCGGGGCATGAAAATTGAGGTAAGACAAACAAAAAAAAGCCCTAAAAGGTGGACAGGCTGTATATTATACGGTGCATAGTGAATGAATTTGTACTCCAAATTTATTTTCGTAAAAAAACATGCCCTAAAAGGTGGGGAGCTTCTCAAGTAAGGGGTTGTAAGGGGTATGTGGTGAAGGAGAAGATGAAATTGCTTAAAGGGACACTCAAGACATGGAACAAGGGTGTATATGGAGATATTGATGTAAAATTTGAAGACCTTACTCTAGCAATTGACGAATTAGAGATCAAAAGTGAATCGGTGGGGTTATCCGAAGTTGAGTTATCTAGTAGGAAGAAGATGTTTGAGGAGCTTTGGGTCCTCCTAAAAAGTAAAGATAGCATGGAATTCCAAAGGTCAAGGTCGAAATGGCTCAAGGAGGGGGATGCAAACACTTCGTATTTTCCTGCTTGTGTCAAGAGTAGAAGGAGGGCTAATTCAATTGTGGCTTTGAAAAAGGGGGGGTCTTGGCTTTCAAAATCGGCCGATATTCAACTTGAGATTGTCTCTTATTTTAGAAAGCATTTTGAGGAGGTAAGATGGGAAAGACCGACGTTGGATGGGGTGGTATTTTCGGCTATTGGGGAGGGGGAACAGACGAGACTAGAGGCAAGTTTTTTGGAGGAGGAGGTGGTGGATATAATTTCCCTAGCGGATGGGAATAAGAGTCCGGGTCCAGACGATTTCAATTATTCTTTCTTCAAGAAATTTTGGGGTACGATCAAGAGGGAGGTGATGGATCTCTTTTTTGAGTTCCATGAGAAAGCAACATTATCATACTCTTTCTCTTCTTATTTTGTGGCGTTGGTCCCAAAGATTCTTAGTCCACATGTCATTGGTGATTTTCGACCTATTTCGCTCCTTGGGAGTTTGTATAAATTAGTAGCTAAAGTTTTGGCAAAAAGGTTAGCCGCGGTTATGGATCCAATTATTTCAAAAAACCAATCGGCTTTCATCAAGGGGAGGTTCTTGGCGGATGGAGTGGTGGTGGTAAATGAGGTGGTGGATTTAGCGAGGCGTTTGAAGAAAGAATGTCTTATCTTAAAAGTTGACTTTGAAAAGGCATATGATTCCGTGAGTTGGAGCTTCCTTGAATATATGCTACGGAGACTTGGCTTTGGGGAGAAATGGCGGGCTTGGATGAAGACTTATGTGTGTAATGGGAGCTTATCGGTCCTAATCAATGGAAGCCCATCAGAACAAATTAATATTAGTAGGGGCCTTAAGCAAGGTGACCCTCTAGCCCCTTTTTTGTTCTTAATTGTTGCCGAAGGGTTAAGTTCCTTCATGCAAAAGGCGGTGGAGTTAGGTTATTTTCGTGGATTCAAAGTTAGCTCCGGAGTGGTGGTGTCTCACCTCCAATATGCGGATGATACTCTCTTTATCGGAGAGGCTTGTGTGGAGAACCTATGGGCGATGAAGGCTATTTTGAGGTGGTTTGAACTTATTTCGGGACTTAAAGTGAACTTCTTCAAGAGTAGGTTGTTTGGGATAAATGTTTCTAATGCTTTCATGGATCGAGCGGCTTCTTTTCTCCTTTGCAAGAAATGTAACTTCCCTTTTATCTATCTTGGTCTCCCGGTGGGGGCTAATCCAAGGAAAGCTTCGACTTGGGATCCGGTTGTAAAGGCGATAGAAAGGAGGCTTTTATCTTGGAAAAATAAATATGTGAGTTTGGGTGGTAGGGTGGTGTTAATTAATTCGGTTTTGTCTTTAATTCCAATTTTCTACCTTTCTTTTCTTAAAATGGCAAATTGTGTTTGGAAGTCGATAGTGAGACTACAAAGACATTTTTTGTGGGGTGGTGTGATAGGGGTAGTGGAAAAATTCCTTGGGTGAGGTGAGATGATGTTTGTAGGCCGAAACAAGAAGGGGGGGGGGGGGGGGGGGGGGGGGGGTTGGGTGTCAAAAACCTTCAAAAACCTTAAATTGCTCAATTTGTCATTGTTAGCAAAATGGAGGTGGATGCTATTATCGGAGAGAGAGTCACAATGGTCGGTCGTGTTGGCGGCTAGATATGGGATTGTCCATAGGCCTTCTTTGAGTATTTTGAGGCCTACAAGAACCTCCTTGTGGTGGAAGGACTTACAGGGAATTGGAAGGGTTAGGGGGGTGGAGGGCGATTGGATCAAAGAGGTTTTTGTGAAAAAAGTGGGTAATGGCGGTAACACTTCTTTTTGGCATGATGTTTGGTGTGGTTTGGGTACACTTCGGGAGGCTTTCCCCTGGCTTTTCCAATTATCCCTACATCCGGAAGCGACAATTAAAGATTTCGGAGAATGGGAAAATGGTTCTTGGCGTTGGCACTTTGAGTGGCGTAGGAGCTTCTTTGTTTGGGAAGAGTCGCTTTGTGGTCAATTAATGGATGTCTTGGCTTCGATCTCATTGTCACATAATGATGATGTTTGGGAGTTTCGCCCGGATCGAGGAGGTACGTATACGGTGAAGGAAAATTACTTATTTTTATGTCATAGTTTTGGTCCTTCCTCTTCTTTGGGTCTTGAAACTAGTCGGTTGGTGGAGGGGGTTTGGGCAAGTTGGGCGCCGTCAAAAGTAGTGGTATTCTCGTGGCAACTCCTACTTAGGCGTTTGCCGACAAGAGTAAACTTGGCAAAAAGGGGGGTGATACCTATTGGTGAACAAGCATGTTAGTATTGTGGAAGTGCATGTAATGAAACGGAATATCACTTATTTTTGCTTTGTCCGTTTATTCGGCGAGTTTGGTTAGAGATCTACAAGTGGTTTGGTCTTGTGGAAGTATTGTCGGGCAATATAGGGGCTATGTTTCTCTCCTTTTTCCATTCTCTCAAGCCATCTAAAAAGGTGCAAAAGGGGGTCGTCATGTTATGGCAAGTGGTAGTTTGGGTGATTTGGAAAACTAGGAATGTTGCTATTTTCTCTCGGAAAACACATGGCATTCACGAGGTGGTTGAGAAGATTAAACGACTCTCTTGGCAATGGTTATTAGCGAAGAAAAATCGCTCTCCTTGCTTGTACTACGACTGGTGTGTTCAACCTATTTATTGCTTAGCTAGTTAATGTTGTAAAAGGGTAGAGGTTTATGTCTGGGGGCTTTTGTTGCTTTGTATTTGGGGTTTGGTTGAGTACTATATGTACTTATTTCGACTCCGGTGGAAGGAGTACCGCTTGTACTTTGTTCCAATCCTTTTTTGCTTTTATATATATTTATACATCCTTGTTGCCGTTCAAAAAAAAAAATCGTAAAAAAACTACTACAATATATAGTTATTAACAAACATGTCTTCAAATTTGTAAATGGGAATAGCTCATAGGGTACATGTTAGTGATTCAAAAATAAAAATATTTTATTGTAATGAGTATATCTAATTACATTTTTAAACTTTTCACAAATTAATTGCATAATTTGTTTTTTTAAAAAAAATATTTCTATTTTTGAATTCTTAACATGTGTCTGACACATATTAGCAAGACCCTTTATAAATATACAACATATAGTTTTTGTATTTTTGCATGATAATAATGATAGTATCATTTATATGTATTCATATATTAAATTTTTTGTATAAATATTTCTAGCATACGAATTTGTCCCCACTACAAATCCGGATCCGTCCTTTCCAAGCATGAGAGCATCCACAATGGTGGTTCTTAGTTTTTTAAGTACTAGTACCTAATAGGTACTACCATTGGAGTAAAACAGAAAAGAGTACTTAATAGGTACTGCTTCTTAAATAAGCATTGATACCTATATTACTTTTATGGGACCCGCTTATAATAATGTAGAGTTATTGATGAGATGTGTTATTGATGAGACCCGTTTAGAACTTTTTAAGAAGTGTTGGGTTGGAGGGATTAAGTGCTTAATATGTACTATTATTAAAATATTATAAAAGAATGATGTATACATGTGGGGTCCGGTTAAGTACTCAAAAATGAATAGCTCCATTGTGGATGCTCTGAAAACAATTGTTCCATTTACACATAAGCAACATTTATTATGTGATGTTAACGAATCATTACTTTGTAGTAATATGTAACACAATAAAATAAGGAAGTGGACCATGTTCATTACAATGCATGAAATTATTATTTTTCAGTTATTATGTGAATGTGAATTTATTAAAAGGTTGGGGGAGAATCAATATATGAATAATGAACATGCAATTATAGAAGTAAATTTATTATTTACACACCCTGTATACTTCAGTTTCTTCCCTTTATTTACGATGATTCTTAATTGTTAGTGATAGCAACTATTCGTTGCAGTTGAGATTGGTCCAGTCCAGTTTTTCTTATTTCTTATAATGTTGCTACTACAACCTCGTTTAGTGTTATAGTTTCATAAGATGTGCATGCATGTAGCTTTTTCATTTGTAAAAGAGAGCATTAAGTAAATTGAGGGTGTGAAGGAAATAATTTGAATTGCATGCAATTAAAAAGATATGCAGTCATGCAATTAAAGAAGACTATATAGTTTATGGTGTTTAATTGAAATCGAATGTTTCAAAGTTTTTCTCTTTATTTAAATTATTATTGTAAATTTAAATCGTTTGATTTTTTTTATATTTTTTTGAAGAAGTCAAAGAATATATTAATTGAAAAAAGCACAAGATGTACCTACATAAAAGAGTTCAAACACAAAAATAAAGTACAAAATTATCATGCATGGAGCCATATACAGACTTTTGGATTTAGCATCCAATGATTTAGATCCTAACAAAAACATTTTTCCCTTGTCTTAAACCACCACCATACATGGACTTTGATGGAAAAGAGTAACATGTCAATAGAGATTGTCGTATCATTAAAAACTCTATCATTTCTAGCTTTCTAAATAAACCAGATAGATGCTAGGCAAATTGCTCGTAAACAGATCCTAATATTTTTGCAAAAACCATGAGCACCGCAGAATTGGGAAGCCACCGAAATTAAATTATTAGGAAGAACTCACGTGATCTCTATCCAGGAAGTGATGCCACGCCAAACCGCGTCAAAGATAGGACAATTCAGAAAAAGATGATGGATATCCTCAATAGCATCGCAACCATTTGAGCATAACAAGGAATTATTACGTAACCACGAACAAAAAGATTCAACTTTGTTGGTAACCTGTCATTGATAAACCGTCAAGCAAAAGTGGAGATCTTTGATGGTACAAGCTTATTCCAGATGAGATCGATGTGGGGAGATGTCTCTCTTGAATACAAGTGAGTCAACAGATGATAAGCCCCTCCAACTGAGTAACCTGTATCAAGATCGGGTAACCACTCCCACTTATCAGAAGAAGTAACCTGCAACAAAACATTAGCCACAATAGTACAACAATGGCCCACAATTGTTCCTCTCAAGCAAACAAATGTCTACGCCACCGCCACCCACTCCCTCCTACCTCCCACCCGCGCCTATGCATATCTGCCACAGTCACCTCTTTATCTAAGCACAACTCAAATAATCTACCAAATTGAGACTTCACAAATAGATTTTAATTAGACAAGCAAATTTTTCTCTGATTGCATGATTTATATACTAGTAGGATTAATAAATTTTGGGTCATGTTAACTTGTGTCCTAAGAACATATGATAAGCTACCTAAAAATAGAAATGTAGTATTTAATGATACAAAAAATTTAATGTTTAGATAATTGAATAGTATACATGCTTTAATAACTATTTTCCATATTTATCTTCTTAATATATGCCTTAAAGACACACGTTAACATTCTTCTTATTTAAATATGTACCAGTACATTTGTTGATGTTCACAATTGTGTTAGATTCACAAATAGTATTTATTAATTTTTTTATGTTAAACACTTTTTTATAAACTTATTAAAATTGTTCACCCCAACAATATACCGATATATATTTAAACAACATATTTACCGAAGTGTTCAGCACGTACATGTATTTATTGAATCAACTCTTTATATCAATTTTACAAAATCTATTGACTAAAATTTTAATATGTACATATTAACATTAATTAATTTTTTTATTTATTTACCTTCTCTGATATTTAAGAAGGGAGGTCTTAGTAATCTAGAATTAATCATTAAGTTAAATAAAATGTGGTCAAGAAATTATTTCACTAGTTATTTGGTTAAACTCATTAATCACTTAAACCTAATAATTTATTTAATATTAGTTAATTTATGATATACAAATGCATGCATATTAAGATTGAGAGGAAATTATACTCAATATTGTCAACTAATTGACAGCAAATTGTCTTATCTCTAACAGTTAATTAATTAATTAATTAATAATTTGACTCAAATATAAAATCTGAGAGGATTTTCTCATCTGGCAGATAAACAAATCATTCAAGGGCAGTTGAAAAATTAAAAATCAGGCCATCTCTATCTAACTATAATATTATCTGAAATTAAATTCAGATTGATTTAAGTGGCTGAGTTGTATATACGTGTATAGCATATAACCTTCATTTTAATTTTGAAGTGCATGCACCCTCCATTTTGATCATATTTATTATTATGTCGTTTAGAAATATTCAGCAAAATGAGAGAGTTGTAGAGGAATGTAGCCAGAAAGATTGTAAGCACATAAAAAGAAATAATAACTGAGCATTTATAGAAATCTTGTGGTAGATACTTTCCAACTAAAAACACATAGAAGTCTCATCCAACAAAACAAACATTTTAAAAACACAAGAGGCCTCTTATAAGTTAACTAATATTTTGAATTCAATCTCTAATTTGGGTTTGTAGCAGCGTTAAAACTCTTAGCGAGAGTTTGTTTTCCGTTTGAGTCACACAAGGCAAAATACTTGGTTTATGTTATAAAAAAAATCCAAAAAAAAAAATCAATTTACAAACAATCCATCCAAATTAATTAGAAATATTTTGAATAACTTATAAAAGTGTTTTCTTTTTTAAACTTGACATTCACCTTAAGGATAAATATTTTTACGGTATATGAGTGGAGTCCCAATCGATTGTACGACATAGACCAATATAAGAATTAACACTGAAAGATTCGAACATAAAATTTTTACTTTTTAGGTTCATCGAAAATTCGATGTATCTAGACTATATTATAGATCATATACATTAATTTCTCAGTGAATCTAAAAAAATATTTTTTGTTTATAATGGTGACCGAAGGAAATAATAGATTCTTACCTTTGAATATCGATAAAATTATTTAAATTTCGTAAATTCTTAATTGCTTCTTTTTTAATTTCTCTTTTATTTCTATTTGATTTATCTAAGTTGCCTTTGAAAAATTGTTTTTGATCCATCCAACAACCATCGAAAATTAGTCAAATTTTTATAAAGAATTTAACTAATAATAAGATATGAAGAGAATAATTTTTTTATTCTGTATGAATTGCTCACTCGGGAAATTGAGGTGCTTAATCACCATACCTTAACCGCCAGGCGGCTTAGCGTTAGACAAAGTGGATGAATTCTGTCTGCGTTTTGGATGAAAGATCATTCTATTTATTGTTGATGTACATGCAACACCCAACAAAAACGCCAAGTGGCACGCACGCCATAATGTATTTAGGACCTCTTTGAATTTATGTAAAATAATTTATGGAAATATATAAATTTATGTATTATTATTTATTGAAAAACAATAATTATTTATTAAAAAATCATATTATTTTTTTTTAATGCAAACAACAATATATTAAATAAAAAGGAAGTACAAAGAAAGTTGGGGGGCAAGAACCAAACCGAGCAATCACAAGTTCCAATATAAACTTACTATTTTGAATTTCTTAATATGTGCAAATTTGCACATGATAGAAAAACTCTTGTCTTATAAGTATAACTATGTTGAATATTTTATATGTTGGATTTGGTGTTTGAAGTTTGGACACTATTTTTTTTTACTAAAATAAAACATGTTTATTCATTGAAATTGATAAAGTATATCAGATTCAAGTACAAATTCAATAACGTTAAAAACGAAAAGGATGAATCGGTGAATAAACTCATATCGTCCTAGTTAATATCATAAAATGGCATATACTCTTGCCCACAAATAATGGGATAAAATCAAGTTAATTAACCAGAATATTTATGCCTCCAAATCTGTATTATTGACGAACTTAGTCACTTTGTGAATCAATAGTTGATTGAAGTTAATTTTCCAATTCAATCAAACGAGCACCACAACAAGATAGGAAAGCAAGCACCACACCAAACCAAAACGGGAAATCAAACGAACACCGCATGACAGAAAATCAAACAATGTCAAACTAAGACGATGAAATCACAAAAAAAAAAAAACACAAAAGAATATCCTAATCCATTTGAAAACCACTTATTTATTTTTAAATAAAAAAAAAATTCATATGGGTGATTTCGAGTAAAAAAAACTCAAAATCACCCCATATTTTATTAAAGAAGATAAAGAAAAAGAAGAGTTTGTCTCTCTGCTTATTCGCCTTAAAAACATTCTAACTACTACACTAACCTACTCCACAAAAAAGTACAAAAACTTAATGTTTAAAAAATTAAATGAATAAGTTTATCAAACAAATAAAAAGTTTTAAAAGAATACTTTTATATTTATCTCTTTAAAATATACTCCTACAACATTTGTTATCATTTTCCAATATTTAATCAACAAAAAATTTATTCATTCAATATTATTCATACACGCACAATTAAATTTCCTAAACTATTATTTTTTTTTTAAATAAAAAACTCAATATCTAACTTAAAGGCCGACTAGCTTGAAGGGTTCAATTCTAACATCCACTTGTGATGACCCCGTTTAAAGCTAAAGTTAGAGCAAAGCTTTGTAGAAACAAACCCACCAAAATTGACACCAAGAGAAATTGAACCTGATCTTGAGAGGAACACACTTCAAAGTCCTAATACAACACCACTAGGCCAATCCAAGTGGTTTTAACTTAAGTGTCCTTGATAAGTGTTGAAAAACTGTAATTTTACCTATACATTTTAAATACTTGTTTAATAAACAATTTTAAATAAAAACCCCAATTGTTTGCAAATATTAGTTTATATTAGTAAATTAGTCATTTTAGTTACTTTCATCTAAATTCCCATTACTTTGGTAGGTTTTATGAGCTTAATGGCAAAAAGGCTGAAAAGAAAAAGGAAAGAAATTTGAAAGTTGTCATTGTGGCAAGGCCACCAATATGTGGCTAAGATACCAATTAGATGTTGTTATTGTGGTCAGACGAGCGTACAACAAACTGAAAGTGAGTATATATCGCTAGACTACCAAATATGTCGCCAGACGAGTTGAAGGCGGTTTAACTAAATTGAAAAAGACTTCAGGCAAATCCAAGTGGTTTTAACTTAAGTGTTCTTGATAAGTGTTGAAAAACTGTAATTTTACCTATACATTTTAAATACTTGTTTAATAAACAATTTTAAATAAAAACCCCAATTATTTGCAAATATTAGTTTATATTAGTAAATTAGTCATTTTAGTTACTTTCATCTAAATTCCCATAACTTTGGTAGGTTTTATGAGCTTAATGGCAAAAAGGCTGAAAAGGAAAAGGAAAGAAATTTGGAAGTTGTCATTGTGGAAAGGCCACCAATATGTGGCTAAGATACCAATTAGATGTTGTTATTGTGGCCAAACGAGCGTACAACAAACTGAAAGTGGGTATATATCGCTAGACTACCAAATATGTCGCCAGACGAGCTGAAGGCGGTTTAACTAAATTGAAAAAGACTTCAGGCAAATCCAAGTGGTTTTAACTTAAGTGTTCTTGATAAGTGTTGAAAAACTGTAATTTTACCTATACATTTTAAATACTTGTTTAATAAACAATTTTAAATAAAAACCCCAATTATTTGCAAATATTAGTTTATATTAGTAAATTAGTCATTTTAGTTACTTTCATCTAAATTCCCATAACTTTGGTAGGTTTTATGAGCTTAATGGCAAAAATGCTGAAAAGGAAAAGGAAAGAAATTTGGAAGTTGTCATTGTGGCAAGGCCACCAATATGTGGCTAAGATACCAATTAGATGTTGTTATTGTGGCCAAACGAGCGTACAACAAACTGAAAGTGGGTATATATCGCTAGACTACCAAATATGTCGCCAGACGAGCTGAAGGCGGTTTAACTAAATTGAAAAAGACTTCAGGCAAATCCAAGTGTTAACTTAAGTGTTCTTGATAAGTGTTGAAAAACTGTAATTTTACCTATACATTTTAAATACTTGTTTAATAAACAATTTTAAATAAAAACCCCAATTATTTGCAAATATTAGTTTATATTAGTAAATTAGTCATTTTAGTTACTTTCATCTAAATTCCCATAACTTTGGTAGGTTTTATGAGCTTAATGGCAAAAAGGCTGGAAAGGAAAAGGAAAGAAATTTGGAAGTTGTCATTGTGGCAAGGCCACCAATATGTGGCTAAGATACCAATTAGATGTTGTTATTGTGGCCAAACGAGCGTACAACAAACTGAAAGTGGGTATATATCGCTAGACGACCAAATATGTCGCCAGACGAGCTGAAGGCGGTTTAACTAAATTGAAAAAGACTTCAGGGTGAAGAAATCTATCTTGCCAGGTGAGCATCTACTTTTCAGACCATTATGTAAATAAGTTTTTATTCCTTATAAAGTAAGCGAGTTTTGTTATACCCCTTGTAATATTTTTTTTAGGATTACACCCCTACATTTGCCCCGTGGTTGCACAACTTGACAGCTGACTGGGACATAATCTTGATGTGGCATGCACACATGGATTTTTTTAATCTTTTATTTATTTTTTATTGCCACATCACTTTAAAAAAATAAATATATTTGTTAAAAAATAATTTTTTTTTATTAAAAAAATAAAAATAAATTTTTTTATAAATTTTATTAAAATAAAAAAAAATTTATTTTTTTATTGTTATAAAATGTTATATTTTTTAAAAAAATGTTAATTTTTAAAAATTGACGTGGCAATAACAAATAAACTAAAATTAAAAATTTTATCAATAAAATATTTAATTTTTTAACTGGCATGGCAATAAAAATAAAAATCCACTTGTATGTGCCGTGTTAAGATTTTGTCCCAATCAGTTGTCAAGCTATACAACCAGTGGATAAAAGTAGGGAATTTTTACGGGGTAATTCTAAAAAAAAGTGACATGGAATAAAATAAAACTCGCCTATTAAAAACATATTTACCCTTATATAAACCATCTAGACTTCATTTTTGAAAACCAATTCATTTAACTCAAACGTTAGGAAAAAGAAATAGAGGAAAAACACTTTTTGATAATATTAGTTGTTAAACGATTTTGATATCGCACAAGTCCATGTAGATACGCTTACTTGCAATACTTACTTTTTATCTGTAAAACTACAACTATCGGTACTTTCTATATAATAACATTTGATTAAGATTTGAGATATTACTTTTATAATAGATTAGTGATTGGAGAGAGTATTAAATAGTAACATAGTAACAAAAGAAATTATTTTCTTTTTAAGAGAATTACGAAAAGTAAAATAGAAGAAACATATTTTAAAATTAAGTATCAATTTTTATTTTTAATACAAGATTGATTATTTTCCTTCATATTAAAAAGTTGATAAAATTTTGTACCAAAAAAAAGTTGATAAAATTAATTTTGTAACATTATTATTGATCCAATGTGAACCTGAAGACGACAGTTGGAGTTTTATGCAATTGAGGAGGACAGTGAATGCTCACCAAAAATATATATTGTATCCGAAAATATATATTAATTATGTTCTAATATGGGTTACCTCTTTCCATAGAAGGCTAAGGCTACTTCTCTATTGCCTTGCAACTGGACTATTTGCACCTACAAAAGAAACTTTGATTGGATTAGTAAATTGATTGTGGGATGGTTTTTAGGGGTAAGATCTCATTTATAGGAGATTAGATTTTCTCCATTTATTTTTCTTCATATTTCCTTAATTGTTTTTATCTCACTTTTATATTTTATTTTTTGTAAAAATAAAATTTCCCTTCTTGATAATCAAAGGTGGAGATTTAAATTTACCCTCATGTCACATGAGATATCCATTCTCCATTTATAGTGTGCGTATAATATTATAAGCTCCTGATTGTTACTATTATAGATTTTTGAGTTTGACTCATATTCGTACATATATGGATATTGGATTTGGCATTTAGGTTGAACCAAGCTCAATGCATGTCACAATGCCACATATATGGATATATTGGATTTGGCATTTAGGTTGAACCAAGCTCAATGCATGTCACAACAATATATAGGACCCACCACAACCTTACAAGGTATGCATTATTATAAGTTATAACTTCTATCTCTATCTCAAATTTATATTGGCTTGAGCGTTATAGTGTAAAGGTGAGAAAAACACAAGGGGGAGGTGGACGAATTTTGTTTTCTTGATAAATTATAAATTATTCACATTTTTAATTAATGAATGTGCATTTGATGATATTTGTTGATTGTATAGGAAAGAACTCTAAGTATTTACTTATAAGAAAACTTAAAAATATAAGAATACCACTGATTATATAGATTAAGAATAGATTGTCCTGTAGGAGAAACTTGTAAATATATAATATAGATATCCGAAATTGTTACTACTTGATTGGAAAGAATTCTAAGTATTTGCCACATAGGAAACATAAAAATATAAGAATGTCATCTATTACATAGATAAAGGATAGATTGCCACGTAGGAGAAAGACCATGAAAGAGAAACTTGTAAATATATAATATAATATATAGATTCATATGCCCAATTAACAAATGTGCATTTGATGATGTGTGTTGAGTGTAGGAAAGAACTTATTTGCCACATAGGAAACGTAAAAAATATAAGAATGCCACCTATTACATAGATTAAGGATAGATTGTCACGTAGGAGAAATACCATGACAGAGAAATTTGTAAACATATAATATATAGATGCCACATATTACATAGATTAATGATAGATTGCCACGTAGGAGAAAGACCATAAAAGAGAAACTTGTTAACATATAATATATAGATATAGATTTCCAATTAATGAATGTGCATTTGATTATATGTGTTTATTGTATAAGAAAAAACTCTTAAGTATTTGCCACATAGAAAACGTAAAAATATAAGAATGTCACATATTACATAGATTAAGGATAAACTGCCACGTATAAGAAGGACCATAAAAGAAAAACTTGTAAACATATAATATATAGATAGATATGCAATATGAACTAGAGGGTATTTTATAAGGAAAATCGTCATAGGATGAGAGAGAGAGAGAGAGAGTGTGTGTTTTATACATTATTAAATATATAATAAATAGAAAAATAAAATAATAAATATTATGAAATTGATTATCTTTATTGACTATTGATGTGTTTACTACTACTATTAATGCAAATAATTTATTATTTTTATTAAATATTATATTTTAGACAAAAAGAAAATATTATTTGAAACTCAGACCAAATTACAAGGTCTCAATTTTAAACCTAAACTTATGAAGGTTGTTAATTTTCTTATTAATTAATTAATTAATTACTTTTTTGGCTTTAATTATTTATAAACAAAAATAGATTAAAGAAATGTGATTAAATTTTGACTCACTTTTGCTTATAACTAAAGCAGCTTATAACTAAAGCAAAAGAGACTTGTTATCCATAAGGAAGTTGTTAATACTCATTCTCATACCCATTAAGGAAGTTGTTAATATACACCCATATGGAATAACCATAATTAACTTCAGTTTTTATTACATTATTTGTTTTGATTAAAAAATAGATTACTTCTTTTAATATATATATTATTTCTTTGACTTACTTTTACTAATAGGGGTGCTCGCAGTTCAGTTTGGATCGGTTTTGAGGCAAAAATTCATCCGATCCAAAGTTAATATTACTTACGGTTTGGTTCGGTTTTGGATGACTAAATAAAAAAAATTCAATCCGATCCAGCGGTTTTCACAAAAAAAAAAACATCCAAACACATCAAAAAATATTCGGTTTTTTGTGGTTTTCGGTTTTTTTGATCGGTTTGCGGTTTTTATTTGGATTGGTTTGGATTTGAGCACCCCTAATTTGCTAGTATAGTATACTACCAATAAGGTGATAAAAATATTTTTTGTCAATAATCAACTTTAATATTTATTTATACACACATTAAAGTTTTGTTAATACATTATTTTGTTTCCATTTAATTTTATTTTGAATAGCATATTTTTTATTTATGTATATTCCAAAACAAGCCATTAATCCTTATCAAAAAAAAAACTATTAATTCACTCATACTTCATACCAATATAAATAGCTAGCTATGGCTTTGGGAAATGCAAAAGAGAAACAAAGTCAATATGGAGAACAACAACAATAGCAGAAGTAGTAGTTTCAGGTTAGGTTTGGGAATGAATGAAGCAAAAGTGCACACTGTTGTTGAGCTTGGTGGGTTTGACACAAAGAGTCTTCTTTGTGATGTTGTTGATTTTGAAGAGAGTGAAAAACAACAACAACAGCAGAAAAAGCAATTACCTCTTAAAAATTCTCTATCTCCTAGACAAATGAAATCCCTAGTTGCTCTTTGTGATACTATTTTACCCTCCATCATAGACAACAAGGTTGTTTCTTCCTCTGATGAATCTGTCAACAACTTCTACCGTACTTCTGCTTCCATGGCTGGCACACCTGAACGTGTAGGACTTTTGCAACCTTTTATTTATTTATTTATTTGTTTAATTAATTAGTTTTTCTTTTTATCTTTTTATCTCTCTCTCTGTTTTTTTTTATTATTTTTAGAATCGTTAACATCACCTGAAACTCAATATAATTGTGAGACTCTAGAGTCAAATCCGAGTAAAGATGTTGGGAGACTCCAGAGTCAAACCTAAGTAAAAATGTCGAAATTTACGGAAGTATGGAAGATGTTAATATCAATGACAATGACGATAACAAAGCGGTGATTTTTCTTATTTAAAACTATTATTGTTTTGTTAAAATTTCAAAGTTTTTTACTATGTATAGCATTTTGATATGCAATTTTGGCTGAAAAATACTTGATCTCCAGGTAACACTCCCGTGAAGTTTAAGGTTGAAATATTTTAATTTCTATTTTAATTTTTTTTCTTCTCTTTGCATCAAATCATCATCATCCTTATTTATCTCTTTGCTGCTTAATTGAAAGGGAAAGGAAAAGTAAAATTTGATTTTTGTAGTTGTTGAAACCTATGATTTTTTATTTTTTTAAAGGAGAATCTGATGATGGTTGAAAAACTGATTTTTATTACCTTATTGGTAGGAGTAGTATACTGTAGCAAGTTGATTATTCTCAATTTCAAAATTTGGATGTTTAGTTTTAATTGTTGTTCAAAATAAATATGCTTTAATTACTCTTTTATAGTAATTAAAATTATTGGCTAAATTATACTATTAGTCCTTTAATTATTTTGTTGGTTTCATTTTGGTCCCTTAACTATTTGTTGTTACATTTTAGTCCTTTAAATTTACTTCCGTCAGCCAAGTTAGTCCCTTCCGTTAACTTTAACACCAAATATGTAAAGTGAGCCAACATTATAGTAAGTTCACCATATAGCTCATTAATTTTTTAATGTGAGCCATTTGATTTTTTTATAAAAGAGTAACCATTGGATCTTTGCATATCTACAATATCTAATGTGAAACCATCATCACTTAATTATTTTCCAATACATTTAAACCAAGACAATTCATCATTTTGCAAAGCAAGAGAAGCTTTTTTTTTTCTTTTTTATTTGTTCTGGGATGATAACAGAGACTTCATTGTGCGTAGCCATTAGCCAAGGAAGGGAGGAACGAGGAAGCTATTTTGTGTGTGAAATTTGGGGATTTTCACACAAAATCTGGGTTTTTATTTAATTTTTTTTTTGGGTCGGTTGAATATATAGGTTTCTTTGAAGAAATCTATGAAAATTTTGATGAAGATGAAAGAAAGGATGGAAGAAGATGAAGAAAAGTAAAAATAGTTAGGTGATGATGGTTCACTATTAGATGTCATAGACATGCAAGATCCAATGATTACTTTTCTTACAAGAGGATCAAATGGTTCAAATTTAAAAAATTAATAAGGACTACAGTGAACATATTACAATGTTGGTCCACTTTACACATTTAAAGTTGAAAAGTTAACGGAAGGGACTAACTTGGTTAACGGAAGTAGAGTTAAGGGACTAAAATGTAACAATAAATAGTTAAGGGATCAAAATGAAACCAACAAATTAGTTAAGGGACTAATAGTGTAATTTAACCAAAATTATTTGTGTTAAGGAGATTGTTAGTAGTATATATAAAAAGTGAACACTCCGGTATATACAATATGTATTGATACACAGTTTAGGTGGATGATTGTAAATTTGTGATTGGTCTATAAATAGTATTTAATTTTAAAAAAAAAAAATATTGTTAACCAATCAAATTCATCCATCTTAACAAATATACCGGTACATATTCATATAATATGTGTATCGAAAAACATATATACTAACGAAATACTAGTAGTAAATTTTTAATCTGTGTACAAAAATACTGTATAAAATTGAATAGTAACAACAACTAGAATCTAGAACAATCAAATCCTCCATATTATTCTCATTTAATGCAAATGTAAAAGTCCCGACACGGTTTCTCTTTTTGACAGAATTACTAACATGGTCTTTTTCATACAGAAGTAAAGGGTCAAATATGATATAAAAAAAAGGGTCAAATATAATTTAAGTATAGAGTAAAATTATGCCGAAAGCTAATTGGTTTAATTGGTAAGAATTTTGGTCTGTTTAAATATGTAGTTATGGGTTTAACTTTTAACTTATGTGTATAAAGAAATTTCGGTTGGAAGAGAAGAATCCATGTTATATGCCTTACAGGTTTTTCGATGGAAATTAGTTATCACTAACAACGGTGGAAGCTTCATATTGATATAATAGTATGTTTAATTGCTTGGTTAAATACATTATAAATATACTTTATAAATGTATATCTTTGCTGGACCACTGTATCATTGATTAATAAAGTACAATATTTTATATGTTTGGTTAAATACATTACAAATGTATGCCTAATTGTTTTTGCTTGAATTTGAAGGTTGCAAATTTGGTGAGTGAAAAATTGAATCACCCAAGTACGAAGTTATTTACATTGACATTATGGCTACTATCAACATGGTTTGGTACATTGATACTGTGTGGTATAGCAAGTCTCTCAACAAAATTCCCCTTCTTCCTAAGCTTCCCCGAGTTGTCTTCAGAAAAACGCCAAAAAATAATACAGTCTTGGTCAACCAGTTGTCTTCGTCTCCTCAAAATGTTATTCAGAACCATAAAGCTTCTCACACTCTTAGTCTTCTTTACTCAAGTAATTCTCTATTACATTATTTTTAATTGTATTATCTAATTAATGATTATTTTACGACTATTATTATCGCTTAAGTCAGACTAACACCTCATGCTCACATCACATAGACAAAAGAAGGAGTATCATTGATTGCTAAATGCAGTAAAAACAGAGCTTATAAGAATTGATTATAGGCATATATGCATTCAATGCCTTATGTTTCTTCCACTTTCCTTCCCTTTTTTGATCATCAATATGAGTTGCTGTTGGCAACTACCTTTTACATCTTCCTAGTGTTTTGTAGTGTTCAATACTACTGAATTACTGTACTACTATGTGCATAAATGTAGAATAGAGAGAGCCCCCCTTGAAACTTGAAAGGTTCAGTAAATTATATTAGTATCTCATTTGATATAATGGTAAAAAAAATTATCTAATAGTAAAAAAATAACCTATGCATGATACTACAAGACATTCCCTTCTGCGCCATATAATTGACCTTAAAAAAATTGTTCCTCCATTTATTTAAAGCCTTTTTTCCTTTTCAAATTTGACTTAATTATAATTTTATCAAAGACCCATAATAAGTTTACCTTCTTGTAATGCAGTAAATATATTACCTTAGAAATAATATAAAACCATTGATGTAGCTAATCCTAATAGCTTAAGTTTTTGGGATAATCGATTACTTGATTTGGTATCAGAGCCTCTAAGACTAAGTGGTCTAGAGTTCGATCTCCACTCCCCTCACTTTCTAATTAAAAAGTGGAATTTAAGCATGTGGTAGGTGGGCCTATGCATTATCCACGCTTCAAACCCAAATGAGCTATTGCGTGAAAGGGAGTGTTAGAAATAATATGAAATCATTGATGTAGCTAATCCTAACAGCTTAAACTTTTGGGATAATCGATTATTTGACTTATTATAATAAAAAAATAATACAGTGAATGTTTGAATTTGCAATGAAATTAATAAAATTATATTTTAGAGTTTTAACAAATTCGAATATTACAGTAATTTTGTCAAAAATACGGATCCAAACATATATTTAATTATATCTCATGAGGAATGTATTTAAAAAATTATTAATTATTGACAAACTTAATCATATTGTCAACTTCTTTTATTTATGTGACAAAGTTGGTAATAATATGTCTGATTGCAAGGTTAATACTTGCATATATGGGGTGGTGTGGATTGGATTACTTTTTAGGCAAATAATCATTCAATTAATTGTGAATAATCATCTTGTCAATTTTTATTAGTATTTATTTATTTATTAAAAAGGAGAATCAAATTGAATTGAGTTATGCTCATTGCTCACCCTAAGCAGGGCAGGGGGTAAGTGGGGGTCATACATACATAGCTTTCGTATTAAAGGAGGCTTTATGATTCCACAAAATAATAAGACTTGATTGGCATTTGGTTTCAAAATTTAAGCCTGTCCCTACTTTTATTGTAACAACTCACATATCCTCCCTGGGATAGTGACAACAACCCCCACACTGTCGTTCATCTGTCATTCTCATACAATTTTAACAAATGTAGTTTTGAATAAACTTAATTTCATAAACTTAAATTAGTTAAAATTGAGTTTGAACTTTGAAGTGATTTATGTATGCTTGTCAAAAATGAAAATCATTTGAGGGTATTTACTATGAAAAAAAATCTAATTGAAGGTAAAATGTAAAATTTTAAGCTATTTGCAGCCTCTTTACATATGCTATTCAAATCTCTGTATCTGTATCGTGTCATATATCTGAACTTCATAGCTTATGTATAGATTGCAAATTTATACACTTACTCTCATTACTTGTCCTTCAGTCCCATGAACAAAATTTTGAGTGCGTGTGTGTGTGCGCGCGTGTTTCTGATTGCTTGGAACCATGTACTCATTATGCCATAACTATTTCATTTTCAGGTAGATGAAGAAGAAAATAACCCATCATGGAAGGCAATTGGATATAGTGGACCTGATCCAGAGTTCAAAGCTCAGCAGAAGAACAAAAGTTTACACAAAACATCCAAAGAAGGAGAAAAAGAAGATGATGAAGAGGTTTTAGGACCTCTTTACAAAGGTCTTGTCCATCTGAACTACCCGCGTGATATAATTTCGGATTCTCTAAGGCGATTCGGATTCCCTGTATCTGTGACTCCACCAACAAATAAAGCTTCTACCATCTCATCTCCTTCTCTAGTTATCCAATGTGATGCAGTAGTTGTTGGTTCTGGCTCAGGAGGTGGAGTGGTAGCAGGAGTTCTAGCAAAAAGTGGTTATAAAGTGTTGGTATTGGAAAAAGGAAACTATTTTGCTAGGAAAAATCTTTCGCTTCTTGAAGGACCATCCCTAGATCAAATGTACCTATCTAATGGTTTGCTAGCAACAGATGATATGTCAGTACTAGTATTAGCAGGTTCCACAGTTGGTGGAGGGTCTACAATCAACTGGTCAGCTAGCATCAAAACTCCTAACCATGTATGCAAGGAGTGGTGCGATCGGCATGAGCTAGAATTGTTTGAAAGTAAATTATACAAAGAAGCAATGGATGTTGTGTGCGAGAAAATGGGAGTCCAATCTGATTTTGACGAGGAAGGATTTAATAATGCAATACTAAGAAAAGGGTGTCATGAAATGGGGTATCCTGTTAATAACATTCCTAGGAATGCTCCACCAGATCACTACTGTGGTTGGTGTTTTATGGGATGTAAGGATGGAAAGAAGAAGGGTACATCAGAGACATGGCTTGTAGACTTGGTGAAATCGGGTAACGGAGCAATTCTTCCTGGCTGTGAGGCTATACAAATCTTACACGGAGAAAAGAAAGGAAGAGACAAAAAAATAGCAAAAGGAGTGGCTTTTGCAATTGACTACAAGGGAAAAAAAGAAATTTGTGTAGTCGAGTCTAAGGTCACAATTGTAGCCTGTGGCGCACTAAGTACTCCGCCGTTACTCAAAAGAAGTGGTTTGAAAAATGAAAACATAGGGAGAAACTTGCATCTTCATCCGGTGACAATGGCTTGGGGCTACTTCCCTGATGCACCTGAGTTGTGGCCGGAGGAACGTAAAAAAAGCTATGAAGGAGGGATTATGACAGCAATGTCTACAGTTGTTGCAGACTTTAACAGATCTGGATATGGTGCGGTGATCCAAACACCTTCATTGCATCCAGGCTTATTCTCGATTCTAATGCCATGGAGTTCTGGAATGGATATAAAAGATCGAATGCGCAAGTTTTCAAGGACAGCTCATATATTTGCACTGGCAAGGGATCAAGGATCGGGAACTGTGGTGGATTCACCTAACTGTATAAGTTATCAGATGAAAGATATAGACAAAGATAATTTAAGCAAAGGAATTGAGAAGGTGCTTAGAATATTGGCAGCAGCCGGAGCCGAAGAAATCGGGACACATAATAGCAAGGGAAGGAGCTTAAAGGTTAAGGAAGTGAGCTATCATGAATTTGAGAAATTTGTTAAGGAAGAAAGTTCAATGTCATTTACTGACCTTTCAACACCAGTATGCTCGGCACATCAGATGGGGAGCTGTCGAATGGGTACTAACTCGAAGGAATCAGTTGTGAACCAAATGGGGGAAACATGGGAAGTTGAGGGTCTTTATCTTGCTGATTCAAGTGTTTTTCCCACAGCTTTGGGTGTGAATCCAATGGTCACAATTCAAGCTATTGCATATTGCACGGCGCAACATGTTCTTGAAGTTCTCAAAAGAAAAAAATGAAGGGGCTAGGGAAATTGTTTTGCTGGTTATGGAAAAAGAGGAGAGCATTCAATAAGAAAGAGTATTACACAATTAACAAGCGTATCCTTGACTAATTGAATAAGTCTAGTTCACATATCATTGGAAATTTTTCTATTATTGTTATGGTTGCTAGATAATCAGTGTTTGGAAATTCATCGGAGAGAGCTCAAACATACATAATGGGTTGGCTCAAACGTATGTATGTTTGAGCTCACTCTAGTGGAATTCTAAACACGCACATGTACCTGCTAGCTGTATACTTGTAATGTTGATTCCTCAACTATGACAAGTTTCTTTCATTGTTAATTTGCTGATATTTTGGTTGTCTTTATTTTTTTAGCTTAGTAATCTTGATGATAAAACAACAAACTAACTGTCGCAAACGATAAAACATGCAGTTGCTGTCCCGGAAAGTGCTCGACACAATAATAAAAAAAATCGTGCGGGCAAATCTAATGGAACAACGACAACTCAACTACTGTTGCAAATAAAGAAATTGCCTCAAAAATCAAAACATTCGGTTTAGTGACAGAGTGTGTTTGCATAAATTACCGATCGGGATTCAAATGCAATGTATATCAGCCTACCTAAGTTTCAATCTAAAACTTACAAAGTAATCACATCTCAAACAAACAAACTAACTGCTTGAGAAGTTGGAAATTCAGAATTGAACAAAAGAGAAATTCAATGTAATCAAACAAAATTCAAAGAAAGGTTTTACAAAGTCGAACGACAAGACAAGTACTATTCAAGAACTTGCTCTAAGTTTCTTTAAATCTATAACAAATTAAAAAGTGTACAAATCACTCTCAATTTTTGTTGTTAAATTAACTCTCTAAGTGTTAGAACAGATCATTCTATCACTAAATTATAATGATAATAGTAATAATAATCACCTACATTCTGTAAAATCAGTGTGTCTTTATTTAAAAATTGAAAATATTAACCTTAATTATGAAATTAAAAAATAATAATTAGGTATATAGAGTCAGTGTATCAATTTGAGAAGGAGTGAATTTGAACAAGTGAAGGAATGGAAGTGGAAACGAACCGTGCGTGAGGTTGCATCTGCTCTGCTTCCGATGGAGAACGAAGAAGTAGCTTCCGATGGAAATAAAATTGCGTTGGAAAATTCCCAATGTTTCCTGGGAAATTCCCGCCTCCTCTTTTTCTTTTGTTGAAAATAAAGGGATTGTCCCCTCCCATGGGTACAGATGGTCAAAAAATTATTTACCAGTTGCATAAAAAATTATTTAGCATTTATTTTTTTATGGAAAATTAGTGTCCAATAAAATCCGCAATGGATACGGAGCGGATAATTTAATGTATATCCGTGGATAAAATAAATGGATATTTCGATTACCCGTATTTAATGAATACAGTGCAGGTTTAATACTATCCGCGCCCGCTGATATCCATATCCGCTAAATAATTAGTAAAATTACTTAAATATCTCTACTTACATATAAATTATAAATTATAGTATTTTTATATTAAAAAAGGGTTTTTCTATCATGTGCAAAATTGCACTTTTTTTTTTTAGTGTAAAGTTGCACATGTTAAGAAGTTTAAAATAGTAAATGTGCATTGGAACTTGTGCATTTTATATTAAATGTATAAATTTTTAATAAATAATTATTTTTTTTAATAAAAAGTTTCTACTTTTGGTTATTTAACATGTGCAATGTTGCACATGTTAGACAAACCTTTAAAATAATTGTATTTTTATATTTTATCTTTTGCATTTTTGTTATTTTATATAAATTTTAGTTTTGTTTGACTCTTTTGCAGTTCTGTGAGGTGATTTTTGTTTGTAGATTGGATATTTTTATCAAAAATAGAGTGCAAAATTTATGAATATAATGTGTTAATGTTTTGTCTTTAAAAAAAACTAATTTTTTTTCAATAATTAGTTTTTTTTTTTGAATAAAAAATATCATTCATGGATATCTGTTAATATTCGTGGATACTTCAATATCTGTGGATTACCCGCTTAGCGGATATCTGCACGGATTTGGAGCGGACACGAATATTGTTGGAACAAAAGAGGTTCTGATATGACCCAATTAAGTTTTGATGATAACAAAAGTATTAATGTACAATAGGGTATACTAATTATTTACTCCAAGTGTGCAGATATTCAAGTTAATTTTTATATTCATTAAAAGCACATTGGAAGCTCTGATATGGCAAAGCAAACTCTGATCAGAACTTGAAGCCATCAGAAGATGCATATGTGATTCATCAGAGGATGCAAGTTTTACTCATCAGAAGATGCATATCAGACTCTGATAAGAGCAGTGAGAGCCGTTTTGTCAGAAGAACATTCTCTGCATCAATGATTATACTCTGACATTCTAAAAGCTGAAGGAATCAATCTTATCCACAAAATAGTGACGTTTGTACTATTGTACGAACTCTTTACTTGATTTGGATAAAACGTTTTCCCCAAGATTGATTGTATACAAGGTTACCCGATTTGGTTAACAATGGTACTATCTACAGCTGGCACAATCTCACTGCATCAAATTCGAATCAAACACGCTCCACCTTCATCTATAAATTGGAGCAAGTTTGAAGCTTTGGGATACGACACTTGAACAATTTGAAAAGAGCTGTTACTCTGCTAAAATCATCCTAAAGCACAAAACTGCAAATACAACTTGAACTCATATTCAAAATCCAAGACTCCAGCTTCAGCTTCTGTTAATTCATTAGTTGAACCTTAGAATTTTGTATTAAGATTCTAAGTTAAGTCTTGTTTCAAAAGTTGTATTTATTTTGTAACTGAACATTGATCTTTATATCAATTGTTCAGACTCTGTTTTTCTTAAACTTGTGTTTTGAAGTCTCTTGCCTGCATGCTTGAGCATTAGGAAATCTCTTGTTTGTATACTTGAGCATTGGAAGTCTCTTGCTTGTGTGCTTGAGCAATTGTAATCTTTGGTGATTATAGTGAACTCTCTTGGAAGTACAAGAGGACTGGACGTACTCTCGGTTTGTGAGGGGAACCAGTATAAAAATCTTTGTCTTTATCTTTCTCTCTTTCTCTCTACCTTCAAAGTTACTCTTGATTGTGTTTTGTTTTCTAAACCGCTGCAAACTCTGATAAGTTTTCCATAACTTAGAAGAAAATTTAAAATTACCCAAAAACACAATTCAACCCCCCCTTCTTGTGTTTTTCACACCTTCAATTGGTATCAGAGCCTGGTTCTGTTTTCTAATCACCTAACAGTGAAACAGTTTCTAGTTGAAAAACACTATGACTGAAGGAACTTCAAGTGTGAGCATGAAAGCAGTTCCTCATGACTATGATGTTGAAGATAAGTCAAGCAACAAGGCACTAAAGTTCAATGGATATGCTTCTACCTTTTCCTGGTGGAAAGATAGAATCTACAGTCATCTTATTGGTTTAGATGATGAGCTTTGGGACCTAGTTGAAGAAGGGGTAACTTTTCAAGGACTAGATGAAAAGGGAAGGCTATCTGTTGAAGAAAGAAAGAAGTTCACTCCTACAGACAAGAAGCTTTACAAGAAACATCACAAAGTTAAGGATCTTCTCATTGGGTGTATAACTCATGATGAGTACCTCAAGATCACAAACAAATCCACTGCCAAGAGCATCTATGACTCCTTGTGTTCCACATATGAAGGGAACAAACAGGTTCAAGAGGCAAAGGCTACTCTTCTGATCCAACAGTATGAACTCTTTAGAATGAAGGATGATGAGAATATTGAATCAATGTATTCTAGGTTCAAAATTCTTGTGGCTGGTCTCCAAGTTCTAAAGAGAAGTTATACAACCTCTGATCATGTAAGGAAGATTTTGAGAAGCTTACCTTCAAGGTGGAGGCCTAAGGTAACAACTATTCAAGAAGCTAAAGATTTGGACAAACTTGGCTTGGAAGAATTGATAAGTTCACTCATGAGTCATGAGATTGAACTATCTTCTGATGAGCCTCAGAAGAAGCTAAAATCTGTGGCTTTGCCATCTATTTCAGTTTCATCTAAGGCTCTGAAAGCCAAAGTTGTAGAATCTGAAGCAGAGGAATCTTCCATAGATAATCAAGAGGAAGGATCAGATGATGATTTCTTTGCACTCTTATCCAAAAACTTTCAAAAGTGGTCACTAAGGAAGGGCAAAAATTTTCAAGGCAGAGGATCTGGATCAAGAAACAACACCAGCAAAGAGAAGAAGGATGACACAAAAAATTGTTTCAATTGTCATAAGCCTGGACACTTCATGGCTGATTGTCCTGAACTCAACTCCAAGGGTAAAGGAAGAAAGAGTACGATCAAGAACAAAGCCAAGAAGAGTCTGATGGCAACATGGGAGGATATTAATGAACTATCTGATGATGAAGACTCTGAGGAAGCAAACCTAGCGCTTATGGCCATTGGTGAGTCAGACGATGAAAATGATTCAGAGTCTGATACTGACGACATTGATGAGGTAATATCTAAAATGTCTAGTACTCAAATGACCAAAGCTTTGAAAGATGTAATGGTGAAGTACATGGAAAAGTTGAGTGAGTTAGATTTTTGCAAACAAAAAATGAAGCTACTCAATGAAAATCTCACCCAGACTCAAGCAAACTATCAAAAATCTCTTAAAACAATTAAGGTGCTTGAGACTGGATGCAGAACATGTCACAAACCTTATGACGAGTATGAAATCTCTCTACAAGAGTTTGTTCACCATAACATAGATAAAACTAGGGTAACTTCCGTAATTCATGGTGGACTTAGCAACTATTACAAAAGACAAGGACTTGGTTCTCTTACATGTCCTGATGTAGGAAAATCAAGTAAACCTGTCTTGTTGAGCAAGTCACCATCAGAATCTTATTCAAACTTTACTAAGGGTACATCAGAACCTCTGACTGTGTCTGGTACTCTTGTGAGCTTGGAACCACAAGATAAGGTATCAGAAGATGACTCATCTTCTGAACCTAAGTCTTCTAAAACTCAGGTTCCCCTCACATCAGTACCCATGTCTACTCAAGTTAAAGCTGTCAAAGTACCAAAGCCTGTTGATAAGCGGGGCACTAGTACTTCTAAAGCAAACTTGGTAACTGGTTCTCTGACACACTCAAGAGGAAAGTCTCAGAGACAACATAAGCCTAAACATTTTTCTAAAGGCTCTGTTGACTCCAGATCTTCTGAGTATTCTAACAAGAAGAATAAGACTCTCAAAACTAACCAAAAAGGACCCATCAGAGTATGGGTACCAAAATCTGAAATAGTGTATGCTGCAGGTATGCACCCAAAGAAGAAAAGAAAGCTCATGGTATCTGGACTCTGGCTGCTCACGTCACATGACAGGAGACAAGCTCTTATTCCACACCCTGAATCAGCAAGAGGGAGGAACAGTAGGGTTTGTTGGCAACCAGAAGGGAAAGATCATTGGTATAGGTACAGTTGGTAATTCTTCTTTGTCAATTTCTGATGTTTGGTTAGTAGATGGACTACATCATAATCTACTTAGCATAAGTCAATTGTGTGATAGTAATTATGATGTTATGTTTAATAAGGATTCATGTACTGTAATCAGAAACTCTGATCAATCCATTGTCTTTAAGGGAAATAGAAAAGGCAATGTGTACAAAGTCAATTTTTCTGATTTTAAGGAACAACAAGTGCTTTGTCTTTTGACACTGAGTGATGAAAAATGGATCTGGCATAAAAGATTGGGTCATGCTAACTGGAGATTAATTTCTAAGCTTAGCAAGGACAATCTTGTCAGAGGCCTTCCAAAAATAAAATATCACTCAGACTCACTTTGTGGTTCCTGTCAAAAAGGAAAAATTGTCAAAAGTTCTTTTAAGAACAAGAACATTGTCTCTACTACTAGACCTTTGGAACTCTTACACATTGATCTTTTTGGACCAGTTAGCACTGCTTCAATCAATGGTAAGAAATATGGATTAGTCATTGTAGATGATTATAGTAGATGGACTTGGGTTAAATTTCTGAGAAATAAAGATGATACATATGAAGTGTTTAGCATCTTCTGTACCCAAATTCAAAATGAAAAGGATTCCAAAATTTTGAAAGTAAGAAGTGATCATGGTGGTGAGTTTGAAAATGAACCTTTTGAAAAATTTTGTGAAGAACATGGAATTCTCCATGAATTCTCTTCTCCTAGAACTCTACAACAAAATGGAGTTGTAGAGAGAAAGAATAGATCTTTACAAGAAATGGCACGCACCATGATGCATGAAAATAATTTAGCAAAATTCTTTTTGGCAGAAGTTGTTAACACTGCTTGTTATATTCAGAATAGAATCTATATAAGACCTATTTTGAACAAAACAACATATGAACTCTTTAAGGGAAGAAAACCCAATATTTCTTATTTTCATCAATTTGGTTGTACATGTTACATTCTGAATAACAAAGTCCATCTCAAGAAATTTGACTCTAAAGCCTGTAAGGGTATCTTCATTGGATACTCTGAACGCTCTAAGTCATACAGAGTGTATAATTCTGAAACTAACATAGTGGAAGAATCAATGCACGTAAAGTTTGATGATAAAGAGCCTGATGATAAAAAGTCAGAGCCTGTTATAGATTTGTCAGGATCTGATGAGTCAGAAGATGAAGCTCCAGAGTATGATAACAACATAGAATCTGTAGAAGACTCTGAAGCTCAAGAAGATGCACCTTCTAATGCTGCTCAAGAACATCAAACTATTGATGATAACTCTGAAGAATATAATATTCCAAGAAACACATTCAAATACAAATCATCACATCCTGAAGAGCTCATTCTAGGAAACAAGAACAGTCCAAGAAAAACAAGGTCAAATTTCAGAGTTGAAGAATCATTGTTTGGATTAGTTTCCTTGATTGAACCCAAGACAACAAATGAAGCTCTCTCAGATGATGCTTGGATAGTCGCAATGGAAGAAGAGTTAAATCAATTCAAGAGAAATGATGTATGGGATCTGGTACCCAAACCAAAGCATAAGAACATTATTGGAACAAAATGGGTATACAGAAACAAATTGAATGAACAAGGTGAAGTCACTAGGAACAAAGTCAGACTTGTTGCATAAGGATACAGTCAACAAGAAGGAATTGACTTCACTGAAACATATGCTCCAGTAGCAAGACTGGAAGCAATCAGGTTACTTTTATCCTATGCAATCAATAATGGTATTACTCTATATCAAATGGATGTGAAAAGTGCATTTCTAAATGGTGTCATTTCTGAAGAAGTGTATGTCAAACAACCTTCTGGATTTGAAGATTTAACAAATCCTGATCATGTGTTTAGACTAAAGAAGTCACTCTATGGACTCAAACAAGCTCCCAGAGCTTGGTATGAGAGATTGAGTACTTTTTTGGTTGACAATGGTTTTGAAAAAGGACAAGTTGACAATACACTTTTCAAAAAGACCCTTAAGAAAGACATTTTGATCATTCAAATATATGTTGATGATATCATTTTTGGATCAACTAATGCCACTCTTTGCAAGAACTTTTCTAAGCTTATGCAGGATGAGTTTGAAATGAGTATGATGGGAGAATTGAAGTTCTTTCTTGGTATTCAAATAAATCAAACAGAGAAAGGAACATTCATCCATCAATCCAAATATATAAAGGATCTTCTGAAAAAGTTCAACTTAAAAGATTGCAAACCCATGAATACTCCAATGCATCCTACATCAAGTCTAGGCAAAGAAGAGTCTGAAGGCAAGGTTGATCAGAAGCTGTATAGAGGTATGATTGGATCTCTTCTTTATCTAACTGCCTCAAGACCTGACATTTTATTCAGTGTATGTTTGTGTGCAAGATTTCAATCAGATCATAGAGAATCTCATCTCACTGCTGTGAAGAGAATCTTTAGGTATTTGAAAGCTACCTGTAACATTGGATTACTGTATCAGAAATCCAATGACTACAAGCTGATTGGATTCTGTGATGCTGACTATGCTGGTGATAGAATTGAAAGAAAATCCACCAGTGGTAACTGCCAGTTCATTGGTGAGAATTTAATTTCATGGGCTAGTAAAAGGCAAACCACCATAGCTATGTCAACAGCAGAAGCTGAATACATATCAGCAGCTAAATGATGTACACAACTACTTTGGATGAAATATCAATTGGAAGATTATCAAATCAGTAGTAACAATATTCCTTTATATTGTGACAATACTGCAGCTATTCACCTTTCTAAAAACCCTATTTTACATTCAAGAGCTAAGCATATTGAGATTAAACATCACTTTATCAGAGACTATGTTCAAAAAGGAGTAATTGATCTCAAGTTTATTGAAACAGAAAATCAATGGGCTGATATCTTTACGAAACCTTTAGCTGTTGAACGTTTTGATTTTATCAAAAAGAATCTGAACATGATGGAAATTTCTAATTAACTTAGACTCTGATGAAAAATTAAGTTTGTGAGAATCTAATAGTAATCAGAAGATGAAGTCATCAGAACCTTCTGTATCAGAAGTTGTGATGAGAACATCTTCTGACAAACTATCAGAATCTGATTAGAAGGTAAATGGTTCTGGCGCGTAAGTAAAAATCTTTTGTAAAAACCCTTTCGTTTTCCCAAACTTACGTGTCAGTTATTTAAATAATCTTCTAATACATATGTCTTGTTGCAAGAGGATAAAGAAGTTGGTTAATGATGATTAGCATTCCAAATTCCCATTTGTGGTAAAATACTCTACTATCCCTGTGTATGTGTACTTGTTTTTGCGCGTAAGTTTCTATTTAAACACACTAACTGTTCACATTCACACTTTTGCACTCTCACAACCTACACTTTCATTCTTTTAAAACACAGAGAAATTTCTTTCTCCCTCCTTAGAAACCCTAACTTCCAAATCTCATCCATGGCTTCTTCATCTTCATTAAGTGTTAAAGCATGCATGGTTTTACCAAGAGAATCCAACCCCACTGAGTTTGCTAAGGATCAACGATCATACAAATATGATGAACTAATGGTTTCGATTGAGAATCCCGTTGATCTTAAAAGTATAAGAGTAAACGGTTTTCCTGAAGTTATTCATCATTACAAGAGACAAGGGTTAGAATACTACTTTGATGTGTTGAATGGACCAACGTACACAGAGCTTGTTAAGGAATTCTGGATGAAAGCTTCTGTTATCACAAGAGATGTACATAATAGGAGGATCAGGGAGATGGTTGAAGAGAACCCTGAACTGAGTGGTAAAACCCCAGAGCAAATGAGATTGAGACCTTTTGTTTCTACAGAGATTGAATCATTTGTTGCTGGATTCAGAATCTCCATCAGACTTTGCCACATTCTTGAGGCTCTGAAGCTAGAGTGTGGTGGTTTAGTACTCAAACACTCTGATGAAGCTGGTCCTGATGTGGAGGAATACATTTTCAAACCTAAGGTTAACCCTAAGGACAAGTTTGAATGGACCAACAACTGCAAGATCATCTACAGGATTTTAATTGACAGTGTTTTGCTCAAATTGGGAGGTACTGATCAAATATCTAGTCTCTAGAAGTTGTTCACTTATCATGTTGCTAAAGAAAGCTTTATGGATGTTGGTAAGCTTATTTTTGATCATCTATGTGTATCTATTATCTCTAGCAAAGCTATTGTTCGACATTCAAGACTACTTAGCCACATGTTTGCACAGTGTGGTTTGTTGGATGCTATCACACCTTACCTTCCAGGCTTGAGTACCTTTCTGCTAAGTTCTAAGATTGTGAATAGTACTACCTTAAGGTACTTAAGGCTTGTGAAGAATGATCAGATAGTCCATCCAACACACCCTATGCTACTCAGAGACTCTGAGAAAGGCATTGGTGAATGTTGGCTTGTACATATCAGTGATAGTGAAGCCAAGAGGGTTATAGAGGCACATGTTAAGTTCATGAACAAGCTAGGAGCTGATGTAGGAGATGGACAACCTACAAAGCCAACTGTTAGACAAACAAGGCTTTTGGAACAACCTCTCAAACTTGAACCAGTCAAGAGAAAAGCTGCCAAGAGTCCTGCTGGGAAGAAGGCTGCTAAGACTCAGAAAACTACAGCTCCAAGATCCTCAAAGAAACAAGGGCTAGGAAGCCTGCATTGTTGGATCTTACAGAAGAAGAAAAGGAAGAAGCTGTGATTCAGGCATCATTGGCAAAAGTTGCAGAGTTTAACAAAAAGCAAGAGGCTCTGAAGGACAGTTATGATTGTGGTATTGAAGAGTCTGATT
Organism: Trifolium repens; assembly: GCA_030408175.1. Lineage (NCBI taxonomy): Eukaryota > Viridiplantae > Streptophyta > Magnoliopsida > Fabales > Fabaceae > Trifolium > Trifolium repens. The sequence continues at coordinate 20,363,115 of CP125850.1, forward strand.
TTGACAACATGCATAAGAAGCTTCCTAAAAGGAATGATCCTCATAATCTGCTGGCACAACATACTCTGTATGGAAATGAAACTGGTAAGTTTTCTAATTTTATTGGAGGCGGCAAAGGAGTTAGAAATTATTTCAAAAGGCTTCAATTCCCTTCTGAAATCAGAGTTAAACATGCTTTTGATAAGATTTTAAAAGGAGTTCATTCTGAGAAAGACAATGTTCTTTCTGAGAATCAACCAACATCAGAGCAGTTTAACCTCATCCTATCTAACCCATCAGAATCTCAAGCTAATATTATATACAATGATGCAGCACAAGCTTCAACAAGTACTGCACCTATCATTGAAAATTTGGATGAAGATTCTGATAAAACACCATCACCACCCCCTGAAATCCCTGTCACAGAAACTCTACCAATCTCTGAGAATGTTCAACATGTGAACACTCAAGAAAAACCAACAACACCACAACCAGAAAATACTCAACCAGAAAATGACCCACAGCCAGAGAATGAAACCCAACCAGGAAATACTCAATCAGAAAATGACCCACAGCCAGAGAATGAAACCCAACCAGACAATAAACAACCAGAGAATGAACCCACACCAGTACATACTCCATCAGAACATAACCATCAAAAATCACCAGAACCTCAACAAAATCAAGTGTCTGAGACCCTTCACTCTGATGAACATGCTCATGAGAAATCCCCACATCATGTGGCTATGGATAACTCATGTGACTTATCTACACCCATCAAGAAACATGTTCAACAAATCAATGAGACCTTGAATCTTGAAATTGCTCAGAAAACCCCACCTGACCAATCCAATCACCTCAAAACCCTGATGCAGGATCTTTCTATGGACTGCATTTATATTCCACCTCATTTACCTTCCAGAATTATGAATGAACCCTTAGAGCAAACCCAGGATGATATCACTAGCTTTCTGCAAGTCGTTGACAAGAACATTAGAAGAATGTCCAGCGCCATTCCTAACAGGTCTATTGAAACAGCACATATCAATAAAGAGTGTGACCTTATGGAGCAGAATCTGGTGTATATGATCAGATCAGTAAGAAAAACTTACACCAGGGATCTAAACATAAGAAATGAGATAGCAAGGAAGGAAGAGGAAGAAAGGCGTGAAAGAGAAAGGTTGGAAGCTGAGGAAAGGGAAAAGAAAAGATTGGAGGATGAACGCATTGAAAGGGAAAGGCAAGAAGCTGAGCAAGCTAGGCTAGCAGAGGAAGCTAGAAGAGCTGCTGAATAGGCAAGGCTTGAACAGATTGCCAGAAATGCACCAGAATATGCTCAACACATAAGGGAAAATCAAGATAACTTTCAGAGAAGACTTGATGAGCATTCTACTATGTTGGCTGCTATAATGACTACCCTCCAGAGCATCAATGCCAGATTACCTCCTCAACCTGATCAACCTTAAACCTAGGATTCTATGCACTTGTTTTGCTTATTTCATTATTATGATCTGTTACTTGTTTTGTAATCTTGTTGAATACTTTTTAAGTACTTGGTTGTTTGATGATTATCTTCTGTGTTCATTATTTATTTGTTTGTTTGATTTTTTTTTTCATATTACGCTTTCATAAGTGATTTTGAGACAAATATCAACTCAAAGATTTCAAAGCTAAATAATGAGTTTATTCAATTGAAAATTGTTGATTACATAAGTTTTTATCCAACTTTTCACTTGGATTCTACATAAAAAAACAGCTAGTCCTAAATCTAGCTTATTTGAATCTAAGAGAAATGGAAGAGTTCACAACATTCTCTTCACTTCCTTATTGGTAGATCAATGAGAAGTGATCTCATTGATTATGAAGAGGGGTATTCTTCGCTGGGAGGAACATATGTACTCAAGAATTCCTTGCAATCAGAATCCCATTCAGATTCTGACTCGGATAAGGACTCTTGTTGTTTAGTCTTGGATCTTGTTTGATATTTGACTCTGACAGGAGCAGAAGTTGATGCCTTCATCTTCTGAGGTTTCTTCTTAGACTCTGAGTCTTGTTGAATCTTCACTTTCTTCTTCTTCTTCTCCTGCGCTCTCTTACTTTTGATCACTTTTCTATCCTTCTCCATTGTTGATTCTTCACAATGAAATGGAAGTGTTGAGTGAAATGACAAAGTTTATGGTCCTTATATAGTGGTTTCAAAATAGACAAGTTCATGTTTTTTACGACAAACCATTTAATTGGAGTTGTTGTAACCACCTTGACTGCATTGAAACTTTAATTTTGACCAATTTTTTTTAAATTGTCATTTATTTCTTGTCAATTTTATCTTTTTGTTTAATGACAAAAGGGGGAGTAAGAGTTGTTATTAATTTATGAGATGCTAAACTGAAACCAAAATTCCAAATTAATTCTTTTCAGTTATGTCTTCGTATGATATGATTTTGAGGAAAATATTAGTTGAAATTTGAACTTCTGATACATGGTACGTATAAAAAAAAAGTGCAATTTTCTTTCATAGGTATCAGACTTAGGGGGAGAGCTTGCAAACCTAGCCTCAGAAAGTCTAGTGTATTAGTTTAAGTTCAAAATTCAAATAATTATTTTTAAACTGATTTAATTAATCATTGCTGAACTTAGGGGGAGCTTGCAAAACTCATCAACCTAAGAGATGCTTGATAAATTTTATCAACAACCATTGTAAATTAATACTTGGTTTGTCATCAATCAAAAAGGGGGAGATTGTTGGAACAAAAGAGGTTCTGATATGACCCAATTAAGTTTTGATGATAACAAAAGTATTAATGTACAATAGGGTATACTAATTATTTACTCCAAGTGTGCAGATATTCAAGTTAATTTTTATATTCATTAAAAGCACATTGGAAGCTCTGATATGGCAAAGCAAACTCTGATCAGAACTTGAAGCCATCAGAAGATGCATATGTGATTCATCAGAGGATGCAAGTTTTACTCATCAGAAGATGCATATCAGACTCTGATAAGAGCAATGAGAGCCGTTTTGTCAGAAGAACATTCTCTGAATCAATGATTATACTCTGACATTCCAAAAGCTGAAGGAATCATTCTTATCCACAAAATAGTGACGTTTGTACTATTGTACGAACTCTTTACTTGATTTGGATAAAACGTTTTCCCCAAGACTGATTGTATACAAGGTTACCCGATTTGGTTAACAATGGTACTATCTACAGCTGGCACAATCTCACTGCATCAAATTCGAATCAAACACGCTCCACCTTCATCTATAAATTGGAGCAAGTTTGAAGCTTTGGGATACGACACTTGAACAATTTGAAAAGAGCTGTTACTCTGCTAAAATCATCCTAAAGCACAAAACTGCAAATACAACTTGAACTCATATTCAAAATCCAAGACTGCAGCTTCAGCTTATGTTAATTCATTAGTTGAACCTTAGAATTTTGTATTAAGATTCTAAGTTAAGTCTTGTTTCAAAAGTTGTATTTATTTTGTAACTGAACATTGATCTTTATATCAATTGTTCAGACTCTGTTTTTCTTAAACTTGTGTTTTGAAGTCTCTTGCCTGCGTGCTTGAGCATTAGGAAGTCTCTTGTTTGTATACTTGAGCATTGGAAGTCTCTTGCTTGTGTGCTTGAGCAATTGTAATCTTTGGTGATTATAGTGAACTCTCTTGGAAGTACAAGAGGACTGGACATACTCTCGGTTTGTGAGGGGAACCGGTATAAAAATCTATGTCTCTATCTTTCTCTCTACCTTTAAAGTTACTCTTGATTGTGTTTTGTTTTCTAAACCGCTGCAAACTCTGATAAGTTTTCCATAACTTAGAAGAAAATTTCAAATTACCCAAAAACACAATTCAACCCCCCCTTCTTGTGTTTTTCACACCATCAAATATCATATTTATCTGACGGAGCGAATACATATATCACATTATTCGAGTCCATGGATATCCATTGACATCCCTAGTCCCGAGACATTAGTTAAGGATACCTATTATAATAAACTTATATTGAAAATTGTGTAGTCAACATGTATAAATTATTCAAAGTGTTGTTTTCTACGTAGAATTTACCATTTCTGTATCCTTAACTAGTGTCCCGGGGCACTAGTTAGCATGACCCATTTTTTATTTCAAAGGCAGTTTGTTACACCTATTTTATTTTTATTTTTTTTAAAAATCATTTTGTTATAAAAATCGGCCATTTTTGGAAAGACAAATAAGCTAGCTCTGTTTGGTAATAGTTTTTAAAAAAGAAATTATAGCTTATTTTTTAAAATGTTATTTCAAGTAGTTTATGAGCTTATAGCTTATCATATTTTTTTCTAATTTTATCTCTATCATTTTACTTGAAAAAAATTAAATATTAATTAAACACATCATTTTTATGTCCTTTCATACTTATAAGTTTGTTTAACCGCTAATTTTTTTACTAGCTTTGGGTTGAATGTGACACCAAAATTGTTGCCTTGGCGCCTCAAGTCACCTTAGTTGATTCCTTGGAGGCTTGGAGCTTAGAATCGTCGGCTAAATTGCATTATAAAGATCAAGTACATGAATTTTTGCATCTCGCATATTTTTTGGGAAGAGAATCATTGTGCTGGTAAGCTTGCATCCTTAGGGCTTACTTTGACTGATTTTAGTTGGTGGAACATTGCTCCTATGATCATTAAAAAATATCTAACTACCTCGATCTTCCGTTTTTTAGAGTTTGTCAATTTTGTTGAAGGTTTGGTTTGGTCCCCCTCTTTATACTCCACTTTTCTTTTTTATAATATATATGAGAAGTTTATAATAATTTAAAAAAAAAAAAAAAATCTAGAGATTATTTTATTAAAAAAAGTGATTTTTATTACATTAAACTAATACAAAGTAAATTTACTTTCTTAAAAATCTCTAAAAAAACAATCTCTAAATTATTGAATGTCAAAATTTATAGAGTATTTTTATAACAAAGTGATCCTTACAGGAATGGGGACCCTTTTTTTTATTGTTTGCAAGTTTTTTTAAAAAGGATTCATAGTTTAATCTCACTTAGGAATACTTGTGACCTCATGTCATAGTGTGATCCACCTCATGAATCCACTGTGTTTCTTTCTCACATACCGAAAGAGGAGAAAGATTTGTATAGGTATAAAAATAATATAGTTATATCAATTAACTTTATTTTATTTCTTTTCTCTTTAATTTTTTTAGTTTGTGTGAGTGTGTCTAACACCTATTATTTGTTTTTGTGCTTATTGAAGAATTTTCCCTAAAAGAGAGGAAAAAGGAGAAAGACAGATAAATTAATATACATAATGCAAGCAATACTTCTATCTTAAATGGGTGCCATTTAACATGGGAAAGTTACTAATTTTACCACCATGGGAAAGTTGCCTTTTGACAGCCACCTGGCAGTTAACCCGGTTGTGAATGATATTTTTTTTAATAATTTGTAAAATTGAATTTGACAAATACAGCTCTACAAAGAATCGATACCTACCTCATCTTCTCAATTAAGTCTCTTGATTTTTTGACACACCCCAATTCTATATCCCGTGTATTGTTTCAATTTTTCACACTTCAAGTTGTCTTTGTCTTCATCATCAAAGCCACCTATTTTACTGATTTCCAGAATTATTTTATTTAGTTGAATACTTGAATTTGTAATAACTTTTTTTCATAGTTTCTAACTTTGTAAATTATAATCAAAATGAAAGAGAAGTTAAATCTAAACCCACAAAATCAAAAAGGAAAAAGTAGAAGAGATGGAAGAATGCATTTTTTTCAACTCTTTAGAACAGAAGAAAATTAAGAAACTCTTGTTGTTGACTTGAATTAAGAAAATTAAGGTTTGGTTCTGTTGTTGTGATGGTTAGTTTTCTAGATCTAATCTTCTTAAATGAAAAAAATTGTTCTGAAGAACACATTAAAATGAATAGCTTATTTTTAGTTAAAAAGAAATCCTATCTAAAATTAAAACTCAAAAAATTATTTCAATCAGTAAATATATTATTATACTATCACTTTGTCACTTAATTTCTTAATCTGGGATTCTGGGTTTCAAAATCCAATCAGTATAGCCGTATAGGTTAATAAAAGAAATCCCCGTAAAAAAATAAAATTGACTCCAATTGGGCTTTGTAATCCATTACCGTAAGAAGGAAAAAAAAAAGTGAGGCCATTTATTATTAGTCATTGTGGGGCCTCAATTTTTGTTTTATGTGAAGAAACAAAAAGTTACTAATAGGTTGCCAATCAATGATCTAAGCCCGTTGAATATTTTAATTAATAAATCTATGGTTGAAACATCAACTGCACCATCATGGGAAAATTATCAACTTTCCCATGTTAAATGCCACCGTTAAATCTTAATTAGCATCCTACTATATATCCAAAATTGACCACTCTAATAAAACTAATAAGCTAAAGCTATTTTTGGACCAGTTGTATTAAATAATAATAATGTTTTCCTCACAATTTCTTTGTCACACACGTCCTTAATTATATACCCACCTATTTTAACATTGTATATTTGTATAGTACACAAGGAAAGAAGAGGCAAATCCAATTAAAAGTGTTTGATCATGTTAAGAAAATAAGTGCTCTACGTAGTAATTCTCCTGAATAACAAATGATTAGATAACTAAAGTTATGATTCTTTAGCCACTAATTACTCTTTTCAGTGGGGAGGAATCCAATCCTTTGTCTTCTTAATTGTTATTTATATCTAAGTATGAAATGTGAAAAAAATGTAGTCCATATTCGTTGACTTACTAGTGATAACTGTGGAGCAGTTATCATCCTATAAACTACGACTTGAGTTAGATTTAAGTCAAAAGTCAAAAAATAAGATTCAATTACTCACAAATAACAATTATGTATATATGACATATTTTGATATAACATAGAAGATTGAATAATTCTTACTTGTTGGTGTTGGTTGAAAATATATACTGGAAAATCTCACATAGATAGGATTTGTGAATATCACATTAAAGTTAGTTTCTGCAAAATTCTGTTTGTTTTTAAATCAAATATGTTTTAAAATAAAGGTTAGTATTTTTGGCCGAATTTTTTTTCTATAAATAGACATTAATCTTTTTTTTTTTTGCAATATACACCAATTTAAAATAATATTTTTGGCTGAAGATGTTTTAAGTAGATCCATCTCAAAACTTGTTTCTCAGGGCACGCTCCATTTGATTAAGGGTACCAGGAATGTTTGCATCCCTTCTCATTCTTTTTATGCGGATGATCTGATGATTTATTGCAAGGGTAACTTAGCTGGTTTAAAAGCTCTCGGGGAGTTATTTCTTAACTATGCCTCAGAATCTGGTCAATGTATCAGTCATTCAAAATCTACCATTTATTCTGGCTCTATCACTCCAAGGAGGTTGGATCTTATTGTTGCATTATTGAACTTCAAAATAGGCACCCTACCCTTTAATTATTTAGGTGTTCCTATCTTTAAGGGGAAACCTAAATCCTGCCATCTTCAACCCATTGCTGACAAGATTAAGTTGAAGTTATCAGCTTGGAAGGCTTCTCTCCTTTCCATTGCTGGTAGGGTACAGTTGGTTAAGTCTGTCATTCAAAGCATGTTGACTTACATCATTTCTATATATTCTTGGCCTTCTTCCCTTCTCAAGGATTTAGAGAAATGTATCAGGAATTTTATATGGAGTGGCGATATAGAGAAATGTATACATTCTCTTCTCATTTCAATAAATTTTTTGGTGGTTAGCTCATTGCTTTCCACCTTTTGATTTAAAAAAAAAAATATTGACTATTTCTATTTTGAATTTCTTTAACTAATGCTCGGGACTAATTAGTAATTACCATTTTTCCTTAATTTAATATCAAAGGAAGTACCAATTTATGACTTTATTTTTTGTGCGGTTATCAAGCTACCTTAGATAATCCTACAGCAGCACACCATTGGAGAAGTTGACCAGCTCCAGTTGATGAGAAAAGTATAACTAAGAAAAGAAACAAAACTTACTTTTCAAAACAAAGTCTACATTCAATTAAAAATGGCATATTCTTCAAAGCAAAATGGTAAACTCATTAGGAAGAGAAAGAAAGGGATTGCCACACCTTCATAGCATCAAGTCATAATTCTGTTCCTTGAGTAAGTTTCAAGACATATTCATCACTATTATTCCCTTTACTCTTTTTTCAAGTCCCTTCATTCAAAAACAATCATCTATCATGGAAATTCATTCTCCTAGATGCAAGTTCTCAGTGATTTTCTCCATCATTTCTCTCTCCCTTGGATTAATTTCCTTCATCTTGTGTATAGCTGCTGAGATTAAGAGAAATAAGGTTAGGTACTATTCATTGTCTTCTTGTGTACTTTAATTTCAAAAGTCCTCAAGTTAAGGTTTTTATGGCGTCTTCATATGAAAAATATATAGCATCGACACTTCTGATTAAATTTTTGTCAGGTGTCTAACACTGGCATGTATGATTAATGATTATATTTAAATTTTTTATTTTTTAAATTATTATCGATGTCGGGTGTAGGAGGAGGATCTTAGATGGAATGGGAAACTATGCTATATGCCAACAAGCCCAGCATTTGGATTGAGTATTGCAACATTGGTTAGTCTACTTTTTGCACATATCATTGGGAATTATGTGTTAGTAAAGAATTCTTATTCAAGATGGAAAAATATCTCCAAGTTTAAGATGCCTACTTCTGCCAAGGTTCTGTTTTTCATATCTTGGTATGACATGTCAATCTTTTTTGCATTTATGTTGCTGGTTGTTACTTTAAATTTAACAATTTTAAATTAAATAGATTAAGCTTTTATTAGCTCATGCTTGATCATAATTTTCATTTTGTTTTAAGTAAGTTGAAGTGAGAACACATAGCTAGAAAGAAAAAAGGAACAAAAAAGAAGCAAATAACATGATATAGTTGAGGTTTTTTTTTCAAGTAATTTAGTGATGGCCAAAATTTCACCCTTAACATAAATAAATGGAAAATCTCTTAAAAAAATAAATAAATGGAAAATCTCAAATTTAAATATAAACCCTTACATATTACAATGTCCATATTGCCAACTTAGTTATGTTCTCAGAAGCAACATGATTAAGTTAGTTTTAAACCTCACAAAAACAATTTTTATATAGGTTAGTATATAGTCAATAAAACACAAATTAACATGGTAAATTTTGTTGATTTAATAATAACTATAATTTACTTTAAAAATTTTGATTTACGAAATTTTGATTTACGTCCCATAAGTCCTAGCTCAACTGGCAAATTATGTCGAAATTGTTAGGCTGGACGTCGTGACCCGGGTTTGAACCCGGGATCTCACAATTATGTGAGTTTAATTTCTAGTGGATTACCACTTCAACTAAAACCGAAAAAAAAATTGATTTACTAATGGTTTGGAAAATGAAATTACTAGTAATTACAAACTACAAAAGAAAAATTTATTTAAATTAATATACTTTATTCACATCATAAAATTATATTGTGGGATAGATATTATATAATTAATAATTTTGAGATTATGTCTTGTCTTTTAAATGTGAATTTGTTAGACTCAATAAAGACTTACATTTGGCAATGTTAAACAGGCTTAGCTTTGGAATTGTAGTTATATTATTGATTGCTGCAACAAGCATGAGTAGAAAGCAGCTCTATGGGAAAGGATGGTTGAATGGTGAATGTTACATAGTCAAAGGAGGAACTTATTCTGGCTCAGCTATATTGATCCTTGTTACAACTTGTACTCTAAATGGTTCAGTTTTCTCAAAATTAAAATATAGCCAAGCACATCAAGATCAGAAAATACACATACAAAGTGGGTGACATCAAACATCAACATTTTTTGTGTTTATATTAATGAAAATAAAGAAAAAGAATATAAAAGAAAAAGGGGTTTGTAAAGTGGATTAATTTTTGTAAGTGCACTAGACCCCCACAAGTTGTTCTAGAGGCTAAAACAATTTCAAACCAATTAGATCCCCAAAATGAGTACAATTTTTTATTATTATTTGTATTAATTATGTTAAAGAAAGTGACAAGTGCGAATAGCCCACTAACTCAAAAAGAAAAATCCCCTAACTAGCTTTTCTCTAAATGAATTTTCTGTTTGATTCTATGGAAAGAAAATGAAAGGAACGAAAATTACAGAAACCGGTGAATAAATTTAGACTAAAGTTAGTCTAAATTTATTCATCGATTTCTGTAATTTTTCTTCCTTTCACTTTCTTTTTATAAAACTAAGGATAATTAGTGTCAACTTAAAAAAATTTAATTAATTTGTTCACATTTCATGTGCCAGGGAACTCATGTTTTGATCCCACTTTCAAAGATTAAAAAAGTGGTTTAACATTCTTTTTATTTATAGTTTACAACTTCTAAATTGCATCCATCATTTTAAACAAATTTTTCAGTGTCAATTCTATCATCACTCAAGGTATAGAAAAGTGCAACACATAACAACTGCACTATTACTAGTTGCACTATATAAAACACATGACTTCATCTAGAGTTAATACAAAAAGCATCCCAAAATTAAATTTAGACGAGGTTGGTTTGTCATGTTTAAAGCAGTGTTTTAATTCATGTTATTTTGCATAAGTGTTTGATAGTAAATTCAATTGTTTTTAAATGAGAGTAACATTCAGTTTTGAAGATCTATGGGGTTTTGCGAAGAAAGGTGTTGATCTCGCTGTGCAGGTTGGTTTGATTTTAAGTATAAAAGTTTTCAAAACCGCGCGATAAAAATGGATGCAGTTTAGTTTGGTTCGATTGGTTTTTAAAAAGTTATACAAACCAAACCAATGCCATTAGAATTGGTTCGATTTGTGCGGTTTATCGCAATATAAAAAAATATGACAATATTACCAATTTATTACAAAATAAACATAGGAAATTTTAATTTATTTTATTGTTTATGTAATATAAAATATGCGCATATACATAAAAACTTATTTTTAATACCAACAATATAGTTTTGGATCACGTGAAATGATATATTTTGACAGTCTACTGTTTTCTGAACTCAATTTGGGCTGAGCGTGCTAAGTTGGATTAGGTAATAGGTTGATTGCTACTAGTTGATAGAGTTAAGTTAAGTATTGCAGTTTGGTTTGGTTCGATTTTCTGAAATCAAAACCGCAAACCAAACCGCGCGGTTTAAAAGAAAAATGATTCGTGTGGTTCAAACTAATTGCGGTTTTTTATGGTTTTCAGTTTGAATTGGTTCGGTTTGCGGTTCAAACTTTAGAGTTCAAACATGTATTATATTAAAATGGTTTTATATAGAAAGCGAAACAGGTTCAAACGTTGGGGATGTCTTTGCTTTTATTAACATTTGTCTTCTAGGGTTCAAAATATGTTCGCATTTTAGGATGCGAGCAGGGTATTTTTGCAATGGGGAATTTCCCACAATGGGCGACAACATGACGGAGCAATGTCACATGGAGGTAAAAGGCCTACAGGGAACTTTGCAAGGCGCGTGAGAAGGAATGAAGGACGTAAAAAGAAAAACCTAAAAAATTTGTTTTAATATGGTTATACATGCCCTTACCAAATGAGAGTTTTTGACACCTCTTGACATAACCATCTGAGTTAGGGCTTATGGAACTGAGTTCCCATGAGTTATGTATTAAGTTTTTCTATGCCATTAACAATGACTAGTATTTGTTGGAAAATTTATGGAACACATAAAATGAGTTCTCATTTCTCAACTGAATTCTTTTTATACGCATAAGCTAACAATCAAACTTCTGACCACATTTTTTTACACCTCATCCACCAATTAAAAAAGCCAAAACTTTTAGCACATGAAAACAATTCATTATTAGTTCTATTTATGTTTTTTTTTACGCAAGCAAACTTAATATATTTAATTGATAATAATAAATTCAATACAAAGTGGACAATAGTTATGAATTCAAAATTAACAGTAAAACAAATCGCTTAAACTAAAATATAAACTACTCGATTAACTTTTCGCCAAACATATCAGACCTTACGGTGATCATTATCAAGTAATAGACTATCACATAAATCAAGAGAAACTCTTATTTAGCCACAAGCACAACACTTGTCATTTGAACATACACACATAAGTTTTTTTTTGGCTCAAATAATGATTTAGTCCCTGCAATTGTCCCTTGTTTTGAAAAGAGCCCATGTTAAAAAAATATTTTGATTTTAGTCCCTGCAAAATGTAAAAGGTTTGAAAAGAGCCCCTGAACAAGAATCCTTGATGCCATGTCACCATTTTATTAACGTGGCAGTTGCTGACTGTGATGAGTAGTGCACGTGTAAAAAAAAATAGTGTTTTAGTCCATGCAATTGTCCCTCGTTTTGTAAAGAGCTCCTGTTAATTTTTTTATTTTTATTTTAGTCCTTGCAAAAGTCATTAAAATGGTGACATGACATCAAAAATTCCTGCTCAGGGGCTCTTTTCAAAACTTTTAAATTTTGCAGGGACTAAAATCAATTTTTTTTAACAAGCCTCTTATCAAAATGAAGGACAATTGCAGAGATTAAGACACTATTTAACCTTTGTTTTTTTAAAACATATTAATATAAAAGAATTGATTAATGATAGTTGATGTGACTTTATCATTTATGTTTAAATTTTTTTTTTTGATATAGATGAGGGCTTAAAGCCCAAAAAAAGAAAAAACTAAGCAACAATCAATCTAGGGAAACTATGTCCCAATTCATCATCTAACAAAATATGCCTAATTTCAAGAGGGCATTCCACAAAAAAAGCCACATCTCGATCAAGCGAGCATCCTATATTTGCCAACGCATTGGCACACTTGTTTGCTTCCCTATATTCATGCGAGATCTCTACATTCCAATCCAGAGCCAACATGTCACGAATCTTTTTTAAGATAGCCATTCCATGTTTGCTATACACTTTCCCAGCCTTCAGCACCTGCACAACAGCTTGTGAGTCAACGCTGAGTTCCACATTAGGGAATCCCATCCTGTGAGCAAGACACAACCCTTCCAAAACTCCCCACAACTCCGCAATGAAAGCACTACAATTTCCTACATTTTTTGCAAAGCCCCACAACCATTCTCCTTGGTTTCCACGAGTAACACCTCCACATCCCGCTCTTTTTCTTTAAATTTTTCTTTTTGATGTATGTATGTCTAAATATTATTAATTTGAGTTGTGTATATGATAGAATTCCTCGTAAATCAATAATGCTCCCAAATAGTTCTATTTATATTTCTATTTCTATAATATAAAAAGCAAAACATACCACGTTTATCTCAATGTCCTTTATCATATTTTAAATTACAAGTATTTTTATATATGTATTTCTTTTATTTAAAAAAAGAGCTATGCTATTTGGTACGGAAACGAAACACACGATAGGCACAATAATTATTTAAAAATAATATAAATTTGTTCTTTTGACACAAAACATGGGTGGTCTTAGTATAATTCTTGCTTTTCTTCAGTTTATGATTCGTAACAAACAACAATTTCCTTAAAAAAAAAAACACACAGTCACTCTTTGTTAGTTTCCTTTTATTTCATCTCTCTGTTTCTCCGTCCAACACGACGTCGTTCACACTCTTCATCTTCTTCACCTTCACACTCTCCAATCACACAAACTCTCTCATTCATCAACCTCAAAAACCTCTCTCCTCACCAGATCCACCACCGTAACCCCTCCCGAATCCCGATCCGGATCCATCAAACTGGAGCAATTGAAGACAATCGGTCGCGAACTCGCCATGGGATCCCAAGGCGGGTTCGGTCAATCAAAAGAATTTCTCGACCTAATCAAATCAATCGGAGAAGCTCGATCTAAAGCTGAAGAAGATCGAATCGTAATCCGCGAAATCGAAACCCTAAAACGACGAATCTCCGAACCAGATATCCCTAAGCGAAAGATGAAAGAGTACATTATTCGTCTTCTCTATGTCGAAATGCTTGGTCATGACGCTTCTTTCGGTTACATTCACGCCGTTAAAATGACACACGATGATAATCTTCTCTCAAAACGCACCGGTTATCTCGCCGTTACTCTTTTCCTTAACGACGATCACGATCTTATTATTCTCATTGTTAATACTATTCAGAAAGATCTTAAGTCTGATAATTATCTTGTCGTTTGTGCTGCACTTAATGCCGTTTGTAGACTTATCAACGACGAAACTATACCTGCAGTTTTACCTCTTGTTGTTGAACTACTTTCTCATGCTAAAGAAGCTGTTAGAAAGAAAGCGGTTATGGCTCTTCATAGCTTTTACCGTAAATCACCTTCTTCTGTTTCACATCTTGTTTCGAATTTTCGGAAAAGATTGTGTGATAATGATCCTGGTGTTATGGGTGCTACTCTTTGCCCTCTATTTGATCTTATAAACGATGATCCGAATCCGTATAAGGATCTCGTTGTTAGTTTTGTTAGTATTCTTAAACAGGTAGCTGAACATAGGTTGCCTAAGAGCTATGATTATCATCAGATGCCGGCTCCATTCGTTCAGGTGATTATTCTGAACTTAATTTTAGTTGTGATTTGTTTTCTGTTTCATGCATGTTTACAATTAGTTAAAACTTTGAACGAAATGTTCAGCTCCATTCGTTCTGGTACTATTAAGTGCATGTTTGGATTGACATTGAGTTTGACAAAATCATGGGGTGCCATTTTTGTAAAAGCTACACTTCAGAGTTTTAATCACTGTGATTTTGTTAAATTCACTGCAATTCCGAACATGCACTAAGTGTGTGTTTGCATGAGTGTATGATAAATTCAGCTATTTATTTGGGTATAATGAGATTGAAATTCAGCTATTTATGTTTAGGTGTTTAATGTTTGTACTCTATAAGCAAGTTTGATATAGAAAGTAGTGTAAATTTATCAAGTTAATGCAAAAAATACTTTGCATGCTTACAGTCAAAGTCAAATTAAGATTTGGAGACAAAATCCATTTTTTGTGGTGGAAATTAAACACGTATTTTCACATAAATTAAGTTTGGCAGAAGGTAAAATCAATGATGATATAATCCACTGGAAAACCAATTGCTCAGAAGTTATGTTTTTAGTTTGTATTGCTTTTGATTTGAAGAAAAAGAATGTGTTTTGAGTGTGCAGATTAAGTTGCTGAAAATTCTTGCATTGTTGGGGAGTGGCGACAAGCCTTCTAGCGAACACATGTATACTGTTATTGGCGATATAATTAGGAAGGGAGATTCGTCGAGTAACATAGGGAATGCTATTCTTTATGAGAGTATTCGCACTGTCTCTTCCATATATCCCAATGCCAAGTTGTTAGAAGCTGCTGCGGATGTGATTGCCAAGTTTTTAAAGGTTTGTTTTTTGTTGTTGAAGTAGATTTTGTTTGAAGTTTATGTTGTAAATGTTTTTGCATTAGACTGTGTTGTGATCTGTTACATTTGTGTTGCTGCTGTATTTGTCTGGCCAGAGTGATAGTCATAATTTGAAGTACATGGGCATTGATGCTCTTGGTCGGCTGATAAAGTTAAGTCCGCTTATTGCAGAACAACACCAACTTGCTGTCATTGACTGCTTAGAGGTGAGGATGTTCATCTTAATAAGGGTTGAGACAAATGTGTTTTTCATTGCCAGTTGTGGTTTTTTAGATTATTGTGTGTTTCTTTTCCTTTATGTTGTTCGATTAAGTCACGAAAAGAATCCTTTTCTTTTAGTGTATGTTGCTGTCCCTGTGTCTCACAATATATGACATGTTTGACCATTTCATTACAGATTAAGAAAAGTGTATCGAAGGAAGAGAGAAAGTAATACTTTTACTATATTATTCTTATCAACTATTTGTGTATTTATCATTACCATAAATGCAAAGTAGAAGATATTGAAGTAGGAGTGGTGTTAATGTGTATTTAGTAGTATTAATTAGAGCCTAGAGGGTACAATTGGCAAAATATAATTAGTGTGACCTTGAAAATTATAAGTGTCAATTATTATGGAACAAATTCTTTATACAAATATGTCAATTATTATGGGATAATAAATAGCTACTTTTTGTGACAAAAAATGTGACGCAATTGACAATGCATAGAGAATGTGACGCTAGAGGGAGTATATGGAAAATAAACTGGTCACTATCTCAATATAATGAAGATAATAAATAGCTACTTTTTGTGACAAACAATGTTGCGCAATTGACCATGCATAGAGAATGTGACGCTGCTTACTTGCTGTTAGTCACTCATGTGATGTTACATAGACAAAAAATGAAATTAATTAACATATGTTCTCGCAGGAATACCTATGTGTAACATTTTTACTGTTCTCTATGTTTTGTATATAAAGGTTTATTATTTAGACTTGTAACGGATGCCGTGGTTGTTATTAGCATGCCATGCAAATACATTATAAAATACGAACATTTTAACCAACACATTCAGCAAGAGGATGAATTAATGTTTGTCAGATGTTGTCTGCTATTGAAAACCTGCCAATATCATGTCTCTGGATGCCTTTATGAAGAGCTGTGCAACCAATCTAGGCAGTTGATAAATTAATGCTTGTTGCACTTTGGCCTGGTCTGACTGAGAAACATGCCAATTATTACATATTAAGTGAATCCACCTTGTGTTTAATCATTAATTATATGTACTAGTATGTCTATAATACTATCTGTGTATCTATCTATTCTATCATATTTTAAGCTACTAATGGTTCTGCTGCCCATTACCTGGTTGTGAACTCAACCGGATGTTGCAATTGCACGTGTTTTTTTGAGGTCTTGTAATTAATCTCAGCTGGCCTTTAGAACCACGTACATTTGTCAGCTGTTAAAAAAATGCTTCAATTAGTGTAGCTAATCCTTAGCTTTGCAGTCCAGATACAAATCTAATTTGAATGGTGCAGGATCCTGATGATACTCTAAAGCGAAAAACTTTTGAGCTACTATACAAAATGACCAAGTCTTCCAATGTGGAAGTGATTGTTGACCGTATGATTGAGTACATGATCAGCATTAGTGACGATCATTATAAAACCTATATAGCTTCTCGATGTGTGGAACTTGCTGAGCAATTTGCACCAAGTAATCATTGGTTTATACAGGTAGTTAGAATGGTTATCTTTATGTTCTTGGCTCTGCATTATTTACAAACATTCATTGATGACTAACAATACCTTGTACTTTGATTATACAGACAATGAATAAAGTTTTTGAGCATGCTGGAGATCTTGTGAATATTAAAGTTGCACATAATTTAATGCGGTTGATTGCGGAAGGATTTGGAGAGGACGATGATGCGGCATATAGTCAGCTGAGATCGTCTGCTGTATGTTACCTTGATACTAGCTCCTGTTTATCTTGTATCTCTCTATAGAATTAGTTGCATGTTACTGAGTGGAAGCTTTTCTTGGAAATGTAGGTTGAGTCATATTTGCGCATTATCGGAGAGCCAAAGCTTCCATCAGTGTTTCTTCAAGTACTCTCTGTCCCACTTAAGTTTTATATATTTCCGCTTCTTTACTTTCCAAGAAATTAGATCTGGTTTGTAGCATAATATTTAGTACTGATTACAGGTTATCTGTTGGGTTCTTGGGGAATATGGCACGGCTGATGGAAAGCATTCCGCTTCCTATATCACTGGGAAATTATGCGATATGGCAGAGGCATATTCTAATGATGAAATTGTTAAGGTATTTATCTTATGCATATAATTTGTTCTACAGTAGAAAACCAACCTTTTACTGATAAATGAGAGAGCGGAAAAGTCACAATGCCTTTTTTTTTTTTCGAATGGCAACACTCTGCCTATTTAATTGAGAGACTTTGGTTATAAGCGGATAGTTTCTTGTTTTTCTTTGCTTTTGATAGCGATATCAATATTACTTTGAAATTAGGCAACCCACGACTTATGTTTGACGCATAATCTTGCTTTATACTACCTAAAAGCTCCGTGTCAGTTTTATGGTTTTACTGAGTTTTGTTTATATAGATTGTCCTTTTCTCCTGTAGGTTAACTGTTTCTTGTACACGACTACAGTATGGTTGATGTTAATAGTATAATTATTTAACATTAAAATAAAAAATACATTCTTGGATGAGCGTTATCGCCTTTTTGATTGATTGCATGTGTGAGCATTGTTGATTTAAATGAAAGAAATCAAGTGGAGGGGAGACGGTGAATTGAATACCGGATTTTTGTGAACAAATATCTCCCCTTTTCAAGTTAGGGTAGAAATGAAAAACCTTCTTGATGAAAGATATGCTACATGATGTAATATGTAATGCAGTTCTTGTTAAAATGATTCTATATCAAATAGAAATATCAAATATGAATATGTCATGTTAATAACAAAATAATCGAACTAATTAAGTACATCACCCGTCCCTAATATTTGGTCTTTTAAGGTTTGGGCACACATGTTAAGAATTAGTGAAGTTAGATAAGTTTTGACCTTTTTATTCTTAATTCATTTACCAAAAGTGAAATTCATTTAATGCTTGCTTTTGGTTTTTTGTAAGGGTTCAAAAGGAAAACATCATAATTGTATCTTGTTTCCTAAAAGAACCAAAGTTTTGGCACAAAGATAAAAAGATAATGCTTGAAATAAAAAGCAAATGATTTTTATACTTGAATAGTTCACATCCTTGTGATCTACATCTAGTCCTCAAGCTTAACTTGAAATGTTCCCCTATATGTCCCCCTAGTTACAGATTTGGGATTCCTAACCTAAAAGAAATCAAGCAAGTACAATAACAGTGCTCAAAGTAACAAAGAAAATCGAACTGAAAGCACTCTCAACAGTACAGATTACAACAAGGTGTTATAACCATAATAGCTCTTTTCAAGGAGTAGTGTTTTTAGAACCTTAACAGCTCTGTTCATGTGTATTTTGTCCTGTTCAAATAAATTGGAAAAACACCCTTTTTACACAGAAGAATTAGTTTAAGAGGTTCATAGTTCTGAATTTTTGAAAAAGTAATCTGTTACTTTTGCTATTAATAAAATATTTGCCTTGGACAACTGAAACTAACTTAAAACTGTCAAGTAACAGATTACTATCTTGCATAACCAATTACTTTGAGACCAGGACCTTATGCAACTTCTAAAATTGCTCTTTTACTCTTAGGTGTGAATTTTATTAAAAATGTAATATATTACTTCTGAAATCAACCCATTCAATGACATAACTTCTCTATCATTATGCTTCAAAAAAAATTTCTCTATCATTATGAAAACACCCTTGCAAATTATGTCTGTGCTCAAAAGAGCCAATAACTTAAACAGTCGATAAAAGAATCTTACATTAAAATCCTTGTAAGATCTTCAAAAAATTCAAAGATAAGAGTAATAAATGTGAATGCTCGTCATCAAAACATCCTTAAGAGTAAGCGTAGTCTTGGAAGTCTGGAATGAGCTTTCCCTTGTACTCTCTTCGTCCCCTTTTATAAGCACCTTTTGAAAAAAAAATTGTCCCAAATATATGCTCCTCTCAAATTACTCTATACATTTATTGTCTTTTTTTTTTTTTCTCTCCAAATCAATCCCTAATTAATACCACTAAGGTATCATTTGGCCTGGCTTTTTTAGGTGTTAGGATCTGGCGATTGTAATGGTATTGGTATTCCATATTTTTGTTTGTGATTCCTTGTTATCGGCATGATGAAATTTGTATAAATTGCAATTGGTGTTAAATATTCTAAATTGAGGACAATCCGTGTTACTGTGTTTGATTAGGTTAATAGGTTGCATTGCATGATTACTGATGATATCTTTGTGCTTACCTTTTGTTGAGCCATTCAATCATCGATGTTTATCTTGTTTTATGATCTCTCATTAACCCCAAGTCCCTGACCTGCTTTTGATGATTCAACAGTTTTCTATTGAGACTTACTTATTGTTTGTTGTGAAGGCATATGCGATAACAGCATTGACAAAAATTTATGCATTTGAAATAGCAGCTGGGAGGAAAGTGGATATGCTATCTGAGGTATTTGCTGAAAAAATTTAGGTTAAAATTCTCTATACCTGTCCTATTGTTACTGTGCTATCTGCAATAGAAGTGAATGTTTAACTTTTGAGTACAATTAACCTTTGATTAATAAAACTACGAAATGTCATATTATCCCATCTTAATCATGATAGAAAAGATTTGCACTGTATTAATATTGTTACGTGAGAAAATAGAAGCATGATATTGTGAAACCGTGGCTGGTTCTAACTTCTAGTTCTCCACAATGTTGTCAAGATTGAAGATCAATGTCCCACATTTGTGACAGCCCCTAATCGATTACCACCAGCCATTTTTTTTTTGCAAAAAATAGTGACAGAAGAAAAAGCTGAAAGGACAAACTGGCCACCTTCCTGCACTGTTGCATGCGAAATCATGATCTGGGGTGCAATTTTGCTATGATTTTGCTCAGAAAATGATTTTGTGCACGATCCAGATGGCAAGGGATGAACAAGATCATGAAATCTTGTTATTTAACTCATGATTTCGATAACCTTGAATCGAACCATTACAGATTTACTTCATATGTTCCAAATTATAAGTCATTTTGCAAAAAAGAAAATTATCCCAAATTATAAGTTGTTTTACAATATCAATAAAAGATTAATATTTCTTTTCCTATCATACACTTTGCTATTTATTATTTTCTCTAGTTTTAACTATTAATTTCTCTTTTCCATACCATTAGTGACGTATAATTTTGTAAAGTAACTCATAATTTCTCTTTCCCATTCAAAATTAACTACATCTCTTAATTACACGAGGTGCTAACTTGGTGGTAAGAGCTTAGCCTTGTAACCTCAAGGTATTGAGTTTGAAAACCCTCGGAGGCGGCTGTAAAATGGTCATTAGTGGCATTTCGATTAATTCATTTTTATCCCCTTTTCCATTTTTTTAATAAATCTACAGTTCTTAATTTGTATGAAATTGCCAAGGTTACTTATAATTTGGGACGAATGTAGTATATGTTTTTAAATTGTTTTCCCTTTAAATGCTTGCTTCTAACTTCTAATGCTGTTTTTTTAACTGTATTAAATGTATGATTATTTTACTTTATATGTCATTTTTTAGGTGGGTAGGTTGTTATTGTTGATGAAAAGTAGAATTGTGTACTTTTTTATTCTGAAATTTGATTGGGTATAGTACTACCATGATGAGCCAACTTTTTCTTTTCAAACTGCAGTGCCAATCTTTGATTGAAGAATTATTAGCATCCCACTCCACTGATTTGCAGCAACGTGGTTATGAATTGCAATCTGTTATTGGTTTGGATGCACAAGCTGTTGAAGCAATATTGCCGCACGATGCCAGTTGCGAAGACATTGAGGTCATTGTTAATTTTGGCATATTCTCATGTCACTTTCAAATTACTGCTGTTTTCACAATGCCAATATATAATACCTTACACACTTTTAATGTTGTGACTGTGAAGACATTGAGGTCATTATTAATTTTTGCATATTCTTATGTAATTTAATAATCATATTTTTGTCTCCGGTTGATTTTCTTGATAAGAATATCTTATAATTTTAAAAGAACTTATCTTTTCAGTAACTACTGGTTATTCATGGTCTCTTGTCACTATTTGATTGATACTCTTCCCCCTCCCCAGGCATAGTAAGAAAAAGCACACAAATTTGTATCTTTTTAGAAACCTTATGAAGAAAATAAGGCATCCTAACCCCCCCACAACAATGCCACATCTCGAGTATCTTGGTTTCCAAAACAGGATATGATTTCCCCTTGTTTGAGTCTGGTAGCTTTCTGCAATTCTGCTGCTATATCTTCTAGGTGACTGTCGCCCATGACTGAGCCTAATTCACATACACAGCGTCTTTTTGGCCTTCTGATTCGAAGCTTGAGCTGTTTGGTAGTTTGTAATTCAAGACATTGCTTTTATTATCAGGGGCTTAAATGTAGAAATTGTTTAGTTTGGTACTTCTATTGTCTAATTCTCCCTTTTGTTTTGTCAAGCTCTATGAGACAACGAGTGTTGGTGCATAGACTACTGCTATATTATATTTCCTCTTCCTATCATTAGTTCAATGCTCTGATGGGTCCTGAAAGACCATAACTTTGCATGACCAAATGCAGTGTCTCTTACACGAAACATAGTCTTTAGGTACACTTTTTCTTAAAAAAAGTGATCAAGGTATTCATGTACTTTTATTTCTAATATTTTTAAATAATTGAGCTTTTTGATTCTTTACTTCAAAGTACAACTTGGGGTTGGGACGATAACTGAGGCAAGGCTTATCCAAGTCATCGAACAATTGATCTTTTAAAGTTGAACTCCTCATTATGAGGGTGTTTGGCAGGTAGATTTCTTTGAAGTTTCCCAGGATTAGACATCTTAGTTTGGGAATTGTAGAATGTCATGCCTGATATGTGTATTTTGAAAATTCCAATCTTTGCCTCTCCCTTGGATAGGTCTTTTTTTGTCGGTTGTAATTTTTAACTTGTTGGTTATGCATTTCATGATTAATTTTGTCTATGAATCGCATTTTTCAACGATTTTGGTTGTTGACATGTTTAACTTCACCGGCAGTTTAAATATGTATTGTACATGACTACACTTACTCATTGCACCTAATTTAATAATGTTCTTGGAAACAGTGCCTTTAACCATATGAACATTCATGTTTTTCTGATTTAAAATTCACATGCTGAATCTTTTATGCAGGTGGATAAGAATCTGTCTTTCCTCAATGATTATATCCAGCAGTCTATAGAAAGTGGTGCTATGCCCTACATTTCAGAGAATGAGCGCTCTGGAATGGTGAATATGAGCAACTTCAGAAGCCATGACCAGCAAGAATCTGGACAGCATGGTCTGAAATTTGAGGCGTATGAAGTTCCAAAGGCTCCTGTACCGTCCAAAGTTACTCCAGTTTCACTTTCATCCACAACTGACCTTGTTCCAGTACCCGAATCATTGTATGCTAGGGAGACACACCAGATCTCGTCAGTGGGATTAGCATCAGATACAGGATCATCAGAGCTTAAGCTAAGGCTTGATGGTGTTCAGAAGAAGTGGGGTAAGCCAACTTATTCGTCCCCAGCATCATCTTCCTCAAATTCTACTTCACAAAATCCAGTGAATGGCGTGGCGAAGGTAGATGTTGTAAGTACTATAAATTCAAAAGCACGTGATAGCTACGATTCAAGAAAACAACAAACTGAAATTGATCCAGAAAAGCAGAAGCTTGCCGCTTCATTGTTTGGAGGTTCAACTAAAACTGAGAGAAGAACATCAACTAGCAGCAAGGTTCCAAAAGCTAGTGCTGCAGACAGACCTCAGGATTCAAAAGCTGCAAGTGTACCTAATAAAGCATCTGGGGAGAAAACTAATCAAGTTCAACAACCTCCACCTCAAGATTTGCTTGACTTTGGTGAACCAACTGTCACTGCTGCACCTCCCACTGTGGACCCATTCATGCAACTGGAAGGACTTCTTGACCCGAGCGTTAGTTCTACAGTTAGTCATAGTGGTGGTACTGTTGCAAATGCACCTGATATTATGGGACTCTATAGTGGGACTACTAGCGAACAGAGTGGAGGTGGTGGCTATATCCCTGCCAGTGGGGATAATTTAAATCTTTTATCTGAGTTGTCAAATGCAGCAGCTGTCAGAGGCACCACAGGAGAAACAATTGTGTCGCCGTTATCACAATCTGTAAAGGGTGCTAATGCTAAAGATTCTTTGGAGAAGGATGCAAAAGTCAGGCAGATGGGTGTGACCCCAACGAGCCAGAATCCCAACTTATTCAGGGACTTGCTTGGCTAATTTTATGAGAGGATGATTGTAAATCATGATGGTTGAGGGTAGGTTATCTTGCGAGTAACTGCTCATGGAGTTACTTGGCTATCTGATATATGCAAAATTGAATGATATGCATTATCTGGCATGGATGGTTGATTGCAGCCACCAAGAATGGGTGATTACATATCCAGGATTGATGACTAGAGTAGGCAAAGACTTGTACTAGTTGCAGAATATTGTAAAAGCTTTCCTCGTTGCATCCAGGTTTTGGTCAGTCTAGACTCTGAAGGAAGGGTTGCGCACGGTCATTGCTTTTTACACTTTCTTTAGAAGTTCTAGGTCATCTTTGTTGTTATACCAAAGTACTGCTTCTTTTGGTTCCAATTTTTGTGCATTTTTTAACCTGTCCATATACTGTAATGTTTTGTTATCAATGAGAAGCTTGGCACTGCGGTTGAAATCGGTTTGATGTACGGCAATTGTAAACGTAAATTTTTTAGTGATAAATGAGGGTAGGGTCATCTTTTTCTTTGTTGAAGATGAATTTCTCCATGATTGGCTGTTTCATTCTATCTATGCATTAGCAGGTAGTATCTGGGCGACTAGATTTATTATACAAATCATGTGTTAATGGTTAAGGTTGGTTTTGCTTAAATGCAGTATTTTTTTATTAGAATATTTATAGGAAACTGCTTAACATTTCGGTTCCAATGACCGACTCCCTTAAACCTCTGTTACAAATTGGATAAGAAACTGCCGAACCAGTGCATTTGCAGGTAGTATCTGGGCAAAACTGGCGGGTGAATAACCCACCAGAGTTCACACGGATTTCCCTGCACTTTTTCATTGCTCTCGCAGCACTTGCCACATTGTTGCTCCACACTTTTTTTGTTTTTTGACAATAGCAAGCTCGGTTTAATCATTTGAGTTTATGTTATTTTATGGTTATGTATATTCAATTTTAGATAATTTATCCATATCTAGCCTTGCAATTTTGATAACAGACATTCATGTATATTTTAAACTTTAAAGAGTATAGTATGTGTTGAATCAGTGTGATTGAGTCAATTAGTTGTTGGTTACGTTAAGTTTCGTATGTTTGATTTAATTGATAATTTTTTTTCAATCTAACAAGATCAATAACATTTCATTCATAAAATTTATTAAACAGTTAATTGCTTCTTTTTTTCCTAAGCAAAATTGATTTGTAAAACACCAAGCAAAATTCTTTCATACCAACTTTGTTGGCACCGAAGAGTCTGCCACAAACCAAGATATCAATGGATTTTGAAATAGATATGCACAATTGCAAAACAAATGTTAGCCAAGAATCTAACGACATGTCTTAAAAAAAAAGAATATAACCAGTGGCAATTTTGTCTCATCAACTCTGTATCTCTCAGAATAAAAAACTACACTATTGATGTCTAATTGAATTGAGTAATTTTGATTCTCAAAATCGTGATGGTCTAGCAAAATGGTCCTCCAAATATATGAAATGACAATTTGATCCATGAAATTGAAGGCCATCAATCAATTTAGTTGACATGATTACCAGTTTGGTTCGGTTCATGATTACTAGTTTGGTTCAATTCGTTTTTTTTTCAATAGTTTAGTTCGTTTTAGTGAAAAGTTAGTTATGGTTTGGTTTAGAATCATAAAACCACTTCAACAGTTTGGTTTGGTTGGATTTGAAAGACAAACAGTTCAGTTTGATTTTCCTCCAGAACCAATCCATGCATACCCCTAGTTGGAAGAAAGGGGATTGGGATGTCATGATACTGAATGTTGACGAGAATGCTCTGACCAATCCAGGGATGCCAAGTTTTGGTGGTTTCGTGCATAATTTTGATGGTACATTTTAGTTTGGTTTCTATGAAGAAAGGATTCTCTCAAGTTAAATTTACCTCAAGTTAAACCTGAACCATTTCTTTTTTTTGTTAGGCAAATTAGATCAACAAAAAAACTAATATAGTGCATATGTGCATTGAATAAAAAGATTCAAGTACGTTACTGAAATAGAAATAATTAGAGATTTCAATAAAAAGATTGGACAAATATCTCAACATATTCTTCGTAGAGGTGATACAATTCCACGCAATCGAAGAATTTTAAATTTGAACTCAAATTTTAAAATCCAAATGTTTAATCATCTATGTCAACCTATTTAATTAATTAGTATAATTTTGTTTTACTTGATCTGACTTTATTTATCTTTGGAATAAATCTTGATCTAGTTAGTTTTTTTTTTTTGTTGACTCAGATCTAGTGAGTTCTTTGACATTTAAATAATTGAATATTTAATGGAATGTCAATCTTCTACTTTTTAAAGGGGTAAACTGTTGTATCAAAATAAAGGGGTAAACTATTTCATTACTTCATAGAAACACAATAGATTCAAGTACATCAGTAAATATATAAAAGCGAGATAAATATTTGGCTACTTGTTCTCGTAAATGCATGAGTTACGGTATTTGTTTGTCTCGTCGCAAACTCGACTCTAAAATTTTCATAATATAAAGACAAATTGTGTTTACTAGTATATGATTTAATAACTTCACATTTAGAGACATTCTAAATTTCTTTTTTAGATAGAGAAAATGACAAAGTCATTTGTCATTATAAATTCACATACACATATATGAAGGAGTTGGATTCGAACTTCGATCATAACATCTAACCTAACAATTTTAGCATTTTTATTAACTAAACAAAGACTTATGGACGAGATATTCTAAATTCTAACTTGGTTTATATAACAAGTTCCTCCCCGTTTAAAATCAAATTGAAAATTTACATTTAAAAGTTGAAGATCATGCATCTAATTAATTGCCAAAAGTAACCTCACATTCAAATAATATTTGTTTCAACATAATGATATACATAAGACTATTCCATGTTTAACTCGAGCTCGCCTTTACCACAACGTATATATGTAATCATCAAGATGATAGTTTTCAAAGATTAGATACTTTTTTTTTTTTTTTGGTACAAGATACTTTTTTTTTATATAAGCGATTAGATACTTTTTTGGGTTGATTTCGGTTCTTATATTAAATGACGTGATAATATGGAATTTGGAGTAAAATATATTAAGAATTAATCAATTTAAGATTATTTTTTTATAGAGGATCAATTTAAGATTTGAACTCTA
The DNA here is from genome assembly GCA_030408175.1 of Trifolium repens. NCBI lineage: Eukaryota > Viridiplantae > Streptophyta > Magnoliopsida > Fabales > Fabaceae > Trifolium > Trifolium repens. The sequence goes on from CP125850.1 coordinate 20,389,961, forward strand.
ATTTGTAATTTTTCTAAATAATATTTATCATTGAATGAAACTTATTAATTATTTGAGTCTATTTATTTAATTAAAATTAAAATTTAGACACGCACTTGAACTCATTATTGTTGATTATTATAAGATACTCTATCCGTCTCATAATAATTGTTATATTATTATTAAAAAAAATTGTCTTAAAATAATTATCATTTTCACTTTTCAATATCACATTAATTATTCTTTTTCATCTATACCCTCTAATTAATACAAGGGTCTTTCTAATATATGCTCTAAGCGCACATGTTAAGGTACATTAAATTTATTATTATTCCATTAATTTTATTTTAAAAGGAGCAATAATTAACTTTAACAATTATTACAATTAAAAGCTCTAATAATTAAAAGCTATGAATTACTATACTTAATTACTTAAAAGATTTTTTTATAAAGGATTGCTTAAATGAATTGGTAAGAGAAAAAAAGAAAAACCCCTATGTTTTCCATATGTTTGTTTATACACGCACCCTTAACTTCTTTTTTTAGTAACTTTTATTTTTTTACAGCTGGTAACAAAAATTAAATAATAAATAATATAAAATTCCAAAATATATTAGAAATTCAAAAGCCAAAATAGTACTAACATAATACTCAAATATTTAATTAAATAAAAAAACTTCAACAAAACAATTTATAATGCATTTTTTTTTGGGTACAATTTAATGCATCTTATTATAACTAATTTAATGCATCTTATACCTAATTTAATTATCAATTAAAATGGAATGATTATGTTTTAATTATTAATCTAAAAGGAATAAGTGAGATAATAATTAATTTATTGCACTTTAAAATGTACCCCACCCCTTGGGGCACATGTTAGCATTTGCCTTAATACAATATGCATTACTTTTTTCAACTTTGCATGTATGATAATGAGATTAGTGCGGTAAAATTGTCATTCACTTTTCTTCATTTATAACTTCTTCAAAATATGTGTGAAATGATCAGCTATGACAATTTTGTGGGATGAATTGAGTATTATATTATATTATTTTTTCGCCTAATATAAAATTTCGTTTACTAAATCACAGAAAATTAATAATAGTAATAAGTTTATTGATAGTAAATGTTGTTTTTTGTGTAAAAAAAAAGATAGTAAATGTTGTTTTTACAAATTTATCATTCAACAATCAACAATCAACATAAAATTTATTTATTCTTCATCATGATATTTTTTGTACTTTGTAGAAAAGATGTGGAATACTTAAGAGTATGTTAAGAATAAAATAATTAATATGAATGAAAAATTCAAAGATTTTATAAAAACGGAGAAGATTTATTTTTAAAAATTATCTTATATTTAATAATGAAGATAATATTCAGTTTCATTTTTTTTTTGGTGTGCAACATGTAGAGAAGTTGTGCCACTTTTCTGTGAGAATTCTAGGCGTGGTTAGTTCCCACTATCTTGTGGGCAATGCCGCAATGGCATCTATAAAAACTAAAAAGTGATATTATATATATATAAAAAGTTGATGGATCTTACTCCTATAAGTTATAATGAAAAAATAATAATGTTTAATATTTTTTTAACAATAACACTAGTAATATACTGTAAAAATAAAATATATAATAGTTTAATTCAGCTCTAATGATTGATTTTAAATAACGTAAAAATAATATATGAACTAATAAATGTTGTATTTCATTGATTTTTTTGTTACTTTTTATTTTTAAATTTTTTTGTTTGATTTAGAATTAGAATGAACATAGAAATGTATCCAAAAAAAAAAGAACATAGAAAGAAAAAATTGAACCATTAGTTTGATTTAGAATAAATTATCATATTTATCGAGTCATTAATTTGATTTTATACTCAATGGCATATTAATTTTGGTTCAAATACCCCATGTCTTATTTTATGTTGTTGATTATTTGGTATTTTTACTTTTTCCCTCACTTGAGATAATATCTTGCCCACCACTAAATAGAAACTCCTACCACAAAAAAGTTTCTCTCCTATTTTGTGAATAGTCAAATGCGTGAACTTTTGTATTATGGTCTCAATACATAAAAAAGAGATATCTTGCTGCGATATAGTAATAAAGTTGAAATATCTTACACAAATTTCAAGTAAGAAGACACGTAGTAGTAATATTATTTTTTTATATAAATATTTATATTATATGATTTTTGTTTAATCAGCCAAATATATATATATATATATATATATATATATATATATATATATATATATATATATATATATATATATATGAAAATGCTAATGCACACCCACTCTTTTTTATGAAGGTGTGCATTAGCAACATACACCTTAGGGTGTATTTAATAACTTTTTAGTTATCTTTTGCTAACACACACCTTCTGAAAAATAAGTTGGTGGATTATAGCAAATGCCTATAGGAGTTGCTAACGTACACCCACTTTTAGAAGGAGTGTTTTAGCAACATACACCTGAAGGTGTATTTATTTATTTTTTAGTTATAACTTGCTAATGCACACCTTCATAAAATTGAGTGGGTGTGTTATAGCATATCCCATATATATATATATATAAATTTGATCTCCGAATAAGATGAACAGAGATCAAAAAAGGATGCTATAAACAAATGTGTCGTATATATGCGGAACACTAATGATAACATCCAAACATACAACGCCTAAACTCTCTAGCCATCAGAGGCCCTTTACCTGAACCCAAAAGGAAACCTCTAGACTCTAACTTCCAATCTCAAAGCAAAATTAACTGGTCCATCAATATTCAAAAGCAGCTCCTTAAGTCAGAAGTTGAAGAAACACCAATAAAAATAAAGCTCAGGCGGATACGTTTCAGCTTGCAGACCACCTCCAAAACAATCAATACTAGTACGATAGAGATTACCCATATAACTTGAAACCTGCAAAAATTACCCATATAAGTAAGTCAATTAACTATAGAGATTTGATGTTACATTTTTTCTGCAAAGATGCATCTTTCTGGTATATATATAAGAATCAATATTTGTAAATCATCCTCAACTATCTCATATTATCATATATAAAAAGTCTTTTGAATTGAATACCTTAGCTCTATGTCTAAAGCGGTGCCATGATATTATGCTTTCTATATACTGACAACATTTCATGCCCTCATCATCATTAGTTCCAAATATTCATTTGAAATCAAATTAAAAGATAGGACATATGACATATTCATTACCATATAATTAATCTTTGCAAAATTTCGGCCAGAAATAAATACATATGCTGCTCTACTACATAAACAAACATCCATGATCCATGATCATATCCTACATGTGATAGTACTAATTTAAGGATAAACTTAGAATGAACTCATCATATCTACAAACATAGCTGTCAAATATTTACAAATATAGTTTTAGTCTTTCAACATCTTACCAATCAAAATCAAATAACACAAGTGTGACACTTGTGCTTTTGTAATGATATAGGTTGCATAAATTTGAGTCAGCATTTTTGGCCATGACTTTAAGATTTGTACAAAAGTCCTATAAAACCTTTTTGTTCATTTTTAGTAAAAGATCTTTATTGTATAGAAAATGACATTGTGACTTTTGAAATTCAAACTTTATATGAATGCTTATAATGTAGCCATCTGTTATAACTTATAAGATACTTTGTTTTTCTATCTTTAGATTATGGTTGAGATTTACCCTTCAGTAGTGCAAAGACTGTTTATAATAAAGTTAATGTTTTGAAAGTGACTTAGTATAACACGTTTGTGTATGTGATATCATGGAATAATGACAAAATTGTAGATTCAATCTATGTTATGTGCTGGCAGCATTGATTATAGCAGAAAGTATTGAAATAATATGCCATAATTTTGATTTGAAAGTCAGTTGTCTAAGCTTGATTGAGAACTATAATTGTTTTTTGTTTGACCATATTCTAGAGTACTATCCTCATATGCAATGTGTTTTAAGACTATTGAGAGGTTTGAAAGAGTTTTGTTCAACTTTCTTATGACATAATTGTGGGGAAATGTTGGTAAAGAGCTTGTTATATGTCTTTGAATAATTAGTGTATGTTTGGATTCATAAAATTTCAGGAGTGCAGGGTCGGCCCAAGCCCAAAGCTAATGAAGCTAGGGTTTTAGGCCCCCACTTTGTGGGCTAAAAAATAGGCCTCAACAAAAAAATATAGGCCTCAACATTTGGTAATAAGTAATAATATTCCGTGTTTTTAACACAACATGATAGGTAGCGCAGCGGTAGACATCTCAATTTTCTTGTTCCTGGTCACTGGATCAAATCTAACATTTTGCATTTTCAACTTTTTACAATATTTTCCTTTTAATAGGCCTCATCATTTTGGGATGTTTAAATAATAACACACCAGTTTTTTTAAAAAAAAAACACACCACCCTAGAAAACAAAAAAATACGTATATCACCATAATTGCATTGTTGACCTGATTCATTATAATTATTATAAATATTCATAAGTGGTTAATTACATTTAACTATTTTTTTACAAAATTGTCTATAACTTTAATACTGTTTTTTATTGAAAGAAAAAAAATATAACTTAAATAGAAATGTTTTGGCCCCTTAAAAATATTGTTAAAAACACAAATTTTTTAGCCTAGGTGATCATTGTATAAAAAGACTAATACTTTAATTTTATTTTTCTTAAAGGCCTCATTTAAATTTTTGTTTTAGGCCTCAACATATGTTGGGCCGGCCCTGCAGGAGTGCTAATAAGATTTCAGTAAACTTACATGTTGGTTAGTATTAGTTGCAAGTTAGTTTAGATTTTGTTAGCTTAGCTAATTGGAATTACTTTATAAGTGTATAATATAGTTTGAACAACATAGATTATTCAGATAATTAAACAACATAATTTCTCTGAGCTTTTGTATATTGTCTAGTGACTCTTGCAATAATGGAACTACATAAAAGTTGTCTTTACTATTGGAATGTAGCGCAGGTGTGGTGTGGAGTGCGGAACTGGTTGGGTATTTAAGACGCGTTTCTCAACGGTGCTCTTTCTCATGTTCGTTGTTTTAGTGGCCGAAAAGTTCATTTCTTGAAGATTAAGACAATTTTAAAGCCATTTGGTTGGCAACAATTTGGATGTTTTGAAAAGGTAGAAATGATTGGGATTTTAATCACAAAACATTTAAAGTGGATTCGGGGATTCATAATATCATGCTTGGTGATGGTTTAAAGTGAAATTCAAGATCTTCGATTATAGTTTTTGTATGTGGGATACGAACTCCTTAATTTGTTTGGAGGCTATGTGATGTGTTGCCCTATTCCATTGATAGCTTGTAGTTTTTGTGTTTCTTTTCGTAATTTGACTTTTGTTTAACCTTTTTATTTTGTACACCTTGTGCTAATGTTGAGTGTTCTTTAATTTTTAATATAACTGATTCCTTGATTGATTAAAAAGTTAATATATCTTAGAGTATCGAGTCCAATTTTCACCGATCATAATAGAAAATCAAAGTTCTCTTTTATGTTACTATTATTTAGTTCTTTTCTAGAATAAGAAAAATGGAAAGTAGTTGCCAACTTGCCATCTTTGCAAGATTTTCTTTCTTCGTTACTTTCAGATATTTTTAAAAATAAAATTAAATAAAAGTAGTTCAAAAAAAGCAGCATATTAATGAAAGAATTGTTATGTCCCACCTTCACTTTTTTCTCTTGAATTGCAACATTCATGTGGATACAAAACTTGTTACCTCAATACATTTAATACAATCTTTTGAGGACTTTTCCTCAATATATTTAAGAAGAAAATTGAAAAATAAAACAAAACTATCAGCCAAAAAATTAAACAAAAAAAAAGCCTATTAACAATGTTATCCCTAGCTATATTTAACCTCTGTATGTACACTTGACTTTTGGTTTGTGTTAATAATCTGAAAAGTCAAAATTGTCCCTTTGGGTGTCTCTTGGCCAAAATTTATAGGAAATAAAATTTGATCTTCCTTTGTTTATGTATTTGCAAAATGGTATCTTCACCATTTTCCTCTTCAAAGTTTAATCAAATATACTTTTGAAACCATTCTTTCCATATTTAGAAAGTTGCTTCCATGCTATAATTGGCAAGCCTCCACCTTTTTGTTTGGTTTCTATTTCTTGGAATATAAGTTGATTGGTAAACCATTTTGTGGAAGAGCAAAAGGACCATATTGAATTCCATTTTTTTCACCGACCACTGACCATCTACACAAAAAAAAGAAAGAATAACAGCCACTTTAGAATCTTTATATTATAATTATAACAAGCATTAGAAAAGAAAGCAATGAGTAATAATGAAATTTGAATTTATGTAAGCAAAGTTAACAATAACTTGCAATCTAAGTCGTTGATCAGGATCGAACATTATTCTCAATTTGAAAAAATTACGAGGCAAGTCAACTAATCTTGATTTAATGGCTTAGATATACTAAATGCATGTTTGAAATCACAGTAAATTTTATCATATCAGAATGATATCGTGACTTTATTGAATCCTCAATGTATAATTTTTTTAAAAATCACGATAACAAACTGTGATTTCAAACCTGCATTATGTCTATCCATATAATCGTACAAAATTAGGGCAGCTAAAAATGGAGATATATTAATAGTAGTTTTGATTACCAACCTGTACTTTGTGGTTAGATGATGTACAAAAACCAAAATCTCTAACTTTGCTAATTCATTGCCAGGACAAGCATGGGTCCCATTTCCAAATGGCATGAAAGTATTAGGTTTTGGAGTAACCTGCCAAAAATAGTTAACAAGAATCTATCAAGGTGTGGACTTTGAAATAAAGGACAAAGAAAAAAAATGCAGGAATTAGGGAAATGCACAAGTTATATTACAATAATTACCTCAAATCTTGAAGGATCAAATTTTTCTGGCTCTTTGAAATTTTCTGGACTGTGATGTATGTTTCTAAAAAGTGGCAATACTTTCCATCCTTTTGGTATAAGATACCCTGAAAAAACAAAGTCCCCAACACAAAATCTATCAGCACAAATAGAAAAAAGCGAGGTAAAAAAAGGAAAAATAAATTTCATCTGATCTTAAATATAAGTAAAAAATATATGTATGTGACTAAATTTGAATCAAATACATATACATTTTTTTACTTATATTTAAGACAGATGAAATTATCGTATAAGATTTGGTAATTACCTTGATATTCAACATCTTCTGTTGCTTCTCTAAAAGTAAAAGACAAAATTGATGCTACTCTTAGAGTCTCTTGTATGACCCTTGAAGTTATTGGCATATTTTTTGTGTCTTCCCATTTTAGACCAATTTCTTCACCATTTATCTGTTTCTCCTTTATTATAGACATTTGTTCTTCCTGCAAAAGTCACAAAACTTATAAGCCTAAATGACAACAAACCAAGGTATACATGCCAAATTTTCCATATATTTTGTAGTTTTCCAAAAATTGACAAAATTGCATTATTTTTTTTGTCTCTTGATAAGGAACTAATAAAAGACAAAAATACCCCTATTATTGTTAAAAAGTAGAACTAAAAATCAAATTTTTGCCAATGATTAGAAAAGGATAAAAGGTAGGACCCAAATTAGATACTTACTGTGACTGATTGAAGGACACTAGGATTTTCACCAAGGTACTTAACAATCCACGTCAGCACACTAGCAGTTGTATCTCTAGCAGCAAAAATAACACCAATGATATTATCTGATATTTGTTCATCACTGAGTCCTGCTTTTTCATCCATGAATGAACCTAATAAATCATTGTATTCTTGCTTTTTGCACCTCCTTGTTGAGATTATTTGTTCTAAGATCTGTGCAAGCTCTTTCCTTGCCTTCATTGCTTTGTTGAAAAGTGTTCCTGGAAGATTTATTGGCATTGAATTGTACCCTTTCTCAAGTGTGTAGTAACATCTTTTTAGATCTTCTCTGTATAGAATTTCATCTTTTCCAAAAATTGATAGAAGTGCTACGTTGAAGGTGAACTGAAAAAGTCGAAAAAACAACAATTTAAGATAAACCCATTTTTTATTTGGTTAAAAAAAATTGAACTGAACAATCAAAATTAAATTTTTATATTTTTTTCTTTAGAGAAAAAGAGTATTTTATTTTGCTCTGTTTTTGCTCTGTTTTTGAGTACTTACTGTTTTCATTTCAAGATAAGTGGTAATTAAATTTCCCTCCCATGATTTGAGACAGCTCTGAGCAATGGATTCAATGTTAGGAACAATGCTTTTGATAGCTTCAGGCATGAAGGTGCGAAGAACAAGTCTTCTAAGGTTAGCATGGTAATTTCCTTGATGAAAGAAAATTGCTTGTTTTCCTAACATCCTTTCTTTGCTAGCTGGAAATGTTGGTTTGAAAAGTTGAGCTTTGTTTAACACAAATTTTGCTGCTTCTGGACTTGAAATCATCACACAAGGACAACCCAAAATGTGAGACTTGAACATAGAACCATACCTAAATTGCAAAACAAAATTCAACAATAACCAATTAGTCCAAGTTCCACCAAATAGTACATATGCTAGTTAATGCAAGTCAATTTTGTCTCGTAATTACAACTCAGATGTTTAAAATTTGCAGAGACATTTGATATGTTGGGACGCAGGTTTGAACCCGCAATTCCCATTTCTTAGTACTTAATATGCAAGTGAATTTTGTCCCGTAATTACAACTCAGATGTTTAAAATTTGCAGAGACATTTGATATGCTGGAGCGCAGGTTTGAACCCGCAATTCCCATTTCTTAGTACTTAATATGTACGAGTTTCGCTGCTAGGCACTTTGAAACCATAAAAAGTAAGAAGATTGAAATTGAACCTTTTGATTTTGTTGGCAAAGAAAAGACTAGGGTCTTGAGAATACATTTGGAAAGTTTCACCTATGTAAGGGTAACCCATAGAGCCAGGAGGGAGTGGCAATTGTTTTCCATTAGAAGGAAATAAGAAAGATTTGATGAGTGATTTGAACAAAACAATGAAGAGAAAAGAAGCAAAATACCAAAACAAAGTAGTAATTTCCATGTTTAGTGTATGAGTAGAGAGGTTGGTTATAGGTGAAAATATATCATATGAATGAAAGAGAGAAATAAGGTGAATGAGAAAAAGTAGATGAAGATTTGAGGTATTTATAGGATTAAGGAATGAAAAATAAATAAATAAAAATAATAAAATAAAATAGTGAAAAGACATGAAGTAGGAAGAGGGTAAGAAGGAGAGAAAAGTTTTTTTTGTTTTTGTTTTTGTTTGTAGCTACTAGCAACCAGCTAGATTTCCACTCTCTCTACAGCTCATTTATGATTATGGATTAAATTAAGTGCAATTTGAAGAAATAAAGAGAAAAATAAAAATAATAAAAACTAAGCACGTGTCTCAACAGCGTGTACTATACTATCATGTAATTATTATTATTATACGAATTATATACATAATTTGTATAGTACATACAACTTACAAAGTTCCGTATTACGGATGTTTCTGTTTTTTGTGTGGGGAAGACGTGTATAGTTGCAGTTAAGACAGACAAAAATAATTGGGCTTGTTTGGATGCTCCATAAGCTATAAGTACATACACTTCCGGATTAGACGTGTCTGTATCCGATACATCCGATACGTGTTCGTGTCGGTGTTATGATTATATCGAGTTATGTCATTTTTTTAAATTATTATTGGTGTCGCCGTATCAGTATCTATGTCGTATATGTTGTCCATATCGGTGTCCGTGCTTCATAGTCCATAAGTGAGGAGTTGCAAGCCAGTTTTGCCATAACATTTTTTTATTAGATCATTCACCATGCTCTAAACCTAAAAGTATTTGACACAAATGAATTTGTTAAAACATTCTATATTAATTGTGAGATGAACAGAATATATTTAAAAATAAAAGCAATTATCGTCTTATAAATCAATTTTGTAAGATTCAGTTTGATCAAACTCTCAATTTTTAAAAAATGGTCAATGAAAAAATTCTTTAAGTTTTGCTACAATTTTAGTATGTCATTCTTATCATTGAACTATTAATTCTAATATGTTTTACTAGTAGTTTTTATCTTCTCTTTAAGTTATTTTGGTATTCCCACTTTTGTGGAGATGTTGTCTTGTTTTATTGGACTAGGTCCATGATTTTTACTCTTTCACTTTGAAAATAGTTTTTAACCTTGTAAATTTTGATGTATTTGATATTTATGTTCTATCTTTGCGTTAAGGAATTGAATTTAAGTTGTTTATCTGTTTAATAGTCTATATGGAAAAAAATATCCCATTTCAAAGACGATCAAATTTAGTTTTTTCTCAACAAAGTAAGTATTAGAGTTGATGGTTTGACTAAAAGGGAGCGACTCTTTATATTGAAATTTCTCTTGGCAATGATGATAAAATCGAGTGTTTCTCAGACTTCCCTCTTAACACAACATAAATAAACAATTTGACACTTATTTTATATTTTGTTATTGAAATAACTTATACGTAAGGAACGTGCATCTTATGGCTCTGTTTGATAAAACCATATTTTGAGCTTATAGCTTATAAGCTCATATGACTAAAAAAGTTCTGTTTGGTAAATGTTTTAAGAAAAAAGTTTATAGCTTATTTTACTAGCTTATAACTTATTTTTCAAATATTATTTCAAGTAGCTTATAAGCATATAGATTATCATATTTACTTTCAATTTTACCCATATCATCTTACTTGAAAAATTTAAATATTAATTAAACATATATCTTGTTTTTCAAAGTTATTCAATCATTGGATCTGACATATTGAAAGATTAGTGAAATCAAGCTCTAATCAAATTTTAGGCTAGAAATTAATTGTATTGTTTAGATGAATTTAGAATGGTTGATAAGTTGTTGAACACTTAGAAAATCTTTGAACATATGACGAAAAAAATAGCAACAAACAAACATCTCCTTAATATAGACATTGACCAAACTTGAAACAGACAAGAACTTGGAGAAACCAAACCTTTTAAGTTTTAATGTCAATTAGATTGAGTCTGACCCAACTTGCCACAAGAAAGTAGGAGCAACTCATTTTAGGACCAAAAAGTTGGAATTGGCAAGATCCACTTGCGATTTTTAAAAAATAACTAATTAATTTTAGTTTTTTATGTTAATATTAGCAACTATGTTTTAAAATTTTGACGGGAGATTGAGTTAGTAAAAATAAGGTATTGTACATGTTATTTTTATGTAATTAAGTTGGAATTAGACATATATATATATATATATATATATATATATATATATATATATATATATATTTGAGCTTAGTAAATAAATAATTTTTATATTATTTTATAAGTTTAACAAAAATTGCATCTATATAAGTTATTTTTTCATAACCTATCTTTAAAAACTTATAATAGTGCATAAAAATTAATTTATTTGTATAAAGTGTTTCACATAAACTAAAAAATAAGTCAATCCAAACGAGCCCTTAGTGGTTTACATGTTGAGCTACAGTTGGAGCAAATTAGAAATATCAACATAGTTGAAATATTTAATTTTTTAATGATTTGATACTCTTAGTTTATAAAAAAAAAATTATTTTAAAACATATTAGTAATTTTTTTTTCGGTAAACATATTAGTAATATGATCTAAAATATTAAGAATTGAGATAAAAAATTTCCATAAAACGATCACATTGTGAGTTTTTGCGAGAAAAGTGTTTGTAAGACAAAAACTATCTTATGTATAAAAATAAAAAATTAAAAGAAGTCAAAAATCAACCAATATGTAATAAATACTAATTTTTTTCTTGAAATGAGGATTGTGTGATGTATATATGAATTTTTTTGTAGCTGTACACTGAGCATTCATATTAATTAGGTTGCACCCACCCTTTATGATTCATTCAACAATAATTGTTATTGAGTAAGTAAGTAACAAGGACTTGAAAGTCTTATGGTCCCAAATAATAAAGCACTACTTTACCTTCACAAATACTTGTAATCTCCAGAAAGTTGATGTTATTGCTGCATATTCGAAGTTAGTGACAGGTTTAAGTTTTTGGCATTGAGGGCAACTGCAACAAGAAACTAAGTTTAAGTTGTTGAATAAATTTGTTTGGTCATCCACTAAAAATTAAATGTTGTTCTATTAGGGATCTTTCAAAAATATTGGTGTAAATTAGTAAGGGATAAATATGTTTCTGGTTTAGGTATACATATTCAAAACTTTGCAATTAGTTACATATTTTAACACCAAATTATTTAGTAATATTGGATATAAGTATTTTACTAATATTGGATAAATATTTTTCGGGTGAGGAATATTTTATAGAATTTAGATAAATTAATCATAAATATTTTGATTTTATTTATTAGTCATAAATTTTTTGTTTATGCTTTTTTGATGTTTTTACAATATTTTTGAAATTAAAAGTAAATTAATCATAAATATTTCGGATAAATATGTTTCTGGTCTCTGTAAATATTTAAAGTTTCATTTTTAATCTCCCTAAAATCTTCCATTTAAAAAAATGGTCCACATTTCCATGTCATAGTGCCACATCATTAGCTTATGTTAACCTTTTTATAAATGAAAATTTTTTGGAGGACTAATATTCGAAGAAATTTTTTTAGCTGGAGGTTCACCTACCGATTCCCACCAGTTCAATTGTTTACCTGATCCAACAATCAAATTAGACCGCTAAACCCTCTGATTCCTGATTTGACCAGTCCAGTCCAATTCTTAAAATACTGCATAATAATATGCATTTTGCCAGTGTACACATGTCATTCATTTATATTTATATTTATATACAATCATATATAAACCTAATATATTTTTTTTAAGTAAGTCCATTTATTAATCGTCTAACCCAACATCACAAGTAATCCCTATTCATTTTTTCTTCAGATAATATCTTTGACTTTGAGATAATATATATAAATGGAGATGTAAACGATTTTATTAATGAAATTAGGTATTTTAATTTTTTATTTCCATAGATTTACTCTAATGAAATCTTATTCGAGACACCAGTCTACACTAATTAAATATAGACACTTTTTAATTAAGATTCGAATTTTGATTCGTTAAATTTCTTCATCTAGATTCAATGTTTGCAAATTAAATAAATTATAGTTTTTTTTTGACAAAAAATAAATTATAGTATTTGATCCCACGAAATATGGGAAAACTCATTAAAATTAAAACTTAATATCGCTAGTAAACATTTTCTTTTATGATAGCTAGTAAACATTGTTTTTGTTTGAGCTGTTGTCTATAATTAAAAATGTTGCGGTAATTATATATAGATTAGTAATTAATTGTATTTCTCAAGGTGCACGTTGTGGGTTAAAAAATACAAAAGTAAATTAAAAATTAATATTAAAAGCTAGGTGAAATAAGATAGGCTCGTTAAAATTTAATTATTTTGTTAGTTGATATATTTTGTAGTATTTCTTTATTTTTTTTGGGTAGAAGATAGTTTTTGTAGGTTTATTTGTCACAAGTTCCCTTAGTTGATTACCATATGCTTCACCGGCAAACATTTTTTCGGTATTATATATATATAATATATATATTTGAACTTCAGTCATCTCACTTATTCACCTTAAAAATAATTTTTTTTTTACAATATAAAAAAAATGAAATTTTTAGTTACTAAACTATTTGACAAAAAAATTCAACTCTGGATGTTTAATTCTTTAAAAGTTGGTATTTCCATTCATATACAATTGCAAAATTCAAAGCCTTTTTTATTGAAATATAATAAAGATGACATCATCATTTGGGGTCATTCTAAATTCTAATTATGGATTTCTCAAATTGTTAAGTTTTCTTTGGCCTCATCTTCTACATATAGTTGGAATTGGATCTAGAAATCTAAGTTTCTAGAAAATATTAAGCACTTTTGTTGGTTGGTTCTTCACATTAATACTTCAGGTTTATGCGGCATTGACCACAAATTCCTCTTGTAAAAGCTCTAATTCATCTGGTGAGAATTTTTTCTATTTATTCAGGGATTGTCCCAATTCTACATCTATTTGGGATGCTCTTTTTTTTTTTTTTTAGCATCTTTCCTTATTCAACTACTGAATTTATCAATTGGTTTACCATGCATATATACATGCCACTTCTTCCAATGAGGTTCCAGGTGATTTTGTGTTTAATAATAACCGATGGATCAATTGGCATTGCCTTAGCCAAATTCACAGCTTTATTGACACAATTTTTAAGGTTTTTGAATCATCGTATCCGGAGAAGTCGTTACGTCGTGTATCTTGGATTGTTCTTAAGAATTACTATCAAACTCAACGTGGATGATAGTTTCCTCAATCCTACTAGATTCAAGCTTCTACAATCTTACAAACCGAGCTTCATGCCATCTACAATGGTCTTTGCTTAGCAATAGACCGAGGTTTCAACAATGTGGTTATTGAATCATATTCTACTATTGCAATTGGTTTGGTGGAACATGATACCTCTCCTCTCCATCCTTATGCTTCTCTCATCAAGAAAATTAGACTATTCCAAAAGCAACAGGTGTGCAAATTGGCTTGTCAAGAAAGACGCTTCTTCATATGTCTCTTAGAAGATTAGACATAGTTGTCTTTCTCAACTTTGTAATGTTTTGATAGCTGATGTTTTAGGCGTTGCTCGCCATCAAACTTACTTTGCTCTTTGCTTTTTTTTAATATATATATATTTCAAGTGTGTCCTAAAGACACATGTTAACCAAATGTGTCTCCTAAAATCTCTAATTTTTTTTCTTCTAAAATTCAGTATTCAAAATTTCGCTTTCTATCCCCTTAAATTAGTAAAACGATGTCAATTTTTCTTTTTCTAAATCTAAAGACTAAGCATCCTTGTTGAAGGGAGAGAAATCTTGTGAAGGGAAGAATTTTTTTATAATGTAAAGTGAAGAATTATAACTTACGGATGCACATAATATTAGTTAGAGAGTATGATCGGAAAAAGAAATAGTTAAAGTTATTATATTTGAAAGTAAAAGTTACATACTTACATTCTTATTTGAGACACTTTTTTATACAAATGTGACAACTAATACTATAGAACAATAAGAGTTTATATTAATTAATCTATACTATCACGTGTAATACAAAACCCAATTAACTATATCATGCTGTAGTGCAGAATAAGCGCCAGATCATTTGTTCATGTTTGGTGATCCATTAACAACTATTTCAGCAGTCTCACAAAATTAGGGAAAAAATACAATTGTTTTTCTAAAATATCTATAAAAAAATATCTACAAAAAGAAAAATATAATATTTTGCTTTAGCCGTCTTTCTTTTTATTGGGACATCTAATTAACTTGGTTACAGCTCATGGTAAATTAAATTAAATAGAAATATTTTAAAATATAATATCCCATCCACTAGCTAACTTAAATTGATTGTGACAATAGATGAAATAGACATTTACCTATGGGAATTATATCTTAAAAATCTTTTGCTCGATATACAAGAGTGTCACACTATTGATTTGCCTTTAGATTATAAATGAGCATGGTTACAATGACAAAATTCTCTTTTATTTTCAACCAATGATTTTGGCAACTACATAATAAATTTATATTATGGACCCATGCATATAATAGAAAATTTGGTATCTATTATTTGCTTATATTAATTTGTTGCATACCAAAACCAGCTACTCATGCTACCCCCCACAACAAAAAACTAACCAAATATTAAATATAAAGCCACTTGCAAAATAACTCATACATGTATCTCTATATGTGCAAAGTGTAAACCGTGTAATGCTGAAAAGGACAATTTGTCACTTCATAATTAAATCATATATCTTTGGACAAAAGACAAAAAAAAAGAAGTGGGGTTTGTATCTAACAATTCAGTATCAATTCGAATATTAGTCCAGCTTGAAACAAAGCATTGACCATATATAAATATATCTATATGCAAAAGAAAATTCAACCAATTTTGACTAGAATATACTTTCACCTTTAGCAATTTAATTCGTCCACAATTATGATTGAGAGAGATCTAGAAGTGCTAGAGCATCTCCAATGCAATTTATTTATACACTTCACTAATTTTTAATTTTTTTTAATCAAGGAACCAATTTATATTAAAAATAAAACACTCCACATTAGTATAAAATGTTCACAATGTAACGGCTAAACAAAAGACGAATTACCACACCAAATAACAAACACAAGGGCTATAGTGCAAAAGACGAATTACCACGATTTTAACTAATATCCAATTTTCATTCTTGTACTTGATTTGATTGATTTTTGGTTTAGGTACTTTTAAAATTTGTCCTAATTTTTTCTATTTTAACTTAATTGTTTGAGGACAAAACAATGGTTTAAACATGAGGGAGTTTGATAGCACTAAAATATACCTAAATAATATAGTAGTTCTTATTTAAATAAAGCATATTATTTTATGAGTTTTTTAGAAGTTTCTGCTACTTTCTCTTAATTTTACATTTGTAGGACTTAATGCTTTTATATATACTAGCCGCCAAACGGGCACGACCGTTTATGTAATCGATATTATTTCTTTTTTTCGTGTGTGATCGATATTTTGTACTGTGCAAATATAAATAACTACTTAATCTCCTTTTTTATTGGACTTTGTTAATTGATAACTACGTAACCTCCTTTTTTGTTGTGGTTAGTTATTAAGAAGAAAAAAATACTTTTTTTTTTACTATAAAAAAACTGAAAATAGAACGAAGGGAAGAAAAAGTGTAGCGCAAAAGAATGAAGGGAAGAAGAAGAAGATAGAACGATGGTGTTGTTTGTTTAGGTGCAAGAGTCACATAAAATTGTGTTTTAATCTCAGCCTTTCATTAAAATCAGATGGTTCACATTCATTCTCATCATTCTCACATATTTTTATCATTTTCATATGATATGTCCTCTATATATATATATATATATATATATATATATATATGTAGGACTTAATGCTTGGAATGTGAAAAAATGAATACATTTGATGCATATTATGATGACTTAGTGATCAAGACTTGCTTTATGATAGAGGAGATGATCAAGACTTGTTTAATGAATAGCGGAAGACATTTTTTAATGATTAGAAGGTGGATAATCAATGTCATTGAAGTTGGTTCTTAGCCAAAAGGTAAATAAATCGTCACTGGAACCTAAGTACGAAGGAAATAATAATAATAATAATAATAATAATAATAATAATAATAATAATAATAATAATAATAATAATAATAATAATAATAATAATAATAATAATAATAACATTTTAGTTCGTAGTTTAGTTTACCATTTTTTATTTCTTTTAGCAGCTGCTCACCATGACCAGAGGTGAGTAGTCCATTTTGTTTTGGAGTTGCAATGAGTCTTTTGGTGGAGGTTATGTGATTTTTATCCTTACTCTATGTTATAGCATTTTGTTTTGATAAATCTAGTCTTATGCATTATTTTATCTTGTAAGCAATCACATTTTGGCATGTTTGAGATAGAAATTGAAGGACCGAGAGATGAAGGTCAATATCGGACATATAAGACTAAATAAGGGGTTGAAGCATATGAAATGTTTCTTGAGGCAATAGGTGAATATTAATAAGAATTAGAGCTTAATGGGTTCACCAACCTTTTAACCATGATAGGGGATTAGGTTTTGGTGTGGAATATGCTACACGGATCATTCCGTTAAATAACTCGAGAGAGAACGTAGGTAAAACTCAGTACCCCATCTTTAATCATTCAAGATCGTGTCAGGGTAAGGAATGGATAGCATAACTGAAATCATCGTGGCGAATTGCAATTCTAAGGTATTTAGATTATATTTTTAATTTCTTGTCTTTGCAAAACCCAATCAAATATTCATCATCATATCACTACTTTCTTTCTTATTGATCTTATGATCATAGTGTCATATACCTCTTATCTCACAAGTTCATGAGGATTCAATACTCTTTTCATTATGATGATATACTCGTTCACTTGCGAGGGTATCAGTCAACCAAATCGCTTTAAAACTATCCTAAAACTTAAAAAAAAAGAACTTGAAGACCACTAAATTGAAGAGAATGAGCAATAACATCATTAGAAAAAACACAATACACTCGAAACCAACTCTGCACACCACACCTTACGAGAGTGCTCACAAACAATGAAAAGGTATGATAAAAATGAAGAGTGATTGAAATGTGTACCTTGACATCAAACCTTGCCTTTGTATAGGGAGAGACAATTTTAACTGTCTGTGTTAGATGGCATTTAGAAATGATATTGAGATGTATCTGGCGTTACCAAAAACATATTATTTCTTCTTAAAATAAAAACAGAAACAAGTCGAGAGATGACTTTCTCTTCTTCCCTTTCTTACTCTCTCTCCTTTACAGAATGGATTCTCTCAATTGGGAACATTTTTTGAGGAAATAACGTGAACTATAAACCATTAGATTATAAATATAAAACAATATTTAAATCTAAAAGAAATTGAGAGAAGTTGACTAATGGTTGAGATGTGAAAATTGAGGGAAACAAATTTGAGAGGATCTATTCTCCTCCTCTACAATTCTAACCGATGTTATCCCCCCACACCGGCCTCTCTCTCTCACTACAAGAAAATCACAATTTACTAAAAAAACTAAAAAACATTTATTAGCGGTTTTGAAAGTGGCGGAAATCAAAATGTTAACAATCTAAGAAACGCTAGGAGAGGCGGAAACGTAAGAGGCGAAAATCAATCTGGCGAATATTATGATTGAATATATATTTCTCTTTTGTTATATTATTTTATTAGAATTGTGAAAATAATTAAATAATTTATAATTTATGACAATTATCATATTAAGTTGTTTATTATTAAAATAATGCATATTTTATTAATTCAAATTTGCAATGGCCGTAACTTTGTGGCGGTCTGGGCGCCAGTAGGTTACAAAAGTGCATTGTTAGTTTGTGGCAGTTCAAACCGCCAAGAAGTTCTCTTTTTCTTTATTTTCTTGTAGCTCTCTTCCACAACTCTCCCACTCTCACCCGCTCGTTCTCCTCTACTTCGAGCTATAACTCTCAATCTCCCCTTTGATTCTCGTTCGTCGATGTTCTCTCTATTATATTGTTGTGTGTCACTTCCGCCTTTCTTCGCTTTCCTCCCACTATCATTCTCATTGTAAATGATGTAGAGAAGACAGAGAGAGTTGCAAGGAAGATGAAGACATGTGGTGGTGAGGACAGCGAGTCGATCTTTTGATAAAATGAGTGATTTTAAAGAAATAAAGAAGTGAAAATTATTAAACTGCCCTCACTCATTGTATTGTCGTGTTGGTATTGTGTCAAAATAGTTGTGTTCGTTTAACATTTATGTTCGCAATATGACGAATCAAAATTTATGGAAAGGAGAGATATCCCCACATCTAATGTTTGACACACGTCAAATAGAATTACTTTTAATCATGAAAATAGAAAAACTCTTATTTTGTAAAAAAAATAAAAAACTCTTAACACACTTAATAGACATCGATTTAAAGCTCGTTTTATGCTTACTGCGGTCAAATGGAAGAAACAACTCTCCATGTGTTGCGTGACTGCCCGATTGCGGTGGAGGTTTGGAAGCACCTATTGAAGGAAGATGATAGAGGGAGTTTCTTTATTTGCACATTTCAGCAATGGATTGAGTTAAACCTCTCAACAAATATGGGAATTCAAAGCGATCTATCATGGGACGCGACTTGGGCAACCACCTGCTATTGGCTTTGGAGGTGGAGAAATCAAAGAGTTCATGATTCAAGCTATGTAAGTCAGTGGCAACCGTGGAGCTTTATTCTTAAGCTAGTAAATGAATACAAGGCTACTAAGAGTGTGATAAAAGCAGATCAAACTTGCCAAAAGGTTGTGAAAGACATTAAATGGTTACGGCCGGAGAGGGGTTGGACTTGCCTTAACACAGATGGTGCAGCGAAGCGTGATACCGGAATGGCTGGGTGCGGAGGAATAGTGAGAACTGACAATGGTATATGGCTGGCTGGATTTTCTAAATTTCTAGGAAACACTTCAGCATATATGGCAGAGGCGTGGGGTCTTTATGAAGGTTTAGCAATGGCTAGGAACTTGGGCATTGAGAGACTAGAAGTCCAAGTTGATTCGGAAGCTCTTGTTAAAGCGACTGAGAGAGATGGAATAGGTTGTACCATGAGCTGGAATATTATGAAAAAAATTAGAGATTTATTGAAGCTAAATTGGGAGGTTCGCATTCGTCATATATTCCGAGAAGGGAATAGATGTGCAGATGTTTTGGCCAATTTGGGATGCAATCCGGATGTTGTTTGGACGAGCTACCAAGAAGCTCCTTCTGATCTGTTGCAGGTCTTATCTGATGATTTTAGGGGTGCTTCTCTCCCCCGCTTTGTTAGTGTTTAGTTTTTTCCCCCGGGCGTAAGCCCCTTTGTATTCCAAAAAAAAAAATACATTGGACGGCCCTACTTCTAATTCAACCATTATTATAAATTTAATTTCCAAGGTAACCACGGTTACCACTTACCACTTGTAAATATTTTTTTGGCTTAATTACAGTTTTGGTTCCCCTATTTTATTTTTTCACAATTTTGGTTCCCCTATTTTAATTTCAATCAGTTTTAGTTTCTCTTATACAATTTTGGTCTTATATATCATATTTTAATGACGTTTCATATATAGTGCTGATGTGTCGGAGTCCACATATATTAACACTTTTCATGTCACTGATACAATTTATTTTAATTCATAATAAAAATACAAAAATTAAAATAATAAAATAGCAATTATTATAAAACAAAAAATAAAATAGAAAATCATATTGTTATTATTTGATTCCATAAATAAGAATCAAGAACCCTAAAATAGAAACAATCGACCCCAAATCTCATTCTCTCCATTGAAGTAAGAATCATCCAATCCCCAAATTTCCTTGTTGCACTTTTTCGTTCCTCTTTTTATTCTTCCTCTTCAATTGTCCTTGTTCCACTTCTTTTTATTCTCATTCTTCTTCAATTTTTGCTGGTAAAGAAGTCATTGTTGTATGGTTCTTCTCATAAATTTTGATTTTTTTTCTCTCCTTTATTTCCGATTGTAAACTTCTTCTTTTCAGTCACAAGGAAAAAAAGGGTTGTGATTTTTTTTACTATAGTTTGATGAGAAGATGAACGATGTGAAGAAAAAGCAGTGTTTCCAAGAAGACTCATCAAACAGTAATCGAGCAACAATGTGTAATTCGAAATTTATTTATATTTTAGGGTTCTTCTTATTTTATTTTTTTTGACATAAAGATGCTTATAGCATTTCATTAATAATAATGTGTTCAATACAATGGGGTACATCAATATAAATAGTGGGACTAGCGGAGAAGGGGGCAACCCGCGCAAGAGCGTGAGCTACCTCATTAGCTTGTCGCTTGCTGAACTCAACCCGAGAGTTTGTAAAAGACGAAGTGAAGAGACTTCTAATAACCGACATAACTTGACCAAATTCAGTAACATCCGGCCGCTGACGATTAAAAGCTTCTGTGACAATTTTGGAGTCTGAGACAAAGTCAATGTTGTCTTTTCTCAAATCGCGAAGCCACTGCAGCGCATGCAACAAACCCAAGGCCTCGCCGAGGGGAACCGAACATTTGGGAGAGAAATTGATAGTTTTGGCCAACACAAAGGAACCCTCATCATCACTAATACATACACCAAATCTTGTCCTATTCAGGGAGTTAGAGAAAGAGGCATCAATATTACACTTCAACCTACCCGATGAAGGTCGCTGCCAAACCGTGTCGTTCGAGGCGGACGAGGAGCTGTTGTGATTTGCATGAACCACCCCACGCTGAGGTGCACTAGGGGGCGCCAGGGCCTGAGTGGTCCAGTTGGCAGAGCTCCAGTCCTCGATCAGATGAAAAGCTCGATCCATTACAAGGGGCCGCAGTTTCACTGACATCTTGCCAAAGCTTTAAATTACGGTGCTTGCATAGACTCCAGAGAGTGGCAGTGAAGTGTTGAGAGTTTGCTATATCGAAATGTTGAAGTAGAGCAAAAATGCACTCAGCCACCGACTCTGAATTAAGATAAGTTTGCTGGATGGAATTCCACAAACCTATTATTTGCCAAACCTGCACAGAAAAGGGACAATTAAAACAAATATGATTTAGATCCTCCTCAGGTCCGTTGTAGACAACGCACGACAGTGGACACTGAACTCCTTTATCCAGTAGCCTCCGCCTAGTAGGAACCACGTCTCTGCAAATACGCCAAACCCGATTTCGAACCTTAGGTGGAACTTTTAACCTTCATATACCCTGCCAGTAGCCTCCCCTCCGAAGATGAGAAGAGTCAGTCAGAACATCAACACATAATTTGTAAGCACTTTTAACGGAATAAAAACCATTTTTCTCCGCCTTCCAAATCAGTCTATCCTCGGTCACCTGATCAATCAACGGAGTATCTAAAATCCTCCTGGTATCCTCAGGGCTAAATATCTGTTGGATAACACCCACATTCCACCCTTTAGTAGTAGTAACAATGAGACTCTGGATGGAGGCATTCCCTGTTACATGAGAAACATCGTAGTTGCCGTCAATGCATCCACCGTATGAAAGCCACGGCTCACGCGGAATAGGGATGGTCACTCCTGACCCAATCCTCCAACGTGCCCCACCCCTAACAATAAAGCGAGCCTGAAGAATGCTACGCCAAACATAACTGGGGTTGTGTCCCAGAGAAGCGGTCAAGTAGGATCCCCGAGGGAAGTACCGAGCCCGAAAAATGCGGGAGACAAGTGAAGCAGTGTCAGTTTGAAATTTCCAACCCTGCTTACCTAACATCGCCAAGTTAAAAGCTGTGAGATCTTTGAACCCCATCCCGCCGTTAGATTTATGCATAGAAAGTTTTTCCCAAGACATCCAATGAATACCTTTGTTGTTAGAACCTCCACAGCCCCACCAGAAGGAATTCAACAATCTCTCGATGGTAGTAATGAGAGTGTCTAGTAGAAGGAAAAGACTCATGACATAAGAAGGAATGGCCTGAAGGACTGACTTAATCATGATCTCCCGACCCGCCTTAGAAAGACATCTGCTACTCCATGAATTGATCTTTTGCCAAACACGATCTTTAATAAAGGCAAAAATGGCTGTACAATTTCTGTCGATCACAGAGGGTAAACTGAGATACTTACCCGTTCCAAGAACCATCTGAACCCCCATAATGGTAGTTAGGGAATGTTTGAGGGTATCCGAAACATTACGGATATAGAAAATTTCTGACTTAGGCAGACTGTTAGCTTGACCGAAAGCTTCCTCGTAAAGCTGAAGAATATTTTTCATGGTCTGAGCTTGCCTTTCACAGGCTTTAAAGAATAAGAAACAGTCGTCCGCGAACAATAAATGAGTAACCCGAGGGGCACCCCTGCACCCCGCCAGAAGATTCTGCACGTCCAATAAGATAGGAGAGACCTTCCGCGCATAAAATAAACAGGTAAGGAGACAGAGGGTCCCCTTGTCTTAAACCACGCCCTGGAATAACAGGACCCACTTTCTCACCATTGACTAACACCGAATAATCCACCGACTCGATACACATAGTCATCCAATGAACCCACTTGTCACAGAACCCCATACGAATAAGAACAGCTTTGATATATTCCCAACTCATCCGGTCGTAAGCCTTACTAATGTCAAGTTTGAGAGCAACACAACCGGCTTTACCTGTAGTTTTGGTTCTCATGTAATGAACAATTTCTATGGCAACCATGGCATTGTCAAAAATGGAACGTTCCTGTACGAAAGCTGACTGATGGTGAGAGACGCATTTAGGAAGAACTTCCTTGAGTTGATTAGCCAGTACTTTAGCTATAATTTTATAAAGAACATTACATAAAGCGATGGGTCGCCAGTCCTTCATAGACTTTTGAACATTACCTTTGGGAATGAGAGCAATATTCGTGGTACTAAGAGCAGTAGGAAATTGTCCGGTGTCTAGCCAAGGATACAATACGGTTAGCTTTTTTCCACGTTGTGGCTGAAGCGTGAAAAAATTTAGTATTTCTATCCCCATCTTTGTACCAAAGTTTCTTGGCACGTTACCGCCAGTAAGCATCATCTTGCAGCAAAAGTTGAGTCATCTTGCGCCTTGTAGACAAAAGTTGCTCTTGATTAGAGCCCGGACAATTACTACGAAGAAAAGAGAGATGTTGACGACAAGCAGAGATTCCTCTCCTAACTTTGTTACATGGGTTCGACTCCAATCAGGCAGGTCATCGGCACAACAGTTAAGACGTGAAACAACAGAATCATTACCAGAGGAAATCCACTTTTCGTTGAAAAAATCATTAAATCCCGGTTCGAATCTCCACGCATTTTCAAAATGAAAGTAACGATGATTCGGCTGCGGTTGTAATGTCGGAGAGCATTCAAGAAAAATGAGGTAATGATTAGAAGCAGGCGCAACAAGAGTCTCTAACTTGGCGTTTGGAAATAGAGCAAACCAATTATTATAAGCAAGAACACGATCAAATCGTTCCTCGACCGCACGGGAAGTCCCTAGGAACTTGAACCACGTGTAAGGGTAACCATGAACCGGAACATCCGACAACCCAGAGTCCAAGACAGCTTGACGGAAGCCGTTGATTAACCATCGCGAGCGCGATGTGCTGCCCCGTTTCTCAGTGTCATCCATAATATCATTAAAATCCCCAAAAATACACCAAGGTAAAGAAGATTGATGCGATAAAGTACGTAAGAGATCCCAGGAGGCACGACGGCGATCCCCATTAGGATAACCGTAGTAACCAGTTAGCTGCCAATTACCGCGGTCAATGTCAGTAAACTCAACAGAAATATGATTTTGAGAGTAATCAAGAATTTGACAGTTGTGAGAAGAATTCCAAAACATAGCAAGACCGCCACTACGACCAACACGATCAACAGAAAAACAAGAATTAAAACCAAGCACATAACGAATTTTATGATGCCTAACTAGGCACTTAAGGTTAGAAACTGCACTCGGGCTACCTAAACCCCAACAATTCCAACTGACAAGATTCATAATTCTCGGCAAGCCTGAACATCAGGTCCTGCCGTTACAATATTTTCATCATACAAAGGATTGTCATGAGTAGACATTACAACATCCCTCCCATTTCCTAGATTAGTGCCTACATCAGTAGCATTTTCTACCCCAAAAGACATAGTTTCAGCTTCAATTTTGTCACTAACAGCCTTTGCCCGCTTTCTTTTCTTCAATTCACCACTTGAATCTACCTGATCAGGAGCTTGAAGACACATAAGGACCTTCCCTTGGTGCTCGTTGTGAGGTTCGGCTAGCAGGCCAAGCACTACGGGGCGGTGTTGATCACTTTCGCAGCTTGTCAAAGAAGGATTGGATTCACTAGGACCATGAGAACTTGCAGCACCAATAACAACCTTACCTGGTCGAACCATGGCAGTTTTATGGGCATTCAGAAGCCCACTTTTAATAGCAGATATCTCTTTTTGAACCGCTAAAATACGTCAAAATTACCCGCAGCCGGAGAAGAGTTGGTTGGAGCATAAGATTGTGTTGCAGCAGATTGAACATTAGGAACAGAAGCAGTGGCAGGTTGTGGACGAGACGGAATAGGGTCTTTTAGATATTTATTAGTAGCTGAAGTACCCATTCACTTAATGAGGGGACTGGCTACGGTTTGGCAAGTGTACCAGTTTGTCGTCTAGTAATAATCCGCACCCTAGTTAGGATGGGTTCGTATCCACAAGGACAGCGCCTAGGTTATTAAGCATTATTCTAGGAATGGGTGAGATTGCCTCCGCTTTGATTTTAAGGTTGATTGATTTTAGAAATTAATTAAGAAAGAAAGTTTGTTTCAGATGAGAAAAGGTAGGTTAAGTGTGTTGAATCCCTCCCTAAGTCCTGCTGGGTAGTTTGAGCTACATCGTTGCCTATTCATTCTTACTTACTGGTGAACTAATATAATTAGTAATAACCGCGTACGATAATTACCCTAATTACGAGTATAGAGAACCTTAATTATTAGACAGGGAACCCGTGTTAGCCACGTTGTCACGTCCCTAACCTAGTGATTAGATCCTAAATATGTAGTCAATTAAGCATGGTTTCATTAGTTCTTTTACCCTTAATTTATTAAGCTATTATCTATTGATCGGGATTGGCTGCCGGCTTTGAGGCACAATACTAGATCACTAACCTTATAAGCTAGTTTCCAGCCAGTGGTAAACCCTGGCCTTGATGCACAATACTAGATATCACCAACCATATAAGCGTTCCCTAATTGTGTACATCAATTAGATTACGTAATTAAAACATAGACAATAGAATAAATAAAACTGAATAGACAATTATATAAACTTAGTACAAAATTACATGATTCCAGCATTCCTAAGGGAGTTCATCTCCCCACCTAACCCGGAAGGGGTTTAGCTACTAAAATGCATAATTAAATTACAAGAATAGAAAAATGCATAAGAGAAAACCTAACCTTAGAGCTCTGACTCCTTTTCCTCAAGAGAATAGTAGTTCTCTCTATTCTAAATGAATAAAATGAGGAAAAGGGAGCTCTATTTATAGTTTTCGTAATGGGCTCGGAATTGCCATCGTACTGCGATATGCCCATCGTACTGCGATGGAAAGATTCAGTTCAAAATTATAACTGATCATGTGCGTTTGATCTCCTTGGTCACCAAGTAACCTCATCGTACTGCGTTGTATCATATCGCAGTACGATGAAAAGATTTTTCCCAGATTTTCTCTTATTGTTTCTTGGTCAGCAAGTAGCTTTCATCGTGGTGCGATGAGATCCATCGTGCTGCGATGAACAGCACAATTTCTTCACAATTTTGGCTTGCTTTTTCTTGATTTTCTTGACTTCTTGCACAATTAACTTGATTTCTTTAGGAATTTGCCTTGTAATTGGTCTAAAGTGTTGTACTTTACTAATAAAATTATACTAAAAATGCAGTATGAATTCCTGTCACCAGGGACGGAGATTCTCCCCCCACCCACGAACACCATCACCATGCTCCATATTAAAAAGCTTCGGACAATTTTTATCAGTGTGACCCAGCAAACCACATAAATTGCATAATATACCAATTTTATCATATTTGAACAGAATATGCACGTAATTACCTTCATTAGCACGAACTTGCCAACTTTGTTGCAGAGGGTTATTGACATTAATGTGAACTTTCAATCTCATATAAGAGCTGTGAACAGAATTGCGATGATCATATTCTTTTAATTCACCTAACCGATAGCCTGACCGACTTTTAGTTGAATAAACCCAAACGGCAGTTGATGAACCTGCACCCAAATATCAATATGGTCCAATTGAATGCTGGCCGGAACCACCCCAGGAGCAATCTTCTCGATCACCAAATTAAAATTGTCAAAGAGCCAAGGTCCCTCGTCGACAACTTTTGCAGCATCTAATCTGTGATTGAACTGGAATAAGTAACGCCCATTATCAGCTTGCAGAATTGGAACTTTCTTACCCGGTTTCCAAAAATGACCCAGTCGTTCCTTGAAGTAGGCGAATCGAATCTGCTTGTCAGTGAGAACACGCCCAATTAAACAATGTTCAAGGATTTGGATGCTAGCAGAATCGGTTCCAAGATTGAGAGTTAATCCCTTGTCAAAGAGAGACAGCCCGTCGAGAGAGATAGATTCGGTTCAGACATAGCGATGAAGGAAAGCAAGGCGAAGATCACGTTTATTTAGGGTTCTTCTTATTTATAGAATCAAACAATAATCTGATTTTCATTTTTATTTTTTGTTTTGTAATTATTATTATTTTGTTATTTTAATTTTTGTGTTTTATTATAAATTAAAAATATATATAATTAGAGACATGGAAAATGTTAATACATCTGAATTTTGACACATCAACAGCATGTTTGTCATGTCATTAAAAATATGGCACATAAGACCAAAATTGTATAAGAGGACTAAAACTGATTGAATTTAAAATAGGGGGACTAAAACTGATTGAAATTAAAATAGAGGGATCAAAATTGTAAAAAAAGAAAAATAGAGGGACTAAAACTGTAATTAAACCTATATTTTTATATCACATAATTGAGTAGTATTTAATGATTATATTTAGAATAGCTGACTGTCATTCTCTATGTTTCTTTTAATTAATAGTTGATTTTTCAAAAAAGGTTTGTTTTTTAATTTATGTCTTTTTCAACTTTTAAGTTTACATCAACTACTTTTGTCAATTATATTCTTATTTTATTAATTAGTTTATACTTATACTCCACTAGATTTATTATAAGAACATTTAATTTAATGTTGAAATAACGATTGAAATCAACAATTCTTTACAACAGTTTGCTGTAATAGAATTGAACCGTCCGATTTATAATTAGCGGCTGAGATCATTTATACTGTATAAAGTAGAAATTTAAATCTGGCCGTCTTATCACAAATATGGCTGTGATTAATTACAATGTAAAACTGCGTGTTAATCCTACAAAAGTGAATCTACTTCCCGCTATGTAATTTTAAGGAAAATAAAATAACATATTCTAAAATATTTCCTTACAAAATTATTTTTAATTCATGCAAAACAATTTTAAAAGGTATGGACATAAAAAAATAAATAGTGTATGCGTGAACATAATGAGCTGTAAACTACTAAAAGTCAATTATATAAACTATGGGCAAAAAACCATAACAGGAGTTTATTCAAATTGTGGTATATGGAAAACCACTATATTGAAACCAGTGGTCAAATTTCGAAACTAATTAGGATGGTTTTGATGATGACTTCAATCAAACAACTCATTTTTAATTCCTCAAGGATAGTCTTCAATTTATTAGTGATGTACAGTATAGCCCATTTTGGCATCTTAGATCCTCAATTTCCTCTAGCTACTATAAAATTGTCTATATTTAATCATATATTTTTTTTTTGTGGTACATATAAAATATAATATTGTGCTACCCCTACATTTGGCATTTTAATATTAGTGGCATGTAGTCAATGTTTGCCTTATCTGACGTGTAATTTATGAAATTTGGATGGATCGGATCGGATAGGATCAACAAGAAAAAAACTATTTCAATGTCCCACACATTGAAATAATTTGGAATAGAAAAATAGTTATTTTATGTGGTCTAAATCACTCCTCGATTTAAACCTTTCTATATATTTTTTGAGAATTTTTTAATATGTATATTTTATTTTGACAAAATAGTTTTTTTTTTCATTGATGGTGTGAAGATTAGTAAAAATGCAAGTGAAATAGATAACTTACTTCACAAGTAATGTCAGTTAAAAAACAATTAGGAACTAATTGAATCTATTAGTGTAGTTAAAATATAATAGTTGATTCTTAATAACACACATATTTTATATATGCGTGAATCATTCATTTGTAACTTTAGATTTGTGAATAATAAACTTTTTTTCTATTATGTGCAGTTTGCACTTATTCTCTGTGTCACCGCATCGCTTTAGTGCTTGAGCTCCATTTGTGTTATTCTTCATGGCATTCAGTTGCTAATTTTTACATTGTATCATCAACTTGTGACTCTAGTCTCATTTCTCCTTCACAATTCTCATAATTTTTTTCCTTTATTGATCTTTGAGTTCTTTGTTCTCTGAAGATCACTTCTTGTTTCGTTTTTTTCTTCTCCTTACCCTCTTCTTCAACATATCTGTTGAAAGCTCAGCTAGCAATGTTAATGGCGGATCCTTTAACAACGCCAACAGCAAACAACCCCTATTTCATGCATCCCAATGAGAATCTTGCATTGGTTCTTGTTACTCCATTGCTATCTGATGGCAATTAACATTCTTGGTCTCGTTCAATGACATTTGTTTTAAGGTTCAAGCACAAGCTTCACTTCAATGGCGCCTTACCTCGTCCATTAGATGGTGATCGTGATTCTCTTGCATAGATGCAACATGATAATCATGGCTTGGATCAATAATTCAGTTGATCCTGAGATTTCTCAAATCGTTTTTTGGATGGATAATGCTTTTGAAATTTGGAAAGATTTTAAAGACTGTTTTTATCACGGTGATGTGTTACGGATTTCAGATGTTCAAGAAGAGATTTGCACCCTCAAATAAGGTGATTCGTCCATTTCATCTTACTACACAAAATTGAAAAATCTATGGCAAAAATTGGACAATTTTCGTCCAATTCATGAATCCAATTGTGATGTTACTTGTAAAGCAATTGACAAGATTCGTGAATACAAGGTTGGTGACCAAGTAATTCGTTTCTTGAAAGGGCTTAATGATCAATACTCTCCCCTTTGTTTTCAGATCATGCTTATGGATCATTCATAAATATCTTCAGTTGCTTGTTCAACATGAAAGACAAGTTGTCAATTCATTGAATGAATCGAAACTTCTAGTTGTCACTAATAGTTCTTCACCAGGTAGGGGTAATAATCCAAATCGAGGCAAAGACGATCAAGGTGATTTGTTAGTGGTAAAGGGAGAGGCACGAGTGTACTCTCACTATGGCATGGCTAATCATGTGGTTGATAATTGCTTCAAAGCGTATGGTTACCTTCCTCAATCGCTACAAAATGGTATGGTGAAAAATTATGCTAGCAATGGTGGTCATGAAGATGACTCTCTGTCAGAAGCCAATCGCATTTCCATTGTGTAGATAGGAGGCAAAGAACTTTCTGCCTCAAACCGAGAAAAAATTGACAAGAATCATGATGAAGCGTCTGATATAAACCCAATAGACACATCATACTACGATGAAGGATATCGTAGTACGATGTAGCGCGAAACCCAGCCCAACAAACTCTAATTCACATCAATCTCGTAAAGGAACTTTCAAGCAAAGTAGAGAGATCAAGGAGCTTTCAAGGAAGGATACTCCCAACCATTGGGAAGGAATCTTCCAACGTTCTATGGTTACCAAATAGGGCTAGGGAAAGGATTCGAAGTAATCCTAACCACTTTTCTCAACTTACTTATTCTCAAATCACACTGAACACACACACACACACAATATATTTAATGTTTTGTTAATTCCTAAATAATTATAATTATCATTGTTACACAATCCACGTGGAGACGATTAACTTACTACTTTATTACTTGAAACGGTTGGTGCACTTGCCAATGTGTCCATCAAATTTTTAGCGCCGTTGTCGGGGATTGTTGTTTCAACTAAGGCAATTAGCGTAATTTAGGAAATTTATTTTTCAGTCATTTATATACAAAAATCCAAAAATATTTTATTTTCCAGCTTTTATTTTTATTTGCTCAGTACTACTCTGGTATTCTTTTCTGTTCAGTACTACCCTAATTAAAATATCATACTCTTAATGTCACTTGTTAGTCAGTATAGCGATGTTTCTAGAAGCAGGGTATAATAGAAACAACTTAGTTCAAGCGAAGCAGAAATTATATTTAAAATGTTTTTTTTCGTATATGCATTATTGAATTGAATTACAAGTGCTATCCAAGTCACAAGAATATCACGTGATCCAACGTAACATTTATGCGATAATAATTATGTGCATTATTACCTTTTTACCCTTAAATATA
The DNA here is from genome assembly GCA_030408175.1 of Trifolium repens. NCBI lineage: Eukaryota > Viridiplantae > Streptophyta > Magnoliopsida > Fabales > Fabaceae > Trifolium > Trifolium repens. The sequence continues at coordinate 20,421,426 of CP125850.1, forward strand.
AATTTCACTCAAGGCATAGTATGTGTCATCCTTACATGGTCTAATTATCATATTTCTTGATACTCAATTATACTTAATCCAAATTTAATTCCTCAATACTCTTATTATGTAGGAGGGGCAAATCTCATACATATCACTCATATCCCTCAGTATGATTCATAGAGTACCCATCAACCGACATATTAGTGATTATGTTAGGGACAAAGTTTTTAAAAAATATGGCACTCAACTCCACATTTAGGTTCCATAGTGGTTTCACGCTGAAGAGTAACATACACCATTGTCATTACGAGAATATCTTAAGAAGATAAATATGATACCAAAATTAGTTTAAAAGGGCAAAATAATGTGGCAAACCATCACTCCCTTAAAAATAGGAATGTAGAGAATATGGATAATTGACAAAACAATCACCGGTACAAGTATAATTTTACCTTTGACTCAGCCATGTATGATCAAGATATTAGTTGACTACGTCCAGGAGGTGCATGAGGTCGTGGTTTATTGTAATTGAAGGAAATAATTTAGCCTAGAAAGTTAGGGGTGTATATGGATTGGGCAAATCCTATCGATCCGGACAAATTCATCCAATTCAATTCAAAAAATTGGGTTGGATCGGATAATTGGGTAGATATGGATTTTAAAAATGGAAAACCCATAAAAAATTGGGTTTCGGTTAAAAATCAAACTCAACACAAAAAACCTTGCGAACCAATAGCGTTATAATTTTTAAATTTTTTTTTTTATAAAAATACTAAGGTTTTGCTATTTGATAGTTAAAATATTTTTTATAGTAAAAATAGGTCACACCATATTTTAAGAAAATAATAACATTGAGTAATTTTTATTAAATAATATGATGATTCATCGTTTAATCATTTAATATTTAAAGAACATAAAAATCATTCGGGTAACCCACTATCTAACCCAAAAATTAGGGAATTTACCCGACCAGAATAGGTGGTTATTTTTCATATAGTGCGAAGGTTACACTATTTTTTAAGAAAATACAATGGTTGAATAATTTTCATTAAAAAATATGATGATTTGTCATTTAGTTATTTAATTTTAAAAAACAAAAAAAAAATTGGATAATCCACTATCCAACACAACCCAACTCGAAAATTAGTAGGTTTACTCAACCCAACCAAATATTATAACAGATAGTTATTTTATTGGACTCAATCCATAGTATATTAAGTGATTCAGATTTTGATTTTAGCCAAATCCAACTTAATCCGGCCATGTAAACCCCTTCTACAAGGTATTTTGGGGTTGTAACACAGCCTACGAGATAGTTATCTATATTAGTGTTGTTAGTCTCATGTTTGTGGATATATAATATGTGAATTAGTGGACAAAAAATATGGATATATATTTAGTGTAGGTTTCTTACTTATTTTAAGTCTATAATTAAATACATCATTGTAAAGACCATTTCAATATTACTTGGTTTTTCATTTTTCTCTATTGCTTTCATTTATTTTTCATGTATTCGTTCTTATATGTTCATCCTTTAACTTTTAGTAGCTCTTTGAAGTGGTCTAGGTAAAAACCTGCAATTTAAAAAACAATCTTTTTCTAAACATAATCGTCCGATAAAAAAATGGATCACTATTTAAAATGCAATTTAACATATCATCTTATGAGCTAAACAAATGACGAATTAAACAAACAAAAACAACTCTTCATCCATCACATTGCTAATCAGCTAAGCATCAAATTTCACACGATGAAAACAAATTCACATGCATAAAATGCAAAAATCATACTCACATTTTAATATATCAAATATCTCTGTAACTTATTTGATTATTGTCGACGAACGTTCCACCCCATCTTTTTAATATGCCCAAGGCATCCACTCCATGACCCAACGACCCTCCTAATAAACAGAAATATTAATGTCCATTAATAAATGTGTTGACTAAATGTGAGAATACATGCAATAATACAAACACGTGCTTTGTCTCCATTTAATTCACTCAACGTACACATTCAAGTACAAAATTTGTACATGCCATCAACCTACGTAATAAACAATTTGTAATTTGGTACGTACTGATTTTAATTTTATTTATTTATTGACGTTGGAGTAAGTAAATCTTACTCCATTTGTCCCAATATAATTGACACAATTGACTGTTTCAAGCACGCTAATACATAATTTTGATGATTAATATTTTTAATTGCATAATAATAAAAAATATAAAAATTTGATATTTTGACAATACTCATCGAAACGAATCAAACAACATCTTATATGTTAAAATTTATTTTTGTTTATTAGTAAAAGAATAAGATCAAAACAACATGTGTGAATAGTACACAACAGTCAACTGTATCAATTAAATTGGGACAGAGGGAGTATTAGTTTAACATACCCATATGACAAGTTTTTTTTTTTATGAAGCCAATATTTTTAAGAAAAAATTACAAGTTATTAAGGAACCCAAAAAATTGATACAACAGCTAAGAGGCTTAATAAATTATTAAGAGTAGTTTATTATTTATTAATCAGTCCTTTATTCACGGTGCATGCATGCACGCTTGGACTAATCGTGGTTAAAGAGTTGTAAACCACGATTACGTGACTTAATTGGCAGCAGAGCATGACCCTTGGATGCACCTACAGTTACTAAAACTTTGAATTTTTTTTTATTATTATTATTATTATTATTATTATTATTATTATTATTATTAGGTAAAATTAAACTCATAACAACCAATATTACATTTGTATATATGTACCAAAATATATTTTTTTTACATAAATGGTAGATGACAGTCCTTTAATTATTTGTTCTAAAGTTTGATCAAGTATATTTGGATAAAGGCCGGATTTTAAAAATTAAATGTGGGTAGGGAATTAATTTCTTTCAAAAAAAATAAAAACTACACGCACGATAAAATGTTTTTAGATTTTTAACAATTTGTTTGGTTTGGATCCGTGAATATTTTAAGGGAAAGTAATTATTTGATGCTATGCTTGGTTGTTAAGAGAAAGTGAAAAGAGAGAAAGAGGTGAGAGAGTATAAGAAGAGAGAAAAAGATGAAAAATATATTAGATTTGAGGTGTTGTTTGGTTTAATAGAAAGAGAAGAGAAATAGAAGAGAGAAAAGTGTGATATAATTTTGAAAATACATAAATGTCCCTATTTTAATAATTTAAGTAATTTAAAATAATAAGTAACTATTAAATACTGCTCCAAAAAAATAAGTAACTATTAAATACTGCTCAAAGCATAAGAAATGGCTATTTCTCTTGTGTTTCTCTCGTGCCTATCTCTCTCGTCCCTTTTTCTCTTATTCCAAGCGAACCGTTAAAGAATTAAAAAAAATTATCTAAATTCTCTTGTTTGGATGAATCATTTTGAAGATAAAAATTTATCAAGTACTTTGTCCTAATTAAATTTAAGGGATTTCCAATGACACCTAAAAGCAAGGATTTTGAAATTTCTTCCTCTCATGTTTCCAAATTTTCAATTTGACCCCCATCAATTTTTTATAGTTGCAAATTGACTCCTAAATTTTTTCAAAAATTGCAAATTGGTCCTTTTAATTTTTGAAAATTGCAATTTGGACCCTCTTTTTAAAATTTTGAATTTGACCCAAAACTTTTTAAATTTATAAAAGTCTCCCAAAAATCTCACAATGAAATTTTTCGATAAAATCATTTGATTTGCTAAAAACTTTAAATTCTTTAAAATTTATAATTACTTCATTCAAACACACTATATAAAAGTTATATAAGTATTGAATGAAGGGTTTCATAGATGAGGTGAAGGGAATCAAGAGTTTATTTTTCGTTTTTAAATTATACACACTATAAAAAGTGATTTTTAAAATCAATTAATTGTTGACAAGGTTTTAAGTTTGAATTAATCCGATGACACTTTTTGTATTGAGTCTGTCTATATATTGAATAAAACTATATATATGGTTTCAATTGAATTCTCTACTATTTACTAAGAGTTCGTTTGACCTAGTTTTTTTAGGTCTTAGAAGTTATCTAAAAGTTAAAAGTGAAAATAATAACTTTTAAAAAAAACTAAAGTTGTTTGTCAAAAAAAAAAAAAACTAAAGTTGTTTAATAATTGTTGTTTTTTTAATTTCAAAAGTTTTTTATCTCTGTATTTTGCTCATAAAAATTAAACAATTTTTCTCTATCAAGAACTTATTAAAAATTTATTTAGCCAAACTTCTTATTTTTTTTAAGTAAAAATTTTGAAATAAATTAAACCAAACATTACATAAATAGCAGAATTGATATCCCTCGAATTAATTACTTATTGAACCAAATACCAAATTAAAAAATAATAATAAAAAGAAAGAATGAAGAAGGGACGTAAATTTGCGTATTTGCTTCACTCGCATAGGGATGTCAATTTACATCCGATAGAGCGGATCCCCGCGGGAATTGCCCCATCCGGAGCTCCGGAAACAAAGATTTTTCCCCGTGGGGACGGGGATGGAGGTAAAAATTCCCCCGCAGACAGTTCGGGGTTGGGAACGGGGAAGTTGCATCCGTCCCCACGGATTCCCCGAATACGTCTATATATACTTAACTATATATTATTATTATTCTCTATAAACAAATATAAAAAATATTATTATTATTATTAATTTATAAATTAAATGTTGATTCTTTTTTTTTTTTAAAGTAATTGAAGAGTCAATGTCATGATTTTCTTGGATAATTGCTTAATATTTTGTCAAAACTAACTTTATTTGTTTATTTTGGTTGGATATTTATCAATTACCACTAGTTTTGAGATAATTTGGTTTTGTATGATTATGCATATTTTGCTATACATTATGAAATATTTTAACTATTAGATTTTGTATGATTAGTAGCCAAATGTTTTTGCAACGTCTTTTTGGTTATGAATGCATTATTTATGTGTTGTTTTTATTTTTTTTGAACGAAAGATGCAAAATATTTGTTTTTTAAAATAAAAAAGGAAAAAAATAACGTCATACTACTATCATAATTTTGACGGAAAAATATAATTTTTTGTTAATATTCGATATCTGTGAATCCCCGCGGGAACCGTGGGGATCTATGGGGATGAGGATGGAGATAAATATTTTCCTGTGGGGACGGGGATGGAGGCAAAAATTCCCTCAAAAGCAGTTCGGGGCGGGGAACGGGGATAGCTTCCTCCGCACATTCTCTGCCCCGTTGACATCCCTACACTCGCATCGTGTAGTAACTTAACTCATACACATGGTTTCATGCTGCTGCATGGTCACAATGTGCAAATCCTTGTTTTTTTTTTCAAGCACGACACAAATTTAATCTTTCCCTTATATTAGTTGTAACTTTTAGTTTAAATTCAGAACTATGTTAAGAGGTTAATATATTTTAATCTCTCTTTTTTTGACTCCCATATATTTTTGAACTCTATAAAATTAATCGCGGGCTTTTAAATTTACTTTCTCAAAAACAAAAAATTGTTCACTTTTAGTTTCCATTTTATAATTTTTAGGAACTATTTTGAGGGACTAAAAAAAACAAAATATAAACTATTCTTAAACACAGAAATATTATAATGGGACTAAAATTATCATAATTTTTTTTAGTAATGCTATTTAATGAGAAATATTTACACAACAAAGAAAAGAATCCATAAAGTTAGGGAATTTGACCAATAAAAAATTTGTTAACCATACATGAGAGAAAGATTGATTATAATTTGACCAATTACATATTGCCACCTAAGATTTTTCTCTTTCTTGCATCAAAAAATTCTTACTAAATAGCATTTTCCATTAGTTTTTTTTTGGATATATAGATGAAATGACATATCATCATAAACTCACACACAAGTGAGAAAATCAAGATTCAAACCACGGTCATGGCATCTGACCTAACAATTTTGATATTTTTTTGCCCATTGAATTAGGACTTATAAACAATTATAATTAAAATTTAATAGAGATTAAATTTGAAAGAATGTAAACGTGATTTTATATATAAGCACTAAAATATATATGTAACCCTTAATTATATAAGTATGTTATACGTAAATTATGGATTTTGACCTCTCCTTCCACTCATGCATAAAAGGACAAGATTTTAGAGAGAAATTTGGAACGAGATGATCAAAATCTAAAAATTTCATTGTAAATAAGTAGTGAGATCAATGATTCTCCCTAGCCCACTAGGTTGTCTCTTCTCTAATTTAATTTTCTTTATAAAAAAGAAATATAAGTTCTATATATCTAGCATCATAATGATGTTATTATGAGTACGTAGTTAATAGCATATGTTTCTTTTAGTTTACTTATATAAATAATTTGTTTTGGTAGATATCTAAATATATATTAACATTTAGTAGAGATTGAGTGTGACTAGTTATGCAAATGTTGATCCGAGCCACAAATGGATCCACGTTGCTATTTCAAATATTGATTTGGAAACAACTTTCTTCCCACTTGTTTCAGATTTTGGAGGATATCTCAATAAATTAAGTATGGATATCGTATTTTAATTAATGACCAAAGTTCAATATCCCCAAGTGGTTGAGTTTGGCCTTTGTTTTGAGTTGAAAAACTCGTTACTATATGAAACCCCACATGAGAGGAGACTTTGAATTATAAAAAGCATTTTTTTGTTTTATGTCATTGATTCATGCAACATATGCATGAATTGTAGCCATTTGAATTTTACTTCATTTTTTGGGTCTACTTGCTAGTTGGCAGTTGACTTAAGAGTATGACAACAACATAACAACTCTTATATCCAAAACATATATTGAGAAGAAAAGACTTAGCTCTTCTAAATTGAAAGCCAGAAAACTTGTGGTTGTTATAATAATAAACATAGAATTAATTATAATAAAGTACGTAGGGTAATGTGCAGGTTGGGAGCGGATTTTGCCTTCTCACAAAAAAAGAATAAAAAATAGCATATATTTTCATTGTGTGAATTGGAATTTAAATCTATGTCTCGTTTCTGATTTTGAAAGTTGGAAAAAATCTGAACCCGCATACCTGATTAAAAAGCGGGTTTTTTCAGTCAAATTTGGTTATATATATTTGAACATGTACCTACATGAGAGAGTGGATTCTCTCATGTTACTTTAGGTTCAATTTTTTATTTTGAGCCATTAATTTAGGTGGAGAGAGAAAAAAAAAATAGTGAATTGAAAGTTGAAGATTGAAAAAATTGAGGAACATGAGAAAAAATAAATGGAAAGAATCCATTCTCGAGACATATATATGTTGTCATGTCTATTATAAAATAGTTGACTTATTCATCAATGGTTAGTTTTACTTATTTTGAAGGTGGTTTATTGCTCATTTTAGAGAAGATGGATAATCGGGTAAAAGTAGTTAAAATTTGGGCTCCATACAATAAAATATTATGTTTACAATGACCGGCCATGGTTCAAAAGATTAAATTAGCATTTTGGTTTTCAAAATGGATTTAATTTGTATGCACTAATTTTACACTGTCAATCAATAACAACAATGTATTCCGCCACATCATCCCACTATCATTATATGACATAGAAGTTTAAATCACTCTTATGTTGGAACAAAAGAGGTTCTGACATGATCCAATTAAGTTTTGATGATAACAAAAGTATTAATATACAATAGGGAATACTAATTATTTAATCCAAGTGTGCAGATATTCAAGTTAATTTTTATATTCATTTAAAGCACATTGGAAGCTCTGATATGGCAAAGCAAACTCTGATAAGAACTTGAAGACATCAGAAGATGCATATGTGTTTCATCAGAGGATGCAAATTTTATTCATCAGAAGATGCATATCAGACTCTGATAAGAGCAGTGAGAGCCGACTTTGTCAGAAGAACATTCTCTGCAACAATGACTATACTCTGACATTCCAAAAGCTGATGGAATCAATCTTATCCACAGAATTGTGACGTTTGTACTATTGTACGAACTCTTTACCTGATTTGGATAAATCTTTCTCTCCAAGATTGATCGCATACAAGGTTACCTGATTTGGATATCAAAGGTACTATCTACAGCTGGCGCAATTTCACTGCATCAAATTCAAATCAAACACGCTCCACCTTCATCTATAAATAGGAGCAAGTTTGAAGCTTTGGGATACGACACTTGAACAATTTGAAAAGAGCTGTTACTCTGCTAAATTCATCATAAAGCACAAAACTGCAAATACAACTTGAACTCATATTCAAAATCCAAGACTTCAGTTTCAGCTTCTGTTAATTCATTAGTTGAACCTTAGAATTTTGTATTAAGATTCTAAGTTAAGTCTTGTATAAAAAGTTGTATTTATTCTGTAACTGAACATTGATCTTTATATCAATTGTTCATACTCTGTTTTTCTAAACTTGTGTATTGAAGTCTCTTGCCTGCGTGCTTGAGCATTAGGAAGTCTCTTGTTTGTATACTTGAGCATTGGAAGTCTCTTGCTTGTGTGCTTGAGCATTTGTAATCTTTGGTGATTATAGTGAACTCTCTTGGAAGTACAAGAGGACTGGACGTACTCTCGGTTTGTGAGGGGAACCAGTATAAAAATCTCTGTCTCTATCTTTCTCTCTTTCTCTCTACCTTCAAAGTTATTCATAATTGTGTTTTGTTTTCTAAACCGCTGCAAACTCTGATAAGTTCTCTGTAACTTAGAAGAAATTTTTAAATTACCCAAAACACAATTCAACCCCCCCTTCTTGTGTTTTTCACACCTTTAATTGGCATCAAGAGCCTGGTTCTGTTTTTAATCACCTAACAGTGAGACAGTTTTCTGTTGAAAAGCACTATGACTGAAACTCCAAGTGGTAGCTTGAAAGCAGTTCCTCATGACTATGATGTTGAAGATAAGTCAAGTAACAAAGCACCAAAGTTCAATGGAGATGCATCCACCTTCTCCTGGTGGAAAGATAGAATCTACAGTCATCTTATTGGTTTAGAGGATGAGCTTTGGGACTTGGTTGAAGAAGGGGTAACTTTCCAAGGACTAGATGAAAAGGGAAGGCTATCTGTTGAAGAAAGAAAGAAGTTCACTCCTACAGACAAGAAACTTTACAAGAAGCATCACAAGGTTAAGGATCTTCTCATTGGGTGTATAACTCATGACGAGTACCTCAAGATTACAGACAAATCCACTGCCAAAAGCATCTATGACTCATTGTGTTCCACATATGAAGGGAACAAACAGGTTCAAGAGGCAAAGGCTACTCTTTTGATCCAACAGTATGAACTCTTTAGAATGAAGGATGATGAGAATATTGAATCAATGTATTCTAGATTCAAAATTCTTGTGGCTGGTCTCCAAGTTCTAAAGAGAAGTTATACAACCTCTGATCATGTAAGGAAGATTTTGAGAAGCTTACCTTCAAGGTGGAGGCCTAAGGTAACAGCTATCCAAGAAGCTAAAGATTTGGACAAACTTGGCTTGGAAGAATTGATAAGTTCACTCATGAGTCATGAGATTGAATTATCTTCTGATGAGCCTCAGAAGAAGCTAAAATCTGTGGCTTTGCCATCCATTTCAGTTTCATCTAAGGCTCTGAAAGCCAAAGTTGTAGAATCTGAAGCAGAGGAATCTTCCATAGATAATCAAGAGGAAGGATCAGATGATGATTTCTTTGCACTCTTGTCCAAAAACTTTCAAAAGTGGTCACTAAGGAAGGGCAAAAATTTTCAAGGCAGAGGATCTGGATCAAGAAACAACACCAGCAAAGAGAAGAAGGATAACACAAAAAATTGTTTCAATTGTCATAAGCCTGGACACTTCATGGCTGACTGTCCTGAACTCAACTCCAAGGGTAAAGGAAGAAAGAGTATGATCAAGAACAAAGTCAAGAAGAGTCTGATGGCAACATGGGAAGATATTAATGAACTATCTGAGGATGAAGACTCTGAGGAAGCAAACCTAGCGCTTATGGCCATTGGTGAGTCAGACAATGAAAATGATTCTGAGTCTGATACTGACGACATTGATGAGGTAATATCTAAAATGTCTAATACTCAAATGACCAAAGCTTTGAAAGATGTAATGGTGAAGTACATGGAAAAATTGAGTGAGTTAGATTTTTGCAAACAAAAAATGAAGCTCCTCAATGAAAATCTCACCCAGACTCAAGCAAACTATCAAAAATCTCTTAAAACAATTAAGGTGCTTGAGACTGGATGCAGAACATGTCACAAACCTTATGACGAGTATGAAATCTCTCTACAAGAGTTTGTGCACCATAACATAGATAAGACTAGGGTAACTTCCGTAATTCATGGTGGGCTTAGCAACTATTACAAAAGACAAGGACTTGGTTCTCTTACATGTCCTGATGTAGGAAAATTAAGTAAACCTGTCTTGTTGAGCAAGTCACCATCAGAATCTTATTCAAACTTTACTAAGGGTACATCAGAACCTCTGACTGTGTCTGGTACTCTTGTGAGCTTGGAACCACAAGATAAGGTATCAGAAGATGACTCATCTTCTGAACCTAAGTCTTCTAAAACTAAGGTTCCCCTCACATCAGTACCCATGTCTATTCAAGTTAAAGCTGTCAAAGTACCAAAGCCTGTTAATAAGCGGGGCACTAGTACTTCTAAGGCAAACTTGGTAACTGGTTCTCTGACACACTCAAGAGGAAAGTCTCAGAGACAACATAAGCCTAAACATTTTTCTAAAGGCTCAGTTGACTCCAGATCTTCTGATTATTCTAACAAGAAGGATAAGATTCTCAAAACTAACCAAAAAGGACCCATCAGAGTATGGGTACCAAAATCTGAAATAGTGTATGCTGCAGGTATGCACCCAAAGAAGAAAAGAAAGCTCATGGTATCTGGACTCTGGCTGCTCACGTCACATGACAGGAGACAAGCTCTTATTCCACACCCTGAATCAGCAAGAGGGAGGAACAGTAGGGTTTGGTGGCAACCAGAAGGGAAGGATCATTGGTATAGGTACAGTTGGTAATTCTTCTTTGTCAATTTCTGATGTTTGGTTAGTAGATGGACTACATCATAACTTACTTAGCATAAGTCAATTGTGTGATAGTAATTATGATGTTATGTTTAATAAGGATTCATGTACTGTAATCAGAAACTCTGATCAATCCATTGTCTTTAAGGGAAATAGAAAAGGCAATGTGTACAAAGTCAATTTTTCTGATTTAAAGGAACAACAAGTGCTTTGTCTTTTGACACTGAGTGATGAAAAATGGATCTGGCATAAAAGATTGGGTCATGCTAACTGGAGATTGATTTCTAAGCTTAGCAAGGATAATCTTGTTAGAGGACTTCCAAAAATAAAATATCACTCAGACTCACTTTGTGGTTCCTGTCAAAAAGGAAAAATTGTCAAAAGTTCTTTTAAGAACAAGAACATTGTCTCTACTACTAGACCTTTGGAACTCTTACACATTGATCTCTTTGGACCAGTTAGCACTGCTTCAATCAATGGTAAGAAATATGGATTAGTCATTGTAGATGATTATAGTAGATGGACTTGGGTAAAATTCCTGAGAAATAAAGATGATACATATGAAGTGTTTAGCATCTTCTGTACCCAAATTCAAAATGAAAAGGATTCCAAAATTTTGAAAGTAAGAAGTGATCATGGTGGTGAATTTGAAAATGAACCTTTTGAAAAAATTTGTGAAGAACATGGAATTCTCCATGAATTCTCTTCTCCTAGAACTCCACAACAAAATGGAGTTGTAGAGAGAAAGAATAGATCTTTACAAGAAATGGCACGCACCATGATGCATGAAAATAATTTAGCAAAATTCTTTTGGGCAGAAGCTGTTAACACTGCTTGTTATATTCAGAATAGAATCTATATAAGACCTATTTTGAACAAAACAACATATGAACTCTTTAAAGGAAGAAAACCAAATATTTCTTATTTTCATCAATTTGGTTGTACATGTTACATTATGAATAACAAAGTCCATCTTAAGAAATTTGACTCTAAAGCCTGTAAGGGTATCTTCATTGGATACTCTGAACGCTCTAAGTCATACAGGGTGTATAATTCTGAAACTAATATAGTGGAAGAATCAATGCACGTAAAGTTTGATGATAAAGAGCCTGATGATAAAAAGTCAGAGCCTGTTAAAGATTTGTCAGGATCTGATGAGTCAGAAGATGAAGCTCCAGAGTATGATAACAACATAGAATTTATAGAAGACTCTAAAGCTCAAGAAGATGCATCTTCTGATGCTGCTCAAGAACATCAAACCATTGATGATAACTCTGAAGAATCTGATATTCCAAGGAACACATTCAAATATAAATCATCACATCCTGAAGAGCTCATCCTGGGAAACAAGAACAGTCCAAGAAAAACAAGGTCAAACTTCAGAGTTGAAGAATCATTGTTTGGATTAGTTTCTTTGGTTGAACCCAAGACAACAAATGAAGCTCTCTCTGATGATGCTTGGATAGTTGCAATGGAAGAAGAGTTAAATCAATTCAAGAGAAATGATGTGTGGGATCTGGTACCCAAACCCAAGCATAAGAACATTATTGGAACAAAATGGGTATACAGAAACAAATTGAATGAACAAGGTGAAGTCACAAGGAACAAAGCAAGACTTGTTGCACAAGGATACAGTCAACAAGAAGGAATTGACTTCACTGAAACATATGCTCCAGTAGCAAGACTGGAAGCAATCAGGTTACTTTTATCTTATGCAGTCAATAATGGTATTACTCTATATCAAATGGATGTGAAAAGTGCATTTCTAAATGGTGTCATTTCTGAAGAAGTGTATGTCAAACAACCTCCTGGATTTGAAGATTTGACAAATCCTGATCATGTGTTCAGACTAAAGAAGTCACTCTATGGACTCAAACAAGCTCCTAGAGCTTGGTATGAGAGATTGAGTACTTTTTTTGTTGACAATGGTTTTGAAAAAGGGCAAGTTGACAATACACTTTTCAAAAAGACCCTTATGAAAGATATTTTGATCATTCAAATATATGTTGATGATATCATTTTTGGATCAACTAATGCCACTCTTTGCAAGAATTTCTCTAAGCTTATGCAGGATGAGTTTGAAATGAGTATGATGGGAGAATTGAAGTTCTTTCTTGGTATTCAAATAAATCAAACAGAGAAAGGAACATTCATTCATCAATCCAAATATATAAAGGATCTTCTGAAGAAGTTCAACTTAGAAGATTGCAAACCCATGAATACTCCAATGCATCCTACATCAAGTTTAGGCAAAGAAGAGTCTGAAAGCAAGGTTGATCAGAAGCTGTATAGAGGTATGATTGGATCTCTTCTTTATCTAACTGCCTCAAGACCTGACATTTTATTCAGTGTGTGCTTATGTGCAAGATTTCAATCAGATCCTAGAGAATCTCACCTCACTGCTGTGAAGAGAATCTTTAGGTATTTGAAAGCTACTTGTAACATTGGATTACTATATCAGAAATCCAATGACTACAAGCTGATTGGATTCTGTGATGCTGACTATGCTGGTGATAGAATTGAAAGAAAATCCACCAGTGGTAACTGCCAGTTTATTGGTGAGAATTTAATTTCATGGGCTAGTAAAAGGCAAACCACCATAGCTATGTCAACAGCAGAAGCTGAATATATATCAGCAGCTAAATGTTGTACACAACTACTTTGGATGAAATATCAATTGGAAGATTATCAAATCAGCAGTAACAATATTCCTTTATATTGTGACAATACTGCAGCTATTCACCTTTCTAAAAACCCTATTTTACATTCAAGAGCTAAGCATATTGAGATTAAACATCATTTTATCAGAGACTATGTTCAAAAAGGTGTAATTGATCTCAAGTTCATTGAAACAGAGAATCAATGGGCTGATATCTTTACAAAACCTTTAGCTGTTGAACGTTTTGACTTTATCAAAAAGAATCTGAACATGATGGAAATCTCTGATTAACTTAGACTCTGATGAAAAATTGAGTTTGTGAGAATCTAATAGTAATCAGAAGATTAAGTCATCAGAACCTTCTGCATCAGAAGTTGTGATGAAAGTATCTTCTGACATACTATCAGAATCTGATTAGAAGGTAAATGGTTCTGGCGCGTAAGTAAAAATCTTTAGTAAAAACCTTTTCGTTTTCTCAAAATTACGTGTCAGTTATTTAACAATCCTCTAATACACATGTCTTGTTGCAAGAGGATAAAGAAGTTGGTTAATGATGATTAGCATTCTAATTTCCCATTTGTGGTAAAATACTCTACTGCCCCTGTGTTTGTGTACTTGTTCTTTTTGCGCGTAAGTTTCTATTTAAACACACTAACTGTTCACAATCACACTTTTGCACTCTCACAACCTACACTTTCATTCTTCTAAAACACAGAGAAATTTCTTTCTTCCTCTTTAGTAACCCTAAATTCAAACATCATCCATGGCATCTTCATCATCCTTCCTGAATAGAACTTGCTTGATTTTACCTAATGAATCCAACCCTACTGAGTTCGCAAAGGATCAACGACCGTACAAGTATGACGAAATCAATGTGGCTATTGAGAGTCCCGTTGATCTTGAGAGCATTAGGGTAAACGGTTTCGCTGATGTTGTTAACCTCTACAAAAAGCAAGGTTTGGAATATTACTTTGATCTTCTCAATGGACCAACCTATTCTGAATTGGTAAAGGAGTTTTGGATGAAAGCTTCTGTCATTACAAGAGATGTTTATGACAAGAAAGTCAGGGAAAAGATGGAAGAACACCCTGAATGGAAAGAGAGAACCCCAGAAGAAATGGGTTTGAGATCGTTTTACTCTACTGAGATTGAATCCTTCGTGGCTGGATTCAGAATCTCCATCAGACTCTGCCACATTCTTGAGGCTCTGAAGCTCAAGCGTGATGGTGTGATAATCAGACATACTGATGAAGCAGGTCCTGATGTGGATGAATATCTGTTCAAACCTAAGACCAACCCTAAGGATAAGTTTGAATGGACAAACAATTGCAAGATAATCTACAGGATCTTGATTGATAGTGTTCTGCCCAAATTGGGAGGCACTGATCAAATATCAAGTGTTCAGAAGCTATTCACATATAATGTTGCTAAAGGAAATATTGTTGATATTGGAAGGCTTATTTTTGATAACTTGTGCACATCTATTGTCTCTAGCAAAGCTATTGTTAGACACTCAAGACTACTGAGCCACATGTTTGCACAGTGTGGTTTGTTGGATGCTGTTACTCCATATCTTCCTGGCTTAAGTACCTTTCTGCTTGGTTCCAAGATTGTGAATAGTACTACACTAAGGTATTTAAGGCTGGTGAAGAATAATGAGATAGTTCATCCAACACATCCTGTGTTACTCAGAAATTCTGAGAAAGGCATTGGTGAAAGTTGGCTTGTACATGTCAGAGATAGTGAAGCAAAGAGAGTGATAGAAGCACATGCAGATTTCATGAAAAAGCTAGGTGCTGATATAGGAGATGGAGAACCTACAAGACTTACAGTTCGACAATCAAGACTTTTGGAACAGCCTCTTAAACTAGAACCAGTCAAGAGAAAGGCTGCCAAAAGTCCTGCTGGAAAGAAAGCTGCTAAGGCTCCAAAGACCATAGCTCCAAGAACATCAAAGAAACCAAAGGTCAGGAAGCTGTTGATGGATCTCACAGAAGATGAGAAGGAAGAAGCTGTGATGCAGGCAGCTTTGGCAAAGGTTGAAGAGTTCAATAAGAAGCAAGAGGCTCTGAAGGATGGTTATGAGTGTGGCATTGAAGAATCTGTATTTGATGAGATGCATGAGAAGCTTCCCAAAAGGAATGATCCTCATAATCTGCTGGTAAAACAGACTTTGTATGGAAATGAAACTGGTAAGTTTTCTACTTTTCTTGGAGGCGGCAAAGGAATTAGGGATTATTTCAAAAGGCTTCAATTTCCTTCTGAAATAAGAGTTAAACATGCTTTTGATAAGATTTTAAAAGGAGTTCATTCTGAGAAAGACAATAATCTTTCTGAGAATCAACCAATATCAGAGCAGTTTAACCTCATCCTACATAACCCATCAGAATCCCAAACTAATCTTATACACAATGATGCAGCACAAGCTTCAACAAGTACTGCTCCAATCATTCAAACCTTGGATGAAGATTCTGATAAAACACCTTCACCACCCCCTGATAATCCTATCACAGAAACCCTACCCATTTCTGAGAATGTTCAACCTGTGAACACTCAAGAAAACACTGAACCAGAAAATGACCCACAACCAGAAGTTGCTCAACCAGAACATAACCCACAGCCAGAAAATGAACCTGAACCAGAAAATGATCAACCAGAAAATGAACCCCCACCATAACATACTACATCAGACCATAACAACCAAAAATCACCAGAACATGAGCAAGAGCAAATCTCTGATACTTTTCATTCTGACGAACATGTTCATGAGAAATCCCCACAACATGTGGCTGTGGACAACTCATGCGATTTACCTACACCTATCAAGACACATGTTCAACATATAAATGAGACTATGAATCTTGAAATCCTACAAAAAAACCCCTCCTGACCAATCACAACATCTCCAACACCTTTTGCAGGATCTCTCTATGGACTGCATATTTTTCCCCCCTCACCTACCCTCTAGAATTATCAATGAACCTCTTGACCAAACTCAGGATGACATTACTAATTTGCTACAAACCGTTGACAAGAATCTTAGGAGAATGTCCAGTGTCATTCCACACAGGTCCATTGACACGGCGCACATTGACAAAGAGTGTGACCTAATGGAACAAAATCTGGTTCTCATGCTTCGCTCTGTCAGGAAGGCTTACACTACAGACCTGAATTTGAGAAATGAGTTAGCAAGGAAGGAAGAGGAAGAGAGGCGTGAAAGGGAGAGATTGGAAGCTGAGGAGAGGGAGAGAAAAAGGTTGGAAGATGAGCGCATAGAAAGGGATAGACAAGCTGCTGAGCAAGCCAGGCTAGCAGAGGAAGCTAGAAGAGCTGCTGAACTGGCAGAGCTTGAACAAATTGCCAGGATTGCACCAGCTTATGCTCTACAAATAAGGGATAATCAAGATGTCTTTCAGAGAAGACTTGATGAGCATTCTTCTATGCTGGCTTCTATCATGACTACTCTCCAAAGCATCAATGCCAGATTACCTCATCAACCTGATCAACCTTAACCCCTAGGATTCTATGCACATCTTCTAATTATTTGTTTAATGTTTTATCATGTTCTGACTATCTGTTTTGTAACTTGCTGAATATTACTTTCTTATTAAGTACTCAGTTGCTTATTCAATTATCTTCTGTGTTCATTATTTATTTCTATATTTATTATTTGTTGAATTTTTTTTTTGTTCATAAATGATTTTGAGACAAAAAATCAACACAAAGATTTCAAAGCTAAATAATGAGTTTATTCAATTGAAAATTGTTGATTACATAAGTTTCTATCCAACTTTTCACTTGGATCCTACATAAAACAGCTAGTCCTAAATCTAGCTTATTTGAATCTAAGGGAAATGGAAGAGTTCACGACATTCTCTTCACTTCCTTATTGGGAAATCAATGAAAAGAGATCTCATTGATTATGAAGAGGGGTATTTTTCCTTGGGAGGAACATATGTACTCAAGAATTCCTTCCAATCAGAATCCCATTCAGATTCTGACTCAGATAAGGACTCTTGTTGTTTAGTCTTGGATCTCGTTTGATATTGGACTCTGACAGGAGCAGAAGTTGATGCCTTCATCTTCTGAGGTTTCTTCTTAGACTCTGAGTCTTGTTGAATCTTCACCTTCTTCTTCTTCTCCTGCACTCTCTTACTTTTGATCACTTTTCTATCCTTCTCCATTGTTGATCTTTCACAATGAAATGGAAGTGTTGAGTGAAATGACAAAGTTCATGGTCCTTATATAGTAGTTTCAAAATAGACAAGTTCTTGGTTTTTACGACAAGCCATTTAATTGGAGTAGTTGTAACCACCTTGACTGCATTGAAACTCTACTTTTGACCATTTTTTTTCAAAATTGTCATTTATTTCTTGTCAGTTTTATCTTTTTGTTGAATGACAAAAGGGGGAGTAAGAGCTGTTATTAATTTATGAGATGCTAAACTGAAACCAAATTCCAAAATTTTATTTTTCAGTTATGTCTACATACAATATGATTTTGAGGAAAATATTAGTTGAAATTTGAACTTCTGATACATGGTACGTATGAAGGAAAAGTGCAATTTTCTTTCATGGGTATCAGACTTAGGGGGAGAGCTTGCAAACCTAGCCTCTGAAAGTCTAGTGTATGAGTTTAAGTTCAAAATTCAAATAATTATTTTTAAACTGATTTAATTAATCATTGCTGAACTTAGGGGGAGCTTGCAAAACTCATAAACCTAAGAGATGCTTGATAAATTTTATCAACAACCATTGTAAATTAATACTTGGTTTGTCATCAATCAAAAAGGGGGAGATTGTTGGAACAAAAGAGGTTCTGACATGATCCAATTAAGTTTTGATGATAACAAAAGTATTAATATACAATAGGGAATACTAATTATTTAATCCAAGTGTGCAGATATTCAAGTTAATTTTTATATTCATTTAAAGCACATTGGAAGCTCTGATATGGCAAAGCAAACTCTGATCAGAACTTGAAGACATCAGAAGATGCATATGTGTTTCATCAGAGGATGCAAATTTTATTCATCAGAAGATGCATATCAGACTCTGATAAGAGCAGTGAGAGCCGACTTTGTCAGAAGAACATTCTCTGCAACAATGACTATACTCTGACATTCCAAAAGCTGATGGAATCAATCTTATCCACAGAATTGTGACGTTTGTACTATTGTACGAACTCTTTACCTGATTTGGATAAATCTTTCTCTCCAAGATTGATCGCATACAAGGTTACCTGATTTGGATATCAAAGGTACTATCTACAGCTGGCGCAATTTCACTGCATCAAATTCAAATCAAACACGCTCCACCTTCATCTATAAATAGGAGCAAGTTTGAAGCTTTGGGATACGACACTTGAACAATTTGAAAAGAGCTGTTACTCTGCTAAATTCATCCTAAAGCACAAAACTGCAAATACAACTTGAACTCATATTCAAAATCCAAGACTTCAGTTTCAGCTTCTGTTAATTCATTAGTTGAACCTTAGAATTTTGTATTAAGATTCTAAGTTAAGTCTTGTATAAAAAATTGTATTTATTCTGTAACTGAACATTGATCTTTATATCAATTGTTCATACTCTATTTTTCTAAACTTGTGTATTGAAGTCTCTTGCCTGCGTGCTTGAGCATTAGGAAGTCTCTTGTTTGTATACTTGAGCATTGGAAGTCTCTTGCTTGTGTGCTTGAGCATTTGTAATCTTTGGTGATTATAGTGAACTCTCTTGGAAGTACAAGAGGACTGGACGTACTCTCGGTTTGTGAGGGGAACCAGTATAAAAATCTCTGTCTCTATCTTTCTCTCTTTCTCTCTACCTTCAAAGTTATTCTTAATTGTGTTTTGTTTTCTAAACCGCTGCAAACTCTGATAAGTTCTCTGTAACTTAGAAGAAATTTTTAAATTACCCAAAACACAATTCAACCCCCCCTTCTTGTGTTTTTCACACCTTCATCTTATTGGTTACATGTGTAAAATAATTTTACACTGATGGTGCATAACAATTAAACTCTTTCAAAATAGTAAGAGTTATATATAATTAATTAGTCTTCTAACTTACAAAATTATAATTTAGTTCTCTAAAGAGGAAAGTGCCATGTAGCCTAAAGAGTACTTTGCTATGGTTAGGGCCTGCTTAAGTATTACCGTCACAGCCCAATCTGAAGAGCCTAAATTTACAAGTTTCACATGTCATCCAGCAATAGAATTATTAGAATTTTCAGGTTTTAGAAAAGAATTAGTCTAACTTTTTAGTTTCCATTGCCTCTCTTGATCTTTATTGCTTTATCTTGTGAGGGTGTAAAATTTGGGCTAATTCTTTTGAGCTCTTTGTGTATTTGTACTCTGAATTTAGTCGACTGACGGTTTGTCAGTTTTGACTCTTATTGGAATGTTATCTCTTTCGACCAAAAAAAAAAAAGACTTTGATTGAAATATTTGAAAAGTTTAATTATTGAAATAAATAAAGAATAATAAATTGTAAAGAAAATATTTTATATAAAGGATATAATTGGAAAGGAAAAAAAAGTTGTATCCCTTTCATATATACATACCGAAGAAGTAGAAGTTGCTCTCATGCTTCCGTACACACTGTGCATAGTACGTACATGAAAATAA
Source organism: Trifolium repens (assembly GCA_030408175.1). NCBI lineage: Eukaryota > Viridiplantae > Streptophyta > Magnoliopsida > Fabales > Fabaceae > Trifolium > Trifolium repens. Next base: position 20,441,642 of record CP125850.1, read on the forward strand.
GCAATTTTACATAAAACGTTACCAAAAAATAATCGGTTAAAAACACACATTATTTGTTCTTTAACGTTAAATGAGTGTAGAAATTTTTTTATTAATGAAGCAATCTTGATTTGAGACCCAAAAAACTTGAAAAAAATATTTGATTTTGAGAAATTGAGTGTTAAAGAAGTGAAAGTACAAAAGATGCAAGTTGACATAAATTCACACGTTTCAAAAGTTACCTTCCAGAACCATTTTGGAAAATTATCCTCCTCCCACAGTCCCACGTGCAAAACAAAAGTTATATTCCATAATATTGTGAAGGACAAAATTGAATTTTTAGAGGACTTGGTAGCAGTATAGGGAGTATAAAGAGCAAAATTCAAACTTTTTGGTTGATAAAAAACTATCTAGAAAAATGGATTTATCCGGTGGAAAGTTCTCTTTCCATTCCCACATTTCTTTTACATCCTTCTAGCATGCAAACAATTTCGAAAAATACGTTCCGAAGTTTTTTTTAGTGTAAATTTTTTGCGTGCTAGAAGGGTGAAAAATAAACGTGGGGAGTGAGAAGAGAAACTGTCAATCCGGTGAGCTATAATTTTTGAAGATTTCTTTCCCCACCCCCGTGTCTCTTTTTTACCCCCCAAAAATTCAATTTTACCCCTAATTTTACCCCCCAAAAGTTCAATTTTCATTTACCGAACTTTTTTTAAGGGTATAAACATGTGTTTTCAACCGTTTAAAACTTCGGTATGCATTTACCGAAGTCTTTTTTAGGGGTAAAAAGGGAAACCCAAGGGGTGAAAAAGAGACACGGAGGGTGGGGAAAGAAATCTTCATAATTTTTTATCCAAATAGAAGCCCATCAATCCAACAAATGTCAAATACAATGAAAAACAAGTTTTTTTTTTATAGTAACCCTTTGATTGTCATGTGAAAGAGGTCTCGATAATTCTGAGTACGACCATAAAATTTGGTTGAGAATTGTTTCCATCAGAAATTAAATTTGAATTTAGATACATTTGAGGAAAACTTTGTTAGCTATTGCGATCTATAATCCTATTCTCTAGAGTTTTCAAAATAAGCTAGCCTGTATGGGTCACTTGCTAAGTCCGCTAAAAATTGGACTCGGGCTTAACAATTTGAGCCCAAATTAATATAAATTAAAATTAAAATTTATGCTAGGCTTTTGCATAATAGAAATAGGATGATTCGAGGTTTGAGTTTTACACCTCATTAATGATTTATTTTTTCATGCACACACTTTTATATTTTGATTTACATATTATCAGTTCTTTTTTGAAAAGACATATTATCATATTTATTTATTATATGTTACGGTGAAATAATATTTTAACTCGAGTGTAATTTATAATTGAAATAGGAAAAAAAAATTACTTTAACATATTATCACTTGGAAGTATATAGTTATGAATAAAAAAACAACATAGTTTTTTATATAGCATATCAAATTGATCTTCAAATGTATTAACTTGATGTTTTTATTTTTCTATTATTTTAGCATTTTATACAATTTTTTAGCATTTTTCTATTATTTTATAGTATTTTTTAAAAAAAAAAATCAACCCATTTGGGAGCGGATAGCCCGCTGCGTGTTTTGGGCCGGTCTCAAATAATATATTTAGGGTCCATTTTTACAACATGATTTTTAAGCCCGACCCAAAAAACCAGTGGTCAGTTACAACTGACCTATTTAAAGCCAAGTAGTCCATTTTGATAGTTATCTCTAAAGAGATTAATCTTCACGGTCAACATAATTCGTCGAATAATCACTAGTAAAGCAAATTAGAGACCATTAGATATGGATTGACTTGTTGAAATTGCTCATACTTATCGAAAGGCAAATAAGTGTACAAACACTTTAGCTAATATAGGATGTTCCCTTAATTATGATATTATATTTTTTTATTCTTGCCCATCTCAAATTAATGAGATTCGTGAAAAGTAACGAGCGAGGAATACCACCCCAAAACTTATCCTTATGTAATTTTTTTCTTTTTTTCGATTTAGGCCCTCATCATTATAAAAAAAAAAAAAAATCATCTTCACTTCAACATAATTCACTATTCATATAAAATTATGATTATGATAAAAATAAAAGATAAATAAATATATACAATGAACAGATCCAAAATCAGAATCCACATTCAATCATAGAGTTGTTGATAAAAAAAATGCTGGTTTCTTTATTAATAAAAATAACATTAGTAGTTTCTATTTAAAACCAAAAAAATAAATAAGACTAGTAGTTGTAATAAATAAATAAATAAAGTAATATACTACTAAATACTAATAATGTAATGTTGAGCAGAGAAGTTGACCAGAACATAGCAGTATACCATTTTCACAAAAACATCTTCCTTCCTTCCTTCCTATTACCAATCTCATAAACCTCTCTCTCTCAATTTTATTCATTGAAGATGACACTGATATCAATACGTCGTCGTTTATTGTAATTGTAATACTCCATAATTATTAATAAAAGTATGGGTTGGAGAAATGGTTGTGAAGAAGTGACTCAATCGAAACCACTATTCATCACGATCTACACTGTCGTCATCATTGGAATCGTTGTTTCATCTTTCTACGTTTTTACTGCTATTTATTCCAGTAACACTCCTGCTGCCAATTCTTCTGCATGGCTTTCTTCATCAATCTCTCGTATTTCTCTTTCTCTTCAAACTCTCATTTATCATCTTAATTCTTATTTTTATCATTCTTTTTTGTTATATTCTTTATATCATGATTTTATTTTTTTTATGTTAAAGTAGAGTGATTTGGTTTTGTAATTGGGAACTTTTAAATTAAACTATGTTAATGTAAACTATGAAACATGGACACTCCTCAGATCAGCCGTGTCTCGTGTGGGTGTGGGATAATGTCGCACACTAACACGACTCCGACACTTATAATTACACTTAATTATGTCTTTTTCTCAAATTATTGTCAGTATTGACGTGTTAGTGTTCAGATGTTCGGTGTTCGTGTTTGTGTCCATGCTTCGTAGAATGTAAATGTAATTTAAATTTGAGCTATGGAGAATTAGTTAAATTGTAGATGATGTATTTATAAGTTTGATGATGGTTTAAATGTGATTTTAGTTCCTGCAATTATAAAATTTTTTGGTTTTAGTCCTGTAATATTTTTTGTCTGGACTCGGTACTTGAAAATTAAAAAATTGTTGCTTTTAGTCCCAATTATTAGCTTATTGGACCAGTGGCGTGGTTTTGATGATTGACTGGTTCTTTTATGGCATTGTAGGAAGAACTTTAAATTCTTTTTAAAAAAGGAAAGTAGGGTTGTAGAAAGGATACAACTAGGAATATTTGAAATGTCTGTTATCGATACCTTTTTGACAAGAACATTGTAAGATAACAATAACAATTGGGAATATTTGAAATGCCGATGATCTTTTTTTTTTATTTTTTTTTTATATGGATGCATGATACAGTTACTATATTGTGAAGTGGTTGTGCTTACTTGTTTTATGTTTGTTGATCTATGACTTTCTTCCATTCTTGTGAGTTGGATTGAAAACCTTCATTGAAAATGTGTTTTCAGCTGAGGATACCCACCATATAGATCAAACACTCAACATTTCTCAGTCAGAAAAGGTGCATAATGTGTCCACCGCTCCTTCACCAAGGAAACAGAATGTGTGGCCAAGTTCTGTTTGGGAAATTCCACCCTCAAATAAAAGAATGCCGCCCTTGAAGGATTTCCGACTGACCAAAGAACTGGTTCAGAAAAGGGTGAAAGATAACGTTGTAATAGTGACCTTTGGTAACTATGCATTCATGGATTTTATTCTGACTTGGGTTAAGAAATTGACAGATCTGGAAATTTCTAATCTTCTTGTTGGTGAGTGTCACGAAACATCTTCTATCCTGTTCTGTTGTGTATTGTTTTTGGATTTGCAGCGATGCCTTGATGGAAATGCATATCCAGTATTTGTACCATTAACTAGATTTTGTAATGTGTTTGAAATCTAACTTTTAGGTGCAATGGACACCAAATTATTGGAGGCACTGTATTGGAAAGGGGTACCAGTTTTTGACATGGGCAGCCATATGAGCACTGTAGATGTTGGATGGGGTTCTCCAACATTTCATAAAATGGGGAGAGAGAAAGTTATTCTGTTAGACTCAATTCTGCCTTTTGGTTTTGAAGTATTGATGTGCGATACGGACATGGTTTGGTTAAAGGTGAACTTCAATTTTATATATATGCTATTTTGTTTTCTTAAGTGAATGAATCTGTTTCAATTATAAGGATGATTCAGTGCTTGCTTAGATAAAACTCATAGTTACTAGGATCTTTCGTTTTCTCTATCATGGATGGAAATGTAATAAAGTTATTAGATTTTGCTAAGTTTCTTCTCGGACTTGCTGTAAGATTTAAATTAATCAGTCTTTCTAGTATCATTTTGTCTTTATATCATTTATTCTCCAGAGTCATTATTATGATTTCTCATCTGTTACATTTATTATGCACCATTGTATCCTCAGATATCTTCAAGCCAATAATATGATTCTTTAAGTTATATTTCATTCCTAATACATATTTTTGATTATGCAATTGTTAAACAGAACCCACTTCCATATCTTGCGCGTTATCCAGGAGCAGATATTTTAACTTCAAGTGATCAACTTATACCAACAGTTGTTGATGACAGTTTGGAAATTTGGCAAGAAGGTGAATATTGTACAATGATGACGAGAAGTTATTATTTTCATTTTTACTGTGCATATATCCATTGTAGCATTTTCATTCTGCATGTACCATGTATATGATTAAATATAGAATTGAACTTGCAACATGAGTCAACTGATATCCATGGACACGAAAATGCTGCTTTGAATGGTAGTCATCTTTTGTGTCAAGTAATAGTTACAAACCACCACTTTAGATATTTTTTTTTACCCATTTGACGTGCTTTAGATTAGAAACTGTAGATATAGTCATATAGAACCACTCATGTGGTTTCAGTGAACAAATTAAGATTTTGGAATAGTTGATTCATCACAAAGTACTATAGCTTATACGACTATGTGGCATAGAATTATATCCTTCCTTCCCCCGTTCTTCCAAATGGAAGTTAGATTTTATCTCTAAGTAGGGCAGGCCTGTGCCTTGTTTGCACATGCCCAAAGGGCTTTTGCTTGAGTGGGTGAGTTAGATATAAAAACCATTCATAAGCTTTCACCCGACAGTTTAAGCTTTTGGGATATTTGGTTCGTGATATGAGCTAGCAAATCAGCTTTCAGCTTGCAACCTTTTGCTCTTAATCTGGTGAAAGCTTTCTCTGCTTGGTATCATTTTCAAATCTCGTAACCAATTCATGGCTCTTGTTGCTTCTCTTTATCTTTCATTTTACTGTGTATATTGTTTTATTTGTTTAGTTGTTTCTTAAGACTGTATATTGATGTAATTGTCTATCACCTTAAACAGTTAGTGGTGCCTACAACATTGGAATTTTCCATTGGAGACCTACAGAGTCTGCGAAGAATTTGGTTAAGCAATGGAAAGAAATGCTTCTTGCTGATGACAAGATATGGGATCAAAGTGGGTTTAATGATATTCTTCACAATCAGCTAGGACCATCTGTTGATGATGACAATGGATTTGTTTTTGCTTTTGATGGAAAACTGAAGCTAGGAATTTTGCCTGCTAGTATCTTCTGTAGCGGACATACATATTTTGTCCAGGTAGGAGTTTTTCAATTAACAATTTTCAACCGGTTGAAATATTTTGCTTTTACTTTTTATGTGATATACATTTGTTTTCTTTTATGCAATTAACTGTTTGAAGGGATCTTCAATGGACTAGAGGAATGATTCATATACCTGTTTGACATACGAAAATTTGTATATTATGATTGCAGGCTATGTACCAGCAACTAAGGTTGGAGCCATATGCAGTACACACAACATTTCAATATGGAGGCACCGAAGGAAAGCGCCACCGACTTCGAGAAGCCATGTTCTTCCTTGATCCACCAGAATACTATAACCCTCCTGGTAACTAGTCCTGTTTCTCCATAAATTTGGGTGTGCAGATCATCCACTTATAGACTGATTTCTGTTTGTCGGTACTTGTTTGGTTCCTACTCTGTCCACATTAAATTTTGCATTATACTATCATAATGCTAAAGTTTGCTATGGCAATAGATTGGTTTCAGTGTCTTATGGTTGATTATTCACCTCTGTGGCATGAAGTTACAACAACTTAACTTTGGGGGGAACTTTTGCAGGGGGTCTCTTATCATTTAAGCCATCTATTCCAAAAAGCTTGTTGCTAAGCGGGGAGCACAATGTGGAATCACATTTTACTCTTATAAATCACCAAGTATATACGTATCGACCTGATCCTATTCATGTCTTTATTTGATGGAATGTTGATGTTGCATTTTATAATTTTTTGCTCATTTTTTTTCTTTCTTTTTCAGATGAAACAGATTAGGACAGCACTTGCAATTGCTTCTCTTCTGAACAGAACACTGGTAAGAACAAATTCTGGGATCATGGATTTTATTATATTGCATTTTGAATAAAAGTGTCTCATCAGCATCAAAACACTTACTCTGTCATGGCCAGTATCGAGTGTTAATTAACATTTCTTGTGAATCATGTTAAGAACCTGTAAAAACTATGAATTTGGCTTGACACTAATTAAATATATTCAAAAGACTAGTGGAACACTTTTTATTAAGCTTAAGTTAAGAAATAGCTAGTTACTTTAATTTACTGTGCACTGTTTAGTGCAGTTACATAGTTTGCTTAATCTATACCAAAAGAATGTATATAATGTTTCTTTTTGTGCCCAAAAAATATCTGTTTGGTGCTTCTTCCATAAATTTATGTTGGGTTACAGATTGAAATCACACTATCATGTCAGATACAAACGATTATGGTCATGAATCATGATCACCACATTATACTTAAGATTCCTACTTCTCCCATGAAATCCTGAAATAAATTGTCATTCTTTTTTATTCCAAAAAATTATCCACTGTAGTTCATAAGTCAACTGGCATTTGTGATAGACTGATCTTTCTTTTCATAGTTATTGATGTTTTAGGGTTCTAAAATATGAGATTTTTTTTTGTTTTATATTACTATGCTACAACTGTGTACAAGATCTCCTTTCTTTTCATCATTATTTGTAAAGTTGTGCTGAGAACTGTTACTGCTGCTGTCATTACTTCTGCTCCATGGTTCCATGGCACAAAACTTGCATGATCCCCTACAATCTAAAATATATTTAAATATATTATTTGACGTCTTAACATGTTGAATTGGTTAACATTACCTTTCCCGATTTTCAGTTTTAGTTGAAATGATGTTTGATAACACAATTTTAAATGGAATTTAAAGCCGGGGAAGGCGATTTAGCTTAATTAGTGTGGTACTTAGTTCTTAAGTTTGAAGGCTTTGTTTCTGGTAGTGTATTTTAACTTTTTAAATTCAACATTTTTATTTTAATGTGAGTTCTTTGGGCATGTTCAGGTCATGCCTCCACTATGGTGCAGGCTTGATAGGCTATGGTATCCCCATCCTGGTGTTTTGGAGGGATCTATGACTAGGCAACCTTTTCTCTGTCCTTTAGACCATGTATTTGAGGTATTTCCTATTTAAGTGGTTTCTAATTATTTTTACTTCTCTTTATCACTTAGATCATCTGGAAAATTACATGGTATACCATGATTGTACCAAACTCACCCTATCAATCCAAACATGCACCTAATTAATGATAGTAAAACATATTTAATGGTCGTATAAATTTAAAACTAAATATATATTTTTTAAATATTCATGTTTTAATGGTTATTTACAAATATTCTATTATACTTACTTAATGTTTAAGTGGAGAAATTATTGATTAGAGAAATTATGGAAATAGAAAATCTCATTTGATTGAGGAGTTGATTAAGGAGATGTTAATATTAATTTGATTTATTTAATTTGAAAACTATAAGTATGTATCATAACATGAAGATGTCAGGTGACTTCTTGATAATGAGAGATGATGAGGTGGATTCATGAGGTTCAAGAGTGTAGACTTAAATTTAATATACATGGGGTGAATGTGTTCTCTTCCACATCTTTTCATCAGTCACTTATGTTGCTTTGTAAATGCACTATGTTGCAGGTAAATGTCATGTTGAAAAAACTCCCAGAAGAAGAATTTGGTCCTGAAATAGGTATTAGAGAGTATTCAATGCTTGATAATCCCTCTCTGCCACCAGAGGTGAATAAATGTCATGATTCTTGTTTCTTTAATCACGATTATTTTCTTTATTTATTTACTTTGTTTAAACTTATTTGTCTTGATTCTTGAGTTCAGGTGAAAAATTCATGGCTTGATGTTCAGCTCTGCAAAGAAGGAACTGAAGATTGCGATGGATCATATAATACCACTGTTGGAGGAGTACTTAAATTTCCAAAGCATAGTAATGAAGAGATGGTATATTTGATATTCTTTTTAAGCTTATATTTCTAAGATTGTGTTTAATCCTGATTTCTGTTCAAAGATTTCTAAATCTATAAACTACTTTGATAAGATTATCTCTGTGTGGGGTATTTTTGTTTTACCATGTCAATTTATTGTTATTCAATAAAGAACTGGTTAGAAACACACTTAGGATACTTTGGTTATATTAGGTAACCTACCCAATTAGTGGGAGTCAGCTAATTTGAGACAGTTAGTTAGAGAGGCGGCATATGATTGTATACAGATGATAAGGGACAAGTAATAGGGATACGAGAATAGAGTCTGGGAGTGAGTGTTTGGGTTTCTATAATACATTTGAGGTTAGACACTACTACTCTTTATACGTATTTTGTGCTACTTCCTTTCGACCAATGAGTTGGGAAGATTCTCATCAATAATACATTCCTCTCTTCAAGATTATGATCCATATCTATGAGATTGGTGAAGTGTTCAGGTTATATGATGTTGTTTTCTGCAAGTTAATGGGGCAATCTTGATTATACTATCTTAGATTGCTAAAGTTAGGAATTAGCAGTTAATTCAACAACTTCTTAATGACTTCTCATGGCATCATACATTAGTTCTACTGCCCTTGCATACCGCAATAGAAGAATAATATGGCTGAATGAATACACTAGCATCTTGTTAACACATATTGAATCTTATGGGTAAATTATGAGGACATAGGCTGTGATGAGGAACTAGGAACTAAGGGTGGTTACTGTTTACGTTATCTTTGTAAAAAAACACAAATTTGATTTTAGAAATCGTCGGATCAATAAATGTCTCAATGGAGCTGAGATTCTTTCACTTGTCAAATATAGTCATAGTTTTTCCTTTTTCGGCATCTGCACTATATTAAGTGTTCTTTAATTTAACACACCTGCTGTACTTGCTGTTACAGTTTATGAAAGTATTCTCACCATTCAAGGATGTAAAAGTCATTAAGTTATCTTCAGTGCAAGATGCATTCACCGGTTTCACTAATAAGGCAAGACGATTTTGCTTTTTTCATCCCAAGTTTTACTTTTCCAGTTAACACCAAATATTGAAAGCAATTAGTATTGCATATCTTATGCATTGTATTTTATATTTTATAGGAAAGAGAAGATAGATTCAGAAATCGCGTCAAGCGGTATGTTGGCATATGGTGTTGTATGCCAGACATACCTATTGGCCACATATATTATGATATGTACTGGGATGAGAAACCTGGATGGAAACCAATTCCTCCTCAATCTCCCGAGGATGATCATCCACCTTTCTGAGATCAAATTCTTGTTTATGTATGTTGAAATACGATAATGGATGGGAGAACGAAGAGATAAATCCAAAGGTCGTTGGTTTGGTTTACAACTAATTGTCAAGACCAACATTGTATACTCACAGAAGTAAAGAATCGGTATCATATCGAGGATGTAAGATATTTATAGAGATTAGACAATTGATTCTTGTGTAGCAATAAGAAAGATTTATTGTCTGTATCAAATTTATCGATATTGCATTGTCAAGAAAGTAAAATACTAGATACATTCAAATTCATTTGTATCATTCATCTCTTCCGCATTTTATTTGAACAGATAAAGTTCTATTTTTGCTGTTCATTGGCATGCGTTATTAATAATGATGCTGAAATAAGTCTTGATATAGTTGGTACTTGTTTGTCTCTAACAATTATTTTTATTGTTTTATTTCAAGTATTATTGCTTTTTACTATTAAATTATATTTTTCACATGAAGTTGTCATTAGCAATTCATAAAGCACTTACATGCAAGCTGATTTTTTATCACACAAACCTCTGTTATGATTCTGATTGCACCAACTTTGCAACAATACTACCCACGTTGCTAATTCATTTACCGTGATACCAAACATGCACTTCATCTACTAACAATCGTAACATATATAATGTGTTGAAAAGTTCATACTTTGCAATAGAATGATCATAACATATATATTGAACGTGTATAAAGAAAAATAAATATTCACAAAATCACTTAATTACAATACAAAAACATAAATTCCTCAGCCATATATCAAGCATCCGACCATGTGATATCAAGGCCACCCCATTGATTTTGAGGCACACCCAAGGCTTCCCATACAGCCTTGGAAGCATCAACTATGTTGTTGCGACATGGAGGTTGGTAATCATGATCTTGATCACATCCCATTGTCGAGTCACACTCGTCAACCACCATGGCCACCACACTTCTTCCATTTGCACTTATGGTAATGTTGTGGAGACATTTACTCTTATTATCGAACCATCCTGTAGAAAGTGCAACAACTGGAGTATCATCAGAATGATATTGATTATCACAATATGAAGGGCCACCTCCATCACCACCTTTTTGAAAACTATTAAGTGTGAGATATGCCTTAGTTGATGTAGATATCGGTGGTGAACATTCATAAGTTGTATACATTTGTCCTTGTACACAACAATCTGAATCATTCTCTTGGTTGCATTGTCCAGAAGGTGCTTCTTTTCCACTGATTCTACCACTTGGACGGCACTGTTGGGCTTCAGAATACACGGAGTTAAAGTGAGAGTAATCAATAAAAAGAAAGAAGTTTTGGAGCAAAAACTCTTCATTGTGTCTACGCAATTATCTTTTTCGCCTCTTTTCCTATCAAGGAATTATGATTGATGCAGGTAGACTAAGATTTTAATGGATATATATAAAGTAAGAGTAGTCCTTCTTTGTAAAAAAAAATCTAGTATCTATGAAATAGCATGATAGGAAAAGAAAATGTTTGCTTTGGAGTCAAGGCAATGAGTCCTAACTTGTCATGTTTAGTGCAAATACAAGAAGAAATGCTAATAGTTGATTTTTAAAACCTTAAGTATTGATGGTCGAGGAAAGCATATAGTTAAATTACTAACTACTAAAATAAAAGTCATCACTTTAGTAAGAAAGATATATAAGTTTTCTTTGAATTGATGTTTACAAATTAGCTATCTTTCTTGATTAGTATTTTATTTGTTTTCTCATGAAGATAGCACCTTTGTTTCTATTCGACCATTCATAGTTATTGTTATTTCAGGCTATTGACAATTTCATGTAAGACACAAAGAAGGAATAATATGTTTATATGAAAAGTACATTTTGTTGTTAGTTGTCACAATAAAGAGACAAAAAATAATATGTTTACCTTTTATAATAAATAATATGTTCTGCTTAGTGTTCAAAATAATATTGCATTATTATTTATTAGGATTGGAATTGGAATTTCACATCCCTACGTTTTGTATGATTTTATTTATTAATTAATGCTAGTTCAACTTGGAACTTCAAACATTGATAAACAACTCATTGATCTGTATATTTTATATCAATTCTACTAATATAATTTAATCAATATTTTATATACTTAGATATGTTTTTAGTTACTAATCATATTAACTTTCATTTTAATTTTTTTAACTTTCATCCCTCTAAATTTTCAATTTTAATATTTGTTTCAAATGACTTTCTTTGATGACATCATTATTAAGGCCGTAAAATATCATTAATTTGATAATTTAACTATTTAATCTTTAATCTTTGTTAAGTTATCTATAACTTAAAAGTAAAAATTATATTGTTAAACTAAAAATAAATAGTTAAATTAGAAACTAATGATATTTTAAGGTCTTAACTAATATATCATAAAAAAATCATTTAGAACATACTACGTGAACTTTTGTAGAAAAAAAATAAGAATTAAAATTAAAATTTAAAACTGAAAATTTAAAGGACTAAGATTTGAAGAAAGTCATTAAATAGACCAAAAATGAAAAAATAAATTTGAAATCAAGACCAAAAATGAAAAAATAAATTTGAATCAAGACCAAAAATGAAAATTAATATATTTAGAGAGACTATATATTTAACTTTTTTTCCAATTGTTTAAAAGCTTTAAAAAGAACCAACTCTAGGAATCTTTATTTGTAATTGGCTAAACCAAGGCAGTGAAAAACTTGCTCTTTGACCTCAAAAGTGAAACTATAGTGCTGAACTTTGACAGAACACATATCTTTGACCCAAAATCTAACTTCTATATATCTTTTTCTTTTTCTTTTGCTTGTTATTACAAAGCCAACTAAATTGCTTTACAAAACATAGAGGAGTTCTCTATATATACTCACTTAAATCTCTCCCAAAGCATCAAACATTAAGAAGAAGAAGAACAAAGAGGATAAACATAGAATTGCATAGACATAATGAAGAGATTTTGCCCAAAAGCTTCTTTTTTGTTGTTTGTTATTCTTATTTTAATAGGTTTTGTGTACTCTGAAGCTCAAAATTGTCGCCCAAATGGTGCGATTAGAGGGAAAAAAGCTCCTCCAGGACAATGCAATCAAGAGAATGATTCTGATTGTTGTGTACGAGGAAAAATGTACACAACATATAAATGTTCTCCGTCGGTGTCTACTCACACCAAGGCATATCTTACTCTTAATAGTTTTCAAAAGGGTGGAGACGGAGGTGGCCCATCAGAATGCGACAAGCGATATCATTCTGACGACACTCCGGTGGTTGCACTTTCCACTGGATGGTTCAACCACAAGAGTAGGTGTCTCAACAACATTACAATCAATGCTAATGGAAGAAGTGTGGTGGCCATGGTTGTTGATGAGTGTGACTCAACAAAGGGATGCGATGAAGAGCATGATTACCAACCTCCTTGTCCAAACAACATTGTTGATGCTTCCAAGGCTGTGTGGAAAGCTTTAAATGTTCCTAAAGAACAATGGGGTGGCCTTGACATTACATGGTCAGATGCTTGATATTGTACAAGTTGAAATCCTTGTTTGTGTTTCTATGATTTAATTTTAGTGATGTTTTGTACTTATATTTCTTATCATATATGTGTGTATCATATACTTGTAACCATTTTGTTATAAAGTAATAGAATACAGTACATAATTTTATTTATTTCTTGAAATGTGTGTTGCCGCGATCATTGAGCGTGACTTGTGTCGTGGCATCAGATAAAATGGTTTTTCTTGAAATATGTGTTGCCGCGATCATTAAGCATGATTGTCCTATAAATTTGTTGAGTTTCAAAATGTTAGGGATTGATGGCAGTACTTTAAACCAAATTTTGTTTCTACTTCTCTAAATATTGCTAAGGCTAGTATTTTTTGAGTATTTATAGGATAGAGAAGACAATTCTTAAAGAAAGAATTGGCTACTATTTCTATAAAGATTTCATTAACTTCTAATTTATGGACAACTTGCACTACTGAGGGATAAATATGCTTGACAACTTATTATGTTGATTGTAATTGAAAGAGTAGGATTCTCAAATTTTGTCACATGTCATAGAGAATTCTTTCGTGTGCATTGTTTTGTGTCCATCTTAAATATAATTGTTCAAAAGAGGAACAAAAAATTGTTGATGTGTTGGAAAAATTGGAGAAATTTTTTTTTTTAGAGATTGTCAAATATATGATGAGTGTAGAGAGTAGAATGAAAAAATTTAAGGAATGTTTAGAGATTCAATATCACCAATGCGTTGAATGCATTTCTTAAATATAAAACGAACACTTCATTGAGAAAAATATAAACAATCAAATGAGTTCAATGAACATGTAATCAGATTCAAAACATATCAAAGCCATTACACATCAATCTGTCAGTATTTTGGTCAGCAGTAAGCCAAAACCTCAAGACTTGCTAAAAGGATCCAATGCATTGAAATATCAAATCAAGAAGGAAAAAAAACAAGGAACCTATATGATAAACATAAACATACATCATATGAAGTATGGTTTATTTATAAAGTAGCAAGCATCAAGCAGCTGTATATAGAGTCATAATTGCATATACATTCATTACTTCCACTTCTTGAATCCATGCTTGCCTCCACCGTGCTTGCCAAACTTTCCATGCTTGAACTTGCCATGCTTTCCCCCTTTGAACTTGCCATGCTGCTTGAATTTTCCATGACCCATGTGACCACCACCATGTGCATAGCCGCCATGAGCGTAGCCACCTTGTGGATAGCCACCCGGTGGATAATGGCCCTGAGCACCATGGGAGCCGTGGGAGATATGGTGAGCACCATAAGCAGTGGCAGCAGCAGCTGCACCCCCAGCAAGCATTGCTCCCATGCCGCCGTGTCCATGAGACCCTCCATGAGCCCCTGGTGATAACAGTAGAAAAATTAGCAGGTTCACAAGATTTTGGTGTAAATCATAGACGGCAAAAAAGTGTTTCAAACAGCCACTGCATTGGATCAATTAATTAAGAAAAAAAACTTCAAGATCAGATAACAGTCACCATAAGATATCAACCAATCTAATTCCATGACACCATTGAATTCAATCAGTCCAATTCATAAAATGTAATTTTGGCAAAATAGTCACTTGTTAGGAGTTCCATGGGTACTTAAAATCCACCAATGAGACAACAATAGACCAAAAACCACAACACACCAACACATTGGATATGGGTCTATTTTCTTGTCTCATTTTCATTTAGTACATTTCAAGTCAATGGTAAGGAACGCTCAAAGTTTGAGTTTCTGCCAAATACTCAAGTTGCCAGCTACCAAGCTACCTATCAGGCTAATGGGTTATGTCTCCAAATGATCAAACCATTGGCTCTGAAATCACTTATTTCCGTTCTAGAGATTCCCAAAAGTGTGGGACCTGCACTAATGGGACAAGTAACAAACCACAATAGAGGACTTGACATCACACCTTTGCCAAAAACCTTAAAGAATCAAGAACATGGATCTGTTTTCTTAAATAATTTTCAGTTATTTCATTCCTAACCAATATGAAATTTTTTACCTCTAAAAGCTGAATTCCCAAGCATTAGTACATCAGTATGATTGTGCGAAATTTCACTACTATTTTAGTATGGCGGATTATGTAGTTTTAAAAGACATTGTTATTTCAATATATCTAACTTATATGCTTCTTAGTAGGCAAGAGACAGTTTGTAATCTATGTAGCACAGTCAAATTGAAGGAGTGCCCAATATCCGACATGACACAACACATACACATGTGCTTACATCCAATGATGACTACCATTTTTTCAAATTATTATCAATGTCTACGTGTCAGTGTGGACTCTATATGATGTATAGATTGTAATAATGAGTACCTAAAGCATGAGTCAACAAAACATAACAATGGAAAAGGCGAAAAGCAATTTGAAAGGAAACACACACCTGGAGCATTATGACCAGATGAACCAGGATAACCAGCAGGTGGATACCCTTGTTGTGGAGGGTAACCACTAGGAGGATAACCTTGTTGTGGAGGGTACCCAGCTGGTGGATAACCACCTTGTTGTGGAGGATACCCTTGTTGTGGTGGATACCCATGTTGTGGAGGGTACCCTCCACCATGATGTGTAGCAGCACCAGCTATACCATGAGCAAGATTTGAAAACATCCCTTTGTCAGAAGATTCATCATGTTTGTCTTTACCACCTCCCATCTTTCAAACAAAACAACAAACACCTGGTGGGTGATCAAACAATTACAAATTTTTACAACAGAATCATCAAAACATTGAAACCCTAATAATCCAATTCAAATAATGAAATTAATTAATATTGCATGCAAAAAATGAACAGTGATGATGATCTACAAAGAAGCTGTAAAATTGATGATTTGATGATAGTAAACAAAAACATTAGGAAACTAACCTTCGAATAAAATTGAGAAATTGGAATAGAAATTGAAGAAGAGAAAAAGATGGATCTTGAAACTATATATATAGTATGGTGAGTATGGATTGAGTAGATAGAGGATCGAACCAAATACCGCGTTAAGCATTCTTACGCGTCAATCAACGCGTCCAATTGTCGTTGTCATCGACTGCCACGTGGGAAGATTTAATTGCTTAATGTATTCTCCCCATTTTTGTTTGTTTGAATTAAATCGCAATTAATTCACACATAAATAGTTGAGTCCAACTTCTAACTCCAATCATGGTATTTGGTATTTTTTTTTTTGTTAATTGAGCTAGGATTGATAGAGTCTATTTGATTTGTAAAATATAAATACTGGACAATAGTATAAGATAAAATAACACATAAAAAGTTTATAGTATTGAACAAATTTTATTTTGTACAATATTTAGTAGATAAAATATTATTTTGGTATTCTAGACAACTTATATAGTGGAGAAAAGATTGTCTCGTGGTTTTATTTAAAAAAAATAAAAAGCTTGTAAAGAAAAAAGGTTTTAAGTGAATAAAGTTATTTTTATCTTTGTCAAAAAGAAAAAGCTTATCATTAGATAAAGCTTTCTAAAAACCAAAATATTATGTATGTTGGGTTAGGGTGTTACATCATATTTTAATTTATTTTTTTGGTAGATACATCATATTTAAATAAACTCTCATAATATGCTTATTGTTATGAATATTGTTACTAGATGTCTATATAAGTCATCGGCTCATATAATTGGCTCATTATATTTATCTATAAATAGGAGCTATGTATCATTGTAATGTAACCCTAATAATAATAGAGATTATTCTTTCTCTCATTTCTCACTTCTATATCTATATTATTCCTATTATTTACATCAGTTTATAACACGTTATCAGCACGAGACTCTACCAAATTATTATTGGTGCAAAAAGGTATGAATGTACGGAAACCTCCTTTTGATTCATGATGTTGCGTTGCTTCATACTATTTACATTAATATTCATATTATGTTTCTATTGCGTCTGAAGAAATAATTTGTTGAATATGATCGAATATTAAGAAACTAATATATATTTAATTTTATTATGATGTGTTGCATTACTGTTCACACTGTTTGAAACAACAAAACAACCAAAAAATTATGTTACTGTTTGTATTGCGTGAGAAAAACAATTTTTTTTAATATAAAGAAATTAACTTGATCTCTCACCCATTACATACTGTTTCAAAATAAATTTTTTAATTATGTTTTCAATTTCGTAATTTATTTATTATATATATATATATACTCCATAAGAAATATATTTATGTATCTTTGAAGGATTGTAAAAGATATTATTATATAGTTTCTGAAGAACTAATAAATTTAATTTATGAATTCCTGAAGAATTAAACAAATTATCTAGTTCCTGAAGAACTTAGAAATTTAATTCATGGATTCCCGAAGAATTCAATAATCTTAAGTTCCTGAAGAACTTAGAAATTTAATCTACGAATTCCTGAAGAATTCAATAATATTAGTTCCTGAAAAACTAAGAAATCTAATTTATGAATTCCTGAAGAATTCAACAACCTTAGTTCCTGAAGAATTAAGAAAAATTCAACAACCTTAGTTCCTGAAGAACTTGAAAAAATATCAATTTTTATGAATTCCAGAAGAATTCAATATTCTAGTTCCAGAAGAACTTAGAAAAATATCAATTTTTATGAATTCCAGAATAATTCAATAGTTTAGTTCCCGAAGAACTTAAAATAAAATATATGTTTATTCTCTTTATGAATTTAAGATGAATTCAATATTCCTAAATCCTTAAAGGATTGTAAATTGATAATGATTTATTATGTAGTTCTTGAAGAACTCAATGGATAGAGATTGAATATTAATTCACAATTTATGGTCCAGAAGCACCATAGTGAAATTTTTGAAATATGAATCCTGAAGATTCATAAGCCTACGGTTTTAGAAGTAACGCATAATGCTTTTAAAATATGAATCCCGAAGATTCATAGGTATAAGTAAAATGAAAGTTATAAACCAGAAGTTTATACTAAATATACTAGTGCATTCGAAACACAAATTATTGTAAACCAGAAGTTTACAAATCATATTAAATTTATCGTTGGCAATACCGGTTGGGTCATCCCAGATTATTATGATGCGAAAAAGAAATTTTATAGATATTGAAGGGCCTGAAGTTCCTTAATTTAGTAATTTTTATGTATTACTAGTTCCCAAGAAGTTGATAAATTAAGTAAATGAGCATCTTTTATTTTAGAATAATAGAAAAGTGATATTTGTAAATCAATACATTATCATGATCATGTGGACCAATTAGATCTTTATAATTTTAATTGATGCATCAATTAAATGGTCACATGTACGTTTGTTGTCAACTCACAACCAGAAGTTTGTGAGGTACTGATTTGGTTAAGAGCTCATTTTTATATAAAGCATTTGAGAAGTATCGTATTTCAAATCAAAATTGATATTGAACATCTTGAAGTATATGTTCATAAAAAAAATGGACTTGAAGATCCATTCTTTAGACGTCTAAAGTTAATTACATGAACGATACTTATGAAATCAAAGCTTCTAATTTTTATTTTGGGAACACTCAAACGACTGTGTTGAGATATTGTTTCACATCAATGCCAATAAGTTATAATATGAAAGTCATCCCCTTAATTTGCAATTAAATTTAGGTTCATAACTTAATATTTTTCATATAAGCATTTTTGGATGTGTTGGTATGTTCCAGTTGCTCCAATATAATGCATTAAGATGAATTATTAAAGAATATTGGGAAATTAGATTTATAGCCCAGAAGGCTAATTATCAAGTGATGAACTAATTTTCTCAATATTAGGGGGAGAAAATAAGCAGCTGAAATTGTGAACCAGAAGTTCATATGAATCACTTGATATAAATTATTGTTATTATCTCATCTTGATCCTCTTAGAAATTAGTATGAACCAGAAGTTCATAAAATAAATCATTTGCAAAGTTTATGAAATAAATTATCTACTGCTAATGCTCCGATCAAAATGGATGTCCCTGTTGGACAGTTATATAGCAAATGAGTTTTAACCACCCTGAAGTGTGGTAGGTCAATCGGTTCCAAGGATAAAATCCTCAAATAAGAAAATGAGCTAATTTGAAATATGACCCACGTGAGAATATGAAAATTTTGAAAAGAGTATTGGACATAATTAATTTTCAGTTCTAGAAGAACTTATCAAGTACTTGAAAATTATGAAAATAAAGAGATCTCGACGAATTATGTTATGAATGGAAATTATGTCATGAATGAAATACGATTGAACCGAGATGAAGTCAACGTTGATAATATTTTTGCACATAATAAAACGCTATATGTGATAGATGACAATGAGGATCATGAATTAAAGTCTATTGAAAATTATAGACAAGACATTGATTGTCTAAATGAAAAGATGCAATTTCTACGTAATTAAACTCACTTTGCAAAGTGAAATATTTTTGGACCAGCAGTCCATACATCTGAAAATGTAAAAAATGATGAGATACGAATCAATTTTCGTGTGAATAGAAAATGTTAAAAGTTTGACTTGTTATTCAAGCATATTGGTAGAAGTTTGACCAGAACTCCTGAAGAGTTTCTGAAATCAGTTGATTAAAGAAAAGTTTGAAACGAAATATGTTTGATGATAAAAGTTTGTTTGGAATTGCAAACTTTGTATTTTAATGATGTTTTGTGCATTGAGAAACTTATATATCAAATGTACCAAAGGAGTTTGATATTAACAAATATAATTTGTTGTTACTTGATGTGAACAAATATCATTTCATGTCTCAAGAAAATGATCAGTTACTTGAATTGGTCTTGAAGTACCATATTTTAGTTCCGTTGAGAACATTATTTCATTTTGCTAATTATGTATGTGATGATATCAATAAACTCAAAGATATTAGAACAAAGTCAAGTATATAATTTGTATCTTAGTGATACAACAATATCATCCAATTATATGGAAGTTTTAGCACTACATCAAGAAGTTCAGAATGTGGTTTTGTTTAGATTTGTGATTCTACACATACAAGAAACTTGAAGAAGATGGTATCGCATTCATGACTAATGCAAAGAAGAATATTTTAAAGGAGAAGAATTAGATCCCTCTACAAAGTCATCGTCAAGCAAAACATCTGATAAACTATATTGAAGATTAAATTGAGCTTCTTCGTCTCATATATAATTGTCTTTATGAGGGGGAGATATAATTGTGTTTTGCACTCTTTTTCCCTTAACCATGGTTTTATCTCATTGGGTTTTCCTGGTAAGGTTTTTAACGAGGCAGTTTAAACACAAAGGATGTTGTACTCTTTTTCCTTCACTAGAATTTTTTCCCATTGGGTTTTTTCTAGTAAAGGTTTTAACGAGGCACATTCTCGATGGACATCCAAGGGGAGTGTTATGAATATTGTTAGTGGATGTCCATATAAGTCATCGGCCCATATAATTGGCCCATTATGTTTACCTATAAATAGGAGATATGTATCATTGTAATGTAACCCTAATCCTAATAATGAATAATAGAGATTATTCTTTCTCTCATTTCTCACTTCTATATCTATATTATTCCTATTATTTACATCAGTTTATAACACTTATTATTATTGGTGTTTAAACTCAAATTAATCCAAATAAAAACCGTAAAGCGTAAAAAACCTTTTTTTTTTATGTCCTTTTGTGAAGACTGTCGGACCAAACCGTATACAGCAGTGTATAGTAAGTCGCGATCCTAACATCATGTTCATCATGATGGCTGTGCACTATTTTTAGTAAAAAAAGAAATCTAGAAGAAGGAATGTGAATGGTCTTCTTCACATTTTTTTTTCTATCTCTTTCAAGTTTCAAACACATATCAGAAACAATTTGGCTTGAAATTGATTATTACTGCAAGAATAAAATGAAAAGTTTATTTTTTTTACAGTTTTTAATATGTTTTTTGTCTGCGTAAAAAAACTCAGACCAAATTGAGCCTTTATTAATCCAGTTTTAAAAATAACCAATTTAAAGCTGAATTTAAAAATTAACCGCTTTTAAATCGATTTTATAAAAATATTCGGTTATGTATCCGTATCCAAATTTATAACTGGTTATATAACCGGTTTATAAAAAATAATGGTTTTGGTCATGTATCCAAATCCATATATCTGATTTTGGTTTGGATATGGTTTGGTTTGGCAAAATAACCGACTATGCACACCCCTATATACAACTAAACTAGAGCTTCTCTCTATTTTTGTTTTTTAACTCAAGCTTCTCTTTTTTTTTGTATCTTTTTTTTTATCGAGTTTTTATTATTTTTTGTCATTCAATTAGAGATTCTCTAATATTTATTTATTGTAAAAACTCTAATTTTTTTTTATAGAATCTTCGATATTATATCTTTTTTATGTAGAAATTTTTATTTTTGCGGGGATTGGTATTTTTTATTTTAGAAATTTTAATATTATATTTTAATATTATTACATAGGTGAAATTCAATTAAAGCTTTTCTAATAAATTTTTTTGCAGAAATTCAAATATTATATTTTAATTATTAATACTAGCCGCCAAGTTTGTGTGATCGGTATTCTCTATTTGCAAATATAAATAACTACTTTTTTTTACAACAATATAAATAACTACTTAATCTCCTTTTTTATTGGACTTAGTTAACTTTTATGTGGAAGTTGTGCTTAGTTATTAAGGAATAATAATGAAAAAATCATCCCAAAAATTTGTATCCTTTTATGTATATATATAGTAATATATAGTAATAGATATAATATATTTTTTTGTTTTAAAAAAAAATAGATATATTATATTTTTAATGACGACAAGTTTGTTTAATCTATTAAATATTATATATTTTCTATGTAAAAACTATGTGAACACTTCAACTAAAATTTAATTGGACATGTATCTATTATCCAGTCAATCAATTACATGTTATATTTCTATGTTGATTTGTTTTAAAATAAATTTAAATCATATTTCATATTTTTTTATGGGATCACTGATGAAAGTAATTTATATGATGTTTTTAGGTAGTTTTTATATTAGTTTATATTAGTTTTAGTCACTTTGAAGACCAATTACAAGGCAAAAACCTAAAGAAGTGAAGCTACTTGTCCAAGAAGTCAAGAATTGGGGAAAGTGCATAAAGAGAGCAAATAATGAAGAAAATCTGCAGCTCTTAGTCTGCGGACCATAACTTGAGCTACGAGTATCGGATTGAGGCTCGGTCAGTTGCATTGGAAATCTAAGACGAAGAGCTACAACTTTCGTGTTGAAGCAAAAATGTAATTTTGCCATCGTAGCACGATGGAAGGGAAACTTCGCGCCCAAGAAAAGAACAGAATCTGCAATTTTATTTTTGAAGCAAATCCAAGCATCGCAGTACGATTGGTCCATCGTAGTACGATGTGCCTTGCAGCCCAAGTCTGAAAAACTATAAATAGAGCTCTTTTCCTCACAATTATTCATTCAGAAATAGAGAGAACTACTACTCTCTAAAGGAAAAGGAGGAGGAGCTCTAAGGTTAGGTTTTCTTTTATGCATTATTTTATTCTTGTAATTTAATTATGCATTCAAATTAGTAACTAAACCCCCTCTGGGTTAGGTTGAGTTGATGAACTTCCATAGAACTACTTGATCCATGTAATTGGTTATTATATTATTGCAATTCAGTCTTTATTAGTTATTTAATTATCATCTATGTTTAATGCTTTTCATTAGTATACGTATTAGTGAAATTGATCTAGATATCGATTGTTTTCGGGAGATTCTTTTGGTATTCGAATTGACGATAATTATTCAACAGGGTTATTGTAGGGATACGAAATTTGCGGCTATTGTAGGGATACATAGTTTGCAGTTGTGACTTTTGAATTAACGTTCTTTAATGTTTTCATAATTTCTCATCTCACCTAAGGGATTAGGGAGTTGTTAATAGTGAATAGGATAATAAGACACATGAGTGATTATTACTACTTAAGGGTTAATTCATCGTGATGAACGAGACTTAATTTGAATTGTGAAATATACAAGTAGGAAAATGGAAGAGATTCGAAACAATCTAACTATTTTTCTCATCTTAATCTTTATCTTTAATTGTTTCTTTTATGCTTTTAATTCCAACAAACTCAAAAACCCCAAACTTTATTGCTTTTATAAATTCCTAAATTCTCTTTAATTGAATTGTTAAACACAATCCCTGTGGAGACGATTTTACTTACTACTTTATTACTTGTGACGATTTTGTACACTTGCAAATAAGTCATCAATCACTCATTTAAAATTGTATCTAGCACAATGGAAAGTGATCATATGATGAAGTGTGTCCGTAGATGATAGTGAGAACTGAGCACGATAATTTTAGTGTAAATTGATGAAAGAAAAAAATCAGATTTCATATCCTTATATAATTAGATTGCACACATTTGAGTCATGCAACCGAGATTTCATATATATATATATATATATATTGTGAGAGAGAGAGAGAGATAGATATAAAGAGAATCTCTAAAATAATGTAGAATAGGAAATAGAGAGCACTTCACACCACACTATCAAAATTATACATTGACTAAATATCTATAAATTTTATCTAACACGACGAAAAGTGATCCTTATAATCAAAAGCGTTCGTAAATAATAGTGAGAACTAAATACGAGAATTTTATTGATATTCATTAAAAAATAATAAAGAATTAACAACTATTTTTTGTTCATGGAGCGGTTAGAGTCCTGTAGCGCACACAGAAAGACGGGTAGAATGAGAGAGAGAGAGAGAGAGAGAGAGAGAGAGAGAGAGAGAGAGAGAGAGAGAGAGAAAGAGTCTCAGTGATGTAGAATAAAAAACGGAGAGCATTCCGCATCCCACTATTAAAAAAAACACATTGAATAATGAAAATTTGAATTCCAAGTGTGGATCCATATTTTTATATTTTATCATGGGTATTACTTATTCAAAATTTTATCTAGCACGATGAAAGTGATTCTCATGATGAAAAATTTATGTATATGATAATGAAAACTGAGTATGAAAATTTTATTAATATTCATTTAAAAAATAATATATATATATATATATATAGAGAGAGAGAGAGAGAGAGAGAGAGAGATCTATTAATGTTGGAGAAATAAGAAACGAGAAGAACTTCTAACCCCCACTTTTAAAAATACACATTGACGAATTAAAATTTGAATTTCGACGGTAGGAGTTATCCATATTTTTATATTTTATCATGTGGATGACTTATTCAAAATTTTATCTAGCACGATGAAACATGATCCTCATGATGAAAAGTGAATGTATATAATAGTGAGAACTGAGCACGAGAATTTTATTGATATTTATTAAAAAAAAATATAGAATTAACAATTTTTTTGTTGATAGGGCCCCCGACTATTAAAAATACACGTTGACTAATTAAAATTTGAATTCTGATTGCGAGGCATATCCATATTTTCATATTTCATATTTTATCACGAGGGTCCTTTATTCAAAATTTTATTTAGCACGATGAAAATTGGTTCGCCATGAAGAAAAGTGTATGCAGAAGATAGCGATAAATTAATGAGCACGAGAATTTTATTGATATCTATTATTATATATAAAAATTATATATAAAAATGATACAAATTTTTGGGATGACTTTTTCATTATTCCTATTTTACCCTTAAAAAAACTACCAAAAAAAATAAAGTAACCACAATTTCAAATTATTAGCACAATTGATGAATAAAATTACCAAATTAATAGAGATGATTTGTTATCTATTATTTAAAAATATTATCTATATCAATATATAAAGAGAATACCCTTTCGCACGGACTTTTCTTATTGTCATTTTTGCCCTTCACTTTATTTAAATATTTGTATATGTTGAAAAATTACTTTCACATAAAAATAAATTAAGTAGTTATTTATATTTGCACTATAGAGAATATCGATCATACAAACGGGCACGGAACGACGACTAGTTCATTATAAAAATAATATAGAATTAACAACTATTTATTATTGATGAAGCCCCTATAGAGTCGTGTAACGGAGATGAGAGAGATAGAAATAAACAACGGGAAACACTTCTCATTCTACTATTAAAAATATACATTGACTAATTAAAATTTAAATTCCGACTACGGGAGTTTTTTTTTATATTTTGTGAGAGAGGGAGGAAGAGAAAATCTCATAGTGTTGTTGAACGGGGAATGAGGGAGTATTTCTCACCCCACTATGCCCCTGTAACATCTTTAAATTAAACATATAGACAACATTCAAAATAATACAAAATGAAAAATGACATAGACAACATGCAAAAGAAAAAAAGAACATAAACAAATAAATATTTTTAAAATATGAAAATTATCATGTGGAAGAGATGTAGAAATAGTGAGAGGGAGAGAGAGAGAGAGAGAGAGAGAGAGAGAGAGAGAGAGAGAGAGAGGGAGATAGAACTCTCACGGGTGTAGAATGAGAAACATGAAACACTTTCGACCCCACTATTAAAAATGTATCTAGACTAATTAAATTTTCATTTGAGAACAAAGTTTATAATTATTTTATATTTAAAGAGTCACTAGTTCGGTGAATGAAAATTAGAGAAAGAATATATCTATCAACATTGTAGAACGGGAAACGTAATAATATTCTCCATCTCGCTCTATTTTATAACATCCTTAAACCTATATAATTCAAAAATTATCTCAGTTTTTATCATAGAATTTTAAACCAAATTACTCAAATAATATTACAAAATAAACATATAAATAATATTAAAAAAGAAATGATGGTAATATAAATAATAGTTTTGACTACCATTACCAAAACGATAATCGATGGAAAAAATGCAGTGATGAGTCACAATGAATATGATTTGTCTGATAGAAATGACAAGAATCGTTTGTCAGCGATCCAAGCGGAGTTTGATGAGAAGGCGACACAAGTGCTAAAGGAAAAAAAATGAAGAATGCGGAGATGGAGAAAGGGAAAAAGAAAAAAGAAGGTGTGGTGCATTTAGATGACCATTATTGCAATTTACACAATCAGATATGTTACTTATATATTTTAAAATTGATGTTTTCGAATTATTGATACGATGTTAATGCAATTGTTAATGTTTAAACAATTAGAGATGTTACTTCTCTATTCTGCAATTGATGTTTTCCAATTATTAATATGATGTTACTGCAATTGCTGATGTTTAAACAATCAGGTATGTTACTTGTTTATTTTGCAATTGATGTTTTTTAATTATTGATACAAGAGTTTTTGCTTTGTTTCAAAAAAATCACTTTATTCATAATGTGCCAAGAAGCAACATTTGTTGTGGGAATTGGAAATTTGTTGAATTGCTTCACATTACTACTGCATTTGTTTAGTGGTGAATGATTTGTTGAATTGTTTCATGTCTCCTGTGTTTCATCCAATGGTGGAGCTAGACAAAAATATTCGGGCGTGGAGCGTGATAAAACTTGAAATTTATTTTTCTGTTAGAGGCAAAAAAATGTATATATAGTTAATCTTGACGAGTTTCAATAACAGTGTTCAACTCAAGTAAGATAACACTTTCAACTCACATTAAAACTAAAGGTATTCAATAAAATGTATTCAATAACACTTATTTTTAAGTTTTGTATCCTCTTCTTCTTTTTATTTTCCTTTTCTTTTAAATTTTTTAAATTTGTATTTTTTTCTTCTTTTTTTTTTATCGAGTCATTTCTTTATAATTTGGTACGTGTGTTTATGTGAATTGGTTCACGAATAATGATGAACCAATACGTTAAAGTACCGCGAACCGGTACGCTCGAACCAATTCGCGGTTCGCCGGTATTGTAGTGAATTATGTAATTATGAACCACACCTTTTTCTATTTCTCATTCTTCATCTCCATCTCAATCTCAGCCTTCTTCATTCTTTCTTTTAAAACTTTCGTAGCTTTCTCGTCGAGCTCCGCGTCGATATTTTTGTCATTCCACTCCGTTAAACGGTATTCGCTGTGACTCATGATCGCGTTGTTCCCGATAAAAACCGTTTTGGTAACGGTTGTCAAAACCAAAACTGTTAAACAAACACAAAGTGAAATTATTAAACGTGATGATAAGCTAGAATTATTAAACAGTGATGATAAAATTTCAATTTGAAATTATACCTGGTTCTTTCTTGGGTTTGGACTTGAATGGGAATGGGACGAAGCTAGAAGCATCAATCCCATTCACCAAAGCAAGCTCAAGCAGAGCAGTAACTGTAGCTGCTCCCATTCCAATTGCTTGAGCTTGCTTTGGTGAATGGGATCGATGCTTCTAGCTTCGTCCCATTCCCATTCAAGTCCAAACCCAAGAAAGAACCAGGTATAATTTCAAATTGAAAGTTTATCATAACTGTTTAATAATTCTAGCTTATCATCACGTTTAATAATTTCACTTTGTGTTTGTTTAACAGTTTTGGTTTTGACAACCATTACCAAAACAGTTTTTATCAGAAACAACGCGATCATGAGTCACAGCGAATACCGTTTAACGGAGTGGAATGACAAAAATATCGACGCGGAGCTCGATGAGAAAGCTGAGAAAATTTTAAAAGAAAGGATGAAGAAGGTTGAGATCGAGAAGGAGAAGGAGATTGAGAAAGAAAAACAGAAAAAGAAGAAGAAGGTGTGGTTCTTTTAGGTCACTGTTATGTCAGATATGTTTTTGAATCATTAATACATTTTATGATTTTGCAGTCTGGATTGTTTCAATTGATATTGTATTTGCTGCATAATTTTGAACTTACACGTTTTCGAATTATGGATGGAGCTATAAGTAATTTCAGTTGGAAAATTGTAATGTTGATATATTTATTTCATGCATCAGTACCATAGGTTGAATTCCAAAAAGGTTCAATAGGATGAGCCCGACCCGAGGAAAGTGAGGAGATAGAGAAAAACCAGTTTTGGTTGCCACAAAATTGTGGCTACTTTGTTTTTTAGGAGGTCCCCTAAAATCATCATTTAGTCTATTCTCTAGAATCCAAACAACAGCTCCCACTAGTAGGAAAAAGATAGTTGTTACAGTCCACATCATTGGTGTAAATGGTGTCAAAAATGCCCAAGCATTAACCGATGCTACGACCACTGGACCAGACTCTATATATGGCTAAGTAAAATCCACCATCTGTTCTTTCTGTAGTAATTGCAATGTCACCTACGACAACATCAAAGACCTGTATGGTAAAGACAAAATAGTGGTATCAGAAAAGTAACAAAACATACAAACTAGGTGTTACTAGGATTGCTTTGACCATCACCTATGGAACAAACTTACAGGGGACAGTATAGGGCAACAAGTTTACTGCAGAAAGAAATACATCAATGCAGAATCCCTTGAACGTGTCAGTGGATTGTACTTGAGAAACAAATTCCCGGTAATTAGACCAATAACCAATCCTGCGAGTCCCTGTTCCGATCACATTGATGTTCTCCAAAAAGGTTCAATAGGATGAGCCCGACCCGTGGAAAGTGAGGAGATAGAGAAAGACCAGTTTTGATTGCCACAAAATTGTGGCTACTTGTTTTTTAGGAGGTCCCCTAAAATCATCATTCAGTCTATGCTCTAGAATCCAAACAACAGCTCCCACTTGTAGGAAAAAGATAGCTGTTACAGTCCACATCATTGGTGTAAATGGTGTCAAAAATGCCCAAGCATTAACCGATGCTACGACCACTAGACCAGACTCTATATATGGCTAAGTAAAATCCACCATCTGTTCTTTCTGTAGTAATTGCAATGTCACCTACGGCAACATCAAAGAACTGTATGGTAAAGACAAAAAAGTGGTATCAGAAAAGTAACAAAACATACAAACTCGGTGTTACTAGGATTGCTTTGACCATCATCTATGGAACAAACTTATAGGGGACAGCATATGGCAACAAGTTTACTGCAGAAAGAAAATACATCAATGCAGAATCCCTTGAACGTGTCAGTGGATTGTACCTGAGAAACAAATTCCCGGTAATTAGACCAATAACCAATCCTGCGAGTCCTTGTTCCGATCACATTGATGATCTCATATGCTGGATTAGCAAGGTTTCCATCAGATGTGTACCTGAATGGACCTGTTACACCGGTCATATTAACCTCGTAAATATTTTTGCGCAACTAATTTCCTTCATTGAATATTTTCACAGCATCGAAGATGCAAGCTGTCTCCACTTATTTCTGATATCTTTGGATCGCTTGAAAATGTAATTCGGTTCCCTTGTTTGAAAAATGTATCAAGGGAATGAGCAAGAACATAAACAGTATCATAAGCAAAGATAGTAGGATCAATTGCTGAAAATGATAACAGAGGAACCTGGAGTTCATTTGCTATATGAGATATGACATGAGCTGTTGTAGAGGTCTGCGGACCGATAATGGCCACAGTGTGTGTCGCCGTGAGCTGCAACGCTGTTTACAATAACAATGTATTTATAAAAAATAACTGAAGTTAAAGTCATCAGTCAACTGAGACATAGGAATCTTGTGAAGCTTTTAGGTTGGTGTCATGAGAAAGGTGAGTTTCTTCATGTTTATGAGTTTATGCATAATGGTACTCTTGATTCTCATTTATTTGGTAAGAGAACACCTCTTTCTTGGAGTGTAAGGCATATAATAGCTCTTGGATTGGTCTCTTGTTTGCTTTATCTACATGAAGAATGGGAGAGGTGTGTGGTCCGTAGGAATATTAAATCAAGCAATGTTATGTTAGATTCTAGTTTCAATGTCAAGCTTGGTGATTTTGGGTTATGACCACAAACTCGGGCCGCAAACAACTGGGCTAGCCGGAACATTAGTCTATCTTGCTCCATAATATGTGAATACAGGCAAGGCCAGTAAATCTCATCCTGATGTATATAGTCTTTGGTATGCTCATCCTGATGTAAATCTAAGACCATCGATTATTAAACAAATTATTCAATTCAAGTGCTTAATTTTGAGGTTGGCCTTCCAAATCTTCCACTTGTAAGCTTGGTAGGAGTTTCCATAACCACAAGCCTTCAAAATGGTTGTCCATACTCAGGAAAAAAAATATGTCTAATGATTTATTAATCGAATAAATTCAAACATTAGTAAATCCAGGTTGAAGTACAACTTAAATTTAATACAAATTAGAATATCAATACATGATGATGATGATGATGATGAACAAAACGCCAAATAGCAGCAATTGAAAACATAGTCATTCATTGCAATGAAAATCAATATTAACTAGTATGCACACCGTGCCAATCACGTGCTAGAAATTTGCTTTTTTATAATTCTATTTTAGAAGTAGTGGTAATATTGAGAGTTTGAATCCACGTCATATATGACTTCATTTTCATTCATAAAAATATACTAATAAGTTTTGGAGGCTTGTCTATTCATCGGATACTACTACATTCTCTTAATTAATTCAATAGCCAACACTCAGATAATTTGAGTCACAATTGGATTGGTAAATAAAATTTTATAGTTATACTCTACATTGTATAGTGTAATTAGAAAAAAGGTTTTTTAAAATCATTTTATTTTATTTTAGTTTAAACTCAAATAGATATGCTTCAAATCTCACTCTAAATAAATCAATGGTTTTTCAAAGTAATTATACCTAGTGATTTAAATTAGCACATCGTTGTTGCCTCATGTTGGATGCAAGTTAAGGGGATCACAATGTTGTTTTGAGCTCATCACTATTAGAATGTTTGTAAGTTGTAACCTAATTTATTTATTTATTTATTATAGAGAGGGCTAAAAGTCCGGAAAGAAAAGACTACACAAGAATATTACGAGGGGAGACAATCCCCTTTTCATCAGCAACCAAATGGTGCTTACAAAAGAATGGACAATCCTGAAAGAAGCCAACATCATCCTTCATATCAAAACTATGTCTAGCCAAGGCATCCGCCAAGCAATTCGCTTCACGATAAGAATGCTTAACAACCACATCCCAATCGAACTCCATCAATTGATAAATTCTACCCACTAGAGCCCTTCCACACATCCGAGACGGCTTCTTGTGCCTGATGTCATTGACAACTTCTAAGGAATCTATTCTCACCTCCATCTTGTCAAACTTCACCTGTCTTGCCAAGCTAACACCTTCATAAACACCCCATAACTCCGCTATGTAAGCATCTCCTCTACCAATGAATTTCGAAAAACCCCGAATCCATTCTCCATCACTTCCTCTAATAACACCACCACACCCAATCACATCATCTCTACAAGCTCCATCAACATTCAAGCATACCCACCCCGCATCAGGAGGAGTCCAACCTACTTGGACAATAGCTTGTTGCCCATGATAAACTTTATCCATAGTTCTATCCGCCAACCCATAAGAAGATATCCTTTGTCGAACCACCTCTGCTTGCTTAATTGGACGGATAAAGTTGTCGTCGTATTTTTCTTTGTTCCTCCAAGTCCATATCAGATGGCACGCCGTAGCCCATATGCTGCTCCAATCGTCATAACGATTCTTTTTACCTTTATTCATCACGTTAACAGCAATCCACTCATTAAGGTTGCAAGTGAAAAATTGATTCTGCAGTGAAACATCTACTAGACTCAGCCATAACGTACGAACCAACTTACAATCCCGCAAAACATGCAATGTTGTTTCTGTACAGTCCCTACAGTAATCACAAAGATCAGCGCCCAACCCCATTCGATGCTTACGCTCATTCGTCAGTAACCTACCATGCTTCACCAACCAGACAAAAGCTTTAACCCTCTTCGGCACTTTTAATCGCCAAACATGTTGCCAGCCATGATCCGTTAGATTTCGATCAAACCCGCACAACGCATAGTACATCGCTGAAATCGAAAAAGACCCCATAGTATTTTCTTTACACACTTGCATATCCTGCTCAGCACTATTATTTGGAGGAAGCAGAGCTGTGATTTTCGCTTTGATATGTAAAGGGATCCAACTATCTAGCATATTCCAATTCCAACTTCCATTATCCACCACATCAATTAATTTTGCATTCCTCAAATGATCCGGAATGGGACAGTTACAATTCTCTAGTCTCAATCCATCCTCAATCCAAGCATCATGACACAAATCAATTGTTTTGCCATCACCAATTGTCCACCAACTATGAGCATCAATATAAGGCCAAAGTCTAACAATTGATTTCCATAAATGAGAATCAGAAATCTTAGCCACCACTGCCTCACCACCAGGAGAGTTGCGCTTGTATTTCCCTATCATGACTTCACACCAAAAATCCTTCGCACCACTTTGAATTTTGCGTCCTAATTTAAGGATACAAGCCTTGTTCCTAATACTCAATCTTCTCAAACCCAACCTTCTCCCAGTTAGAGGAACCCCTAAATATTTACCAAGTGAATTTGATTCTCTATAACCGGACAATCGAACAAGTTTGTCTTTCACTCTTCCACTTGTATTAGCGGAGAAAAAAACACTAGTCTTCTCATTACTAACTTGTTGCCCTGACATTTTGCAAAAACAATCAAGGATATGGACCATGCATTTCATTTGTTCTTCCGTAGCTTCTCCAAATAGCAAAAGATCATCCGCAAACATCAAATGAGACACAAATGGACCAGTTTTCCCGGCTTTAGGGGCCTTCCACTTTCCATCATTAACAGTCTGGCTAATAAGATGAGACAGTTTATCAATACACATGACAAAGAGATAAGGGGAGATCGGATCACCTTGTCTAATGCCTCTTTGTGGGCGAAAGTAATTCCCACGTGCACCATTCCATTTAACATTCGTCTCCACACTAGTAACAGAGTGCATGATGACATTTATCATACTCTCAGGTATTTGCACCTCCTTCAAAATTTGCCAAATAAAATCCAAGTTTAATTTATCATATGCTTTTGATAAATCAACCTTGATTGCTACATAACCTTTACACCCCTTCATTTTAACCATACTGTGGGTCATTTCTTGAGCAACAATGATATTCTCATGAATATTTCGACCAGGGACAAAACCTGTTTGATACGGAGATATAATGAAAGGGATGCAATCCTTCAGCCGTTCAACCACCGCTTTACTGACTACCTTGTATATAGTATTACAAAGTGAAATGGGACGAAATTGACTGATATATTCTGGATGTTGAATTTTCGGGATTAAACAGATATCAGTTTGATTAACTTTCGAAATTTTGCCTGGATTTGACCAAACTTCTCGAACAAAATCACAAACATGATTCCCGACGATGCTCCAAGACTTATGATAAAAACCTGCCGGGAAGCCGTCAGGGCCTGGAGCTTTCCACGGATTCATATTAAAAATTGCTTTCCTAACCTCATCATTTACAATAGGAGCATTTAGTTTCTCTAAAACTTCATTGCTCAGCTTTGGGTAGGTAACTAAAGTCTCATGCCAATCAAACAAGGCTTGATTCCTAGTAAAAAGCTTCATGTAAAAATCATTTGCCATACATCTTATTTTATCAGCATCATCCACCCATTGACCATTCTCCCCTCGTAACATCAGAATATTGTTCTTTCTTCTTATAGTGACCGCTTTCATATGAGAGTACTTTGTAACCTAATTATATTGTAAGAAGGATAATATTGAAATTCTAAATAAATTAGGGACAATTATGTCAGCTCAATAAAATTTTATAAAGTTTCGTTACTCTCCCCTCTAAATCCCTCAAATTAGATGAAGTAAAAATTGAGTGTATGAGGGATTTTGCTCCCCTCATCTCCCCTCCATTTCCATCTTAAAAATTAATCCGAACTCATTTACTTATAAATATTTTCTCTCCTTTCCCTCTCCCCTCCAAAACCCCTTGACCAAACACACCCTTAAACTAGATGGCTAAAAGGAATTCTCATATAATAAGAAAAATTAGTCCAACTTTCATTTCAAATGATTCATATACATAAAATATTAATCATGTTATAAACTGATGTAAATAAGAGCAATCATATAGATGAATAAGAGAGAAATGAGAGAAAGAATAGTCTGTATTATTCACCACTAGGATTAGGGTTTCATTACAATGATACATAAGTCATATGTATAGACAAACATAATGGGCCAAATATATGGGCCAATGATCTATATGGACATCCACTAATAATATTCATAACACTCCCCCTTGGATGTCCATCGAGAATGTGCCTCGTTAAAACCTTTACCAGAAAAAACCAGTGGGGAAAAATTCCAGTGAAGGAAAAAGAGTACAGCATCCTTTGTGTTTAAACTGCCTCGTTAAAAACCTTACCAGGAAAACCCAATGGGACAAAACCATGGTGAAGGGAAAAAGAGTGCAGAACACAACTATATCTCCCCCTCATAAAAACAATTTATATCTGAGACGAAGAACCTCAATTAATCTTCAATATAGTTGATTAGATGATTTGCTTGACGATGACTTTGTATAGAGGGATCTAATTCTTCTCCTTTAAAATATTCTTCTTTGCATTAGTCGTGAATGCCATACCATCTTCTTCAAATTTCTTGTATGTGTAGAATCACAAATCTGAACAAAACCACATTCTGAACTTCTTGATGTAGTGCTAAAACTTCCACATAATTGGAGGATATTGTTGTATCCCCAAGATACAAATTATATACTTGATTTTGTTCCAATATCTTTGAGTTTATTAATATCATCACATACATAATTAGCAAAAAGCAATAATGTTCTCAACGGAACAAAAATATGGTACTTCAAGACCAATTCAAGTACCTGATCATTTTCTTGAGGCATGAAATGATCTTTGTTCACATCAAGCGACAACAAATTATATTTGTTAATATCAAACTGCTTTGGTACCTTTGATATATAGGCTTCTCGATGCACAAAACATCATTAAAATACAAAGCTTGCAATTCCAAATAAACTTTTATCATCAAACATATTTCGTTTTTCAAACTTTTCTTTGTTCAACATATTTCAAAAGCTCTTCAAGAGTTTTGATCAAATTTATATCATCATGATATAACAAATTCATTTCCAAATATTTTCTATTAAGAATAAACAAGTGTTGTCATTCTCATGTTCCTCATTTGAGAATACCCACTAAAATATTATACGACATACACTTTGGGTGTATGAATACACAAAGAGACTTATTAATTTTAGTAAGTCTTCTCTTTGATAGTTTGAC
Organism: Trifolium repens; assembly: GCA_030408175.1. Classification (NCBI taxonomy): domain Eukaryota; kingdom Viridiplantae; phylum Streptophyta; class Magnoliopsida; order Fabales; family Fabaceae; genus Trifolium; species Trifolium repens. The sequence continues at coordinate 20,476,960 of CP125850.1, forward strand.
TTATATGTCTCACAAAAACGAAATCCTTCAGGGATTCTCATATAATCATCATTATTAAGTGAGTCATTCAAATATGCTAAAATACATCTTTCACATAACGTGAGTATTTCATATGCTACTCAACTTAACTAATTACAAAGAAGTTTTTGAATTCACTTAAGGTGAATATGCCTCTTGAAAATCGATAATAGACATTTATCAATATCTTTGAATAACAAGTCAAACTTTAAATATCATTTTCTTTTTCGCAAGAAAATTGATTCTTATCTCATCATTTTCACATCTTCAGATGTACGGACTGTTGGTCCAAAAATCTTTCACTTTGCAAAGTGACTTTAATTACATAGCAATTGCATCATTTTATTTAGACACTCAATATCTTGTCTATAATCTTGAATAGACTTTAGTTCATGATCCTCATTATTTCTTATCACATATAGCGCTATATTATGTGAAAAAATATTGTCAACGTTGACTTCCTTTCGGTTCAATCGTATTTCATTCATGACATAATTTCCATTCATGACATAATTCGTTGAGATCTCCTTATTGCCATAACTTTCAAGTACTTGATAAGTTCTTCCGGAACTAAAAAAAATCAATTATGTCAAATACTCTTTTCATATCCTCACTTGGGTCATATTTCGTGTTAGCTCCTTTTTTTATTCGAGGTTTTTTTTTATCACTAGAACCGATTGACCTACCACACTTCAGGGTGGTTAAGACTCATTTGCAATATAAGACTGTCCAACAGGAACATCCATTTTGATTGGAGCATTAGCAGCAGATAGTTTATTTCATAAACTTTGCAAATGATTTATCTTATGAACTTCTGGTTCATATTGATTTATAAGAGGATCAAGATGAGATAATAACAATAATTTATATCAAGTGATTCATATGAACTTCTGGTTCACAATTTCAGCTGCTTATTCTCTCCCCCTAATATTGAGAAAATTAGTTCATCACTTGATAATTAGCCTTCTGGGCTATAAATCTAATTTCTCAATATTCTTTAACAATTCATCTTAATGCATTATATTGGAGCAACTGGAACATACCAACACATCCAAAAATGATTATATGAAAAATATTAAGTTATAAACCTAAATTTAATTGCAAATTAAGGGGAGAACTTTCATATTATAACTTTTTGGCATTGATGCGAAACAATATCTCAACATAAATGTTTGAGTGTTCCCAAAATATAAATTAGAAGCTTTGATTTCATAAGTATCGTTCATGTAATTAACTTTAGACGTCTAAAGAATGGATCTTCAAGTCCATTTTTTTTTATGAACATATACTTTAAGATGTTCAATATCAATTTTGATTTGACATACGATACTTATCAAATACTTTATATAAAATGAGTTCTTAACCAAATCAATACCTCACAAACTTCTGGTTGTGAGTTGATAACAAACGTACATGTGACCATTCATCAATTAAAAATATAATTGGTTCACATGATATATCAATAAAGTATGCTCATTTACTTAATTTATCAACTTCCTTTGGGAACAAAACTTAACACATAAAAATTATTTGAATGAAGGAACTTCGGGCCCTTCAATACATATCTATATAATTTTTTTCGCATCATAATAATCCGGGATGACCCAACCGGTATTGTCAACCATAAATTTAATATGATTTGTAAACTTCTGGTTTACAATAATTTGTGCTTCAATTGCACTATTATATTTATAAGTGTAGTATAAACTTCTGGTTTATAACTTTTTCATTACACTTATTTTATCCAAAATATGTTTCGTAATATATAGAGATATTTGACATCTCTTCTTTTCTTGTTTCAATATTATATCTGTTACGAAACAAACGGATAGCTATGAATCTTCAGGATTCATATTTTAAAAGACATTCTACGTACTTCTAAAAACATAGGTTTATGAATCTTCAGGATTTATAATTTAAAATTTCACCACGATGCTTTTGGATCGGATCAAATGAATCTTCAGGATTCATATTTCAAAAATTTCACTATGGTGCTTCTGGACCATAAATTGTGAATCAATATTCTTCAAGAACTCTATAATAGTTCTTATCAATTATTTATACATCCTTCAGGGATGTATCACACCATTGAATTCTTCAGGAATTCATGGAGAACAAAATTTTGGATTCTAAGTTCTTCATGAACTATATAATAAATCACTATCAATTTATAATCCTTCAAGGATGTAGCAATATTGAATTCATTTGGAATTCATAAAAAATGATATTTTTCTAAGTTCTTCAGAAACTAGATCATTTGTTGAATTCTTCGGGAATTCATAAATTAAATTTATTAGTTCTTCAGGAACTAAGTTTTTTGAATTCTTCAAGAATTCATAGATTAAATTTATTAGTTCTTCAGGAACTAATTTTGTTGAATTCTTCAGGAATTCATAAATTAAACTTTTTAGTTCTTCAGGAACTTTATAATATAATCAAAATATCTCTTGCAATCCTTCAGGAATGCACAAATATATTTCTTCTAAAAATATATATGGAATACATAAATTACCGTCATAAAAAAAACAAAATTACAGGTAATATTGATTCGGTTGATTTGAATAAATTATAATCAAAATTGTATCATATAATACTCTTCCATATATATTGAATAAATAAATTGCAAAAATAAAAGTACATGTTTTTAAGAAATCAAGATTGCATCGTGTATTGTGTATATTTATGTAGCACATATTGAATTATCAATTATAATAGATATGATGGTTAAGACGCAACAAAAATTGAAATGAAAGAAGGTTTGATTTTACAGTTTGCATACCTTGCAATGATAATTTGGTAGAGTCTCGTGCTGATAACGTGTTATAAACTGATGTAAATAAGAGCAATCATATAGATGAACAAGAGAGAAATGAGAGAAAGAATAGTCTGTATTATTCACCATTAGGATTATGATTTTATTACAATGATACATAAGTTATATGTATAGACAAACATAATGGGCCAAATATATGGGCCAATGATCTATATGGACATCCAGTAATAATATATTCATAACAAATCATATACATTAACTTATATTTAACTAGTTAATTAAATTAATTTAGGTCAGTTAAGTTAATTAAATTATACAATAGACACATTAGGGAAGAGCCAAACAATATAGAAAAATTAGTCCAACTTTCATTTATCTGTGATCCTCAAAACTCAAAAAACTCCTCCTTCGGATCTTGTTTTTATGCACAACCAAACCAAACTTAGTTTACACGAACCAACCAACCAACCAACAAACACAAAATTCAACCAATCATCACTGACTCGTGCACTGCGCGAGCGAGTGATGATGATGCAATAGAATAAAGAAAAAGAGGATCGATCGCGTGAATTATTATTATTGTTTGATCTAATAACAATGGTAGTTGGAAATGGTGATATATGGAAAGCTCATACGGCTATGGCAATTGTGCAGTTATTTACCGGTGGTTATCACGTTATTACAAAATTGGCTCTTAATGTTGGAGTTAACCAAATTGTTTTTTGTGTTTTTCGTGATCTTCTTGCTCTCTCTATTCTCGCTCCTATTGCTTTTTTTCGTGAAAGGTTTATATCGCTCTTTCTCAATTTCAATTACCATTTCATTATTATTATAATCTGTGTTGTGTTTAGTTTAGGGTATGTTTATTTAATTAATTCTATCAAATTATACATTTCTTTGTTCATATCTGCATATTTCTTCCTAGATAATACAACATACTTATGTTCATTATTTAATTTAATTTAATTAAGGATAGAATTTGTGTCAACTCGTCCACAAATCCTAGTTCAATTGGCAGAAATGCCAAAATTGCTAGGTCGGACGTCATGACCGATGTTTTGAACCCAGGTTCATCCACTTTTTGTGTGTGAGTTCCCAGTGGTTTGCTATTTCGTCTATTTGTAAAAAGATGCAAGGACATTTGATATGTTGGGATGCGGGTTTGAACTTGTAATTCTCCACTTCTTAGCACTTGTGTGTGTGTGAGTTTCACCGCTAGGCTCTTTTGAACCCCAGAAAAGTTATGTCAAGTTGCTTAGGTCATGTTCACTATGTGCCTCACTTAAAAGATGCAAAAGTACTACTTTTTTTTAAAAGGCACATCCCCTAAAATAGGTGGAATTAGTTTGTGGATGTTGTAAAGCTTGATTGTTTCCATGTTTGAAATTCACGTCCAAGTAGAAGCTACCTTTTGTAGTTTCATTGTATTCGTGCATTTGTAGCTTTCTAATGTCAAAACAAACATATCATTAGTTCTATTCTTAGTGAGGTACATGACCGAGAGGACTTAAGCAACCCGACTTAAGTTTTATTCTTTAATTAATTAATACCAAATGGTTCCTATTGTTTGATTGAGCTTTATTAGTTACAGTGTTGTTAATCGTGAATTGTGAAAGATAGCGGTTTATTCACATTCTGCTGAGTTGCAACACTGTAGCTGACCTTTTTACAACAATGTGTGATAGCAGAAGAATGGTGTTTCTTGAAATTTCACTATGTTATGGTGATGCTATAGCCGCTATTTGACAATATTGATTAGTTATTATCTCAAGTTTGATCCTAGAACTGCTCTTCTTATGCATATAGTGTTTTCAATTATGAAGGTGACTGCTAATTTTGTTTTCTGGCAGCATAGTGTACATACGTTTAACTCTGCAATTATTACATATTCAAACTTCAGAAGTGATATTTTAACTTTTTGCAACTCTTTTATATCGTATTTGTCATCTGCACTTTATTTTAATGCATGAGTATCCTAATAATGTTATGTTGTCTTGTCTATAGACGTACACGGCCACCCCTAACCAAACGCTTTGTGACATCATTCTTCTTTCTTGGATTAACTGGGTAAGGTTCTCGATGTAGTCACATATTTGCTAGTTTATTATGTTTGAATTATATGTTCTTTTATTGATGCATTGATATTTTGGTTTGTCATTTCTGCTCAGGATATTTGGAAATCATCTTTTATTTCTTATTGGTTTGAGCTATACTACTCCAACTTATGCTGCTGCAATTCAGCCAGCTACTCCAGTCTTTACATTTATTTTGGCTATAATGATGGGGTTAGTTTCTCTCTTTTCAATTTCTTTGTGTGACTTTGTGTGTTCATTTTGTGAATTCACTCTTTCTGTGGAACACACAACCCATGCTAATGTTGCACAGATATCTGCACCTTAATTAAATTCAAATACACCAGGACATATGGTAATGCGTACCTTAATAAACTTATTCATGCAGTACAGAAAGAGTGAACTTGCTAAGATATGAAGGTCTTGCCAAGGTTGGAGGAATTTTTGTCTGTGTTATGGGTGCTTTGGTGATGGTTTTGTTCCGTGGTCCAGCACTTGTAGGGTCTTCAGAAATGGACCTTATATCGCACAGTGAAATAAGTGCCAGAGGTCAACCAGAGCCTTCTGGATGGTTAGTTAGTGGTTTAATGGAACTTGGATTAGACCATTTTCATGTTGGAGTTTTGTGCTTCATAGGAAATTGCATGTGCATGGCTACTTTTCTATCCATTCAGGTACATATCTTTTTATGCATTTTGAATCTTTGTTTGATTACAGCCACATTAAGTTAAGGAAAAAATTAGTGATCACTGTCACTTGTCTCCGTTACTCATTTGTTAAGCGATTATGACCCAATTCCCATGTATTATATGATGACTCTAAGAATCATAATTGTATGGGCTAGACTAGATGGTTCAGCTGGAAAACCTGCAAACTAGCCTCCATGGTATTCTGTTTAGAGCTTTGGTCCAATTTTCACATCAACTTGATCACACCTGCTCGACTTAGTTGAACCCACTTGCCTATTTTGATCTTCTTAATTCAACAACACTTACGACAATGGCAGGTACCTGCAGCAAGGATATATTCCTACTATTGGGAGCTTTGAGAGGGTCATGAAAATTGAGATTGAAGGAATAGGGAAAATATGAGAAATGAATCACATAGTGGTTTGAGTTAGAAGACTGAATGAAACAAAGTAATAGAGAAATGGATTAAAAATACAAATTAAGTGAGAAACTGGAACGAAATACTGATTTTTTTTTTCCTTTTGAATTGAAAAAACTGAATTGGTAGTATTGTGTTCAGTTAGAAACTGCAATGGTAAAAATGCTGGATTGGTAGTAGAGTGTACATGGGAAAACTCGAATGCTGAAAGCCAGAAATGAATAGAACACTGCGCCAATTTTGATCACTTAGTCTTTTCCAATGCTCTCAAGGTGGATGCATCTTTCGTGTAGTGTACATAGATGATGTAATTATTACTGGGATGATGATATTAGAATCAGAATATTCAACAATTTTATTCATACAAAGTTTCACACCAAGGATTTAGGTATATTGAAGTACTTCTTGGGTATTTAGGTGATGAGAGTAAGAAGGGCATTTTGAATGACAATGGCGATGTTATTCATTTTGCTGAATAAAAAACTAGTTTTCTTGCAGCTAAATCTTTTGAAGTATTGAACTCTTTGCTGATGATGGAGATGCTAACTAATAACTATCACAAAGTCACTGTCCTGATATTGCCATTGCCATCTTTGTTGGCATGGTTAATAAATTCCTCTCATCTTTCTGAACTATACATTTGGAAGTTGTTATTCATATATGGACTATGGAGATATCTTAAAGGGGTTTCAGGTCATGCTGTTTGGTATATAGTCGCGGAGATACTGCAGTTGAGGGCTTGTTTAATGTTGATTGGGTTAATCCTCTGATTACTGGAGATCCACTTATGGTTACTGACTTACTGTTCTTGTTGGCGTAACCTTGACTTTGAGGGGATTATGTTCCAGCTTATGCTGAAGTGCCTAATGTCTTACATTAAAAATATATGTTCCAGATAGAGGGGATTTTCAGAAATAGCAATTAGTTAAGTGCTATCGGGCTAGGCATACCCTCCTGTCTTTATTTCTTAGTATAAACATAGACTATAGAGACAGGAAAACTAACAGCACTGAGTCATTTTGATTCCTAATTTTCTCTAACAATGACAATGAAACTTCCGCTTACCCCCTTCATCCCTATCCAAATAAAGCGATATTTGTCACATATTGATGTCTTATTGGATGTCCTCCGAAAGTTGTCATTCTCTTTTTTAGATTGAATGATTTATTAGCAGAGTCGCCATTGTCATTCATAATTTCTTCATTGATCAGATTACATGTACTTGCTCCATAACTTTTTCGAAAATTTATGGTGCTATTGAGTTTATTTTATATATGTGAAATGCTTAATGTATGATCATGAATTATTTTCAGGCTCCATTATTAAAAAAGTATCCTGCAAGCCTATCTGTCACAGCGTATTCTTACTTCTTTGGAGCTTTACTGATGGTAACTACATCATACTTTGTGACCGACGAGTCAACTGATTGGAGTTTGACACAGTCTGAAACATTTGCCGTTTTATATGCTGTGAGTAACTAGAATTTGAAATCAATCTTCAATGCCTTGAGTTATTATTAGTTATTGACTTATTGCTAATTATTTTGGTCCCATATTCACTATTAATTGTTTATTGATTTTTCTTTGATGCATAAAATTTCAGTTTTTTGTGTTTTCGTAATGGAAGCCATTATAAATAAGGATGTATTACGAGTCAATGGTGTTATAGTACCACTTTTTTTCAAGGCAATTCAAGTTTTGCAATTGAGGAAAATAAAACGAGAACCACTTTTTCATCAGCTTCCTAACTTTTTCATTTAACTTACATTTAATTGTGGATCTAATACTGTTATCATGCTTTCCTCTATTTGGAAACCGTATGGTTCCACTTCCACCTGTTAGAAACCTGAAAATGTACCCGATTACAGCATTATTTAATTCATTCTCGTATGGTTGGAAAAAACTTTGGTTGGATTGGATCAGCATAGTTTTGTAGTTGGGATTTCCAAATGTTCTGCTGGTTTCTTCTTTCTATACTGCAGAAAGAATAGGACCCAAGTTCTTAGCATTTGCGAAATGTTGTAGTCACTGCAGTCAGTGAGTACTGGCTGTTGGGTGGAGATTGGATAGCTCATATTTAAAATTCATATAATTGATTGAAAATACAACTTGAAATCCGAGCAGTCTGATCTTGGTCCTACAGCTGAGATTGCAACTACTAAAAATGTAGACTGTAAGAAATTTATTTCTAAAAAAGTACAAGTCTCTTTTGTTCCTACATTTTAGAACTCACAATAATATCAACTTTTAATAAATTATTACTTTGAAGGGTTTTTTCCATGTAGTTTCTTAAAAATGTTTTTTGGGTTTGTTCAGGGGATTATTGCATCTGCCCTTAATTATGGAATCATTACATGGAGCAACAAGATCTTAGGCCCAGCCATGGTTGCCCTTTATAATCCACTTCAACCTGGGGCAGCGGCTCTCCTATCTAGAATTTTTATTGGAAGTCCAATTTACATGGGAAGGTACATGTTGTTCAGTTTTGTATTTCTGAATTTAGCTTATCCTGCAAACATTTGTATAGTTATATTTCTGAATTTTTGTCGATGTTGAGAACAGTGTCTTAGGTGGATCTCTGATCATTACTGGTCTGTATGCGGTTACTTGGGCATCATATAGAGAAAGACAGGCAGCTGCTGGAGTTATTTCTCATCATGTCTCGAAATGGGAATATCTTCGCAAGACTTCGTTTCCTAGAATTAATATTTTCTCAGGCTCCTCTAGCTCAAAGCCTACGGATTGACGAAATTAATTCTGGAATGCTGTGTAAAAAGTTGTCATAATTCTTTTTTCTCTTATTGCTATCCTACATACACATATAGCTGGTTAGAAGAACTAAAATTAAGAGAATCGACACTCTAATTTTGTAGGACACATTTACAACAATTCGATAAGGTTATCTGTTACGTGTAAAAATTACTTCAAACGGATTTTGTTTTGAAACTGCTAAAATCACACTTATTAAACGTTAAAATATCACAAGATAGTGATTTATTTATATTTTTATTTATTTTGGTCGTGGACTTACATCTACCCTTGATACTTAAATATGTTCCAAAATTTTTAAAGTGCCTATTTGAGCCATACAAATATCATCTAATAAACTGATGTATCTGATGAAATTTAGTGATTTATTTTTCTCATGCATATTTCCAAACTGATATTTAAGGTGGAGAAACTGAAACTGGCTTCCCTTTTCTTATGGCTTATAGGGGCGGAGCTTACAGTTAAGAGTTTTTCATTTTCATCCCTCGTTATGAGAAAATGATCAAGATGCTCTCTTTGTTAGTTACGTAGCGAACTCAGTTCGCAGGTTTCGTAGTGAGTGAAAGTTTTTTTTTTTAATCAACTTCAACGTTTGCACTCGTCACATCTCTCAAATGAAATAACAGTCTGGTTTGATGAAAAACGCTATCATTTGCTACAGTAATGAACTCCCTTCACCCAATTTGCATTCTAAGTAGCAAACTATGATGGTATACAAATGTGTGGTCTACACAATGCACCATGCAGTTTGTGTGGTCCAAAATACACCATAACTTGTCTAAATAAATGTGTATGGTTCATTTTTCAAATTTTCATTCACAATTTAGAAAAATGAACATTTTTTCATTCTAAAGAACACTTATCTAGCTACAGTCTATTACAACAACAGAAAATTGAATCTTTTCAAGATCAACGTCAATGTTAAGTTGCCTGATCTGAAGCACCAACTGGACCAACTCAACCGCCGTCCCAACTATCGCGATGCAAGAAGGATGGCCAGTAATCAGTGTCGCCATCCGTCAACCGGCTCAAACAGGCGCGTTATGTATACCAATACCAACATGAAACTTCTGAACGATAATAATGTGAGAACCATGCTCTATATTTTCTCTTAGTACAGTACGAAGCGACCGGTCGAGTTAGACGCGATGTTGACGAAATCGCAATGTGCATGGTTGAAATTGAGGACAATGAAGATGAAGTAGCTTATTTGTCTGACCCATAGTATCATTTGTGTTAAATTTACTCTTTTTTATTTTTTCATTTATGTTATCATTTCTTATCTTACTTTCAATGTACTATGTGGTTGTTATTCAATAGTTCAAGTTTAATCTTTCGATTTTTGGTCTGGTAGGTGTTTGCTGGTTAAGCAACAAACTACAAGATGGTTCCCTGAATAATTAGCGAAATATGCAAAGTTTCGTAGGTTAACTAGTGAACCTTTCTATTACAGGTTTTGTAGAAATGGAAACAAGACGGAGAAATGGTAAGAAAATTAAATATAAAGATTTTCATGAAAAGATTACACAGAAAAATTGCATAAAAACATGCATGCTGTTGGAATTTTCTCTCACCTATTATATCAATAATTGTAGGGCTAATTAGGTATGAAGTATGAATTTTCTCTCTCTCTCTCCGGTTGATCAATGTTATGATTCAAATCAATAGGTTTGGGTTTCAATTCATTCGACAATTTTGATTCATCACTCATAACTACAATTATACAATCAAACATACAATACAAGTCTTTTTTTTTTCTACACAATTTGCATAAAGGTCACAAACCTGCACAATTATGCAGGTTTCACAATATTTTGGAACACTATCCAAACCAATTTCGAAAAACGTTTTTCGAACCCAAACAATATGAAGTACAAATATTTAAACTTAGAATGCATGATTGAATTGGTAGGAAAACACATTACCTTATAGATCACACGAAATGAGTGTAAAAAACCTTTGTCAATGCTCAAATGTTGATTGTAGATCCAAAATCCACAAAAAAAAAAAATACAAAGTATGCTTGTAAGGGTTGAGATTGAGTATTGAAGAAGAAGTGAAAGTACCTTGTTAAAATTGTTGTGTATAACTGTACCCAAAAAAAAAATTTGTTGTTTATAATAGGACATTTCGGGTGTGTTTGGTTTGAGAGTAAAATAGAGAAGAGAAAAAAATACGGAAATCGATGAATAATTATTTATCGATTTTCATGTTTTTCTCATTCATCAATTTATGTGTTTTTCTCTCTTTCCTTATTTCTCTCTCAAATCAAATAAAAAAGAAATATTTCAGAAAATATTTTTTGAAAAGTAGGATGCTTTTCCAAAAATTGTCGCAGAAGGGGAAAACTTATTTTATTTCTTTTACACACAAGGGGAAACGTTTTCTGAAAGGTATTTTAGGGGCAAAAACATAGTTTGGAGGGTCTGGGAGAAATATGGGGGAAAGATACATTTCCATTTGTTCAACCCAACCCAATAAATACAATAACTTTAAACTGAAAAATAGGAAGAAAAAAAAAAGAAAAAAGAAAAAAAAAGAGTCTTCTTCTCTGTTTTCACACAACACAGCTCTGTTCTGCAGAGATCCGTCCCCACTCCATTTCTCCATCTCTCTTCACACTCCCAACACTACAATCTCATTTCTTCACCCCCCAGATCTCATCACTACACCTCCACATCACTACCATCACCAACAAACAATTCAACAACTAAATCTCCCTGTAATCAAATTCAGAACCCTAATCCACACCAATCACAATGCAACGAAATGCATCAACATAACCACCGTCACAATCTCTCTCTCTCTCTCTCTCTCTCTCTCTCTCTCTCTCTCTCATAACCACAAATCGCCATGGTCTTTGGCAAAACCTCCGGCGCCAAAAGCAACCTCCGAATCTCATCTTCTCTTCAAGATCTCACCTCTTACCGCAAAATCGATCCACAGTATCCAATCGCAACCGTCAATTCAATCAACCAACAACAACAGCAGCAGCAACAGCTTCTTCAGAACTCAACTTTCTCCAAAACCAAACCAACCCAAATTCCAAACCCGACCCGTAAAAAATGTTGCAAACCCATCGCTTTCATCCTATGCTTCCTCATTTTCATTCTCATCCTATACGCCATTTCAACTCTCGTTTATTCTCATCGAAATTCAGGTAAATACTACGTCGTTTTGGATTCTGGTAGTACTGGAACTCGTGTTTACGTTTACAAAGCTGAAATTGAACAAAAATCACAAGATAGTTCAATTCCGATTTCGGTTACTTCCTTGAGAAACGGTTTACAGAAAAAACGCGGTTCACAAAGTGGTCGTGCTTATGATAGAATGGAAACTGAACCGGGTCTTGATAAACTGGTTCATAATGTAACCGGTTTAAAAACTGCTTTGAAACCGCTTATTAAATGGGCTATGAAACAGATTCCAGAAAATTATCATAAAAGCACTTCGCTTTTTCTTTATGCTACTGCTGGTGTTAGAAGGTTACCAAATGAGGATTCAAAATGGTTACTTGATAATGCTTGGAATGTTCTTAAAGGTTATTCTTTTATTTGTAGGAAAGATTGGGTTAAGATTATTAGTGGGACTGAAGAAGCTTATTTTGGGTGGATTGCATTGAATTATGATAGTGGTATTTTGGGTGTTAAACCTAGGAAAGATACTTATGGTGCACTTGATTTAGGTGGGTCTTCTTTGCAGGTTACTTTTGAAGGTGATCAAAATTTGAATAGTGAAACTAGTTTGTTTGTTAGGATTGGTTCCGTTAATCATCATTTAACTGCTTATTCTTTAGCTGGGTATGGTCTTAATGAAGCTTTTGATAAATCTGTTGCTTATGTTTTTAAGAAAAATAAACTTGGTTTAGGTGGGACTGTTAAACATCCTTGTTTGCAAAATGGGTATAAGAGTCAATATACGTGTTCTCGTTGTTTGGCTGTTGAGAAAGAAAAGGAAGTGGAGAGTCCTAAAGTTAATGGGAGTGTGAATGCTGTTGGTGGTGGGAAAGGAGTGTTGAAAACGCCAGTGAGGCTTGTTGGTGCGCCCAATTGGCAAGAGTGTAGTGCCATTGCTAAGGCTGCTGTTAATTTGTCTGAATGGTCTGATGTTGGTCAGGGTCTTGATTGTGAAGTGAATCCTTGTGCTTTGCGTGAGAGTCTTCCTCGCCCGTTAGGTCATTTTTATGTGATTTCTGGATTTTTCGTGGTGTATAGGTTTTTCAATTTGACTTCTGAGGCTACTATTGATGATGTGTTGGAAAAGGGTAGGGAATTTTGTGAAAAAAAATGGGATGTTGCTAAGAAAAGTGTTGCTCCACAGCCCTTTATTGAGCAGTATTGTTTCAGGGCACCTTATGTTGCTTCTTTGCTGAGAGAGGGTTTGCATATTACTGATAGACATATAACTGTTGGCTCTGGAAGCATCACTTGGACACTTGGGGTGGCTCTGTTGGAAGCTGGGAAGTCTTATTCGACCAGATTTGGTCTTCAGGGATTTGACTTGGTTCAGATGAAGATGAATCCTCTGATTCTTATTCCCATTTTGTTACTTTCTCTTATTCTTTTATGTTGCGCTTTATCATGTGTCCTCAAATGGGTGCCGAGATTTTTCCGGAGGCAATATCTTCCCCTTTTCAGGCATAACAACCCGTCCAGTGCATCTGTTCTTAAGTCTCCTTTATGGTTCAAGAGTTGGAGTCCAATTATTTCTGGTAAGCTATTTACACTAATTATTTCTAACATTTTACCACAACTTAAACAACAAATCGAATTATTTCTTAGTCTTGTTAGTGTTACCTGTATATTTTACAACTGATGACTCCATAAACTTAATTCCATGAAATTGCTGACACATCAACAGTTAGTGACCTTTTGTGTAATTATTTATTCGTAATTGTTATATATTCTTTTGGATACAAACTGTGAATTATATGATTCTACAACCGCGTTGGAACTAGGATGAAAGGGAAAATGATCCCTCTCTGGTTTTCTCAATTGGACTCATAATTTGTGAATTTGTGTATCTTATGAATGATATTGTTGGGATGTTTGAACTAAGAGATTGGTCTATTTATTACTGAAGAATAGATGCTCGTGTGATTGAAGTTATCTATCTTTTTGTGTGAACTAGAGTAAGGCAAATCTATATGTTCTTGCCTTTTCACCTGACTGACCATTGATAAATCACCACCCTGCATTGAACAAATTCTGATTCCACATCATCGTCTAGAGCCATCTCCACACCACTTGGCAAGTTAGCTTGTAGATGATAGTTTCCAACAGTATTCTTAAGGAGTGAGACATGAAAAAGCTGAAGTTGTATGCAACCTCACCTTATTTGGCAATAATTTAAAATGGGCAATAATATCTTGCTTCCATTTTCTGGTGGCCTGCAAATGATATTTGCCAACAGCTTTCTCAAGAGTGATACATAAAAAACCTGAAGTTGTATGCAACATCACCATATTTGGCAATAATTTAAAAGGGCCATAATATCTTGCTTCTAGACTTCCCGTTTCTGGTGGATCCTTCTAGAACTTATGGGCTTATGGGGCCTCCATCCCTCAAGTTAAGAAAGACCTATTCTCCCACTTGAAATTGCATTGACCTGTTCTCTTGTCAGCACATTTCTTCATTTTGTTCCCGTGTCCCTAGAGAGATTATATTTTAAGCAATACCTGCCAATAATCATGGACGGATGTATGTTATTGTAATTAGCCCCCACCAATATATTTTGTTACAAGTTGTTGAATAATTTTATTTATACATTGATTACATTCATAAAAATTAAGTGTTGCCCCCACAAAAAACTATCGAAAAATTTTATTTGTGAAGAATGATACGAGAGATAAATTGTTGAATGATTATTTGGTCACAATTCTTGAAAATGAAAGAAAAATAAAGGAAATACAATAATTTCAAAATATGAAGGCACTAGCGAAATATAATTTGTAGATATTTAGGTATCTTTAATTTTTTGGTGTGAAAGGGTATTGTTTTTCTAATCTCCGATATTTTGCTTGTTGATAATTATATCATTATTTTATCACATATTCTTTGATAGATTTTTTATATGAACACTTATATTATATAATCTTGCCCCACTAATCAAATTGTTTTTGAACCCGTCCCTATATAGTGGCTAATCTAGCTATAGTGTTTTCGTTTCTTAAGGTCGGCCTCTCTACACCACTATTAGGGACCTGTAACTATGATCTCTATCTAATACTATCTCTCCATTGGCTCAACTATTATTTAAGAAACCGAGTGATAACAGAAGGCTTCCTGCCATAGACCGCTCTAAATGGGGTTTGGCCTATGGAAACATGAGATGAAGTATCATACCGAAATTCGGTCTATAATTCAGCCCATGACACCCAATGAGCCAAATAGATATGTTGTTCAGCAGCTAAACATTTGAAATAGCCCTCGAAACCAGTGCTCAAGACTTCACTCTGCTTATGGGTGATAGCGAGATGTGATGGAATTGGCAGGAGACAACATAGGAAACAATTAGTGATAGAATTATGTAATGACAGGTATTAGGAAGTTTAATGGTAACTATTAGGTAGTTGGGATTAGAAAATAAGTTTTGCCGTTATTGATTAGTATATATTTTTTGTAATTTGGTGTGATTCAATTCTACTTTATTCTATTTAAATTCGTGTCCCATCTTCATTCAATCCTATTTCCTTCTATTTAAATCGGTGTTCTGTCGTTATTCAATCCTATTTCCTTTATTTAAATTGGTGTTCTATCAAGAACACATTTTAAGCATGGTACGATGCAATCTGAAAATGCTCCTGCAAAAATGACCGATGAGTAAAGAATCTTGATCACTAATACTGGGTGTAGGAAGTCCATGAAGCCGTCTTATCTCCCCTAGAAAACATATTAGCCACACTATCTTGGCTATAGAAGGGTGTTTAATAAGGTTAAATGAGCATATTTAGACAACTGGTCTACTACCACTAAAACAGTTCTACATCCTTTGGTTTTAGGAAGTCTTGTAGTAAATTTTTTAATGATAATGACGATAATATATTCTCATATTAGATCCAGTATGGGCAATGGCTGAAGTAGTCTCCCATGGGGATGTGGCTACATGTTTGTGCCTTTGACACATCGCAGGACTTTGCCAAATCCTCAACTTTTTGCTTCATGCAAGTCCAATATTTTCTGGCAATCTTTCTATAGGTCTTGGAAAAACCTGAATTTTCACCCACAGGAGCAGAATGAAATTCCTTTAGGATTAGTACAATGTAAGACGATGAAGCTAATATAACAAAGTCTATAAGAGGATCTTGGATTCATTATATTTGGTGCAAATGTGGAGTGCTAATTACAAACTCAAGCATTTCACAGATCCCTTTATACAATCTGTATAGAGTGTTGGAAATAATTCTTTATCATTGAGCTTTGAAGATAATGTACCTATGTTATTGTAGGAGAATCAAGAATAAAGACGCCACTCAGCCCAACAATCGCAGGTTCACAAGATAGACCGTTTAGCTTGGGACATGGCCTTGGTGATAACAGTGGCGGCATCCAGCTGATGGAATCTTCTTTTTACCCGGCAGCTAGTAGTGTCTCACACAGTTATTCCTCTACCAATTTAATGCAAATGCCATTTGAGAGTAATAATATAGGGACCTTCTGGCCGCCCCACAGAAGTCAGATGCGTCTGCAGAGTAGAAGATCACAATCTCGAGAAGACTTGAGTTCATCAGTGGCTGATGCACACATAGCGAAGGTTTAGGACATCATCTTCTGGACATTGGTATGATTACGCTAATATCTTCCCAAATGTTGCATTTTTAAATAGAAAAACCTTTTTTTTCTGTTAGTTTTGCTTCATCTATTCATCATAGGTATTCTTTTCTGTAACATAATAGTCTTATAGGTATATGCATTTTTTTGTGGGTCGTTCTTTCTATATTTATATTGAAGTTATTAGTTCAAAGCAAGAGCCTTCCCATGCTTAATAAGGTTTCCACCCATTTATTCAATGTTTGTAATTATGGACTACACTTGTACCATGCGTTATTTTTCTCTAAATATTCACTGCAAATTGTAAAGGATTTTTACTCTACATGTCCCAGCATTTCAGTTTTTTACATGGAGATGACTGCAGAGGCTAAAGAAGAGCTGGCAAGAATGTTTAATTCCAAACTAATTTGCTTCTCTGGATCTCACTTCAAAACCAAATTCCTCCGACAAGATTCCTTGCACAAATGAGCACTCTTGTTCCATCATTCCTTATCACTCTTCAGTAGTGGCTACTCATGTCTCCGTGCTCTGCCTCGACTGTACAGGTTTCCGGTGACCGTAAGCCTTCAAAGCACCCGAGTCCAATGAGCATGAGAAGCTCATCAAATTGCTAAGATAAATTAATTTGTGACTTTGTTTTCATACCATTTTTTGGACTAATAAATCACCATTACTTACTATATAGAATCTCCCTTTGTTTCAAAGTGAATGATGACTGAGAAACACTTCGAAAACATAAACCACAGGGAGATGTTGTAACATAATACTATAATGCTCACATCTTATACATCTAATAATTCAATTTATTTGCAATGCATTTTGCTGCCAATTTAGTCTCTAAACATAATAAGTGAGCTTAAATTTATTATTCAATTCATTTTTTACTCGAATGTGATTATATATATTATTTTATGTTGAAATATTGAGTATATAATCCATACTCAAACACGATGGATGCATATAAGGACTACTGCCATAAACTTGCCAATATCCAAGTGATAAGTGAATTTTCATACACAACCATTGTGTTGAACAATGAACATAAGAGTAAGACTAATCTAAAAGATAAAACTAGGGATTTCAAATTTTGAACTTATTGCTTATAAATTTGGTAGTTTTTATTTTATGAACTTATAAATTTTATTTTCAGTATGACCAGAATAGTTTATTTGGTATTCTCCTTCTCAATTTATATGGCTAATTTTTAAAAAAAATTAAGATATCCTCCGCATAAATACTTAGGCTTTGTTTGCGAGTTTGGAGGGGAAGGGAAGGGAAGGAAAGGCTAAAAAGAAAGAAACAAGTGGAAGGAGTAAAGAAGTTTGGGAGGAAGGAGTTTGGAGGGTTATTTTTTCTTCATAACACAAAAACCCCCCAATTTGAGGGAACTAAAAAATTGTAATGGATGAGGGTTTGGAGGGGGTTTGGAGGGTTTATATGAATTCTTCAAATTTAATTAATGTTGTTATAATATTCTTAAATTCATAATATATTAATCATAAGTATTTATTTGTCATTCTCTATAAAAAATATTTTCTCAAAAAATATAAAAAATTTCTCTAATTTTCTCTCTATTTCCCTCCCTCCAAAGCCTTCCCCTTCCCTTCCCTCCAAACTCGCAAACAAAGCCTAAGACTCATCTCTGCACCTATTTAGTATTTATAGAAGGTGAGTAGAGTGTTCTCATTGTGCTGCTGGGTTGGATAGTTATTATTAATAAATTTTATTTATAAAAAAAATAAATTATATAGGCTCTGTTTGATAAACCAAATAAGCTAGCTTATAGTTTATAGCTTTTAGCTTATAAGCTAAAAGCTCTGTTTGGTAACAGTTTTTGAAAAAGAGCTTAAAGACTCGTCTTTGAAGGTAGCTGAGATCCATATAATGTATTGACATATTCTTTTTTTTTATTTTTTATGAAGATGGATTGATATATTCTAACACGTTTTTTAATACGAAGAAGTCCAAATTCCACCACTTATTTCACAATAACTATGGTTAAAGTCATAGTAATCTGTGAAGCACAAACACTTCTAAGATTATTAATACGAAGAAGTCCAAATTCCACCACTTATGTCACAACAACTATGGTTAAAGTCATAGTAATCTCTGAAGCACAAACACTTCTAAGATTAAGTGTGTTTGGTATCGGACACCAATACGATACCGACACTTATGATTATATTATGATATTTTTTCAAATTATTATTGGTGTCACCATGTCTATATTTGTGCTTCATAATAATCAATTATGTTTACTTGCTGCATCCCATTTTATTTTAAGTGATACAGTTTTATCGAAAACATTATTAACATATTTTATTTTTACTGTATTTTTCTACTAATAAATAAAAAATACTAAGACATAAAATGTTATATTTATTTCTATTTTTTTTTTTGACAGAAATATTTTAACATTATTTATTTCTATTAATATATGTAAAATATCAACTTTTTAATAATAAATAAATAATAATAGTCAAAAAAATTGTGTATCATTTAACATGGTAAATCACCATTCAGAAATTCAGCTGAGAGGAGTTTTATTAGTCAAATTGAGAGCAAGTAATACCAAACTTTCTTATTCATACTACTTGTCAAAATAAAAAAAGACTATTTTTATTATTTTTTAAATCTTAGAATCAGTTCCAAGTGTTGGTGTATAGTCGTCGGCGGTGAAAATGTCGCGGACGATGGAGTGGGCGGCGAAGTCGGACCACCTTAAAGGCATACCAAGAAAAATTGTAATAGCAGCAGTCGGTTCCTTCGCCAAAACGGTGTCGTCTCTCATCAACACCACTTCCGTTCACAACGCCGACACTCTCCTCCATCTCGTCCGTTCCAGACCCCATTCCATCCCCCTCATTACCGTCAGCAATCACATGTCCACGTCAGCTCCCTCTCTCTCTCTCTCTCTCTCTCTTGTTCTGATTTTGTGATAATAATAATTGAAATTTTTTATGATGCAGTTTGGATGATCCATCAATGTGGGGATTCAAGGGTTTTCCAATTTTTGATACAAAAATAGCTCGATGGGTTCTTGCTGCTGAAGATATCTGTTTCAAAAATCCACTTTATTCCTATGTTTTTCGCACCGGTAAATTCATTCTTCAATACTGTGCCAACTACCATTTCTTATGTGAATTGGAAATTTGTTCAATTGCTTCAATTCTATGCTCATTAGCTTTAATTTGATTCAAAATGTGTAGTGTAGTTAGCTTGTTTTTCAATGTTGTTGGTTGATAGTAGATCGCGCAAAATACTATATTTTCGTCAGATTTTGTTATGCTACATTGATATAGTGCTGCTATTCGATAAGTAACACTTTGGGCTTGTTTGGTAACACAAATAAGATAACTTAGAGCTTATTATATTTTATATTAGCTTATAAGCTTGTTTCATAAAATTAGAGGTGTTTGGTAACAAGCTTTTTTCATTAGCTTATAGCTTTTTTCCAGATGTTATTTCAAGTAGCGTTTGAGTTTATAGCTTTTTACCTTCCATTCCAATTTTAACCTTATTATTTTAATTTTATTATTTCTTTATTATTTTAAACTATCTACTCATAAAAATAACTACTCACTCATATAAAATAGGCAAAATGCATCTATAGGTCCTTTAAGTTTTATGTTTGTATCAAATAGGTCCTTTAAGTTTTTTAAGTGACAAATAGATCCTTTAAGTTTTACGTTTGTATCAGATAAGTCCTTTAAGTTTTTTAAGTATCAAATAGGTCCTTTAAGTTTTACGTTTGTATCAGATAGGTCCTTTAAGTTTGTAATTTGTAACAGATAGGTCCTTAAAACTTAAAGGACTTAAGGACCTATCTGATACAAACGTAAAAGTTAAAGGACTTATTTGATACAAACATAAAACTTAAAAGACTTACTTGTAAGTTAAAAAACTTAAAGGACCTATCTGATACAGACATAAAACTTAAAGAACTTATTGATGCATTTTGCCTATAAAATAACCATGTACTTTTATGTCATTTTGTATTTACAATAGCTAAATTACCGAACACTTTAATTTTATTGAACTAGCTTTTCAGCTATGAGCTAAAAGCTAGCTTATCAGCTATCAACTAGCTTATAGCTTAAATTTACCAAACAAAGCCTTTGTATTAAATAGCATATAGTGTTATTTTCAAAAATCTAAAATATAAAATTTGAGCGTAGTGTGTAAAAATAGCGATTTGTTCAAATTCTGCTATGCTATTGCTTGTTTTACTTGCTGGTAGTTAGACTAATGTTTGTTGTTTTTATAATATTAGAGAGTTTTTGGAAAAGTTTATTTTGTACTTATCTTATTTATCAATTATGATATAAACACTTATGTGAGTATTTGGTACGACTTATAGAAATTGTTTATGTTTTATGATATATCTATAATCTATTTTCAGCTTATTGTCACCAAAATAGTTTATTGGAATAGAGATTATACAAAGTTTCTCTTCGATTATATAAACAATATATACCTAAGCTCCTTTGTGATATATGATTATTGAATAAACACTTAATTAAGTTGTTTATCTAAATACTCCCTTATTGTATTGTATTAACTGTATTAATGTATTGTTGAGTGTATTCTTATTATAGATGATAGGTTCAACTATTCAAGAATAATAAAGGTCTATTTGGTCTTTTTTTTAGCTTAAATTTATATTTGTTTCTTGTTTTCAAATATATGTATGAGTAATGGTATCAATCAAATGTTGTTTACCTTGAGAAAATAGGATGGTACAGAAAACACATCGGTAATTTACTTTCCTGCTAGAATACTCTAACAATGAAAAGGCATTGGCGTTTCTTAACCCTTTACCATTAAGTAAAATTTAATATTGAGTTAATAAAAAAACCAAAATTGGTGACGATTTTTTTTTTACACAAGTGAGGGTTTCTTTATATAGAACAAATTTTGAAATCAAGGGCATTCTTTGTTGAACACAATTGCTTGAAGTTACAGTCCCTGTTCAGTTGTTGTGGGAAATTCAGCTGAAATCCTTTTGTGCATTGTCTATACTTCAGTCGTATTGAATTAAGTCCATTTCACTTTGCAAAACTAAACTTGAATTAATTAGAAGGTTAGAATGTAATGTCTATTACTCTCTATTTTGTGTAAATTATTGTTCCATCAAATATGCTATAAAGCTTTTCTATTTTTGTGGATTATTATTTGTTGTTTTTCTAAAATGGTAATATTCACAGGGAAATGCATACCTATTACAAGAGGCGGTGGAATTTATCAAGAGCACATGAATGAAGCTCTTGAGCGCTTACAAGATGGAGAATGGGTATCTATGTAACATTTAATACCTTCTTCCCTCCACACAAGCATAACTCTTTTACGATGATAATTTGGGTAATTTATATCAAGTTTTGATTATTATGGCCCTCTAGTATTGCTAGGAATTTTTTTGTTCTTGCTTTTTCTCGGTTGTTGATGTTAAATGGATTACAAACTTTCCGAGTCTTGTTTTCTGTTAATGAGAATGATTATTCTTGGAAGGTTTTTTAGAGTAGAATGCGAATAATTCTATGCTTTAGGCTGAGAGTAGAGGTGTATCCTCTGTAGGAGCTTTTCTCCGGGAAAATGTTAAAATAACTATCTTTAGCTTTTCTGTTTTAAAAGATTATGTAATAACAACAAAATATTCTTTCCTTTTTACTATTTATTGATGGCTCCTATCATCTTCCTATTAAATATTCAGCTGCATGGTGGATCATACTTGAATAAATAGTTTTTTTTATCCATTTCTTTATCTGTCATAAAAATATCATAGGGTGGATTTCCTTGGTCAAATCTACAGGCAAGTTACATTTTTTCAAAATGTGCTATGCATGTAGATGTGGTCGGTGCAACCGCATCACTCCATAATTGCAGCCTACATCTGATTGCAATTCTGTAACACAGACAAAACCTGTAATAACAACAAAATATTCTTTCCTTTTTACTATTTATTGATGGCTCCTATCATCTTCCTATTAAATATTCAGCTGCATGGTGGATCATACTTGAATAAATAGTTTTTTTTATCCATTTCTTTATCTGTCATAAAAATATCATAGGGTGGATTTCCTTGGTCAAATCTACAGGCAAGTTACATTTTTTCAAAATGTGCTATGCATGTAGATGTGGTCGGTGCAACCACATCACTCCATAATTGCAGCCTACATCTGATTGCAATTCTGTAACACAGACAAAACCTGTAATTCAAATGCACGAGCTATTCATGTTGCCCAACTCAGGAATTTATGTAGGATAGGTCTTTTTCCTCCTTAAAGTTAATGGTTGCTTGCTAGTTAGGAAATTAATTCTAAGCTTTTTTACATGCTCTTTGGATTGTAAAACACTTATCATTTATTGTTTTCTCAGTGATTTTTGTTTATAGTTTATCAATTTTTTTCACTGAAAATCAAATCTTACAACAAAACTTTATCTCACTGGTGGTTCATAGACTCTGAAGCTCTAGCAAAGCAACCATTTTCTGCAGCAGATAACAAGCTTTAACTAAAATTTATTTTATTTCATTTTCATGCTGTGCTTGATGTATTTATGGGCTGAATTGGAGAAGAGTAGAGGTGGAAAGAAGGAAATGAATCTCTTTTTACTTGATTTTCAAACAGTGCAAAATTAACATTTTCATAGTAAATCTCCATGAAGGTTGTGTGAAGAACCAAACTGTGTCCCTTGTTTTTTTTATTAGTTATTAGATTAACAAGCCTACTTTTCTTGATGTTTTTCTGGACTGTTTGCCTTGCATGACCATTGGGGGTTTCTATATTAAGAAAAAGGCTGTTGACATTACAAGACCATTAGGTGTTTGACAATTGATTATGAACAAATTTAATAGAAAAATTGGATAACATTGCAGTGATTTCATAGGTAAAATAAGATGCCGTCAGCATTCCACTATTGACTCTCGTTAGAAATCATGTCATCATTCCTTGCTTTTATTTTATGTTGTGTTAAATTTAATTAGACCTTTCAACTCTTTTCTGATTGTCTAAATAATGCAAGGATGATATTTTTGGAAACCGGTTCTTGATAACCAATCCCTGTGGAAACAATATTTTTGGGTCACTTGTACTCGGTTGCTTTCCAGTAGATCTGACTCGTCATTTATGAATTTTTTTCTGGCAGCTGCATACATTTCCAGAAGGAAAAGTGTATCAAGAAGATGCACCTATAAGGCGATTGAAATGGGGAACTGCCAGTCTAATTGTACGTGCACCTATAACTCCGATTGTATTGCCAATTGTTCATCATGGTTTTCATGAGGTAACTTAAACCATTCCTCTTTCCTCTAATACCTTGGATTGTCTTAACCATTTGTAGCGCTTTTAATTGATCTTGTCTGTTATAGTAAGAGAGCCTCTAATGTGAGTCATTGTATGTAATTAGACATCAGGAATTCTAAATTGGAGTATTTGAATATTCTAAATCATCAATGGTTTCTTACAAGGAATATATTATCAATAAACTTATGTTGCAAAATAATAATTTTATTTATAACTTGGAAGATATAATGAGCAAATATTAATGTTTCAATGACTAAATGAAGAATTAAACAATGAGTCAATAAGCCTTAATATATGCCCTGTGATTTTGTAATTATAATTGGCACAGTAATTAACCCAATCTAAGTTTGAACTTGCTGCCGGGGTCGGGTTTTTACTTGCTTGCTTCTCATGGATATGGATTTCAATACCTTACAAACTTGTCGCAACAAAAGGTTTATATTTTAATTTAATTTATACTCCTACTGGATTATTTAAATTTTAGTTATTATCCTTTGCAAGAGATTAGAGAACAAAGAATTGCTACTTGTGAGAATTCTTTAAGGACCAATTCTTGCATGAGCACATGCCTATTGAACATCAACCAATTAAAAGATTAAGATAATATTGTTTATTAAAATAATTTCTGCTCAGATTTTGATATATTTTTATTATTGTTTTATTGTATCTTAAGCTTATGATTGGTTATCCAACAGGCACTGTGCCTATAGTAACCCATTCAAGAGTTATTTTTTCTTTATTATGTTAGACTGGATCTGCAATTGTCTTAATGCTACTGCGATGCATATTTGGAAACTTGAGTGATTTTGAAGGTTTCTGATTTTATTTCCCATATTCTTTTTAATGTATTGTATAAGAGATTCGATTCTGCCACTGCTGTTATGTTTTTTTTATTCCAAATATGCTATATATGCCTAACCGATACTATGCAAGTATCTTCATCATGGTCTCTGCGCATGTTTTTTGTCTTTCACATTGTTACATTGTATACTAAATTTAATTTTATCAAGCATTCTTATTCTGGTTTTTAATGCAAAGTTCTGCTTACATTTCTAGGTGATGCCAGAGAAATATATGTTTGGTAGACGGCCTCCTGTACCACTATGGAATAAAAAGATTAACATGATTATTGGCGATCCAATTGAATTTGACCTTCCAGCAATGAGTGAAGAGGCTATTGCCCAGTCTCGAAACGACTCATTCCCTACTATTGGGTGGCCCAGAACTTCCAATGGTTTGGATGAGGCAGCACAGCGATATCTGTACACTACAGTTTCAGAGAAAATCCGTGCTGCCATGGAGAGATTAAGGTGTTATGGTAAAAGTTTTCTGAAGTCATAAGGTTGAATCTCACCTAAGCCTTTTAAGATGTCACTATTTTTGTTCATTGTATTGTATCAATCATTGTTATTGTAGTTGATGGTTGAGTGAGAACTCTCGACTTCGGGTTCTTAAAGTCAAGTTGCCAATAGAATATTTTAGCTTTGTAGGGGCCATGGCCCTTAGACTACCCTCCATGTACAGCCCAAATTTAGATGGGCTAATATTTGAAAAGATCATTTTTTCAGGGAAATTAAACAAGTTTTAGCTCAATCCTCAAGTAGGCTAGGAGATAAATCCTAGTTAGTAATTTTGGATATTTATAAGAAACATGCATGAATTTTTCTCCTTTGCATTTTAGTAGTGTCTTGTCACTTCTGAGAGATATAAATAAACAGCTGCGGTTCGCATTTCAGGTAGCAATGCGCGGTTCAAGCAGGGCTCATTGTTCATTCATTTATTGGTGTAATGTACAAATCCTATAATACATGATCTATATAATGTTATATCTTCCTTGATTATTAGTCATCATTGTACTGGTCCTATTTGGCTTGTTCCTTCCTTTTGTGGTCTAGAAGGACAAGAACAGCACTCATTGTTTTGCTGAATAATTAGCAGAAAAGTGAATTCTAGGGAAGCATCCTTCTTTGTGTATTTTCTTATGCAACACTCACTTCCAAAGTTAAACTTAATGATAAAAAAGTTATGACTGACAGTGAGTGAGATGTAGTATTGCACAATGAAATTTGTACTATTTCATATATTTGGTGAAGTCTCATAATGGTCCTACTAAATTGTGAGGTTAATATGAGATTCCACTCAATATTATAGTTTGACAATTAATGAAAGAGATTGTATATTGTGTGTACATCAATTGCTTGCAGTAACCTTATTTAAATAAGGCAAAATTACACGTTTGGTCTTTTATCTTATTTTTTTGTAATAGTTTGGTCTTTTATCTTTTATTTGTAACACTTTGGTCTTTTATCTTATATATTTGTAACATTTTGGTCTTTTATCTTTTATTTGTAACACTTTAGTCCTTTATCTTTTATAACATTCACATATAAACCTTTTTTTTTTTTTAATAAAAAAATGCTGAATTTTATTTGTTAAGATACCTTTTTATTAAAATTAAATAAAACTCATAATTTTGATGAATATGTTCATCATCTTCATCAATTCTTTCATATCTTCTTGTTCTTTAAAGGACCAAAGTGTTACAAATAAAAGATAAAGGACAAGAGTGTTATAAAAAGATAAGATAAAAGACCAAAATGTTACAAATCAAAGATAGATGACCAAAATATTACAAAAAAATAAGATAAAGGACCAAACGTGTAATTTTGCCTTTAAATAAAGACGTGGTTCTCAAATCAGTTCAATTAAAAAAATGTCGAAATTATTAGATCGGACACTGTGATCGGGGTTCGAATCCCGACTCCTCCACTTATTTGCTTATTATCATTTCATCTATCTACCAAAATAAAAATGTTCAATGATTAATTATCATTCATGTAACTATATTTAAATCTAGTTTTCTACAGAAAAGCAAATTTGTAATGAAAATCACAATCATTTCAACTAGAGTAACCAAAAGCAAAATTCTTAAAGTGGTTACCAAATTGCCTTTGCCAACAACTATTGGTCATTTCAATCAAGTTTGGCTCTTTTGTTTAATTTCATTTGGTCCACCCAATTTAAGAGTGAAGACTTCATAAGGTTTCTCCTCAACTTTTTCATGCTTGTCTTAATTGTCAATGAATTGAAGACCCTTTTGGATAGTAACATTCCTCTAGTTGTTGGTGTTTAGTAACTTCAATGTTTAGCTTTCATAAACTATTTTGAAATAGTATGTAATATGTAATACTTCTAAGAATTTCTCTTGTCTTGTTATGTGGAAACAAGGAATTGATTATTGCACAATGTAGCTCAATAGGTATGAAATATTCAGATTAATTAAGTATCCATTCTCGTGAGTGTTATAAATTCACATTAATTAACACATGTTTTCTCACTCACTTTGTAATCACAAGATAAACAAATTTGTTTTAACTCACGGGTTCAGGTCAGATACGTGGGCAAAGTTTAAACCCCGACTCTTGCATATATAATGCAATATCTCTGTCAATTGTGCTATGTTCATAGGACAAATACATGGGCAATTTATTAGCTGTTAAATAGTACAATTTTTTTTTTTTAAATAATTCTTCATTAAATTAGAAATGTGATATTTTTAAAGTCTAATTGTGATACAAAAGTATTGTAAAGAAACAATATTGTAATATGAAAGTTATGAGTTCAACTTGTTTTTTTTAAAGAAAAAACAAAAAATTAAGTTGCCTCAAACTAATAGGTCTCTTCTCTCTAAATTTTTGCGTAACAAACAAATTGGAGGTTTCATTTCAATATCAAAATATATTAATAATATTTTATACAACATGAACAATTCACAACTTAAAAAAAGAATTAAATGACAGGTTACGAAGAAAAAAAGAAGTCCTTAACAGCAATATCTTTTTAATCTTAACAAACTACAAATTTTTGAAGATTAGTCTCTATAGTTTATTTACCTGTTAGATTAAACATACGTGTTTTTAAATCTCTATTTTTTTTGTGTGTAAAAAGTAGATACATTTTTTATATATATAAAAAGTACATTTCAAATTGTTATACTATAAATATCTAATAAGAAATTTATAAAAACAAAACAAACTAACATTTCAGTCACATGAGAATGAGAATTGTTGGTAAAAGTAAGACAGCATAGAGTAGGAATTTTGGGTTTTTTAAGTTTTAAAATCTGTATTTTTTATACACGCAAGGGACCCATATAGATACATATATGCACGTTGTAGTGTCAAAATCCATTATGGGGCCTTAATTAACTTTTTGGAAGGAGCATGTTGGTGCTGCCCTTGTTAGTGCTGGCTGGCATTACAATTTATAACCCTTCAGTTGAGAAGTCACCTCTCACTACTCACACACGGTACCAATCCTTTGGAGGAACAAAAGGGGCACAAAAGTGGTGGGTCCAATCTCAGCTACTGATTAAATTATGTACACATTTCACATTATATCTAATTTTTTTATCCTAGAAGACAATTTATTTTGTTGGTATCATGGTGGATATATCAGAATTATAGTAATTTACGGTGATTTTTTAAAAATTACACTTTATAGTTTCTGTAAAATCACGGTGAATGTCTATAATTATAAATTTATAACATATCTGCCGTGATACAAAATATATATTTGTCTCACAATTTTTGTTGATAGAAATTAGTGAGATAAATATTTTTTCTTATATCTTTAGATATATACTCAATACTATAGATAATAATGAAGTTATAAATTCTAATTTAATTGACAGAAGTGTCAAAATTGTTAAGTCAAACGCTATGATTAAAGTTTGAACTTTGATCCTTTATTTTGAGTCTATGAGTTTTCAATGATGATAACAATTGTTGTAAAAAAAAATATGACAATGAAATTTTCCAAATATATGATAGATTAAAAATATTTGGATCAAATATATAACACATGATTTAAATGATATAAATTTTAATCTCTCAAACAAGTGGATATAAGTTCCATCATTGACTTTTATATATTAAACAAATTTCATTAGGAGAAGAGAACTCATCTTGTATGTATCACATGTTTTTTAATTATAACTTTCTCATAGTTTTTCAACTTTAAAATTTCAGAGGTACAATATATAGTTCAATCTTAAGGTGGTAAAGAAACATATTTGGATCCGAGTTTGAGTTGAGGATATTAGACTATTATTATATTAGATTATGATTGTTAGATTTAATAAAATAGATGTAATATTAGAATTGAATAGAATAATTCTGAGTACAATTGTTGAGGAGTTTAAATAGATTATACTCAGTGGCGGAACCAGGATTTTTTTTTCGAGGGGGCCGCTAAAATAGTTATAGTATATAAATTAAATAAAAAAAAATTATATTGTCTATAAAAATTGTTATTTGAAAAAAGAAAATAGAATTGTGCATTTTTTGTATTAATAAATACATATGAAAATTAGTTTTTTTTTAAGGAAATATCGTTTAAATGGCTAAAAGAAACAAAAAATGCAGTCTAGAAGTCCTAGCTCAAACGTCGTGACCCGGGATCTCACAGTTGTGTGTGAGTTTAATTTCAATGGATTACCACTTCATCTAAAAGCACAAAAAAAAAACAGAAAATGCATATAGAAATTGTGCAGTTTTTTTCTTGTATTAAATACATATGAAAATTAGTTTTTTAAGAAAAATATCATTTAAATGGCTAAAAAAATAAGAAAATGCACCCAGCAAGTGTTGAACTCGCTTCCTCTAACTGCATGGGCGCGCAACCTTAACCACTGGGCTGGACTTCGCTATCAATGTTAATTCTCACAAACAAATATATATAAGATGTATTTAAAAGTTTATAAAATACCAAGGGTATCCTAGTAATTTCTTATTTTTCGGGGGTGGCCGCGGCCACCACCAGCCACCCCCTGGTTCCGCCACTGATTATACTGTACCTAATGGGCCTAACTAATAGGCTAAGTAAACTTGGATAAATTCAATAATAATAATTATACAATATTTACAACACTCCCCCTCAAGCTGATGAATGAATATCAATCATTCGAATCTTGCAAGTAAGTTCTCTGAATTGTTCTATTGGTAATCCCGTCTTCACCACTCTGTCGGTAAAGACCGGTTGATTATCATAACATAACTTCATAGGATCTTCATATTTTGGTGAAAGTTGTTTAGAACATACAAAATTAGAAGTTGGACTTCTATATATGGAGGGACATGTTCTCTTTTTTCTTCCCAAAGCAAGAGGTACATCATTCGGGTTAGTATCACAAGTATCAGAAATATGAGAATTATCATTAGGATGGTCGTTTTCAGTACTTACCACTGGTTTAGACGATTGAGTTTGCTGTTGGAGCGGGACGGTTTTACTTCTTCTCTGATACTCCTGAATTGGTGTTGAAGGTGTTGATTCCTCTAAAACAGAAGTGGGTGCATGGACATGTGTTCTAGGAAGGCTAGGACCAAGGACTAGAAACTCGGACTCAGACTCTAAGTCATTTATGTTCTCCCCCTGAGACTGAGGACGAGTAAAATACGACACATTCTCATGAAAAGTGACATCTTTGGAGACAAAAAAATTTCGACTGGGAGGATGATAACATTTGTACCCTCTTTTGTTAGGTGCATAACCTAGAAATATACACCTGATTGCACGAGGATCCAACTTGTTGCGTTATTGTTTATGAACATGAACAAAAGCAACACAACCAAACACACGGGTCTTAAGATTCTGTAATATAGGAGCAGAAGGAAAATGTGAGAGCATAGATTTAATAGGACTAGTATTACCTAAAACACGAGATATGACTCGATTAATGAGATAGACAGCAGTAAGAACTGCCTCTCCCCAATATGAATTGGGAACAGACATTTGAAACATAAGGCATCTAGCAACTTCAAATAAATGACGGTTTTTTCTTTCTGCGACTCCATTTTGTTGAAGGGTGTCGACACATGTGAATTCATGGATTATGCCATGTTTACTGGTGAAGTCAGAAAAAGTATGATTGACATATTCTTTATCATTGTCTGAACGAAGTCTTTTTATACCTTTGCCAAATTGTGTTTTGACAATGTTATAAAATTGAATAAATAGTTGTGGTACTTCTAATTTAGTATTCATCAAAAAAACCCAAGTTAATTGAGTGCAATCATCAATAAAAGAAACAAACCATTTTGCACCAGAAACATTAGAGGTAGGGGCAGGTCCCCAAACATCAGAATGAATAATATTAAATGGTTCAACACTTTTAGTAAAACTAGGAGAAAAAGAAACACGGTGATGTTTTGCTAACTCGCAAACATCACACTTAAATGGCTCAACAGAATGTCGTAAAAACAACTCAGGATACATAGACTTAATTAAGGAAAATGGGGGATGACCAAGACGCTTGTGTTGAAGCCAAATTTGTGAGGCAGAAGAGGAAGATTCAGATCGGATAGAGGATGACAATACCTTTGGACCACCTGATACCATATTAGATTTAATGAAATAGATATAATATTAGAATTGAATAGAATAATTCTGAGTACAATTGTTGAGGAGTTTAAATAGACTATACTGTACCTAATTGACCTAACTAATAGACTAAGTAAACTTGGATAAATTTAATAATAATAATAATAATAATAATAATTATACAATATTTACAACAATGATCTAGTTGATAATGTAAGAATAATAAACCTCGCTTTTTTTTTTGGTTTATACCACCAGTTTAATCTGGTTTGGGGGTCAGTTCTGACATCAAGTGGTTCCAGCCCCATCAATATTATATACAATTAAGATTTCCATAATAGTCTAGTCTAGTCTAATAGAAGATACTATCCTGTCATTTTAATTATATTAATAAAAAATTATTTTTTAAAACACAATAATAATGAAAATAAAAGAGAAGGAAATAGGTAGAAATACCAAACTTTTCTTATGTCCCAAAACATGTTTGAAAAAATATATATTAGGCTTTATTATCGTTTGGTTTTCCATTCCACATTCAAATTCTCTTACATTCCTTTTGCTCCATGAAACAAAATAAAAAATAAAACCATGAAGAAGAAGCTTCATACAAAATTCCAAATCGTAATCTCCATAATATTATCTTTTTTTTTTTTAATCGTTGAGGCAATTCATTTGTTCTTCTGGATAATAAGCCTAATCTCATAATTTCACCTTTAAATAAGTAAATGGAATGTTAACATTTAAGGCGTGCATATAAAATATAATGTTTCTACCAAATTGAGCTAAACTCATACGATAAGGAAGACAATTTATTTTTTTCTTAGTTTTGAGTTCTTTTTTGGTACATTTACTTTTATTCTTGATTTTTTGTTAAAAAGGTGGAGAAAAAAAATTGATACTAATTTGTGAATTATTTTGACTTTCACAATCAGTTTAATCTGGTTCAAAGGTAATTCAGACATCAAGTAATTCTATTCATCTCAATAACAATTGCAGAGATCAAATCGTGATCCTCCTAACTAGTTCAGTGTCAATCACAACCGAACAAAATGTTATTTTTAAAGTGAATTTTGATAGTAGTATTAATTTGTAATTTAAAACGCACATGTGACTTTCTGTCCTGTCTTTTTCCCAACTCCCTGCATTCTTCAGCTTCAGCTCTTTCCATTTCCTTCCTTCCTTCCTCGTTTCTCACTCTAAACAAACAGATCTCTCTCTCTTTCTCTCTCAAAGACACAATTTATCCTTTTCTGACAACCTTTTTCAGACACCATTGTTGTTGTTGTTGCCACTCACTACCATTGTGGTTTCAAAGGTTGGATTTTTTATTTTGATTTCCATTGTTATCACTTATTTTCTGTCTTCATTTCACCTCTTTTCCCAATTTTGTTGCCAATGCTAAACTGGGTTTCTCACTAATTACAAAACCCATGTATGTACCTTCAAATGCTTGCTTATTCAAACCTTTTCCGATCTTGTGTTTCTATCTTTAATTTTTTCAACCATTTTGCTTCTTTTGTTTCCGTTTGTTTTTCCCTTCATCAATTTCACTAATTGGATTTTGTTTTTTCCTCTATGCACTTGTTGATTCCATTGTTTATGTTCATGCATTTCATGTGTTTGATTTATGTCTTCAAAGGGTTTATGTTTGAACAACATTTCTTAGTTTTCACTTCAATTACACTGATTATGTAGTTCTCTTGTTTTAAGCAGTTTTTTCAATACAATTACACTAATTATTTAGTTAATTCCGTTATATAAGTAGTTAAGCTCATGTGGTCAAATGAGTTCACTCGAGTTCAAACCCTAGTTGCAACAATTGAATTGGTTGTTTTTTAGATTTTTGATTGTGTTTATATATTTTTATTTTATACAGTGGAAGAAGTTGAACAATAAAGCAATGCAAAATATGAGATGTTAAGATAATCAGAAAGTAAAATGATCATTGATATGCCACCATCGATGGCTGAAAATCCTAGGACAACAAGCAGATCTTTCTTTAGCTCTAGCAATGGCAATGGGAGCATCCCTGTGAACAATGCTGATGATTATGATAGCGATAGCTCAAATTTGGCACCACGGTGAGTATCATATCATTCTTTAAGTTAGAGATGTGTTGAATTTTTTTAAATAATGATGACACACATTTTAGTGTTTAAAAATCTTTATTTGATAAAGTTTAGTATTACTATGTGTATTTTTTTATAATTAGTAATTTAGAATTTTATTGCATTTCCTCTCTTGCAGATTGTAAAAAATATATATATGATTTAAGAAGTAACATACTATGATTTGTTTTTACAGCACACCATCAACTCTGTCTATGGCTGTTCCAGCTGAACTCGCTGGAGCTATACCCTTGATCGACAAATTTCAGGTGAGAAATTTTATATTTTAATCTAGATTTACACTATGATTTTTGTCAACTAACCGATTATCCCAAAAGCTTAAGCTGTTAGGATAGGCCACATCAATGGTTTATATTATTTCTAACAATTTTTAAATAACACCTTTGTTAGTTATGTGCCTCAATGATTAGTCTGACAAATTACTAGAATCAATGATGGAATGGAATTTTAGTTCATTTCTTTCTGTGCATTAGCATTTGATATCATCAAGCTTCTGTTAATGTTGTTTGTCATAGGTGGATGGATTTTTAAAACTGATGCATAAACAAATTCAATCTTCTGGAAAACGTGGATTTTTTTCTAAAAGATCTTCAGATCCCCAAGCTCGTGAAAAATTTACATTTGAAGACATGCTGTCTTTTCAAAAGGTAAACTGAATCAAATATTCCTAAATTTCTTTTTATCCTACAGAGAGCTAACAAACTGATTCCTGTAGGATCCAATACCAACTGCATTGCTTAAGATTAATGGCGATTTAGTAAGTCGGGCGACAAAATTATTCCAGATAATTTTGAAGTATACTGGAGTTGATTCATCTGATTGTGCAACTCCATTAAGCTTAGATGAACGAGTTGAGCTCGTTGGGAAACTATACAAGCAAAGTTTGAAACGTGCAGAACTCCGAGACGAGCTTTTTGTTCAGATATCAAAACAAACAAGAAATAACCCTGACAGGTATGTAAATTTCATATTTAGTATTAAGTGTCGTATTTCATCTTTTCTTGATCTTTAGTCATCAACTCTTCATCCACTGTGGCTGTTGTACTAGTGACTAATGTGTGTCTTGTCTTACAAATAGGCAATACTTGATCAAAGCATGGGAGCTTATGTATGTATGTGCATCCTCCATGTCTCCTAGTAAAGACATTGCGGCTTATCTGTCAGAATACATTCAGAACATAGCATATGGAGTAGCAACTGATTCTGAGATCCAAAACCTTGCACTAAATACGTTGAATGCTTTGAAGCGTTCTGTTAAGGCTGGTCCCAGACATATAATACCTGGGCGAGAGGAGATTGAAGCTCTGTTGACCGGGAGAAAGCTTACAAATATAGTGTTTTTCTTAGATGAAACGTTTGAAGAAATTACATATGACATCTCAACAACAGTAGCCGACGCTGTTGAGGTTCTTTGAAACTCTTTTATATAATGCTTGTATTTGGAATTGCATACATTTCTAGCTTAATGTAAATATATTCAAATATTACTGAGATTGAAAAATTCAAGTAAGTGAAATATGAAATATTATGTTTATATCCTTTTATTGCTTACTCAATTTATTTACTCCAGGAACTTGCAGGGCTCATTAAACTGTCGACTTACTCTAGCTTTAGTTTGTTTGAATATCGTAAAGTTGTTACAAGTTCCAAATCACCTGATCCTGGTAATGGTATGCCTTTTTCACTCTTCTCGATTCTTATGCAGAAGTTCTATAATCTAGATTAATTTATTAGTATAATGGTTTCTATTGTTGTTGCTCAGAGGAGTACATTGGGTTAGATGATAACAAATATATTGGGGATCTCCTGGCGGAATTTAGAGCAGCAAAAGATCGAAGTAAGGGAGAAATCTTGCACTGTAAACTGATATTCAAGAAAAAGCTATTTCGTGAGTCAGATGAAGCCGTGACCGATCCAATGTTTCTACAGTTGTCCTATGTACAAGTATGCCTTTTCATTAAATGAGAACTAACAAATGATTGAGAGTGTATTTAGTTTATCTATGAAGCTGCAATTACCTTCAAGTTAATAGATTTATTGATGTTGAAATGTTGAATGTGTTATTACAGTTGCAACATGATTATATTTTGGGTAATTACCCTGTTGGAAAAGACGATGCTGCTCAGCTTTCTGCATTACAAATCTTGGCTGAGATTGGATTTGTTAGCACACCCGAAACATGCACGTAAGTGATTTGCAATGTTCATTGTGCGAGTAAATATCTTGTGACAATGTTTAGTGCCGTTTAAATTTTGTCCTCATGAGTGAACTTGTCAAATTCTATTTCTTATACTCTTGTGACTTACATTGGTATTTGTGATTCTCAGTAACTGGAATTCACTTCTGGAGCGATTCCTTCCTAGACAAATTTCAATGACACGAGCAAAACGTGAATGGGAGTTTGATATTATATCTCGATATCATTCATTGGTATGGGAAAAGCCATCTATTTATTTCTCTTTTACCTTCGATAAATAACTGAGATAAAGCTCAGTTGTTAATCATTTTTTTATAATTTTATATCTGAATGTCATGTGTAATACACGATAACCACATGTTAAATGTATTCTCTAACTCCTGTAAAAAAAGTACTGTATTTTCCCTAATGACATCCCTTAATTTTTATGTAACTTGGGCCATTTTTTACTTATATTTTTCTCTAAAATTTGGAAAGTTGATATTTGCTTCTAGCACATGCTTTATAATTGATGGGGATGTACTTGGGAATTTCTTTTCTTTTATATTCTTTGATACAAGGTTTTCTTCCCTTCTCATAGGAGCATCTGACAAAAGATGATGCAAGACAACAATTTCTGCGTATACTGAGAGCACTTCCTTATGGAAATTCTGTTTTCTTCAACGTTCGCAAAATTGATGATCCTATTGGTATCTTGCCTGGACGAATAATGATTGGAATCAATAAAAGAGGGGTATGTATGATTCAACAGAAATATAAACTGGCCAAGTTATATCACTATTTAATATTAAAAAAAATGAATTATGCTTTTAATTGTGTGCTTTTTCTTAATCAATTGTCTATAGATTCATTTTTTCCGTCCAGTTCCTAAGGAATATTTGCACTCAGCTGAGTTGAGAGACATAATGCAATTCGGAAGCAGCAACACTGCAGTCTTTTTTAAAATGCGAGTAGCAGGTGTTCTTCACATATTCCAATTTGAAACCAAGCAGGTATATCACCTTTGTTAACGTCACACAGGATCTTTTTAGTTTGAAATTATTTTACCTCATTGGCATTGTGTCACTTTGTTGTAGGGGGAAGAAATCTGCGTAGCTCTTCAGACACATATAAATGATGTAATGCTGCGCCGCTATTCGAAAGCACGTTCTTCTAGTGGCGGTAGTTCTTTGAATGGAGATGTTTCAAGTAATTCAAAGCCTCCTAATTTAGAATCATATGAGAAACGCATTCAAGATTTATCAAAACTTGTTGAAGAATCTCAAAGAAATGCTGATCAAGTAAGTCTAAACTTCTTCTAATGATAATATAGCATGTTATGCAATTTGTGCATCAAACACCAAACCGAATCATTAAAAATGTTGTGCTTTCTCTTTGGTACAATTAAGAGAATTGTTATTTTCATATCATATAGGATTGCACTGTCTAATGAATGTGTTTCAGTCAATTAGCATTAATTTGTATTTTATATTATCTTGTATAGTTGAATAAAGAACTGCGTGAGAAGCAAGAACAGGAAGAAAAAATGCAAGAACAATTGGAGGGTTTGAAGGAATCCTTAAAAACCAACGAGCAAAATCTTAAGGCAGTTACAAGTGACTGTGAAAGGCTTAGGTTATTATGCAATAAAAAAGATCAGGCGCTACAGGTAAAGGTCTTGACTTCGTGAAATGAGTCTTTAATCTAATCTTTCAGTTACTGGCCTATCTTAATAATCGTGCAATCTACCAGGTTATAGAGAACCATTCCAAAAAGGATATTGTTGAAACAAATAACCAAGTAAGATATAATCTATGAAACTATTATTCATGCATACACTTGGTTTTTATTTATTTATTAATATTGTTGGTTTTAGTTTTGATGTATAAACTGTGGACTTTGATGGTATAATAGGTGCTGCAAAAGCTTAAATATGAGCTAAAAAATTGTAAAGATGAACTGCTTTCAGCCGAACTAACTATCAAAACCTTGACAAGTGAAAAAATGATTTTGGAACAGAAGCTATCTGTGCTTGAGAAGAGGATCGCCGAAGAGGTAACATAGAAGATAAAAAGTCACGATTCAAAATTCTATATAAAAACCTTAACATTAATATAATGATGGTTGTTGTGATTCAGAGTAGTTCTCTTCAACGGAAATTTGAGCAAGAGCGCAAAGCTGTGAAGTCTGAAGTGTACGACCTTGAAAGAAAGCTAGAAGGGTATAGACAAGAATTAATGACTGCTAAGTCTATTATTTCAGTCAAGGACACCGAGTTGGCTGCATTGCAAAATAATTTCAAGGAATTGGATGAATTACGAGAAATGAAAGAGGTTTACACTCTTATTTAATAGTCTATGTATTTGATCCTGTAATTTGTGACTTATCACGTCAATAATATTTGGATAATATTTAGGCCCTAAAATAACAAATACATGTTTCAATGTTTTATTTAATTTTTCTTTATTTTGTCAGTTTAAAAACATATAAACATTTTTTTGTTTGTTTAGGACATTGATAGAAAGAATGAACAGACAGCTGCCATATTGAAGATGCAAGGGGCTCAACTAGCCGAAATGGAAGCCCTTTATAAGGAAGAACAAGTTTTAAGGAAGCGTTATTTTAATGTAATAGAAGGTAGGTGACAGAAACTGTTTATATTTGGAACTAAGTCTAGTTAAATATGTTGATATACTTGCATGTCTGATGTATATGCAACCTTTGAATTTGTTTTATTTTAGACATGAAAGGCAAGATTCGAGTTTATTGTCGGCTAAGACCTCTTAGTGAAAAAGAGATTGCTGAGAAGGAAAGAGAAGCTGTTAGTGCAGTAGATGAGTTTACTGTTGAGTTTCTATGGAAAGATGATAAGCCGAAGCAGTACATATATGATCGTGTTTTTGGCAGTGATGCAAATCAAGAAAGTGTATTTGAGGATACCAGGGCAAGTCTTACTATAACAACCTATATATCATAATTAAGCCTTAAACTAATTGCTAATTCCTTCATGATTTGTGCTGCAGTATTTGGTGCAATCTGCTGTAGATGGTTATAATGTGTGCATATTTGCTTATGGTCAAACTGGCTCTGGAAAGACGTTTACAATCTATGGTTCTGAAGATAATCCCGGGCTTACCCCTCGTGCAATTAGTGAACTTTTTAGAATTATACGGAGAGATAGTAACAAGTATTCCTTTTCCTTGAAGGTAATATCTAAAATGGAGATGAATAAAAAATTCAGGTTGAAAATTTTCGTGTCACTAGATCTCTAGTGATTCTACAAAAAATTTCAAAAAAATTTCATCACTACAAATCATAGGAGTCAAACAAGACTCTGCTTGTTGTCCTATGTTGACTTCTCTTGTGTTAACAATGCAGGCATACATGGTGGAATTATATCAAGATACTCTAATAGATCTTCTGTTACCTAGGAATGCAAAGCATTCAAGATTAGATATCAAGAAGGATTCAACGGTAATGATCCCTATGTTGTCACTTTAATTTTCCTTTTGTAAACATTTTGTTACATGAAGGCAAATCACTTATAATATGTTATGCAGAAGGAGTTAAAGCAGTTTACCTGTATTCTTAATTTTGATAAATTGCTTAACATTTTTAACATGTTACTTAACCATCTTTTCTAGAAATCGTTGAGGTGGGATGCTTTAAAAACCTTGTCGAAATATTAAAAAATTATAGAAACCTGTAAACACTGACATAATTATGGACTTGTAAAAAGTTTTCTCGTATCACATGTTGCTCTCTTGATCATAACAGTTTCATTTATAATTCTATGATATTAGGGAATGGTTGTTGTGGAAAATGTGACGGTGATGTCAATTTCTACAATTGAAGAATTGAATCATATAATACAAAAGGGATCTGAACGTCGACATATATCAGGGACACAAATGAATGAAGAAAGTTCAAGATCTCATCTCATTCTTTCAATAGTAATTGAAAGCACCAACCTTCAAAGCCAATCAGTTGCAAGGGGAAAGGTATTCTTTACAATTTGTTTATTTGATCAATGATGGTATATCAATTAAGTAATGCATTACCATTGATCATTAATTATTGTTTATTCGATAATTATTGTTAAGTAATACTCCCTCTAATCCTCTTTACTTATTCGATGTTTTTAATGATCAATGCATCATAAGTGAAATGAAATAATAAATAGTTAAGAGTATTATCGGGGAAAACCAATAATTCCATCAAAAGTAAGAACTAAAAAGGAATAAAGGGTGTAATGTGGAACATTGATTGTTTCTTGAAGTCAAGGTATTTCAGCAATAATATTGCGAATGGTAACTTATTTTATGTTGATTTAAACTTGCAGTTGAGTTTTGTTGATCTTGCTGGTTCAGAAAGAGTGAAAAAGTCAGGTTCTATGGGTAGTCAGCTGAAGGAAGCACAGAGTATTAACAAATCATTATCAGCACTTGGAGATGTTATAAGTGCTTTGTCTTCTAGCGGTCAACACACACCTTATAGGAATCACAAGTTAACAATGTTGATGAGTGATTCACTTGGTGGTAATGCCAAAACTCTCATGTTTGTCAATGTTTCTCCAATAGAATCAAGCTTGGATGAGACTCATAACTCTCTCACGTATGTCATTTCTCGTTTATTTTCTTTCCTTAATGGTTAGTGTCTGTCTGGTTTGAGAAAACCTTTTCTGTTTTCATTTCATGTAGTTGATTTTCCGTAAAAATCTATCATTTTCACATATGTCATTTCTTGTTTATCTTCTTTCCTTAATGTTAGTTTTGAACTTCAGAATGGTTAGCGTCTCTATAGTTTGAGAAAATGTTTTCTGTTTTCATTTTATGTAGTTGATTTTCCATAAAAATCAACATAATGAAAATAGAAAACGTTTTCTAATACCAAACATGCACTTAGCCTTTAAAATTGTAATAGCACATTAGCATGATTCAGCTAAAATTGTCTCATATTCTATGTTAGAAGTTCTAACAACATTCCATTATTATGCTTTTTTATTTATAGGTATGCTTCAAGAGTGAGATCAATTGTGAATGACCCTAACAAAAATGTTAGTTCAAAAGAAGTAGCGCGATTAAAGAAATTGGTTGCATATTGGAAACAACAAGCTGGTAGAGGAATTGAGTATGAAGATTTAGAAGAAATTCAAGAAGAACGATCACCTAAAGATAGACCAGATAGTCATGGTAGCTCCAGATCTAGTCTAGGTGGTAAATAAGAGCATACAAATAGCCACCAATGCACTGGATCAATCATCAATCAATTTCCTTGATTAAACAGGCTGAATATATTGTAATTTTGGTTTAGAGGGATCTAAGATGTATAGTTGAATTTTGTATATAGTATTAATCCTTTTTACTCATGCAGGTATACATATATACATTATTATTCTATCTAAATATTTCCTATCTTCAAAATGAATTAGTATATATAAAAAAATTGAATACAAAGTTGGACAGACAATGACCCTAGCCAACTTGTGAATAGTTTGAAGCTTGATTCGATAATTGACTCATTGAGTTTGGTTCATGAGCCAAATGTGCTGAGCTTGAGTTAAAAAATAGGTTCGTTAAATAAATGAATTGAACATAAACTATATATAATTTGCGGTAGAGACTAGAGACCAGAGTATGAGAGATATAGGAAAAGGGCTATTATTGTAATGAAGTGTATAGTGAGGTTTTATGAATAATTAGTGAGTGAGATAGGGTGCTGAGTTGACAAGTTTGTTATGCCTCTTATTATTAGTATATATAGTGAGGTAAGGGGAGTGTGACATCTTGCCTTTGTAGGAGCTTTGTTTTGTGGGCATCAGGATATTCATCCTCTTGCATTCACTTTTTATTTTTCATAAATAATACACCAATTTCTATATTTGTGCAATTCAATCCATGTATTCTAAAGTTGCAGAATTTTGGGTTCGCAATAGTAATATGATCGTTGGATTGAAAGATATTATAACAGGATCAAATGACACAAAAATGTCAAACTTAGTAATATGAGATCTCCGATACTTCTTTACCGGATAATCATATTACAAAATTGACCATTGAACTGAAAGATACTCTAACATAGATCATGTCTATAAAATTCAATATTAATCGGAAATTATTTGATACATCAAAATTAACGTCTTACGAACTTTCAAAAAATGAGTTCATCGCTGCATGAGACAGATCTTTGGTATTACTTAGGGTAAATAAAAGTTAAAAGTAACGTTGAGTCATAAATGGAAATTAAAAAACAAAAGTTGAGAATTTCTTTTTTTCTTTTTTATATTTATAATCGATTTTCGTGAGTTATGTTGAGTCAAAAATGTAAATAGAAAACGTTTTCTAATACCAAACATGCACTTAGCCTTTGAAAATGTACTATCATCAATCAATTTTGGCAGTGATAATCTAATTTGCATTAATATTTCAGTATGAATGCTTTGTGATTGTTCTTATGACTATATATAAAATACTCAAAGCTCTTAAGCTAATATATTGATATTTACAACCATTTTTATCTAACCAACCTTTACAACCAAAGGACTAGTAACTTGTAACCTTCTATTTGTCCATGACAAGAATCCAAATTTGTATCCTTTTGAAGGATAAGAAGTTACTTTGAA
This sequence comes from Trifolium repens, assembly GCA_030408175.1. NCBI lineage: Eukaryota > Viridiplantae > Streptophyta > Magnoliopsida > Fabales > Fabaceae > Trifolium > Trifolium repens. The sequence continues at coordinate 20,519,075 of CP125850.1, forward strand.
ATTCACACTGAACTTGATTTTCTGCCCAATTCTTGTGAACACTAACCGGTTCGGCGTGACAGTGACATTAACACCAGGTGGTGGAGAAACTACAGATTTATATATACTTGTTGGTTTTCCAACATTTGTCACAATCCTTGTAACTGAAAATTTGTCTTCGAGATTTGGAACTGCAATGGATGGATAGTTAAGGTTTGATGCAGTGGTGAATTTGCTTTTACATGTTTTATTGTTTCTAGTAACAAGATGGAGTGATCTTTGATCATAACCAAGTGAACATAGGAATGTAACGAAATCTGTTGGCTCGGAATCATAGATAAGACCAGGGTTAAGAACTCTTAAAGGGTTCAAAAATCCTGATCCATAATCAAATGCATTAGCCCTTCGTTGTTCTGGATCTACGCTGATCGGTCTGTGATGTTTATCTAGGATTGTAGCTGCACGATAAAAAAAATCACGATTATTAATGCAATCAACTCAAGATTTTAAAAACATTACACGACAGCAATCTGCGAGTGGGTAATACCAGTTGTCATGATGGCAGATTTGATAGCAGAAGGAGACCATGAAGGATGGACAGCTTTGACCAAGGTTGCAATTCCAGTTACATGAGGACAAGCCATAGAAGTTCCCGAGAGAATGTTGAACATGTTTCCAGCTGCCGGAGACCATGCTGCTAGAATATTTAGTCCTGGAGCCGTAACATCAGGCTACACAACGATAACAGCATTACCATTAGAATTAATGGTCATTTTACAACTGTCAATGGGATTTGAACTCTTTCGCATGAGGTTACAATGCAAAACTCTAATCACTATTACAGTTAGAACTAGAAGTCCAACAAAGAAGTAAAAAAATAATGATAAAGCTAAGATAGATTATGGTCATTCATTTGGATAAAAATGAGAATGAGAATTTCACCTTCAAAATTTCAGGGTTTAAAGCATTAGGACCCTTGGAAGAAAATGCTGCTACACGTGGTGCAGGTTGCGCTCCAATTACTGCCTTTGCTCCTAATATCCTTGACATAGGCTTACTGTTCAACACATAACAAGATGCGCAGTTAAACTTTGGATAATAGCAGTAAAAATAGAAATCAGATCCTTTACAGCCGCAAGCTGCAGAAGTAGGCATGATTAGATTTAGAAAGAGAAATTTCTAAATCTAACCGTCCCTACAATTGCAGCACCGAAATGCAGCTATAGAGGATCCAAGTCCGGAGAAGTACAAGTGCATTGCAAACTATAAAACAAACCGTGTAGTCTTGATATACGATAGAATATTTTCTCCTTTTTTCGTTCCAACAATAGCAGAAGGGATCACAAATGGGACAGCAACATCTTGATCTGTCTCATCAATAAGTATCATGCCAACTCCACCTGCTTCTTTAACTATCTTGCTCTTTTTAACTTTTGATTCTGTTGACCTCTCTACATGTCTACAAACTAGAATCTTCCCTTTGGTCTTTGTTTTATTCAAAGAACTCTCTAAACAGTAACTACAAGACCAAACAAAACATATAACATAAAAGGCATAATTTTTGCATTGGTTTTTAGTTAGTTATCAATTTTAAGTACCTTGCTTCACCTGGATTGATAAGGAGTGAAGTATCCTGCAAATGCTTCAGAAGCTGAAATTATCCTTGCGGATGCATTCATTTCAAAGAGACTTAGACTTTCACCCTGATACAATCACACAAGTTGGAAGATTAAGGGATGTTTGGATTGACTGCTTATCTACTGGTATAAAAGTACTTATTTGTGAGACCATATGGAAGAGCTTATGAAAACAGCTTATGACAAGTTCATAAATTGTTTTCAACTTATTTCTATAAGCTCTCTGGGATAACTTATGAAAACAACTTATAGCTTATATGAAAACAACTTCACTTTATGTTATCTTTTGTTGTAGAAATTTCTTATACATATGCACTTATATGATAAACGATTATGCTATAAGTGCTTAATTAAGTTGGATTTTCAAACAAGGCATAATAAAGCATAGCTTCTATTTACCGTGATTTTAGCACCATTTCCTAATATGATATCAGAAGTGAAATCCCTATCAGTTGAGCTAGCAGCAACAGTAAGCATCCATGGTGCAAGGTTAGTAGCAGAACCAGGATATCCTTCATTTCCAGCAGATGAAACAACAAGCACTCCACGGTTGGCGGCATGAAATGACCCTATAGATATAGCATCATTGAAATAATCTCCTTGTGGTGATTGAGCACCAAGTGATAGAGACAATATGTGAACACCATCTCTTATAGCATCATCAAATGCAGCTAACAAGTCCACATCATAGCAACCTGAATCCCAACATGATTTGTATACAGCAATCCTAGCCATAGGTGCACCTCCTCTTGCACCTCCACTTGCTAATCCTTTATAATTCATGTTCTGTACATATCTCCCTGCCGCTATAGAAGCTGTATGGCTACCATGACCAGCGCTGTCCCTAGCTGATTTAAATGACACTTTTGCATGTGACTCTTCTTCTGCTTCATATCCACTCAAATAGTATCTTGCTCCTATCACTTTCCTATTCCATAAACTAAATCATCAACCAATGGAGATGAAATAAATGGAAACCATGGTTTTAAATAGCGGTTCCATCACAATCCTTGACATTTTAGAGAATTTAAGTCAAATGTGGCCTGAACCACAGTCGTGTTGGGGTTTTGGCAACATATAAAACTTATGATGTCAAATCAAATGAAAATGTAATGAATGAGTGTAACAGTTAATCACAAACCTGTTGCAAGTTGAGGCATTGAATGCTTCTCCTGATTGACATCGACCCTTCCACCCTTGTGGGACTTCAGGCATGTCAGTGTCACTGAAACTTGGAGATTCTGGCCAAATTCCTATATGAATCATGATTATTATTAACAGAACTCATTGTGATGAACTTAACTGAAGTTTATTAACAAAGTCCAAGTAATTAACATTTTCAGCATGCAGTGCCTAAACCATTTTCCTCAGTGCCTAAACCATTTTCAGCATGCAGAAATTTGAATACCATAATGATGTCATTTGAATTCAATTCTTTTAGTGATGGATATCAACATGTCCCTCCTTCCAAGGTAATCATGCTTGGGATTTGTATCTATGAAGCACCGACACAAACCCGGACACCAGACACACGACATTGATAAATAAAAGTGATTGAATGTAACTACATGTGTCGGTATGAGACGCTAACATGTTTCGGATACCAAACACAAATTAAAGTAGGTGCTACTATATAGATTTGTATTAATTCACACCTCTTCTAGTGGATTTGTTTTTCACATGGTTCAAAGTAGGGGCCTCCCAATTGAGATTACTCTTGAATTCCAATTTTGGATGTTACTATTAATCCTACTACTTTCCTTAAATCTGTTGCTGCTAAAGCAGAAAAAATAAAGTGAAAGTTTTTCTGCTAGTGAAGTAATAAATGAGTGTGGCAGTTAAAATTCTTGTCAACCGGTAAATAAATGCCGTTATGGAACAATAACTGAACTTGAGAATAAAGACATTGTTACATAGAAATTATCAACTTTATCATAAAGGATAGGATATAATAAACTTTACTTAGTATTCACTCTATTAATTGTTGCTTTCGAAGAAAGTTGCTGTTCCTATTTATTTGTCATTTTCGAAGTTTAATGCAATTTTAAATATTATTTTGTCAATAATACCCTTAACTAAAAAGAAACGAAGAGAGTACAAGATAGATACTAACCGGTATCAATGAAACCGATGATGATATTTTCTTGGTTTGTAATAGAGTAGCCAAGTGTTTCCATGGTTTGGTCATCCAAAACTCCCATGAAATCCCATGAATGTGTTGTGTGCAGCTTTCTTTTAGAATTGGGAAAAACTGAAACCACTCCTTCCATTTCTGCTCAAATTTTTGAAGTTACATAAGCCATTAAATTTCTTTCTAAATCAATTAATATAACTAGCAAAAAATAAGCCCTACTATCTCCGTAACTAAATATAAGACTCTCTCAAGATTTTTCATGTCTCTTTTATTAAGACATTTCAATTTTTTTATTATTCCTTTATTAACATACCCCTAATTATAATGTTACATCTTTTTCTTTAACTAGTAGTAAATACGATGATGAAAACATAAATTATTTCTACGGGTTTAAGGGTAAATTTGTAAAACAATATCAAGTGTCAACAAATTTAATACTGCTAGTCAATGTGGTCTTATATAGTAATGGACTATGAAGCATGAATACTCCTCGGATTAGGCGTGTTTCGGTGTCGGACACGCACACGCGTCAGTCCGACAACGACACTTATGTTACATTGAATTATGTCATTCTCTCAAATTATTATCGGTGTTGACGTGTCCGTGTCGTGTCTGTATTTGTGTCCGTGCTTCATAGGTAATGGATAAGGATAATTTCAACATTGAAAAACAGAAAATTAAAAGAGAAAACAACAAAACTTACTAGAAATTTGGGAAGCCTGTTCATCACTAAGCTTAGCTGCAAAGCCTCTGAAACCATGTTTATAGCTATAAACATGCGAAGCTTGTGCTTCTTCAATGCTGTCAAAAACATTCAAACTATGAAATTTGAAGAAAAAAAATCACTTTATCTTAAACAGTAGAAAAATAATAAACTACAAGTTGCAACTGAAAAATCATTTTGTAGCAGAATCAGCAACAAAAAGAAAAAGTGGTATTAATATTAATTATTAACCTTCCACTATGAACAGAAGCAAGTATTTGATGATTTTCCCTCAAAATATCATCTGGGTTTTCCCAACTTTTGCTTCCCATGTAAACTACATAAACCTGCAATTCAATCAAGATTTCAAAACTGTGATTCATAAGCTCAAAATCCAGAAAAAAAGCTACTTTTGAATTTACCTTGGTAGAAAAGCAAAAGCTAACTTTTGCAACAAGCACAAACAGAAACAGAGAAAACAAAGTACTGTTCATAGAATAACCAGAAGACATTATTAAAGTTTCAAACTTTTCAGTGTATATGAGAAACTAGAACAAGGTTCTATATAAATAAAGAAATGGGTATACAAATTTTTTTCAAATTTCTAAACTTTGAAAATGAAAAAAAAAAATCAAAAAAAGAAATTTTTATAAGGAAAGAAGTGAAGGGTGAGAATCATAGTTTAGGTGTCATGTGTTTAAGATTCAACAAGGTTGTTATATAACACAAAAATAGTGATGGTTGCAATGAGAGAACATGGAGTAGTAGCAGTAGTGGTGACAGAAAAATATCCAAATAGTAGTAGCACTAAATGGTGAATTATATGATGACTATGAGAGAGAAAGTGATAGAATATAAAGAGAGAGAAGGGGATAGAGCGAGTATTTTTTTTTTTTTAGGCCAATGTATTTGGGGTCATTTTTTTGTGTTTCTAATAGATAGTGTTTTTTTTTAGATGATTAAAGTTTTTAATCTATTGCACTTATACATTTTAAGTTATCCTCTGCTATAAAAATATTGACTTAATTGTTAATTTAGTGGAGTGACATTAAACGCTGTGTCTTTATGTTTAGAAATCAAAGTGTGATGTTTAGCGTCACCACTAAGTTAATAGCAAGTAGTGTTTTTGTAATGAAGGATAATTTGAAGGGTAGCGAAAAAATTAAATAATTTATTAATTTATCTATTACAAACATAAAATTTAAAGATTTCTGAATATATTTTGACTTTTTTTTATAACCCTCTAATTGTTAAGAAAAAGAATTTCAATAATTTAAATAATTTTTAAAATAAAATTATCTTCTGAAATCAAAGTAATAATAGTGGTTTTTGTTTGCAAGTGCAACCATTTTGGTGGGTCCACTTAAAATGAGAATATGGGCCCTCATATTGTGGAGATTGTTGGAAGTAATGTGATTAACACTCAAGATTAGTGGAAGCAAGGTGGATATTAGTAGCATGTGACCTTACTTATGTTTTGATTAATTAGTAGGGGAAATGAGAATCTAATAATGATTTAAGAAATTGGTGGTTGATGTTGTAAAGTTTGTCAGTAGACGAGAGAGTTCAATTGATAATTGAGTGGCAATCCCCAAATAATGAAAGCTATATTTATGGATCATTCATTAATTTAAGAATTGAATCTAACTAAATCTAAATGATTAGCCATGTACATTTTTTTTTTGTTGACAAAATAGCCATGTACATTTTGAAATGTTGGATTTGTTATTTTTTGATGTCAAATAGCTGTATAAACTAGAAGAGACAGATCCATCATGGATCATTGATGATGGTGAGCTAAAATAATTTAGAAGAGGTGTAGAAATTATAAAATTATTAGATTTTAAATGATTTGAGCAAACTCAAATGTCTCATGAGACAAATCCAAAAATGTATATTTTGTCATTGTCAAAACAAAATCCAAAAATGATAAATATTATATGAAATTAAATCTCTAAATGATTTATGCCTATAAGTTTAATTAAAATAATTAGTAATAGTATGATAGGACTTTTAGATATACTCATATAAAAACAACTTTTAGAATAAAGGAAATGTTAATCGGTGTCCTAGGACAATAGTTAAACAACCAAAAATGATAATATAATTTTGAAAATAGTGCAATCATTTTATTAAAAAAAATTAAAATTGTTTTACTTAATTTTTTTGTTTTTATTTTCTTTTTTGTTTCTTTTTTTAATATATATTTGTATCTTGTTTCCTTTTCCTTTTTTATTTATTTTTATGAGCTATGGGCCAAGATGGGAGGGACTAGGGGGCCAACCTAGTTGATATCTCTATCTCTACTTATTGTGATAAGTGTGAGGTATATTGCTTAGAAAAGTATAAATTGAGTATTTTATAAGTGGATGACTCATAAATCTAATGTCTTAAAGTTTTAGATTAATATGTGGTGTCCAACTCACTTGTATACCAATATAATTCTCTCCTTAATGTCATGATGCTCTTAACTCGATTAAAAAATATTTTTATATATTTTAAATACACTAAAATTAGTAACTCTTATTATCATTGTTGTGCCACTACCATGATCAATCATTCTCATGGAATTTCAGTGCCTAAAGTCAACATTAGTATATGATTAGCCATTTAGCCTACTCACAAATATATCATCATGTGATTAACTATCTCATGACAGGTACAATTCTGTAGCACTTCATTTCGTTTGGAGACTTACTTAGCGGCAAGATTAATAAGAGATTCCGGCATATCGTGTGGCTTGCTATAATGTGGTGCATTTGGCGCTTGCGAAATAATATTTTTTTTTAGAGGAGACCGTGTTAATATACTTCATTTAGTGAATCAAATTATTTATATGTCGTGGTTTTGGTTTGTCGGTCATTTAAGGAGTAATTTTGATGTAACTTTTTCTCTTTGGTGTAATAATCCTCTAGCGTGTTTTCAATGTACTTAGAGTGATTTTTTTTTGAATTGTAAGACTTGAATATCCTTTGTACTCCTTATAATTCAAAGTTGCTTATAAAAAAAAAAAAATCACAAATATATCATCAATTATAGTATCATTATGATCATTGATACTTTCATACATAAAGCATACTCCCTCCGTTTCTTTTTAATTGTCTTTTTAGAAAGATAACACCAAATTAAGGAAGTGTATTTTTGCACATTATCTTCCTATTATACCCTCGTTTTAATCCCCAATAAATTCCTATTTTTTTGCATACACTTTCTCTTTCCAATAAATATAATATATTATATTAAAAAAAACAAAATTTAATATGTTATGTACCAACAAAAAAAATTTTAAAAAAAAGATTTAGTTTTCCAAATATATAGCATTAATTGGTTTTATGAAAAAAGGTAAGAGCAATTGACAAAGGGTATAATTGACAAATGATACCCATAAAATACAAAAAAGACAATTAAATAGAAACGCTAAATATGATAATAAAAGACAATTAAAAAGAAACGGAGGGAGTAATAATTACTACTTCATTAAGATAAATTTAGCTTACTCACAAATATATCATCATTGATTTAACAAAAACTACGATAATCATGATAACGTTCCTCTATGTAATGTGAATTGAAGGTATTTTTTTTTTTTTAGATTTTGATTAGATCGTAGTTAAATTTTTAATTATCAGAGTTTTGTTTATTCATAAAATCAAAGGATTAATAAAAAGTAAAAAAAAATTATGGCAATATTAATAGATGTTCATATAGGTTTCTGACCCATATTGTTGGCCCATTCTATTCTTTCTCTTTTCTCCTCTTCTCTTCTCTATATATATTATTATTGCTCTTATTTACGTTGATTTTATAACAATGGCAAAATTCTTTATCTAGTCTTTTAATTTATTTCAGTTAACAATTTAGTCTTTTATCTTTTTATTATTTCATTTTTTTTTGTCATTCATCCATGTTTGTATGTGGTATTTCAAGTTTTAAGTTTATGATTTTTTTGGGGCATAAGATTTATTTATGACTGAGACCGTATAAAGAAAGAAAACTATAGATTTAAAGTTTGAAAGTCATATTCAAACATAAAAAAAAGACTAAAATGTTGTAAAAAATCTTAAAAGATGACCTAAAATTAAGTTAAGAAACACAAATGTACACTTTACTTAAATTTAATCTTAAATCACCCCTAGCTTAGAGGTTCTTTTATATGTTTTACCCCTTTTCATATTTTTATTTTTGATTTACCTCTTTTTTCTTATACTTTTTATTTACTAAATAAGTCCTTTCAGTTTTAGTGTTTTTAATAGTTAAATATGTTTGTGGTCTTTCCAAATATATCAATTTTTATTTTTAGGCTTTCTAAAAAAAATTCTTTGAATTGGCCCCTTTAAAAAAATTTGTTTTCAATTTTAGTCTGATCTTATTTGTAAAAGTTCTTGTTGAATGATCTTATTTGTAAAAGTTCTTGTTGAATGTTCCTTAACTAACTTTTTTCATGACATGTCGTGTCATTGATAATGTATTAAAATATCATTAATTTAATAATATAATATTAAATAATTAAATAATTAAATTAATGACATTTTAAAGTTTTAATAATGAAATATCATTTAAAAAAGTCATTTGAAACCTACAATGTGATCTTTTGTAAAAAAGCATAGACTATAATTAAAAATAGAAAATTTAGAGAGACCAATGTTTAAAATAAATTTTTAGAAGGACTAAAAATAATATTTAATATATAACGAGAGACTAAAAATAAATTTAACTCTTTTTAATAGATTTAAATATGTTTTCATCCATATAAAATGGGGACTCTTAAGTTTAATATTTACTAAATTTATATTATACACCTTAACTTAATGACCACTCTCTCATTGTCTCATATACTAGATGTAGATCTCTTGTTTTTTTATATCTTTTTTGACAATTGTAGATCTCTTGTTATATATCATACATCAGATCTACATCTTATGGTCACACATCCAATTATAACACACCTACCTATCAAATGGATATTTTATATATGCGGTTAAATTCTTTAACTTGTGTTGTGTGAGTCCTTTGTGTTCAATCATGATTTATATAATGAAAATGATAATATACTGAAAAAGTCTAATGGATACATAGGATTCCGATTTCACATTGTGACTGTGTCCATGATAGTTAATTTTGACCTTTTAATTTTAATTTAGTAGTGAAGATTATTTATCAATAATTTAATGAAAGTATAATATAAACCGATCAATCTCAAATCAACTATTGTGATTGATTAATTTGTAAAATTGTGGACATTTTTTTACCGCAGTGCCGCAATGGATCCATGCATGTATAGATACATACAAGTGAAAGGTTGCAAAAAAGAAAAAAGAAAAGGTATATATTATAGGGTACTCATATAACATGGTTGGATATTGGTACCGCAAAATTCATTTAAAATTATTTTAATATAAATAAACATAAAATATGAAATAATATTGAATTTTGTCTATAGAGTAATGATATCGGTGAATTTAAATTCGTATTCTCACAATTATATTGTGAGTTTCAGATTAATTATCACTTTATCTATAAAAAAAATAATTGTATAGTTCGTATGAACATAAGTCGGTCGATAGGGATATTGTATAATAGTATATAAGAAATGAAATTCGAACTCTCATATTTTCACATATTAAAGTCATAATTCATCCAATATTAAACACTTACAAAGACTTATAATTAAATATGCAATGCTCGAGACCGCTTAAAAACTTGAAAGGAAAAGATGGAAATTGTTTGACTTAATCCAACAAATATTATATGTTTTTTTTATAAGCCAACAACTATTATATGTGATAATATAATCCAATATAGCAATTGAGGAGTATAGTGGTGGTTATAACATGCCTATTTATATATCTCTCCGTGTCTTATGCCTGTGTTTCATATTCTAACAAAATCAAAACCCGGAATCATTATTAAAACTTAATAAAAATAAAGTAATGATTTCTTAACACCAAAAAAATCAAATAAAAAACTGAACAAGGGAATTGTTGACTAAACTAAACAATGTAGGGTTATATATTCTAATCTCTGATTTATTGCATTTTTAAAATAAAAAATGTGTTATATATGCAATGCATGTGTTCAACTGTAAGTAGTTGATTTCGAAATTAAGTGTGATCTTGATTAATTGCTCTTCAGATCGATGTAAAGTTTTGGGAAAATTATAATAGGTTAACTTTGATCATTATCTCGGTTTGCTTCTTAGTTTTTAGTTTTTCAAATTGATTATGTTACATTATATTTGCACTGTAATTGTTTTTTTTTTACGCAAACAAATTTAATTTATTTCATTCTAAATAAGTTCAATAAGTTGGACAATAATTATAAAATTGAGAATTAGCTATAAAGCGAGTCGTCTGAGCTAACTTATGGGTAAATCAATTTGTTTGTCTCCAAAAAAGTTGGATTATTAAAGGGGGGCATTTTCATAAATTTAACAAAATAGGAAGATTAAAATTGAAATTTACCAATAGTATAACATGTATACTAGTCTAATTTTTCTAAAAAAATCACCGTGAGCTTAGCTCAATTGGTTGGACATTGCATTATATATACAGGGGATCGGGGTTCGAACTCCAGTCATCCCACTTAATCATCTTAAAGGTGGAATTTCTAGCCACTAGGCTATTTGACAAAAAAAAATTGTGATGTAATTTTGCCAACTTTACATCTGAACAACAATTAATCAACATCATACTTAAATATGAGAATATTAAACTTGAAATCAACTAGTTTCTTGCATTATATAAAACGATATTATACGCATGGTACTCTTATACAATTTGAATATGACAATAACTTTTGCCATCCTATTCTTTTTCTCGCGCGCCCTTAAATTTACCAAAATACACATAACACTCCTAAAAACATCATACCAGATTTTACTTTTATAATGTCCGCTATTTAAGTGGCGGTTATTCATTTTTACAATGTTAGTTACTTAAGTAACGAAAGGGTAAAATGATCATTTCGTAGGACGCGCGAGTAACCCATAAAGTAGCAAAAATAATTTTCTTTGAATATATGTACCTTGGGGCCTAATTAGATGATGATGATTATACATACCCTTTTGTCTTATAATTGGGCCGTCAGGTGCTTTTGTTGGGCCTGTAACCATTTTCATTAAAAATTTCTTTTTCCACTCTCATGTTTCTCTTTCACCCCACCAAAAATCCAATTTTACCCCCGTAAACTTCGATAAACATGACCCAAATTTTCAAAAACTTCGGTTTTTATTTACCGAAGTTTTGCGATATAGAAAGCGGTGTTTCAACCATTTATTTTTCAAAAAACCCAAAAAAATCGGTAAATGTTTTCCGAATTTTTTAAAAGAAACGATTTTAGGGGCATAAATGGAAACCAATGGAGTGAAAAAAAAACGTGGAGGTGGGAAAAGAAATTTTCATTTTTATTTGGGGATTTTTTTTTTGAGCTTTCCATCCTTCTCACAAACTTTCTGCATTTTAATTTTTATCCCCTTGTAGATTAAGTAGCGAGTGTGTAGAAAACAAAATCTAGAAAAACACAGTTCACAATATGAGTTTACATTTTAAAATGTGAACCTGTTGGCTGTCAAAAAATTGACCCTGTTCATGGATAAATCGTCTCGACAAGCGGTTATTTTGACCGGTTACATGTGCGGCTGTGACATAGCATCCATCAATTACATTTTTCTCGATGAAGTCTATAAATTGACACTCGTTCATTTTTTTTTACTCATCATTCTCACATTCTCTCTATTTTTTCTTTTATTATTTATGTTCTTTTGATGATTATGATGATGATGATGATTATGATTGAGAGCATTATCCTAATTGACAGAGACTTTTTTGGGGCTATTAAAACTGTCACCTTGAGATCTTATGACTAATTGAGATGTCTGTTACTTAAATAATGATTTCTTAGGCCCTCACCGTGGTAGGAGGAATCGTCCCCACTTTTATCCTTAGAGGGGAATGTCGATGGCAAATTCATTTTTCTCTCCATTGTTATATTAATTTCTATTCAATTTCCTACCATTTACCTTATTATTCACTACAAGAAATATGACTTTAGTAGTTTTGCTAACGACTTGTAACAACTTTTAACAAAAAAAGTCGCTGCCAAAAATCATACTTGTTGTAGTGTGTTTCTGATTCTGCAACTTCTGTAACATAAGAGTTCTCTAGTTAACCTGTGAACCCAAATGGTTCGCAAGTTAACTTGTGAACCTTACACGAACTAGAATCAACAAGAAAAAACACAAACACAAACTTTTCAATAAAAACAACAACATAGTGCATTGAAATTAAGATCAACAACATAAACATAAAAGAAAAACATCAATTAAATACAAACAAGACCAAGGAAGAGCTAAATCAACTTTTTCATCTTCATCGGCCTCAACGGGGTAAAAGTTAATTTTTCTGTGTTGTGAATGAAAACGAACAAAACACGTCTATTTATAATAATTTTGGTGCGTTTTAGACCACTCAAAATGTCTTGTACATTTTAGACCATGCATTTGTGTACTGTCATGATTTACATGATAACATTTAAATTGGAGGGTATTGTATGCTTGTTATCATGTGAACTGTGCAGTTTAAAATTGGGTACATGTTCTGTTTTGTGTGTTATTCAACCTGTTTGATAAATTAAAATACATAACCATGCACAAAATTAAAATACTTAAAATAATAGATAAACTCTACATTAGATAAATGCAATCCCATAAAAATAATTATCCATACATAGTTATACAAAACCATAAAATTATAATACACCGAAGTTATTAGAAATTATAATACACCGACCTCATAGTCCATCTCTCGTTCTGCTGTAGAGTCATGCAAGCACGATAGTTAGGATGTAACTCCCCGCTAGCCATAAGTACAAGTGCAAGTTGTTCGGCGCAAAAATTATATACAGTGGTTGATTGATCTTGAGCACTTGCTCAAAGAAATGTTACATAAATCTCATAACCATACCCTAACGACATCCCTAAAGATATCTAAGTTCAAGATGCCACTTCAGATGTTCATCTGAACCCATATGGCATTTGACAATTGCAGCAGCACGCTATGGACATCTTTCTCCGATCGAGAAGATAATGTTACTGCAGTACTACTTTGATGACAGTAATTTCTATGATGTATTTAATATTGTTTATTGTTAGTTTAGTATTAGTTTTAGACCAATTACAAGGCAAAAACCTAAAGAAGTGAAGCTACTTGTCCAAGAAGTCAAGAATTGAAGAAAATGCATAAAAAGAGGCTAAAAGGAAGAAAATGCGCAACTCTTAGTCTGCGGACCATAACTTGAGTTGCGAGTATCAGAATGAGGCCCGTGACCAAGCATTTGAAAGCTAAGACGAAGAGCTACAACTTTCGTGTTGGAGCAAAAATCTAATTTTTCCATCGTAGCACGTGTAACGACCCAATTTTATTAATTGTTTATTTATACGTGATTATTATATTTATTTATTTATGTGTGTTTATTAACTTGTGTTGAATTGTATTATTATTATTATTATTATTTAGTTATGTTACTAGATATAATTATGCATGTTATTTAGTCATATGAGTTAATTGGTTTGAATAGAGTTATTGGGCTTTGGTATTGGGCCTAGGTTAAGTTAGTAAGGGTGTTTTGGTAATTGATGAGTGTTAACCTAGTTATAAAAGGGGAAAGTTAAAGAGAGAAACTCATTTGTCACAAATTTTGGTGGAGGAAGAAAGAGAAATGAGAGAAAGGGAGGTAGAGAGAAGGTGTAGAAGAACCAAGCTTGAAGATGTAGAAGGGAGTCAAAGTGTAGAGCTTAGAGATTTAAAGCTTCAATCTAAGGTATGAGGTTAGATAATATAATTAGAGTGAGCATAGAGAGGGGAGAATGTCTATTTCTCCATTCCCAAACTCTCTACACTCTTTTCTTTTGGGTGGGTGTTTTCATTGAATAAAAATGATATCTTTGCATGATTTAATGATTATTGAGTTTATTGCAATATGAAATATGAATTTTGGGATAATAAATGGGAATGTGTAGATGTTTGTAAGGAATTTATGTGTTGATATGAGTTTTTGAAATGTTATGCAAAAATCTATGGATTCTCATCTTTTGATGTTTGATCATGTTTTGGTCTATACTTTCATGTTGTATTTGGTTATAAACACTTAAAGTTGGAACCTTTAATCTCTGAAAGCAAGAAAAATGATGTTTTTATGAGTTGTGACATGAAAATCACGAACAGGGGTGTTTTCTGGGCAATTTCGCGCACGCGAGAACCCTGTTTCGCGCACGCGAAATTGGCAGAGAACACATCTCTTTTCAGTCATGTTCTTCGCGCACGCGACTTGAGTTTTCGCGCACGCGAGACACTGTAGGGCACGCGAGCCATAGTTTCGCCTGCGCGAAAGTCACCTAATGCAATTTTATTCCGACTTTAATTTAATGAATCCAATGCTTGTAACATGTCTTAATTATGGTCTTTTGATTATAGAATGACATGATAGCTTATATATGAATGACGTATTGATGATAACATGATTGAGTGCTTAAGCTAGTATTGAATCATGAATGAGTAATTATGATAATGAATTATGTCATAACGATATTCTTGTATATGTGTAATAACTCGAGAAGATTAATTAATGTGATTTAATTAATAGGTGATATGTATTTTTGACAATGTTGTTGAAATATGTATATATGGACTGTGTTATCCTTTTATGTTGAATATATACTTTAGTAAGGTGATTAAAGTATGTGATAGATTAATTAATGTTATTTAATTTAATGGAGTAGATGTACTTGTAAAAGGTGATTGAAGTACATAGTTTATAATTAATAGAGATGTGCTTGTAAGAGGTGATTGAAGCACATTGATTGTGATATCCTTTATAGGATGAGATGATTAAACCATATGTTTGGTAATTTGACATTCATGCATACATATATGTATGATGAGCAGATACTTTGGTAAGGTGACTAAGGTATGGTAATACTTTAACGAGGTGGTTAAAGTATAGTTGGGATAAGTTTTCCAACGAATTGATAAGGTACCTCATGCATTAGTAAATGCTAGGGAGCATTTCATGAATAATTGGCATTAGTTTGCATTAGGAGATGAAGGTGAATAATTATATGGTAATTGTCATTACTGTGCATCCTTGATCTTTTGTGATTAAATGTGATACTTGACATTGACTGTTAATCTTTAACAATCGATTATGTGTATTATGAGATGTGTAATAATGATTGATAATTGATGAAGTATATGTATTTGTCAATTGATTTGAGAATGAAATATTATTATGATGCAATGTATTTTATGATTATAAAATATGAATGATATGAGATTGATATCTGTTTATGGACTAAGTTGTTAGACATGAGCATATTATGTCATAAGTATTAAGTGTATCCTTGTACTTAGTTTCTTTTTATGGTTATATTATCTAACCCTCTGTTTTGTGTATGTGCTGGATTTGAGATCCAAATTCTCAGGTTATGTTTGTGACCGAGTCGACGGTGAAGCTCCGCTCTGATCAAGACACGGGGTTGGGATCATTTCCTTATTGTGTATTCAGAGTCTTGTTTCTTATTTCTAATGTATATAAAGATGTATTTTCCTAGAAATTTATCTTGTACAATAATTGTTTTACTAATTAAGTTATTAGTAAGCTTTTATGTGTACGATGTAATACTCGAACCAAAACTTTTATAAATCAAATTTTATTTCCGTTGCGTATTCTCGAGTAATATTTTATAAAGGTATATTTTATACGATTATGGGTTTGGGTGTTACAATTTGGTATCAGAGCTCCGGTTATCTTCGGACCGTATGAGCTATGTGTCGATCAGAGCAGGTCTATACATTCAGACTAAGTGGGCATAGAGTCACTCGTGTATTTATGCGATTGTTATATCTTTTGTGATTTAATTGTTGTAGTGTAGTTACACTTGCACCTTAGTCACTATTAAACTATTTTGCAAATGTATGACTAGTTTCATAAATTTTGTTGACATGTTGTTTTACTTAATTCTTGAGACTCGTGTTTTAATTGGTGTTGACTTATGAATCTATTGTTTCATAAACGTTGATAAGTTGTGATGTGTTTATTTTATGAATATACTTTGTGATTGTTTATTCATGAACTATGAATGATATGAATTAAATTATGTTATCTATTCTTTTGATGAGTACTTGATGAGATTGAATACTATCCTTGTTGTAAGTTATCTAGTCAAGTAATGAGTATGTGTTCTTTGATCTTGATTCATGATGAATGTTATGCTTTATGATTATAATAGTTATATGTGCATAAAGTTATCTATGTGTAGTTTTGACTTGCTTGTATTTGTTTATGAGTTCTATGATAAGTGAGTGATAATAACATGATATAATTGTGCGTAATTGATAATGAATATGCATTTATCATTGTTGTTTTGATTTCAAGATAATGACTTACGTGATAATGTCTTCTTGTTATTGATCTATTTAAAATGATTATGTTCGCAAATTAGTATAGATTCATTTGTTGATGAAAATCTGTGATTATATGAAATTAGGTATGATTGTGTATGCATGTGTCATAGATAAATGTTGTAATAATTTATTTATGATGATTGCTTGTGTAGTATGATTGAATTAATTAAATGATGATATGAATGATGATATGTATGTATGTATTCGTGGAATTAATTGAGAATTTATATGCATGAATGAAATAGTGGAATTACTTGAATACTTTAATATGACTATGATTGATGAATATTCATGAAATCTTTGTGATATAGGAAGATAAGAATGTATTGATGAATTCTATGTATTCCAATAACTTATTGATAATGTGTGATATTAATTTCATGAATTTCATTGCTAGTTCCTCGTTAATATATTGTCTTCTTAATTCTTGAAAATTTGTGTTTTAATTGGCAATGACTTTAGCATTTATAATTCTCGCTTCATGTTTGATTGCTAATGTAATGATGAATTAAGTTCTAGTTTGTTAATGTTTGAATTGTTATGAGCAAAATATGATGATTAGGTAATTTCACATGTTCTGATGTTGATTCATGATTATTACTATGCCTCTATGTTGATTATAACTCTGTATGCTCAAGGTCACGACTCTTGTATTTTAATCAACCATAATTAGAGATTTTGTGAATTGTGTGACTCTAACATGATTCAATTATATTTGTTGATTGATGCTGGATGATGTTTTGCTCTAGTTGCTCAAATACGAGACTTGTTGTTTCCTTTGTATTGTAGCATGAGTAGATTAAATGCCAAGATAGTAATGGTTTGATTATTAGAACTAGTATGGGATAATGAAATTCATTTTATGCAACATAGATTCAATATGACTTAGATATGATAATTGAATTGATAGTTTAATGTTATTATTTGTAATAGAGTTTATGTGTATTATTATGCATGTCCTTATGTGTGATTTGTGTGACGTTCTATATGGCATGATAATTTTAGAACTAGAGTATTAATTGGTAATGAGGTCGATTGAATTTTAGGATATGTTTGACCTATATTTTGTTTATAACATGCACTAGAATATCGTCATGAAACTTGATTCATTCTTTTTATCATTCGCGAATTACACTATGTGACTATGTCATTTTCTCTAAGATAAATTTGATAGATATGAAGCACATGTTTTGATTATTCTATCATACCATGTTAATTACCTTGCTAAGTTGATTGTTTTCTTGAATGATATGCTTACATAAATATGAATTGTTGACCTAATTGAAAATTTGCTATCATGGTAAATGCATCGTTTCCTTCTTGTAATGTGATCCTTAGTTCTTAGAAAATATATGCTATGTTTATGCAAATATAAATTGTTGGGTTCTTAGGACTTATTGTTGTGGAATATCGGTCTCTCTTGTTTTAATTTGATTCTTAACTTTTAAAATTTTTGAGACAATGTATGCTAATTAATGTTTATGTGAGATGTTGAGATATGCTTTCGTATAATCATGCGTAAATGCTTTATATGTCTATTCATTTGTGTTACTTCAATATTATGTTTATTTATTGATGTTAATAAATGCTTAAGTGTTATATTGCATGTTTCATAGCTCACCCTTGTATGTGGCATGTGTGTGGACACTGTCAATACCAGTTTCCTTTTGGGAGGAATAAGTTTAGAACCGTAGAACCTACAGTTAGGCGTGAGAATCAGTAAGTTTTAGATGAAGTTGCGAATGAGTTGAGATAAGTTGGGGAGAAAGTTATATTCCTTGGATATGTTTGAGTATAGGAGAATGAGATAGATAGAGATGAATAAGTGGTATGAGGGAATAGTTAAAATTTCTAAGGATTCATATTTTGGGTTGAGTTGTCACCCGAGTTAAGTTAAGCACGAAGTGATTATTAATGGGAGATATGGATAAGTAAGTTAACTATCGAAAAGACGTGTTGAGAAGGAGTTAAGTGATTGTCTATCGGAAAATGATTGAGTATAGAAACGATGATGGGGGAAGAAAAGATTAAAAGTGGTGTTTAGTATATTGAAGATAGCTATGACTTATGGCATAAGTGTGTGATTTAAGGATGGACTTAAGCTATATTTAGATATAAGAATCTCAATAAGAGAAGTGATGTTGGGCAACTAAGGAGTAGTGAAAGAGATGAGAGTGAATATATGACGACGATAGTAGTCTAAGAAGGTAAATGTTTTTGGTTAAGAAAGCACAAAAGTTAGGCAAAGAATAATTTGGAGATGACGTAGTTATGTTGGGGCATGATGTTTTAAAAAGGATGTATTTTCCGGAACAAAGTTGGTTAGTCATTCCTTTTAAAAGTAGTATTGTTGAGATTATGATGAAGAATGAGTGTGCAGCGATGAATTGAGAGGTTAGAGATTGTGTTGGAATTTGGCATAAGCATAAGTACTATTGTGAAAGGAAGAATTATGTCATTAAGTAAGTAGTTTCAAGGGTTATTAAGAGGATTTGGAGAACCCACTTGGTAAATGGATATGGAATGATAAAATTTAGAACGCGGTTTGGATAAGAATTGGACATGAAATATCCGGATTAAGGAGAACCGTGTGATCGAAGTTGAAAATAAGGATTTATGGAAAATTGAGAAGTTGTGGATGTCCCTTTGGAGATGAGGATTATTTTAGAGTGTAGTATTATGAAGGGTACTTATGATGGTGGAAAGTTTATATTAAGAGAACATGTTTGAAGTTTGGTAAAGATGGTTTATGCTACCATCATGGTTATCGGCTACTTATTGACAAATTAAGGAATTGATCAACCTTAATCTCTTGTTGATGGTAAACGAAAATTGTGTGGATTAGAATAAACTAGTTTTGTCAAATTTGAATAATGTGTGGAGTTTGGAATTTTGTGGAAAAATTGGATGATGTGGCCTTAATCGATTTGTTTTATTCGCGCAATTTTCGAGGGCGAAAATTCTTTTAGTGGGGGAGAGTTGTAACGACCCAATTTTATTAATTGTTTATTTATACGTGATTATTATATTTATTTATTTATGTGTGTTTATTAACTTGTGTTGAATTGTATTATTATTATTATTATTTAGTTATGTTATTAGATATAATTATGCATGTTATTTAGTCACATGAGTTAATTGGTTTGAATAGAGTTATTGGGCTTTGGTATTGGGCCTAGGTTAAGTTAGTAAGGGTGTTTTGGTAATTGATGAGTGTTAACCTAGTTATAAAAGGGGAAAGTTAGAGAGAGAAACTCATTTGTCACAAATTTTGGTGGAGGAAGAAAGAGAAATGAGAGAAAGGGAGGTAGAGAGAAAGTGTAGAAGAACCAAGCTTGAAGATGTAGAAGGGAGTCAAAGTGTAGAGCTTAGAGATTTAAAGCTTCAATCTAAGGTATGAGGTTAGATAATATTATTAGAGTGAGCATAGAGAGGGGAGAATGTCTATTTCTCCATTCCCAAACTCTCTACACTCTTTTCTTTTGGGTGGGTGTTTTCATTGAATAAAAATGATATCTTTGCATGATTTAATGATTATTGAGTTTATTGCAATATGAAATATGAATTTTGGGATAATAAATGGGAATGTGTAGATGTTTGTAAGGAATTTATGTGTTGATATGAGTTTTTGAAATGTTATGCAAAAATCTATGGATTCTCATCTTTTGATGTTTGATCATGTTTTGGTCTATACTTTCATGTTGTATTTGGTTATAAACACTTAAAGTTGGAACCTTTAATCTTTGAAAGCAAGAAAAATGATGTTTTTATGAGTTGTGACATGAAAATCACGAACAGGGGTGTTTTCTGGGCAATTTCGCGCACGCGAGAACCCTGTTTCGCGCACGCGAAATTGGCAGAGAACACATCTCTTTTCAGTCATGTTCTTCGCGCACGCGACTTGAGTTTTCGCGCACACGAGACACTGTAGCGCACGCGAGCCATAGTTTCGCCTGCGCGAAAGTCACCTAATGCAATTTTATTCCGACTTTAATTTAATGAATCCAATGCTTGTAACATGTCTTAATTATGGTCTTTTGATTATAGAATGACATGATAGCTTATATATGAATGACATATTGATGATAACATGATTGAGTGCTTAAGCTAGTATTGAATCATGAATGAGTAATTATGATAATGAATTATGTCATAACGATATTCTTGTATATGTGTAATAACTCGAGAAGATTAATTAATGTGATTTAATTAATAGGTGATATGTATTTTTGACAATGTTGTTGAAATATGTATATATGGATTGTGTTATCCTTTTATGTTGAATATATACTTTAGTAAGGTGATTAAAGTATGTGATAGATTAATTAATGTTATTTAATTTAATGGAGTAGATGTACTTGTAAAAGGTGATTGAAGTACATAGTTTGTAATTAATAGAGATGTGCTTGTAAGAGGTGATTGAAGCACATTGATTGTGATATCCTTTATAGGATGAGATGATTAAACCATATGTTTGGTAATTTGACATTCATGCATACATATATGTATGATGAGCAGATACTTTGGTAAGGTGACTAAGGTATGGTAATACTTTAACGAGGTGGTTAAAGTATAGTTGGGATAAGTTTTCCAACGAATTGATAAGGTACCTCATGCATTAGTAAATGCTAGGGAGCATTTCATGAATAATTGGCATTAGTTTGCATTAGGAGATGAAGGTGAATAATTATATGGTAATTGTCATTACTGTGCATCCTTGATCTTTTGTGATTAAATGTGATACTTGGCATTGACTGTTAATCTTTAACAATCGATTATGTGTATTATGAGATGTGTAATAATGATTGATAATTGATGAAGTATATGTATTTGTCAATTGATTTGAGAATGAAATATTATTATGATGCAATGTATTTTATGATTATAAAATATGAATGATATGAGATTGATATCTGTTTATGGACTAAGTTGTTAGACATGAGCATATTATGTCATAAGTATTAAGTGTATCCTTGAACTTAGTTTCTTTTTATGGTTATATTATCTAACCCTCTGTTTTGTGTATGTGCTGGATTTGGGATCCAGATTCTCAGGTTATGTTTGTGACCGAGTCGACGGTGAAGCTCCGCTCTGATCATGACACGGGGTTGGGATCATTTCCTTATTGTGTATTCAGAGTCTTTTCTTATTTCTAATGTATATAAAGATGTATTTTCCTAGAAATTTATCTTGTACAATAATTGTTTTACTAATTAAGTTATTAGTAAGCTTTTATGTGTACGATGTAATACTCGAACCAAAACTTTTATAAATCAAATTTTATTTCCGTTGCGTATTCTCGAGTAATATTTTATAAAGGTATATTTTATACGATTATGGGTTTGGGTGTTACAGCACGATGGGAGGAAAACTTCGCGCACAAGAAAATAACAGAATCTGCAGTTATATTTTTGAAGAAAATCCACACATCGTAGTACGATGGGTCCATCGTAGTACGATGTGCCTTGCAGCTCAAGTCCAAAAAACTATAAATAAAGCTCTTTTTCTCATTATTATTCATTCAGAAACAGTGAGAAACATTCAGAAATTCAGAGAACAGTGAACAATACTACTCTCTGAGGGAAAAGGAAGAGGAGCTCTAAGGTTAGGTTTTCTTTTATGCATTTTTATATTCTTGTAATTTAATTATGCATTTTAGTAGCTAAACCCCCTCTAGGTTAGGTGAGGAGATGAACTCCCTTAGGAATGCTGGAATTATGTAAATTGGTACTAAGTTTATATAATTTTCTATTTAGTTTTATTTATTCTATTGTCTATGTTTTAATTATGTAACCCGATTGATAGCTACAATTAGGGGAACGCTCTTAGGGTTAGTGATACCTAGTATTGTGCCTCAAAGCCGACAGTTAACCCCGATCAATAGATAATAGCTTAGCCATTCACGTGGTTAAGGGCTAAAGAACTACTGAAACCAATCTTAATTGACTGCATATTTAGAGTCTAATCACTAGTGTGGGGACGTGACATCGTGTCTAACGCGGGTTCCCTGTTCTACTAATTAAGGTTCTTTATACTCGTAACTATGGTAATTCTCGTACGCGGTTATTACTACTTATATTAGTTTGTCAATAATAAAAAGGAATAGTCAACGATATAACACCAACTACCCAGCAGGAATATGGGAGCGATTCTAACTCCTTAACCTATCCTCTTAAATTGTCTCAACTTAGAAAGCGGCGACAACTCATAGTTCCTAAAGTAAATTAGTTGCTTTGGCACAATCCCTGTGGATACGAACTCATTCTACTCAGTAGAGTGTGAATTATTACTCGACGACAGACTGATGCATTTGCCATACCGTAGTCATACTTTCCGTTCA
The DNA here is from genome assembly GCA_030408175.1 of Trifolium repens. Taxonomy (NCBI): domain Eukaryota; kingdom Viridiplantae; phylum Streptophyta; class Magnoliopsida; order Fabales; family Fabaceae; genus Trifolium; species Trifolium repens. The sequence goes on from CP125850.1 coordinate 20,542,326, forward strand.
AATGTCAGGGACCTTTCAGCTAATCATACCGTACTCAATTTTGACACAAAAGTCCTAGGTGGATGAGTATAAGGATCACAAACATCCTCTTAATTTAAAGGAGACTGAATGGATCATTATGGCTAACCAAAGACTTTGCGGTCGTGTACACCAAAAATAACAAAACAAAGTAATGTTACTACAAAAGGAAAAAAGAAACAAAAGAAGAGATGTGGGAAGTGTCAGCCTTCAACATTCCGAATGTGTCTATTTATAGCAATTTTGGCCGCACATGTGGCAATTAAAATTGGCCACTTGACAAACATTTTAACTAGTGCAGGAGGATTTGACAACCGACTGGTCAGTCACTTAATTAGCAGACGACAATAGTGAAATTACTAAAAAATTATTCATTTTTATAACATCTGCTACCTAAATAGTGGAAAAGTAAAATGAAAAAATTGTGGCGCACCATAATAGTAGAATGGGAAAAGTAAAATTCATACAGTAGCCTTATTAAACAATTCATTTGGACCAACGACAAAGAAAGATTGGACAGAGTGATCCATTATTTCTTCCATACTTTGGATAAGAAAATCACAATCCGACTTCCAGCCTTTGAACCACAATGTACAAATATCACTTAGCATTTGAAGTCAATTAATAACTATCCATTCCTTTGCCACTCCTTGATAAAAACCTTTCAATGCAATGCAATAAATACATATAAGAGTATGGGAAGTTGGTTATGATCCAAAAAAAAAGAAGTTGAACTTCATTCACACAATGGTATATTTGGTCTAAAAGTAGAGTTATATATATACATCAGAGAGTATATTGTTGTCTCTTCTTAGTTCTTTGGGCATCTATTATGTGAACATCCTCCATTTTTTTAATTATTTTCTATACACACACACTTCATCCGTCCCAATTTATATATAAAAAAAAATTAACTTTTGTTGTCTCAAAATTATAAGAAAAAAAAATTATAAGAAAAAAAAACTTTCATCAATTTTAAGATTTACTTTTACTTATTATCATGATTAATTTGGTTTCTTTCTCCTTTTCTCCATGACCAATAGTCAATACAAATTATTTTAACATTTTTCGATAAAATTTTTAAAAACAAATACAAAAAATCATACTTCAAATTATATTTTATCTTTTAATAAGTGTAATTTTTTTTTTCTTATAAATTGAGACGAAGTGAGTATATATAAGTGTGTGCGCATACTCGCATTCCACCTTTATAAATTCTTCAATATGAATGGATCGCCTTGACATTCTAGTTAATTTAAATTAACTTTTTTTCTCTCTAAAATTTTACAATAATTTAATTTATTTTTATTTTCTTTTCTCACACTTAACATATATGATTCATACTTCCTCCGGGTCCTTTTTATAAGAAACTTTGACTAATTTTCAAATATTTTAAATGTTTAATTTCACTTATGTCCTTATTTATTATGAGAGAGTATATTAAAAATAAATAAGTTTGTTGAATTAAAAGTAATTATAAGAGTATTAAATGAAAATAACTATGTACAATATGTTTCCTTGATATATGTCATTTTTTCAAAATGTTCTTTATAAAAAGAAATGGTGGGAGTATTGTGGTATGAAGAGAGTACTACATCCGTCCCATTTTATAAGAGCTATTTTGAATAAATGACACTATTCGCTTATCTTACTTTGACCATATTTTTTTAGTAATATATAGATATAAATATATGTATATAAGATCTTGTTTGATTTGTTTTGATGAGTATTTTCAAAATATATATCAAGTTTTTATAATTTTTACTAATAAAGAATCAAAGATATTAATGATCAAAATTGTACATTGACATACATGCAATAATTAAACTAGTTATTATATTTTGGGATAGAGGTAGTAATTAATTGGAGTATTTCCTAATGACGCAGCTACTATGTTTCTTGAAAAGATCAATGAAACAAGAGGGCATTAATTCTTCTTTTGTTGCCATTGACAAATGTTTTTTTTTTGTTATAAATTGACAAATGTTTGAAATAAGAACATCTAAACTCTAAAGTGGTTCCTTTAAAAAAAATGAAAATATGAAGTGGTTCATCATAATGGCACGCTGCTGGAGTGGAGCTAATTGAATTGCTCGAAAGTCGAGCAATTCAGGTTTCAGAATATACACATGAAAGTTTGAGATTTTTGATTGTACATTCATCAATTCAGTAAGTAGTAGTAGTATACACTAATGGATATATATATATATATATATATATATATATATATATATATATATATATATATATATATATATATATATATATGAGAGGGGGTAAAGAAATAAATTTGATGTAAAAATAGATTTAAAATTGATGATTAGGGGTGTGAATTGAATGAACTTACGGCCTATCCTGTATAGCATATTACTTTTTTAATGGTAAATTGTTACGAAAATTGCTATTTAGACCCCCACGTTTGCTCAGAGGCCTCCCAAAGTGACTAAAATGCCCCTAAAAAGATGTTTCGTTGCGTGGTTGACGAAGGAACTAAATTTCGGTGCGTAGTTGACGAAACTAGAGGAAACATAAGATAGCTAGCATTGGCAGGCACCATATGCGAATGAAACGCAAAAGTTTCGTCACATCGTCACCGAATCCTGGTTTCGGTGACTGCGAAACGAAATTATGGGTATTCGTATTGTAGATACCGAAATTACCCTATATAGCATGACAGTACAGCCCTGTCCTATCATAATCACTTTTTCACAAAACATTCAAAACTAGATCTCTGGCGATTTTTTCCGTTTTGAAGGCTTGATCTCAACTTTGAAGCATTCATAGAAGGTACCCACACTGATTTGGAGTATTAAAACATGTATTGGAAGCTTTATACGGTTTATTTTGGAATTTTTTTAGATTTATCAGATGCACACGATTTTGTCAGTTGGACGACGAAATCGTGTGTTTCGTTTCGTAGTCGACGAAATGTTGTGACATACAACAAATTCAGCATACTTTGGTTTGTTTTGTTTAATAATTGTTCATATGTTATGGTACCATGTATATTGATTGTTTTTGTATATTTTTTGTGAAGGTGTTGTAATGGCCGATCCTCCGGCTCAATTGAATCAACATAATGATGTACCCGGCTCAATACTTAATGAAGCGGTTGTCGCACCCGTCTTACCACAAGCTATAGTTGTTGCACCTGACATTCCCCAAGGTAATGTTGTTGAACCGGGTATTGATGAAGCAGAGGATGCACACGGCATTTCCGTTGACACCGGAAGGTATTTTTATAATGCCCCAAAGTTTAAGGTCCGAGATGAGTTGATTGATTGGTGTAGAAGGGAGGCTTTAAAGGCTGGTTTTTCCATGGTGATCGAAAAATCTGATAATGGTAACCATAATAGGAAGCCGTATTTCATTTTGGGTTGCGAAAGAGGCGGTGTCTACAAAGAACCGAAAAGGAAATTGAAGAGAGATGACACGGCAACAAGGAAATGTCAGTGCCCGTTCAGGTTACAAGGATACTTTTTGTCGTCTCAGGAATGGAAGTTAAGTGTCGTGACTGGTGAGCATTGTAACGCCCCGAAATTTAGAATGAAGTTATTTAGATATTATTTAATTAATTCCGTTAGAATTATATGTTGAACCAATTAATTAAAGAATATTTTTAGTAGAATAATTAAGTGGAGAAAAATAGAGATATTTATTTTAGTATAATTTTGGAGAGATATACTTAGAAAATAAAAGTAGAACCAAATTATTGAGAGATATGATCATAATTTTAAATTGAAACAAATCTCATGAGATATACTCTTTCTTAAGGAAAAAGAAACCTAGAGTCTTTCCTTTTATAAATAGGTAAAGCATAAGACCGAGAAAGAATTAGGATTGCCACTTTTCATAAAATTGAAAATAAAAATTAGAGGGAGTGCTTGGAGGGGAAAGCGGCGAGGGAGAAGGAGATTAAGGGAGGGAGAACAACTTCATCGCACTAGGAAAAGAGATCACTGCTACTAACAAGTAAGGGGGTTTTAACCAACTCATTTAAAGATTCTGATTGTAGATAGCGTTACATATGTGGCTTGTTTCCCTTTTTCTTTTCCCTTATTTCTCTTTCTTTTGAAGCTTTGATTTTTTCTATGAAATCTTAAATTAAAATCTATTATGTTCTGCAATTTTTGTGTTTGATTGTGCTACGAAACTGTTCATGTCAATCGATAATATGATTTGTTTGGAGTTTAATTTGTCAACATGTGTTTTCTGTAAGTGTTAGGAAATTTATCATAAAGTGTTGATCTTCTAAATTTGGTTCAAAGTAAAAGAAGGTATATTTAAAATATGGTGTAAAGAGAGACTTAATTAGGATACATCGTATTTTTCTAACTTAGTTGACCTGGTACTTATAATTGTTCAATGTAAACTATGGAGACCTTAACCACTTGTGAACCTAGAGCGAATTGTGTCTCATGATATTGCAGGATCCAATTAAGGCATGAATTTAATATCAGGCTTATTAGAAAAGTTTTAGGTCCTTTAATATTAACGTGGGTGACTATATGTATTTGTTAGTACATTGCTATTTGGTAATTGAGCTTTTCAAATTAATAATCATTATAGTGTATCTAAAATAAGTGCTAATGCGTTAGAGGAAATTAGGATTTTAGTTAGCTCTTCAGGAGTTTTAGTTCCTGATTAGAGCAAGTTTAATTAAAACATTCAAGTGATAGTTGTGAGTGTAATTGGAGTTGGATCTATTTTGGATTAATTAAATTAGTGTTGAGTTTAATTGTTATTGGTGATGTTTATTAAATATAATTAGCGTTGTTGCTTGATGTTATGGTGGCCGTTGTGTCACCGTTTGTCGTGTTGCTATGGTGGCCGTTGTGTCACCGTTTGTCGTGTTGCTATGGTGGCTTTGAGCCGCCGTTTGTCGTGTTGCTATGGTGGCCTTGAGCTGCCGGTTGTCGTGTTGCTATCGTTGTTGTGTTGTTGTAGTTATTACTTGTCGTGTTGTTGTTGATCCTAATCTTTTGATAATGATGTTGAAAATATGGAATTCCTATTGATGTTGTCTTTAAGCCGTTGATTATTGATGTTGATTCTATGAAGCTGTTGATTGTGATAGTTGTTGAATTTGATGTTTTCGGGTCGAAATATGCTCATGCATCATTCATGTGTCAAATGAAGTTGCTTAATGACGTTGTTTATTGATGTTGTATAAATGAAGTTGAAAATATGACGTTGCTATTGGTACCACATGCATTTAGAGTTTAAGTCGCATTGCATTCATTGTCTAATTAAGTTGAATTTGTGGAATTGATCAAGTTGGTATGTATATGATGTTGTGTTTGCTTATGTGTTCGATCGTCCCAAAGGACGATATTTTATTTATTGCTGCTATGGAATTCAGTTATTCTATATAATGTTCGTTACTCACCCCTTCTGGTTTGACCCTGCGACGTAAAACTCGTAGACTTCTCTGTAGGTAATGAGTCATAGTTGATGAGTTCGGAGAGCTCTTTCCCCGCTCTGTTCTGTGGAGTCGCTCTGTTAAAATACCATGGGGAAACTCTAAACTATTTTAGTCATTACCTTCATTAAGGATTGTCAGACTGTATTATAATTTCTTTTAAGATTTTGTATTCAAGAATTTTGGATATTGATATGTATTAATTTTTAAAATACAATGTAGCATTTTACTTTTATATTTATTAAATCAGTTGAGTTAAGCTCGAGTAACACTCCTTTTGAAATAAAATAACTAATGTTTTCACCAATTAAACCTATGGGAATCTGGGGTGTTACAATTGGTATCAGAGCAGGTCGGTCCAATCCGGCCGTGTGGGTTATGTGTCAGTCAGAGCAGGTCTGTCCTGTCAGACCAATTGGACGTAGTGTCAGTGTCGTGTCTTCCTTGTGTCTTCTCTATTTCCTCACACTTGCACCTTAGTCACTTTTTAAACATCTTGTCACATGATTTATAACATGTTTGATAGTGTTTTATGAATTTTGTTGTTATTGTTTGTTGTCATGTAAATTGCTTGATTTTTTCTTATTTGACTATTGTCTTAAATTCTTATTTAGTGGTGTGAGTAAATTAGTTTGGCTTTTAGAAAACCTTAGGCAATTTTCGAGGGCGAAAATTTTTAAAGGGGGGAGAATTGTAACGCCCCGAAATTTAGAATGAAGTTATTTAGATATTATTTAATTAATTCCGTTAGAATTATATGTTGAACCAATTAATTAAAGAATATTTTTAGTAGAATAATTAAGTGGAGAAAAATAGAGATATTTATTTTAGTATAATTTTGGAGAGATATACTTAGAAAATAAAAGTAGAACCAAATTATTGAGAGATATGATCATAATTTTAAATTGAAACAAATCTCATGAGATATACTCTTTCTTAAGGAAAAAGAAATCTAGAGTCTTTCCTTTTATAAATAGGTAAAGCATAAGACCGAGAAAGAATTAGGATTGCCACTTTTCATAAAATTGAAAATAAAAATTAGAGGGAGTGCTTGGAGGGGAAAGCGGCAAGGGAGAAGGAGATTAAGGGAGGGAGAACAACTTCATCGCACTAGGAAAAGAGATCACTGCTACTAACAAGTAAGGGGGTTTTAACCAACTCATTTAAAGATTCTGATTGTAGATAGCGTTACATATGTGGCTTGTTTCCCTTTTTCTTTTCCCTTATTTCTCTTTCTTTTGAAGCTTTGATTTTTTCTATGAAATCTTAAATTAAAATCTATTATGTTCTGCAATTTTCGTGTTTGATTGTGCTACGAAACTGTTCATGTCAATCGATAATATGATTTGTTTGGAGTTTAATTTGTCAACATGTGTTTTCTATAAGTGTTAGGATATTTATCATAAAGTGTTGATCTTCTAAATTTGGTTCAAAGTAAAAGAAGGTATATTTAAAATATGGTGTAAAGAGAGACTTAATTAGGATACATCGTATTTTTCTAACTTAGTTGACCTGGTACTTATAATTGTTCAATGTAAACTATGGAGACCTTAACCACTTGTGAACCTAGAGCGAATTGTGTCTCATGATATTGCAGGATCCAATTAAGGCATGTATTTAATATCAGGCTTATTAGAAAAGTTTTAGGTCCTTTAATATTAACGTGGGTGACTATATGTATTTGTTAGTACATTGTTATTTGGTAATTGAGCTTTTCAAATTAATAATCATTATAGTGTATCTAAAATAAGTGCTAATGCGTTAGAGGAAATTAGGATTTTAGTTAGCTCTTTAGGAGTTTTAGTTCCTGGTTAGAGCAAGTTTAATTAAAACATTCAAGCGATAGTTGTGAGTGTAATTGGAGTTGGATCTATTTTGGATTAATTAAATTAGTGTTGAGTTTAATTGATGTTAAATTAATTGATATTTTGGTGTGAGTTTAATTGTTATTGGTGATGTTTATTAAATATAATTAGCATTGTTGCTTGATGTTATGGTGGCCGTTGTGTCACCGTTTGTCGTGTTGCTATGGTGGCCGTTGTGTCACCGTTTGTCGTGTTGCTATGGTGGCTTTGAGCCGCCGTTTGTCGTGTTGCTATGGTGGCCTTGAGCTGCCGGTTGTCGTGTTGCTATCGTTGTTGTGTTGTTGTAGTTATTACTTGTCGTGTTGTTGTTGATCCTAATCTTTTGATAATGATGTTGAAAATATGGAATTCCTATTGATGTTGTCTTTAAGCCGTTGATTATTGATGTTGATTCTATGAAGCTGTTGATTGTGATAGTTGTTGAATTTGATGTTTTCGGGTCGAAATATGCTCATGCATCATTCATGTGTCAAATGAAGTTGCTTAATGACGTTGTTTATTGATGTTGTATAAATGAAGTTGAAAATATGACGTTGTTATTGGTACCACATGCATTTAGAGTTTAAGTCGCATTGCATTCATTGTCTAATTAAGTTGAATTTGTGGAATTGATCAAGTTGGTATGTATATGATGTTGTGTTTGCTTATGTGGTCGATCGTCCCAAAGGACGATATTTTATTTATTGCTGCTATGGAATTCAGTTATTCTATATGATGTTCGTTACTCACCCCTTCTGGTTTGACCCTGCGACGTAAAACTCGTAGACTTCTCTGTAGGTAATGAGTCATAGTTGATGAGTTCGGAGAGCTCTTTCCCCGCTCTGTTCTGTGGAGTCGCTCTGTTAAAATACCATGGGGAAACTCTAAACTATTTTAGTCATTACCTTCATTAAGGATTGTCAGACTGTATTATAATTTCTTTTAAGATTTTGTATTCAAGAATTTTGGATATTGATATGTATTAATTTTTAAAATACAATGTAGCATTTTACTTTTATATTTATTAAATCAGTTGAGTTAAGCTCGAGTAACACTCCTTTTGAAATAAAATAACTAATGTTTTCACCAATAAAACCTATGGGAATCTGGGGTGTTACAATTGGTATCAGAGCAGGTCGGTCCAATCCGGCCGTGTGGGTTATGTGTCAGTTAGAGCAGGTCTGTCCTGTCAAACCAATTGGACGTAGTGTCAGTGTCGTGTCTACCTTGTGTCTTCTCTATTTCCTCACACTTGCACCTTAGTCACTTTTTAAACATCTTGTCACATGATTTATAACATGTTTGATAGTGTTTTATGAATTTTGTTGTTATTGTTTGTTGTCATGTAAATTGCTTGATTTTTTCTTATATGACTATTGTCTTAAATTCTTATTTAGTGGTGTGAGTAAATTAGTTTGGCTTTTAGAAAACCTTAGGCAATTTTCGAGGGCGAAAATTCTTAAAGGGGGGAGAATTGTAACGCCCCGAAATTTAGAATGAAGTTATTTAGATATTATTTAATTAATTCCGTTAGAATTATATGTTGAACCAATTAATTAAAGAATATTTTTAGTAGAATAATTAAGTGGAGAAAAATAGAGATATTTATTTTAGTATAATTTTGGAGAGATATACTTAGAAAATAAAAGTAGAACCAAATTATTGAGAGATATGATCATAATTTTAAATTGAAACAAATCTCATGAGATATACTCTTTCTTAAGGAAAAAGAAACCTAGAGTCTTTCCTTTTATAAATAGGTAAAGCATAAGACCGAGAAAGAATTAGGATTGCCACTTTTCATAAAATTGAAAATAAAAATTAGAGGGAGTGCTTGGAGGGGAAAGCGGCGAGGGAGAAGGAGATTAAGGGAAGGAGAACAACTTCATCGCACTAGGAAAAGAGATCACTGCTACTAACAAGTAAGGGGGTTTTAACCAACTCATTTAAAGATTCTGATTGTAGATAGCGTTACATATGTGGCTTGTTTCCCTTTTTCTTTTCCCTTATTTCTCTTTCTTTTGAAGCTTTGATTTTTTCTATGAAATCTTAAATTAAAATCTATTATGTTCTGCAATTTTCGTGTTTGATTGTGCTACGAAACTGTTCATGTCAATCGATAATATGATTTGTTTGGAGTTTAATTTGTCAACATGTGTTTTCTGTAAGTGTTAGGATATTTATCATAAAGTGTTGATCTTCTAAATTTGGTTGAAAGTAAAAGAAGGTATATTTAAAATATGGTGTAAAGAGAGACTTAATTAGGATACATCGTATTTTTCTAACTTAGTTGACCTGGTACTTATAATTGTTCAATGTAAACTATGGAGACCTTAACCACTTGTGAACCTAGAGCGAATTGTGTCTCATGATATTGCAGGATCCAATTAAGGCATGAATTTAATATCAGGCTTATTAGAAAAGTTTTAGGTCCTTTAATATTAACGTGGGTGACTATATGTATTTGTTAGTACATTGTTATTTGGTAATTGAGCTTTTCAAATTAATAATCATTATAGTGTATCTAAAATAAGTGCTAATGCGTTAGAGGAAATTAGGATTTTAGTTAGCTCTTTAGGAGTTTTAGTTCCTGGTTAGAGCAAGTTTAATTAAAACATTCAAGCGATAGTTGTGAGTGTAATTGGAGTTGGATCTATTTTGGATTAATTAAATTAGTGTTGAGTTTAATTGATGTTAAATTAATTGATATTTTGGTGTGAGTTTAATTGTTATTGGTGATGTTTATTAAATATAATTAGCGTTGTTGCTTGATGTTATGGTGGCCGTTGTGTCACCGTTTGTCGTGTTGCTATGGTGGCTTTGAGCCGCCGTTTGTCGTGTTGCTATGGTGGCCTTGAGCTGCCGGTTGTCGTGTTGCTATCGTTGTTGTGTTGTTGTAGTTATTACTTGTCGTGTTGTTGTTGATCCTAATCTTTTGATAATGATGTTGAAAATATGGAATTCCTATTGATGTTGTCTTTAAGCCGTTGATTATTGATGTTGATTCTATGAAGCTGTTGATTGTGATAGTTGTTGAATTTGATGTTTTCGGGTCGAAATATGCTCATGCATTCATTCATGTGTCAAATGAAGTTGCTTAATGACGTTGTTTATTGATGTTGTATAAATGAAGTTGAAAATATGACGTTGCTATTGGTACCACATGCATTTAGAGTTTAAGTCGCATTGCATTCATTGTCTAATTAAGTTGAATTTGTGGAATTGATCAAGTTGGTATATATATGATGATGTGTTTGCTTATGTGTTCGATCGTCCCAAAGGACGATATTTTATTTATTGCTGCTATGGAATTCAGTTATTCAATATGATGTTCGTTACTCACCCCTTCTGGTTTGACCCTGCGACGTAAAATTCGTAGACTTCTCTGTAGGTAATGAGTCATAGTTGATGAGTTCGGAGAGCTCTTTCCCCGCTCTGTTCTGTGGAGTCGCTCTGTTAAAATACCATGGGGAAACTCTAAACTATTTTAGTCATTACCTTCATTAAGGATTGTCAGACTGTATTATAATTTCTTTTAAGATTTTGTATTCAAGAATTTTGGATATTGATATGTATTAATTTTTAAAATACAATGTAGCATTTTACTTTTATATTTATTAAATCAGTTGAGTTAAGCTCGAGTAACACTCCTTTTGAAATAAAATAACTAATGTTTTCACCAATAAAACCTATGGGAATCTGGGGTGTTACAAGCATAACCATGAGATGGCGAAAAATTTGGAAGGTCACATTCTTGCCGGACGTTTAAAACCGGAGGAAAAGGAGTGTGTCCACCAGTTGACAAGGAACTTGGTGGCTCCGAAAATCATTTTGAACACGTTGAAGGAGAAGAATAAAGATCTTAAGACAAATATGAAACAAATCTACAACGAGCGTCAACGACACAAACATGATCTTAAGGGTGAAATGATTGAAATTCAACAACTCTTGAAGTGTCTTGAAGCTCACAAATATTTCCACAAGTTTAGAACCAATGGTGAATCGACAACTTTACAGGACATTTTCTGGGCACATCCTGATAGTGTTAAGTTGTTTAACACCTTTCTGACCGTACTCTTGATGGATTCGACTTACAAGACCAACAAGTATAAAATGCCTCTGTTTGAGATAGTTGGTGTAACCTCGACACAAGAGACTTTCAATGTTGCCTATGCATTTCTCACAAATGAAAGAGAAGACAATTTTAAATGGGCCCTCAAGGCGTGTCGGAGTCTTCTTAAGGATAACGAGGGTATGCCGAAAGTGATTATCACCGATAGGGAGACAAGTCACTGATGAATGCGGTTGAGACTATTTTTCCAAATTCAACTGCAATGGTGTGTCGGTATCACGTTTATAGAAACGTAAGGGCGAAGTTCAAAGATTTATGTAGAGCAAAGGATCAGAAAATGGATGACTTACTGGAAACTCTCAGATTACAATGGGAATCAGTTGTGGAGTCGACTTCAGAAGAGGCATACAGTCATGCAGTTGTTGAGTTTAGGAGAGTGTTTGCTAAATTTCCAAGATTTTTGTAATATGTTGATGAGACAGTTTTAGATCCGGTGAAGGAGAAAATTGTTAGTGCATGGACAAACCAAGTTATGCACATGGGCAACACTACAACCAATAGGGTTGAGTCTCAGCATGGTTCGCTAAAAGAAACTATCAAAGATTGCAAGAGTGATTTAGTATACTGTTGGGATGCAATACATCAAATGCTTGGAAATCAATTTACAAAGATCAAGACGTCATTCGGACAAAGTACTACAGATGTAGAACACCATTTTAAAGATCATTTTTTGTACTCGAGGTTGATCTATAATGTCTCGAGGGAGGGGTTAAAATTCATTCGTGGCGAAGAGGTGAGGTCAAGGGAAACCGTTAGAAATCGAAAGAAGTGCGGGTGTGTGATAAAGAGAACATACGGCTTACCATGTGCTTGTTTAATTGCATTGAAGATTGAACGCAAGCTACCAATTAGGCTTGATGAGGTGAACACCCATTGGAAAAGGCTGCAATATGAAGAAGGCGGTGCAGTCGAAGTTTCTTGCTTGGATGAGTTGAATGCAATTCAGGTAAATTTATTTTGACAGAATTATTGAATTTGCATATCATAATTTTTTATGCTAACTTGATATTGTTTTTAGGAACGGTTTAAATTAGCAAACCATGACATGAAGTTGCAAATCAAAGAGGAATTGCGGTTGATAGCATATCCAGAAACAACACCGGTGAATGCACCAGCTAAAAAATGCGATACAAAGGGTGCAAAAAAAAGAAGGAGGTCGGATATAAGTGACAGTTCTTCCGGAAGAACGCTATCACATTGGGAGCACATGGATCGTCAATTTCCTGACTCACAAGGCTCACAGTCAAAACCATCGAGACCTAAAAGGAAGACTGCTCGCATCGGTCATTCAACTCCAGTTCCAACACCCGGCAAGAGAATTCGTGATATTCGGTATATGTCGCGTTTCATGCATCCATATATCGAGGATATTATTGATGTGGCACCGGACGGTCACTGTGGATTTCGGGTTGTCGCTCAATGTCTCGGTAAGGGTCAGGACAGTCAAGGATTAATACGTTTGGCCCTTATTAGAGAGTTAACCATGTTTAGGAGTGATTACTTGAGGTTTTATAAGACAGAGGAGCGTTTGCAGTACATCCTTGATGGGTTACACCCTCCAAAGGTAATGCTCATGAGCGGCGTTGCGCCGAAGGATAAATGGTTCACCTTTCCTGATATGGGGCATCTCGTTGCAACGGTATACGGCCGTGTGGTGGTTGAGTTGACTTCTCCAACAATTGGTTTTTCTGAGACCTTTTTCCCAGTTCGTGAACGTCCACCGTCCGATCCATGCTCAAAAATTATGTGTCTTGGTTTAATTCCTAACCATTTTGTTGAAGTCAAACTGAAGCTCGGGTGTCCCATACCACCTACTTCTAAGGAATGGAAACTTCATCGTGCGCCAGAAGCAGAAAGTTGGGAGGATGCATTTTTGGAGCGGATGGATGATTTTCATGAACAGATTGAAAATGAAAAAGCACTTCTCCCGAAGGCAAAGTCAAATCAAGATGATCCCATCTATGTTGGTTGAACAGCGACACATATGCATGACAGTACATTTTGTATTTTGTGGGCCTAATGTTACCGACAATTTTTGTGGTCGTAGTGTGACCGACACTTTTTGTGGTCGTAGTGTGACCAACTTTATTTTAGTGGTTGTAAATGTTTGTGGTATTTAAGACACTTACAATTTGTGTGGTTGTAGTTGAACAAAAAGTTTTATAAATATATCTATACATCTAGCTTATCCAATCACAAATCTTATCTTCTTATTTCTCTTGTGTTGCTTTCATTTTTTGAGATATGGATAAAATGAGTGTTGGAGATCGTTGGGTTTCAAATTATTTAGCAAAAAGTTATGATTTTGCTATCAAATTGACTGGAAAAAAAGAGTTTCACCTTCAACTGAAGAACAACATAACAGGTCTACAGGAGTTGAAAAATAAGATTGAATACATGTATGCATTGATGTTCGGGAAACAGATCAAGGTTGAAAAGGTTTCGTATTATGAATCTTACATCGATCTAGCAGGGCATAGCGTTGGATTTGATGATGCTGAGGTGAAATTTCATTTGAAGGAGCTGGTATCCGACGATGATGTTGGTTTCATGTTTCACACCATTGAAGCTGACCCATTACCAATTCGTATGGTTTGTTCTCTAGGCAAAGTTTGAAGTTGATGTAGTTTTGTTTTTAGATCTAATGTCATGGTGTTGTTGCTAAGTTGTGCTTGTTATGTTGTTGTCGTATAATTTTGTATTCCAATGTATGATTATCTTAATGTTATGTATTTCAATGCAAACTGTCACATGTTACCTCTTTGTCGAGTAACTTCATCGGTCATTCCTACAAGTACATAAAACAATCAAAATGTAATCAACCATCATACAATGTTTTCATTTTCAAAATCAATCATCATCACTAATCAAACCTATATCAGAACTTAATCAAACCTATATCAGAACTTAATCACTAATTTAAACTTCAATTGAAATAACTTAATCAAAACTTAATCACTAATCAAAACTTAATCACTCAATTCAATCCAATAATCAAACTTAATCAGTCACAACAATCAATAATCAATATCAATCAAAATGATCAAACACAAAATTCATAGAAAACCCTAAATCATTGAACCCTAAATCCCCAATTCAGTTTCAAAACCCTAAATCATTGAACCCTAAATCCCCAATTCAGTTTCGAAACCCTTAATTCGTAGCATATTGAGTATGAAAATCTTAATCAAACCTCTACAACGACTGTAATCAAATCATAAATAATAATCAACAACACAAATTCGTAGAAAACTTACTTGCGATTTCGGATTTTGCGAGACGAAATCATCTTTCTCTTGAATGCGACTGCAATTACGATGGAGAAGACGATTGATTGCGATAGTGATGATGTTTGAGCAATTTCTCCTTTTCAAACCATAAAAATCGCACAAACACGTCTTAATTTTGTTTTTACTGAATCTGAAGCTTAATGAATAATCTGATAGACATATACACTAGTTTCGTCGCGTAGGTACCGAAAACCAGCGTTTTCGTTTCGTACTCACCGAAATTTTGGTTTTGTCGTTTACGAGGCGAGATGTTGGTTATTCTGGTGATGTCGTACAGCAGCCCTACGATACATATACATTAGTGCGCCTGTTAACAATATTTCGTTGTCTATGATCCGAACCAAATTCAATTTCGGATCCTACGTGACGAAATTTCTGCACACCATTTTTAGGGGCATTTTGGGATTTATGGGGGGCCTGAGAGCAATGTGGGGGGCCTAAATAGCAATTTTCAATTGTTACTGTGTTAGATTTTAGTTTTTTTTACGCCTCCGGCCCTTTTAACTTGTTGAGCTACCAATCCTACTCCCTGCATAAGATATTATTCATTCCAAGTTTGCACATAGAAACCGTTATAATTTCTAATAAACCCCTCCATATAAGGATTTAGATTATCTACATTCAAAATTCTTATATTCATCTACATTCACTTGCATTTAATGTAAAATTGACAAGAGAGAGAATGAAGAAAGATAATATGATAGATTGTAATGACAAAATTACCTTGAAAATAAATTAATTTTTTTTTAAACCAAAAAGGTGGGAGCTAAGTACCCACCACCCAAAATATAATATATTGATGACAAAAAACAAGTACAAATGGAGGGGACCAAACCAAAACTCCATTAAGAGGCAACATATCTAAAGTTAGGTAGTCCTAACTTGTTTTTGTACAAGCAGTCAAGGGAAAACATATGAGGATCATTCCTACAAGTAAAAGAAGCAAGAGTTAAGCCATGATTAGCAAAGAGGTCTGCCACCTAACTGCCTTCTCTACAAAGATGAGAAACTATGAAATTGAGACTTCTAATCATCACCAACACATTCTTCAGACGGTTTCTTAAAGGCAAATTAAAGGAACCGACTTAGAAGGGTTCTTGAAGGCTGCTACTACAAGAGTAGAATATGTTTCTAGCCAAATGTTTTTCCATCTCTTATTGTAAGTCGTAACAGCCCGGGCCCCGTCAACTTATTAGGTGGTCCCGGCACTGCCACCTCACGATCTTCTCCACCTCCTTCACTAGTGGAGTTTTTCCTTCTGTGAGAATCGAACCTATATACATGGGGATAAGTACATTGTTCATTACATTATGGAGGTTGAATGTGGGGCAGATGTTATGTGAAAGGAGAGCGTAGCTCCTTTGGAGTCTTCTTGTAATAAAGAGTTTGTTGTATGTGAAATTGTCTGTCCAAATTTTAAGCAAATGATAGGGTGAAATCTTTACAACCATTTATAGAAGGTGAGTAGAGTATTTTTGGTGTGATGCTAGGTTTAGAGATTTTTAATAAAATTTTCTAATTATTGAAAAAAAATCTATATATTGAGGAGAAAAAGAAATATGCACCACTATAAAATAATTTTATACCATCAATTAATAATAATTATGTTATTTGTCATATCGTCTCACTTCACCCTATCTTTTTAATATGATTTGATAAATTGATAGTTTTTTTATTGGATGACTAAAATTTATTTATTTTTTGATGGGTATAAATTACTAAAAGCTTATTTGGTGATATAAATATAATCAAAATCTAACCCAATTTTGCCATTACTTGAAAAATGTATCCTTCAATGAAATAAATTTATGCAAATATTAAAATTTAAAGAAATAATGGTTTGAGAAATGAATTATTTTATTATTTATTTTTAAAATGAATTTTTTTATTATATCATTATTTGTAATATTTATAGTTAGTTTATTTTAGGGCATCGTTGATTCCACCGGATGTAAAATTAACTTTAAAGACGTAAAATTGATTTTAAAATAATCCGTATCATTTTATACTCACATTTATTGTTCAAATTATTTTAATTTATGAAAATATATCTAAATATAAACTCACTCTAAAGAAAATTAATTAATTTAAAATCTATTTTTATCACTGAATAGTAAAACATGAATTGTTCAAAAAGAGATGAAGTTCAATTTTTAAGAGAATTATATTTTTATCAAACTATTTTTCGACCGAACTCTAAATTATTAGTATATTTCATCTAAAAATCAGATAATTATGAAGAAAAAAAAATATCTTAGGACGTATTCCCTCCGTCCCAAAATGTAAGTATAAATTGATCAACTAAAGTGAATGTATTTGGTCCAAATCTTTAACCAAATACATTTACTTTTATTGACCGACTTTTGCTTATATTTTGGGACGGAGAGAGTATCTTACCCAAAAAGAAGGCACATAGTTCAAGGAGCCGTAAAAGCAGACAAGATAATAATTTATTTAAGCGATTGACTCATTCATAATTCAACAAAACATAAAAAACCAAAACATGAAAAAAGTGTTTGGAGGAAATAAGGAATTCGGTGAATCATGCAACTTGTTCAAGTCTGTTGTAGCATTGTCTTTGTCTTTTGGAGCAATTCATTTCAATGTTGCTTTGATACTTTTTGCTCTTTTCTTCCTTCCTCTTTCAAAAGCACTTTTGTTCGTTTTCATAATCCTTTTTTACTCATTTTTCCTTCTCTTGACTCAAATTTTTTTTCCTTCATTGTTTTAAGCTGGATTTCAATTTGCATGTCAGGATCTTTTCTTTGCTCATACTGTTTGTGGTTCTTCCTGTGGATGAGAACAGTTTATTGGGTCAAAAATTATCCAGGTAATTAATTTTAAGCTTCCTTTTTCTTTAGTTTAGTTATTTCATTTTATTAATGACTTAATTGCATTTTTTATCGTCTATTTATTACAATGATGAAAACAGTTCTCTCATTTTAAAATCGAACTTTTTGATTCCATAGCTGCATATATTACAATTTCAATTATCTTAAATTGGAGATTTTCGATTCAAAAATGAAAACAGTATGTTATCTTCAAATTTACAATCGGAAAAATATATCAACATTTTTGGATGAAGAATCGCCGTCTTATTGGTAAGAAATTTAGATTAAGATCGAAATTGCATTAAAATTGAATAAATATGATATTGACTAAAATGTAAGAATTTTTAAGTAGCTAGAGGGCTATTTTTATGATTGTGAAAAAATAGGAGATTAAAGGGGAAATTAAATTTTTTTAATTCTAAATTATTTTTTTTGACAAAATTATTTTCCTCTCTTTATATTTCAGATTCATATGCAAACATGTTTGCAGTTATTTCCCAATCACGCTTCACTTAGAGGATGCAGAAGCTTTCCATCTCAATCAACCTTATGGTTTGTATTAATTAACCTACAAATAAATACAATTTTCAGTATTATTTTTTTTAGTTTTTGTGCTAAAAGATTGATAAATAATTTAATTATCTTATGTTAAAAAATCTAAATTTTTGCGAGAGATATTCATATAATATTTTAAACATGAATGAAAAAGTCATTCTAAAATATGAAAGTACACAAGATTTGATTAAAAAGTAGGACCAAAATGGTAAAAAATATTTGAGGAGTCAAAAGTTATTGAATTTTTATATGAACTAAACAAAATTTGAGATATTTTACGGATTAAAAACTTATTTAACCTTAAGAATATAAAAAAAAGTAAATAATAATGTATTGAAAATTAAGAAAGTAACTAATATAAGTGATCTATGTGTTCATTTCACACATTAGAAATCTTATTTTGAAAGTAAAAGTTATTTAATATTGTATTGGAAATATAAAATGTTAGTTAATTTGGAATAAATTCTTTTGCAAAATTTAACTCAGTTGACAAGACGTTACATTATATATGCAGGGGACTGAGGTATAAATCCCGGTCATCCCACCTATCCACCTTAAGAATAAAATTTATAATCACTAAACTATTTAAAAAAATATATTATTGCAAAATAATTTTGGACAAAAGAGTATTAACTTCATTCAGGGGCAGAGCCACTTGTGGGCAGAACAGGGCCATGACCCGCCCCAAGTCTTAATTAATTTTTTTTATAGGTATGCATACAATTTTTTTGTTGAAAGGATATATATTATATATTTGATATCTCAACTTTTTTCGTAAAAGCATGAAGTGGTGCAGCGGCTAGCATCTTGCCTTACATTCAAAGGAGTTCAGGTTCCCTCCATTTATTATCTATCCATTTATTCTCCATTTGGAGAGAGATAGACACAAGAAAAAAAAAAGTGGGGTTCACAAATTAGTGAGACCCACTTTTAATGGGTCCCACTAATTTTTAATGTGTCTATCTCTCTCCAAATGAAGAATAAATGGAGGGATAATAAATGGAGGGAACTCAAACTCCATTCAAAGGGCGTGAGTTTGATCCCCTATTGCATAATTTTAATCATTTTAATCCATTTTTAACAAAATATATATAAAAAAAAGGTTAAGATTATCAAACAAGTTCAATGTAAATGATAATTTTTTTTCAAAACATATATACTCCTATTACGATCCTCCCCAAACAATAATTCTAACTCCGCCACCAATTAAAATTGTCAAAATTAATGGTTTATAAATTTTTAACTCTCGTAGATTTTTTTTGTTTGAAGTTTCTATCATGGCCCCCCCGGATATTTTAGTGTAGCTCCACCACTAACTTCATTAATCATTAATTAGTATGAAGTGTGGCCTGTATATATTCAAACATTTATATTATCATATTATATTCAAAACAAATAAAAAACAAAATAGAAAATTTAAGAAACAAGGTATTGTCCTCCTTTCTGATTTGTTTGGTCGAAGGCTGAAATCATCATTTCCCTTTACACTATTTGAGTCACTGATGATGAGGGTTGTTCTGTTTAACATTTATTCAAATTTGTGAAGTGGAGGAGACCATATGTACTGATATCATATGTGTATACTGGGCGACAAAATTATTTTCTCTTTACAGTATTTGCAAATGTGAAAAATGCTCCAAAAAATTTGCTGCAATTATTTTTTCCAAAATTACTTTAAGGACAAAATTTGTGAAGTGGAGGGGACCATATGTTTAACTCATTTTTATATTGTCGTTACATCCTCACTTTCCGGTATGTAGTTGGTTGAACATCCGTCGGTTAGGTAGATTTTGGGTCCAAAAATCGTCAAACTAATTACTTTGTTTTCATTTCTTTTTTAAGTGTTGTTTTTTTACTATTGCACACATGTTAATGTACATTTTGATCAGTAATATCTTTATTTTTTATTATAAAATTATGAAAATTTTATATTTTGAAAATATTTGTCGAGACAAATTGAACAATATCTTATATGCTAAGATTTTGTTTTATATATTAATTATAAAAATGTATAGTCAATATGAATATTACACATCGGTCGAAATCGACACTTGGAACACGGGGAATAATGATCAACTAGACGAGAACTAAAATTAAATTAAAAAAGACTGAATTAAAATAATGGAGTATATTTTACACATCATTCTTCAACATATCATAAGGTTGTAAAATATAATATTTTTCTCATCTATCAAAGATGAATAAAAACAAAGGGAAAAGTGAGAGAGAGAGAGAGAGAGAGAGAGAGAGAGAGAGTGTACTAAGAATTAAAAAAGACTTAATTAGAATAATGGAGTTTATTTTACACCTCATTCTTCAACATATTATAAAGTTGTAAATTATAACATTTTTCTCATATATCAAAGATGGATAAAAACAAATCAAAGAATATAAGAGAGAGAGAGAGAGAGAGAGAGAGAGAGAGGGAGAGAAGAGACACTTAGAATTGAAAAAAAGTGGAATCCTGGGTTCGAACCTCAACCACTCCAATAATATCCATGGTAGCTACCATTTGAGCTACACTTATGGAACATTTGCATCTTATTCTTTATTCAGTTGATTTCGATTATCAATATATTATTTTTTAGACGCTCGTATGTAACCATTTACAATTAATTTTTCACAACTGTTAATTTGAGATTTGACTTACACCCGACTGAATGCTTCTATGTGTTGACATTGATATCAGTTTAAGTCGGATGGTAAATCCATTGCTCAGCTTATGTAGTCTCATTCAAAATAATTCACTCATTAACATTTTCCTTAATTTATTTATTATAAAGTCACTCAACAACATTATATAATTTATTAATTTTATATACTCAATAAAGATTGGGAAAACATGACTAAATAACATGGAGTAAATTATTTTTAGTTGTTTTTATTCAAGATTAATAATATTCCCTGTGAAATTATTTTACTACCTCTCCGTCCCTAATTATAAGTCTTTTTGAGATGATGGAAGGGGGTATCATTTCGTGGATAATCTACATTTATCCTCCATTAGCTAAGCCTCATCATGTTCTAACATTTCTCTACTTTAATTTGTATGTCCATGTTATTAATTAAAGCTTGATAGAAATCACTTGACCTTTGTGCAGTTTTTTGCTATGAGCCACATTCAATTTTCCCATTAGGCATTTTTGCACTTCATGAAAACGTAGGCTTCATGCCTATTCCAAATATAAGATTTCTTGTTAGCAGCGCGGTAAGAATTATTTTACTCTCTTTTATTTATTTATTTACTTGAAGTATGATTAGTTTTAAAGGACAACAAGAAAGAGTTTTATTTACTTGTGACTATTTTCTTTAATTATTGAAGTTATATATTATTAAGAATTCTAACAATTGAATTGTTCTCATTCTCATCTTATGAATAGTCTTTCTACATACCATTTTTGAGACAAGTATGGACATGGTTGGGTTATTCATCAGTGGAGAAGAAAAATTTAATTTCCTTGTTGGAAGCTGGCCATAGTTGCATTATAGTACCTGGTGGAACTCGAGAAACACATTTAATGGAGCATGGTTGTGAGGTACATGACTTTTGATTCTCTTTTGTATTTTTATTTATAATTTGGATCTTGTTAACATGTACTCTAATGATTGGATTTTCTAAAATTCACGATTTACACTTTAGTCCAATAATTTGGTTATAAATTTCATAATTTTTCTGTGTTTAAAGAACTTATTATCAACCTATTGAATGAAGAACTTCTTTAAAGAAATTTATTTATATTTTATAATTTCAATAGATCATATAAGATAATATATATTATAATATTAATAATGTGAGGCCAAAATTCCTATGATCTTCCATGTTAAAAGATCATATTAGATATTTGGTCTTCTTTTTTTTTTGGTACAATCTTTTTCTTTTTATAAATGAAGTGAGAAATACTGCTAAAACTGGCACAATAATGGAGTATTTTCTTTTTTTTATTCATTTAAAAAATGGATAAAAGTAATAACTAACACCACTGATTTTTCTCCTAATATGAAGTATATACATGTCTATAGAATGTATTTCTTAAAGAAAGAAAAGGATTTGTTCGAATCGCAATGGAGATGGGTCACCCTCTTATTCCAGTTTTCTGCTTTGGTCAGGTATATATATTTCTTTTTTTCTTGTTTTTTATTAAAGGGTAATGCTAATTAATGTCTTCGAGTCACTTTTGGAGTCCATATAGGGTTTTATATCTCGACCCAATAAAGTCTGTGACCCGTTAGAACCAATCCATTTCACGTTGGGTAGCCCATATTTAGCCTATTTATGTCTTGAGAGGATATGTTCCTTGGTTTCTTGTTAACTGGGTGAGCATGTTTCCAATTTCACGAGCATATCTCTATATAAATTTTCATATTAGGATAAACCGCCAAATTCCAAATTTTGTGCCAATCTTCAGGCACTCGATTCTCCTACGTCTCATGCAATAAGAGGAAATAACTCGTAACACAACTTTTACTTGATTCTCCTGACCTGCTTGTAACAACATTTTATACTTGAAATGCAGATATGCATCCATACTCTATTTTTTATATAACTAAAAATAACCTTTTTGCTTTTGATTATAAAGGGCAAACTCAGATATTTTTCATAGCATATTTTCTCTATAACATAATTTGATAATAATGTACCTCAAAAAAATATCAATAATACTGATTTCCATGTTGTTTTTTTTTTTGTTGTTGATAATAATAGACAAATATCTATAATTGGTGGAAAGTTCCTGGCAAGTTAATTCAGAATCTTGCAAGGTCTATGAAGATCTTTCCATTAATATTTTGGGGAATATTCGGGTACGTCTCATACTCTCTCCATCTCTTTACTTTTGTTTTCACTGCCCAATTTGTTCTCTATGAAACAAATTTATGTGCGTAAATGACCGATATAGTGTAGATTCTTAATATTGTATAGTAAAGCTTTTTCTATTGCATAGTGATCTAGGCTTTTTTTTATTAAATCTTTCTTTTGCTATGTATAAAAGATAAATATATTACGTAAAAAAAAAAGATAAATATAAAATTGTAGCAACTCTATGAATAGTTGATTGGAATATATACCCAAACTCTTGTTTTAAACCATAATATTTAGAATAAAAAAAGAATTTTGCAATGTGAAATATCAGCAATGAATAATACATTTATAGAAAAAAGTAATTTAGTATTAGTCATACACGACATATTTGTTATTCCAACAATTTTTCTTAACAAATGTAATTTTTGTCAAAGATTTTTTTTGATACAATAGCAAAAAGAGGCGGAAAGAAAAAGAGAAAAAAAAAATCAAGCACAAGGGTGAAGCACCCTTAATTTTTGTCAAAGATTTTAAAAATAAAGAACACAAGGAATATTTTTTAAAATAAATAATCAGTTTGCCCATAGTGTGTTTTTTGCCTTACTAAATAGCATAACTCATATTGATGATATATTCTCCTCTTATAGATCTCCAATACCATTCAAGAAACCATTGTATGTTGTGGTGGGTAGACCAATTCAGCTTGAGAAAAATCCACAACCAACAACAGAGCAGGTAATTCTCTACATAGGGCCCAACAACATAGTACTATAGTAGTATATACTTCTTCTCATTTTGTTCACTCTACTCATTTTCTCATGTGTCTCACGATTTTATCAAAATGCCTCTATTTGCTACTTAGGTAACAGATATACGCAAAAACATTCTACCATTATAACATTAGCTACTTAAGTAGCGGACGATATTTTTCAAAAAAATTCATTTTTATAACGTTCGCAACTTAAGTATCAAAAGAAGAAAAAAATGAGAATCACATAGAGTGCATGAGTAACCGATAAGGTGGTATCTATATAAGACTCGCTATTTTCCTCCCAAAAGCACTTTAAAATTACACATTATAAAAACGAAGGAAACAAAAAAAAGCAGTGTTACTTTGTTAGCAACATTTGCTTTAACACTATTTTGTTAATATTTACCGTCTGTCTGATTAGATGAAATCATTTGCGTTCTATTTCTAAAATAGCCGGGTCTATGTAAATTTTACTAAACAAAAAGTGAGTTTTGAAAAGTATATTAAATAAGTATTTCTAAAATTTCTCTTGAAAAAGATACAATTTTTATGTGCATTCAGAACAAAATTTGTGTGTAATTTTTTAGAAACGTGAGTGCATAGTAAAGCTTGCCCATTTATTTATTTATTTATTTATTTATGTATGCATATACAATAATTTTTCAACCAGCTTTGATATTAACATTCACAAAGATTACAAACATTGTTTTTCCAATTAAAAATAAAATTACAAACATAAGTGAGCTATGGTTACTAGGTAAAAATATTTTAAGATGCATATTTTTTGCCAAGAGGAGAGGCTTGGGTTTGAAGTTTGAACATTTTTTTTTTTTTATCTTCTTTTTCCCTTTGCTTTTTAGGTTGCCAAAGTACATAGCGAGTTTGTTGAAGCACTTCAAGATCTTTTTGAGCGCCACAAGGCTCAAGCTGGATGTGAAAATCTTGAGTTGAAAATTGTTTGAATTCATGCAAGCATTAACATTTGTGAACACAATTCCTATTTAGCCTCTAGCCTCAAGGTTTTTGAGATTATCTCCCTTGGTGATGGCTAAACTAAGTACTCTTGTTCGAGATTTAGTGCTCTGCTACAACGACACTTAATTTTTATGAGCAATACATAAATACGTCTACTTATAAATTATAATTGGATTAAGGAAAGTAAAATTAGAAGTAATAAACTTAATTGCGAGTGATATAAACTTTTTTGAACCAATTACATGTTTCAAGTATTTCTAGGGGATGTTATCAACTTAAGCTAATCTAAGGATTTCAGATACTCATAATAGTAATTAACATAACAAAGAGTTTAGATAATTACACATAAAAATAACCTTAATGTCTTGCTAAAGAAGCTACCCCTATGGTGGGAGGTAGTCCTTCCCTTGAGAGCTCATTCACTACAAAAAAATTGCCGTATACCTATGGACGCTTTTAGCTACGGCTGTTCAATTCGTGGGTTATACCTACAAATGTTTAAAAAACAGTGGGTATAGGAGTGACACCTTTTTTTATAAGCTGCGACCATATTTTTTCCACTCATGCCACAATTAGAAATCGCTTTTTTCCATTCCATCTAAATAGAGAACTAGAACCCTAACATCATAGAAATCCCTTTCCATTATTCCTCTTCTCTTGTTGATTTCATGGACTCCTCTCACCGGCGCCTCTCTCTCTCACACACACACACTCATTCACTCGCGAAGGGAAATCGTTGGCGGAAGCAGCGATGCAGATGAGATGACGATGGCAAGAATGTCAAGCTGCTTGATGAGCGTTTTTCTATATATTGATGTAGGTCAAATTTATTCTCTTCTTCATCTTCCCATAACCCTAAACCCCTAAATTTTTGGATTATTAGATGTTTGGCTGATTTTGTTTTATTTTTTTCAATTAATTATCATAATCGTGTTGTTCGTATTAACAGGAATTGGAAATAAAACATAATATAACATTGCATAACATATATAGTCAAGGTATGAGATTCTTCCTATTTAATGTTTCAGTTTACTATTATTTACCCAATCAAGCGAGACTTTTTTTTCTTTCTTCAAATTCTAGCAATTGTTTGAAAACAATTTTAAATGGTTTTGCTCAAGAGGGTGCTAATGGAATATTTTGATTGTTGTTTGGTGTGGTTCTTTAGGGTGTTATTGACCATATATTAGGATGTTTAGCAGGTCAGTTGTTTAATTGGCATGAAGTAGGCTCAGTGGAATGTCTTCAAGTCCTAGGATTTTAGCATATCTTTTCCCCCCTGGCTTTTAACCTTGCCATTCTTTTTGTTCTTTTCAATGATCACTCTCTCTTCTTGTTTGAAGACATAAGGATTTTTAATTATGATTATTTGGCATATGAACTAATTAAAGGCAGCTCTTCAAAAGGATAAGTATGCATTATATGCTGACCGCCTACAAAAATATACCGGTAACTCTGTTTGGACCTTGCATTTCCTGTATGCGGTATTGAACTAGCAATTAAATGTGCCGGACTTCATCTTCAATCCAGTTCACATTTTTATCATCAATTAAAATTTGAGACTACTGTTTGTTAAGATTATTTAAGGGTAGGTAGTTAGGTACAGAGGTGAAATGGGCCTATATTGTATTCTAGAGCAAGTAATGGTGCATACAGTTACATATTATTCAATGGTTGGCAATCATGTCTCAACACTGTTAACAGAACACTGTAAAATCTTCGCTCACATTATGCTCAGTTTAAAAACAATATTTTGCTTGGTACTTATTTGATTGCCTAAAGTCTTGAGACTTTTCCCTAAAAAATTGTGTTAAATTTTATGACTGATCATGTGGTTACCTGATGGTACCGAGCTTCATAGTTGCTATTTTATGCTTCAGAATATACTACATAACTTTTTTTTACCAATAAATGGTTATTTAGTTTCAACTTTACTATTACAATCAATTACTAGTTAGGTGGTCATGATTTAAATCATAATATCCTAGGCTACATGGATTCCTTCATTAGATAGTTCACTATCACTCATGATATGCTTAATCCCTTTTTGTAGGCAATGTTGGCTTCACCAAATGTTGAACCAGAATATGGTTTAGAAGCTGATGGAGAGAACTTGATTGACACAACAGATGTATATCAACCTATCATCAAAACATAGCCTTTTATAATAAAATTTCAACATATTGACTTAATAGGTCAATTAGGAGGATGACTAACATCAGATTTTTTTTGACTTAATAGGTCTCAGCTTTTGGATTAAGTGCCTTCACAAGGGCTTGAGCTAAGGATCTGCATGGCTTGGAGTGGAGGCATTTTTGGTTTAAGGTGGTTGCATTTTTTTTTGGAAAGTTGAAATTGGTCACATACCTACTTGCTGGCACTTTCTTAAAAGTAAGGTTTTTGGAATTGGCATTATTCTATATTTTATGTAAAATTGAAATATCTTTCTCTGTTGTTGACTTGTGTTTACTTAGGTAGATTTGGTCATGGCTATGCTTCAAGATTTATTTCATTTGTATTCTATGTTTTGTGCAGGGGAGAGTGGCACTTGTTTCTCTCCCATTTTGCTTACTGAATTTTCATGAAATGAGTCTCACTAGTCACATAAATTTCATTTGTATCATAGTGAATAATCTTTGATGTATACTATAGTTGAATGTGCATGCAGTATCTATCAAATTATTATAAGTGACAGATATTTGTTTGATCTTTGATGCAAATGCTTAATGTTGTTGCCTCTGGACTATGGTTTTAGAAGTAGTAGTAGTAGCAGCAGCAGGAACATATTGTGACATGAATTCATGTGTTTGCTAGCACCCTTTAAATTATATTTAATAACTTTTAGTTGAAAATTCACCATACCTTATGTATGGCTGGAACATATTGTGACATGAATTCAGTCTTTTAATTCTGTTCTGCACTTCTATATAATGACCGTTGTTCTCCACTGCTCGTCCTAATGAAACACCGACACAAACACGGAACATTCGCTGACAAATAGAATCACAGATACCACACTGGACTAGATAGTGTGACAGAGCAATTGCAGACTTCATTTGAAATGTTGCCCCACAGTGTTGGTGTCTTGCTGAGGAATAGCATTAAACAATTCTCTCTTTCAATTTTATATTTTGCCATTCATGTAAGGGTAGATATTATGGATATATGTGTTCAGGGTATATAATATTTCAATTCTACTTGTTTGTAATATACTATATCTAAGACATCTAGTCACTCATTCTTGTTTTTTAATTTACATGAACATGTAGGGCACTAGTCTCAGAGTAAACACTACAAAGGACAGGTTATTGTCATTGAGGTATGATTCTAGTTATTGTCAATGAGGATTCTTTTATGTTTTAGAAAATATAATTGTATTTTTTTATTTTCAACAGGTTCTATATATTAAGGTATGTTTTACTGAGTTCATATTCAATACAATATTTATTAAGTTCAGTTTGTAACTTGTATTCTTTTTTTAAAATATGTTTCAGGTGGTTCTAGTGCTTCTAACCGAACAAGTTCTAAAAGTCTAGACAACACTAAAAATGATGGAAGAGTGGAAGATCATATGATTTTCTTGTAAATTTTGTTTTGAGATTGTTCTGACTTTGTTCTATGTTTTTAAATACATTATGATGTTCTTAGGTTGACATTTTAAGCTATTTTGTTGTTTGAAATGCTTGTAAGACTTTGTTTTTCTATATAATTGAAGTTTTTTTTTTTTGTTTCATAATTATAGTGGGTGTATATTAAAAATACTATTAAGAAATATAGGCTAAAAATATATTTGTTGAGTAAACAAATAGAAAAAAAATTAAAAAGAATATTCAAAACATTATACCAACGGAACAATACTGTGGGTATAGCCATTCACTAAGTCTCATATTGGCCGTGGGTAAAGACCTGTGTATTATTCCAACACCAAAACTGCCGTGTGTAAAGACCTATTGCTACGGAGAAAATCCATGGGTACAGCAAAATAAAGACCACGGAACAATATGTCCGTCGGTATAGGTTTTTTAACCTATACCTACGGTTTTTTAACCATTAGCTACGGATTTTTTCCGTCACTAAATGTCAAATTTCTTGTAGTGATTGCTCTTCTTGCTCCTCCAGAATGCTCCATTTGAGTTGCTTTGTTGTTTTCTGAGATGTGTAAAATATGGTAGGTAAAATATGCACCATCGTACACAATGCTTTGTAAAGTTCCATTGTGGCACAATGCAACTCATTGGGGGACGATATGAACTGTAGATTTGCTCCAAATTACTTTTCTGCACAAATTTTCTCCTGAAATATATCCTTCCATCGTGGCACGATGATCCTTGAACTATTTTTCTTTATTTTAGCTCATTTTTTGTGTAATTTCTCTAACAATTGCTTTTTTCTTGAATAGCTTCAATTCCTTATGTATTTTCCATGTAATGGCCCAATTAGGGAAGGCAATGGGTGCCCACGGGTGCGAGTTTGATACTACCCAAACCCACACCCGAAATCACCACCCAAACCCAAACTCAAAGGTTGTTCGGGTGGCAAAATAAAACCCATACCCACACCCGTTGGGTTCGGGTTTTTTCACCCAAACCCGCAACAAGAGCACGCATAATTAATTATCAGCCCAAACCCGACCCGAATTCAATTTGATAAAATGCAAAATGTAGCATAGTTTGGTAATATAGTTCGCAAATGTCAAAATAGTAATAACATAGTTTGGAAATGGTAATACAATAATAACATAGTTTGGTAACATAGTCTTCAAATAGACTTTCAAGAAATTAAATTACGATTAAAATTAAGGTCTTCCAAGGAAATTCAAACACAAGCATTCCAAAATAGACTTTCAAGAAATTAAATTAAAATTAAGGTATTCCAAGGAAAAGGAGGTTGTGTCATGTGTGAAGGAATGAGTGAAAAACCCTAATTTTACACTTATATATACATAGGAGTAATTATGTAGTTTAACATATATTTGGGTGGGTGGTCGGGTTTCAGGTGTGGGTTTGATACTACCCAAACCCACACCCATATATTCGGGTGTCACCAGAACCCAAACCTAGTCAACTCGGGTTTCGCCCGTTGACTTGGGTTTGGGTTCAGGTGGGTCTATTGGGTTTGGGTTTTCCTGCCATCCCTAGGCCTAATAAATACTACTAAAAATTACATAAAATAACCTAAATACATACTAAAAAATATTACACAAATTTCCTTTCATCAGTCACGCATTACATCATCACAGTGAGTCTCTTCCTCCATATCCTCGGGCTGATGATGCTCAGGCATAGGGTGAGCAGTCTCAGTAGTGTCAGCAGCCTCATACTGCCTTTTCCCTCTCCGCTGCTTCCGAGGATTCTCAGCTGCCTTTTCCCTCTTGATAGATGCACTCGCCTTAGGTCTGTTTACCTTTGTCTCCCTGCATATGTCGTTTCCATATCAAAACATGAAGAAAAAAACAAAACAAAACAAAACATTCAGCCAATGATCAACCAAAACATCAACAATTCATTCAGCATCAGAGGCGTTCACTTTCTTGAAAGCGAACATCCTACACACAGTTCGCTTTCCAGAAAGCGAACCAACCAAGTCGCAAAAACATTTTGCAGAATAATGCAACAAATGATAAAATGCGGACTTACCTTATGTTAATCTTCACTTCCTTCATGATTTCAACCACAAATGAGCAAAAATCCTTCAATTTGGAGATTTTTTTTTCGTATTTTAGGGTTTGAAGGATTTTTGGAGGGTTTGGTTCATTTTTTTTTAACTTGGCAGAAATGAAGGGAAAGAAATGGGACACACCTTATATATATATCAAAAGCGTTTGCATTCTACAATGCGAACACATAAAAAGGAGTGCCTACATTTTGAGGGTGATCCAACGGTCACTTCTTTAACACGTCCACATTGTAGAACGCGAACGGTGCTCGCACCCTAATTTGCGAGGATGTTAGTTTGATAATTTTAGGGAGCACATAATGAATTACAAGGGCACGAAAAGTAAAACTCTAAAAGGTTATCTCTTTTATCCCTTTTCTATTCCGCGCCAAGTTACATGTTGTGATAACCCAATATATGACCCAGTTCATTCTTGCGATATACATAACCAAACAACACAATATTCTTTCATGGTTTTTGTTCCCAAAAATACAGTCTAGACAAACACCATAATAATTTTGAAAATCTTTCAGAGAAATCACATATAAAAATAAACTATATAAATATGCTATAATAATATTGTCAAAAATGTTATAATATTGTACCTATTAATCTATGACCATATTTGTTAATTCCAACAATAAATTCATGCATTCATTTACACACCTTAAGAGACCTATTTAATTAATAAAAATAAATAAATCTATTATTTAAAAACTTTAATTTATTTATTTTATACTCTCTTCGATTCTTTTTATAAGAGACAGTCCACTTTTCAAATTTATTTAACAATTAATGTATTTGATTTTTATTATAGCTTAAATACGTTAATTATTAAATAAATTTAAAAAATCAACTGTCTTTTATAAAAAGAACCGAAATAAATATTTATTATTAATAATAGTGGGTGTGGTTGGAGGTGGCCGCCGGAGTTCAGTCATTGCATATCCGCCACCAAGCACCACAAGTGATGGAGTGTTAAATAGGTATACTTTGTTCTTTTAAAAAAAAATAGATATACGTTGAATTCATAGCTCTCTATCAAACAATGACACTTCTTTCTCATAATTATTACGAAAGAGATAAAGCAATATAATTTTAATAAAAAATGTTCCCAATTTTATATCCCAATTTTATATATAAATTAAGGGGAAAAAAAATATGTACTAACAATAAATATTAACTTTACAAGTCAATTAATAACCACTGTATTTTCTATCATGTCATCTCATTTCATCCTGTATCTCCATTATTAAACTCATAAATTAAATACAAAATTAATCACTGAAATCACTTGATGCCAGAACTTACTCCCGAATCAGATAAAATTGATGGTGAAAAAAAGTACAAGATCAATCATATAATTTTAATTTAATTACATGCAACAATTTTTTTCTTCTTCTTATAATTTAGCTCTTTATGTTTTAAAATGTAAACGCCTACACTCTTATCCTTATTTACTAAAAATTTTCAAGAAATCCAAAAAGTTCACTCTCATCCTTAGAAACTCTTGTCTTCATAAAATTCAAAACTTGAATTTTCAAAGAAATCTAAATTTTCAAACTTGTTCTCCTTAATCATCCTCATCTCTAACAGGTCATTATTGTAACAGCCGTATTTTAATAAATAGGATTTTTGTGTGATTATATATTTATCTATTTATTTAATTGAATATATGTGATTTCGTGATTTTATGAATAATTATGTTCTGGCTAAGTGAAGGGTAGTTTAGTAATCTATTAGAATCATTAATCTAGTTGAGAGTCTTTAATTAGGATTAGAAGGAGTTAATCATTATTAATTATGTGGTTTTTCATTATTTAATAGAATGAGATGAGTAGTAAAGAGTAAAGTTATGATAGATTGAGAGTTGGGCTTTGGTATTGGGCCTAATTAGAATGAATAAAAGTGTGTGTTAGAATTAAGGGTAATATAGTAATCTAGTGTGAGTTAGTGGGTTGTGTAGAAATAAGAGTGGCACTTTGATTATTATCTTAAAGGGATAGAGTGTCTTGGAGAGAAAGTAGTGGCACTTGTGTAAATAGTACAAGAATTTGTGGTAATAGTAAAGTTGGGATTATGAGTGGAATTAGTAGTGAAATTAAGGGTATTTGAGGGATTTCATATAACCTAAGTTGGGGTTATATATAGGAGGGTTTTGTGAAGAGTAGTTGTGTGATTTTATTATCATAAAATTTGAGAGATAGAGAGGTAGAGAGATAAGAAAGAAAAGAAGAGAGAAAGGGGTTGAGAAAGAAAGAAGAGAATGAGGTTTAGAGAAGAGAAAGAGATGAAGGAGAAGATCAAATAAAGAATAAGCCATGGTAGATTAAAGGAAATCAAGTGGTGGAGTAGAGATTCCAACTTTATTGAGGTAAGAGGCTTAGATAATATAACTTTGAGTGATCAAAGAGAGGGGAGTTTGTCTATGACTCCACACCCAAACTCTCTTCACTCTTTTTGGGTTTTGGGAAGAAAAGGGTTTTGGGAATGTGTTTATAATTGAAGCTTGATAATGATTCATGTATGATATGCTTCTATTTATGATTGTTGTGTGAAATCCATGATAAAGTTTATTACTTGAACCTTGATTTTGATTGATTATGAGATAAATGGGTTTTTTGTTAAAATGGGTATAGATTCTCAAAATTGAATTATGATAACTGATTTTGAGTGTTCAAATAAGTGATTTTATCCATAATCATGCTTGGTAACTGTTTATAAGTATTATTGGGTTCAAATAAGTGATTTTGGGTGAAGAAAAGTGATTTTTGGTTCAAAACGCGTAAAAACGATTTTTTCATCAGGTCCCTGCGCCATGGCGCAGCTTTCCTGCGCAATGGCGCAGCCTCCTCTGGTCTCTGCGCCATGGCGCAGCTTTCCTGCGCAGTGGCGCAGGTCTGGTCAACAGCGTTGACTTTTCGTTGACTTTTGACTTTTTGATGGTTTATGCACCCGGAATCCATTTTCAATAATTTTTCGCGTAGAATCCGATTCCGTATTTCGTTTTATGAGATGATGTTTAGTTAATGATGTTTACCCAATTTTGATGTTACTTAATGTGTTAAGTGAAGTTGATATATCTAAATTAAATGAGGCTACGTTTATGATGATAATAGATAATTGTTGGTGATTAGAGATGAAGATAATATGATTATGAATATGTTTGAATGAAGAGTATATGTATATGTATATATGACTTGATTACATGATGATTGATTATGGTGAATATTATTATTTAGTGATTGATAATAATAATTGCATGCCTAATTGGATTGAGGTGAATGAATTACTTTATGATATGTGTGCTTGAATGTATACCTTAATGATGATATGATGATGTGTTGAGATAAGTTAATGAGAACTTAAAGAAGGAGTAATAGGGATGAGTGGCCTATTATTCATGAGTAGATGTATAGTGTTATCATCATTATTTGGTATGTGTACATTCATGCATTCATCTTTTGAGTCGGATATTAGAATCATGTGGATTCAAATAAAGAGGATATCAAATGATAATATTTGATAAAGACGGATATTAGAGGTGAGATACTCTAATAAAGACGATGGTACCACATGCATTAGATATGTCTAGGGTGACATACATTATGTGTTTGCATTAGTTTGCATTAGGAAGTTGTGCACTCTAATTGTTATTTGATAATTGAGATTGTATTCCATTATAATTGTGAATGGTTGAATAATGTGATACTTATGATTGAGCGTGTTATGAGATGTATAATATTGATTGATAATTGATGATGACGTGTATACTTGTCAATTGATTGTGAATGTGATATTATTATGATGCATTATATTTTATGATTATGAAATATGAATGATATGAGGTCGATATTTGTTTATGGAATGAATTGTGAGACATAACCATGCTATGTCCTAAGTATTAAGTGTGTTCTTATACTTAGTTTCTTTTATGGTTATATTATCTAACCCTCTGTTTTGTGTATGTGCTGGATTTTGGTTCCATATCTTCAGGTTATGTTTGTGATCGAGTTGTCAGTGAAGCTCCGCTCTGATGTGACACGGGGATGGAATTATTTCTATAATGTATATTTAGAGTCTTGCTTCTTATTTCCAATGTATTTAAAGATGTATTTTCTTATAAACTTATTTTGTACAATAATTGTTTTACTAATTAAGTTATTAGTAAGCTTTTATGTGTACGATGTAATACTCGAACCATTCATTTTATAAATCAAATTTTATTTCCGTTGCGTATTTTGGAGAATATTTTATTAAGGTAATATTTTATTAAATACGGGTTTGGGTGTTACAATTATCCATGCTCATTCATATATTTTCATCAAATATTTTGTATTCTTTCTATAATTCCATAACTGAAGAAATTATTCCCTAACAACAACAAAGTTAATTTCGCTAAAAACTTAAAAATGGTGAACTTCAAAATCCATAAATGGTCCCTCTTCAAAACAAATAATTTGTTCCTCTTTACCGTAGCTATTGTTCCCTCATCCTTCATGGCATTATGATTTATCTTATATCAACAAATACATGAGCAACTCAACACAAACAACAATATTAGATCAAACAAATCAATATCTAAAACAAAATGACTCATTGACAATTAAAACTCTAAAAACAATAGTGAAAATTATATGAATTTATTAATTTCTTGACAAATTATGTAAAAAAGAGTAATAATAATGTCAAATTTAAAAATTTAAATGATCCAGATAATTGAAAAATTAAAATATAATTTCATTTGACATTAGTAGTACTAGTGACTAGTGGCGGATCCAAATATTTTCATTTGTGATAGCTAGAAAACATTCAAACCAATGAAAAATTATTTTTAAATGATGCTTAATTTTTTTGTTATAACATGTTATAGATACGAAGTTTTATTGTCGTTTAATAGTGATTAATCTTCGAACTTGGTGGCAAACAAGATGATTTATCATCTTCCATCCGAATATTTTCTATACGCAAGAATTGAGAATTAACCTCAAACAACTTGCTTCCATGATGTTTGATTTTATTTTGCTAACAAAATTAAATGAATATATAAATTTTTTATTAAATACAAAAAAGAAAATCATTACTATAAGAAATAAAGACAAACCAAAATTGGCTAAAGTAAGAAGTTTAATCTTTAAATATTAATCGAGAAATAATGCACTAGTAGACAAAAATTAGTTGACGTATAAGTAAAAAATTTGAATTTAGAAGCAGTAATAACATAGAGAAGAAGGTGTGAAAAATGATGTGTGTTGCTCTTTTGTTAGAGACGACTATATAAAATTAAAAAGAGACATTGTGTGAAAGATTTAATTTGAGAGTGGAAGTATCTACACATAAAAATTAGAAACAGGGTGTGTTTGGTAAGTCCAATAAGCTAGCTTATAGCTTATTGGATTAGCTTATAAACTTGTTTTTAAAAAATAGATGTGTTTGGTAAAAAGCTTTTCTCATTAGCTTATAGCTTTTTTTGAGATGCTATTTCAAGTAGCGTTTGAGCTTATAGCTTATAGCTTTTTATAGTTATTTCCATTTTTAACCTTTATTTTTATTATTTTTTATAAAATAAAAAATTATCCACTAAAGAGAATAATTACTCACTACATGTCCTTTTATGTAATTTTATATTTATTAACTATTTTAAAAGCTAATTTTACCAAACACTTTAATTTCAATCAGCTAGTTTTTCAGCTATCAGCTATAAGCTAGCTTTTCAGCTATCAACTAGCTTATCAACTATCAGCTAGCTTATAGCTTATTTTTATCAAACAGACCCTAAGTTATGTTTCGTGAGCTTAACTCAATTTGTTAGACATTGCATTATATATGCAGGGGACCGAGTTTC
Source organism: Trifolium repens (assembly GCA_030408175.1). Classification (NCBI taxonomy): domain Eukaryota; kingdom Viridiplantae; phylum Streptophyta; class Magnoliopsida; order Fabales; family Fabaceae; genus Trifolium; species Trifolium repens. Next base: position 20,578,442 of record CP125850.1, read on the forward strand.
GAACCCCAGTCATCCAACTTATCCATATTAAGAGTCAAATTTCTAGCCACTAAACTACTTGACAAAAAAAAGTTCGTGACCTAATTGATTTTATGGCGGGCTTAGAAAAATATACTAGTATTTTATTTACATCTAAAAAATTGTATTCTTGTGGTGCTAGTGACCCCCAATTGACTTAACTTGCATCTGCCCCTGGTACATTATAATATAGAAAATGTTAATAAGTGCCCTACCAATTGTAATATAATAATAATCCGCCTAAAATATGAACAGTATTATCTTTTAGATAAAACTTATCACTTTTAATTTCTTTTTAATAATATTTCGAAGACACCAATTATCATAACCCTTATAATATATAAGAACTAAAATTTGAATCTAAAATTTTCCATTTATTTACCTTAAAAATAAATTTATTCTTGTCAATGGACTTCTTATAACTTACAGTAATGTATATCAAACTATCTTATCTTATTGCAGATAGTAGTAGATACTACATCTAAACTCTAAAGTACAATATGGAGTTGATGTATAAATTCATTTAAGTCTATGTATGGGTGGAGCATGTAAAATAAAAATGGTATTTGTTGGTCCATACTTGACCAAATGAGTAGATAGTATAATAATGACGATTTTATTCTTCATTTATTATAACTATGGCAAAATTACACCAATGGTCCTTTATCTTATTTATTTGTAACATTTTGGCCCTTTATCTTTTATTTGTAATATATTGGTCCTTTTATCTTAATTATCTATAACACTTTAGTCCTTTATCTTTTATTTTTCCCATATAGATCCTTTATCTTTTATAATTTGTTCATATAAACCCTTGTCTCTTTTTTTTTAAAAATTAAAAAATGCTGATATTTATTTTTTAAAAATATTTTATTTACTAAAAAATTAAAAATCCAAAAAAATGAAGAACACCTTCATCATCATCATCATTTTTCATGAATCTTCATCATCATCTTCTTAGAATTAAAAATCTATGCTATGCTTATTTTCAATCTATTTATAAACACAAAAATTAAAACCCCCAAATCCTTAATAAATCTTTTTATATGATTGCAAAGCAAATTTGGGACATGGCATAATATTTCTCTTTTATTCTTCACTCTTCACTTTCTAACACCACCCTTGTCTCTTCTAGTATTCTTTTGTTTATCATATTTAATTCATATTATTTACTTATTTGTAATATTTTATCAAAATTCAACCCAAGACTAACACTTTATAATAGATTAAACATATTATGGGATTCAAAGTTCGCAGTTGGCTTGAAGCACAGAACACAGATTCAAAGTCCACCGCCATTGTTGAGTCAATTTCTTCGATTCAAAAGTTCGCAGTTAAGAAACAAATTTAATGATATTTGGGATTTTAGGGTTTATTGACAATTTAGGGATTTTAATTTTGGTGTTTAAAAGATGATTGATGTGAACATAACATAAATTCATGATATTTGGAAGTATATTTGAATATATATATTTTTTATTCATCAAAGAAGATGAAGATTTAAGGATGGAGATTGAAAGAAGATGTTGAAGATGAAGAAGTTCATCATATTTATGGATTTTTAACTTTTTAACAAATAAAATATTTTTTAAAAAATAAATATCATCATTTTGTTAATTAAAAAAGGAAAACAAGGGTTTATATGAACAAATTATTAAAGATAAAGGATCTATATGGGAAAAATAAAAGATAAAGGACTAAAGTGTTACAGATAAATAAAATAAAGGATCAATATGTTATAAATAAAAGATAAAGGACCAAAACGTTACAAATAAATAAGATAAAGGACCACTGATGTAATTTTGCCTATAACTATAAACAACTTAATTATATCTCGGACAGATCACCAATCACATTCCTTTTTAATCCTTTCCAAACTTGGAAACTCCGAGACATTTCCATTTGACATTTTTACCCCTAAACCATTTCCCTCAATTTACTTAACTCTCCTCGGTTCCTTCTTCACGTAACGCGGGAAGGAACATGGAAACGTCACCGGAGAAGAAAGTGTTCGTTGGGAGCGATAAATTCGCCGATTCTTCATCCAATAGTTTCAACACTTTTCTTTCTCTCTCATTATGGCTTGGAGCTATTCATTTCAATGGAGCAGTTATTTTCTTTGCTCTCTTTTTTCTTCCTTTCTCCAAATCACTCTTGTGAGTTTTTCTCTTTCTTTAGGACCTGTTTGGATTCGTTATTATTTGTGTTCATAATTTGTTTTCTTCTTGATTCTATATTTTCTTTTTCAGTATAGCTTATGATAAATGTTTATAAACAATTTTAATTTTAGTTTGTTTTTGTTATAAAAATAGTTTATAAGTACATGAATTTTATTCTATGAATGTTTAAATAAGTTGTTCATCCAAACAGAACCTTAGTATATGATTTAGTTGTAAGTGAGTTAAGTGAAATCACGGTGTTTCACTTGATTTTGTCGAAAGCTACACTTTGAAGTTTCAAACAAAATCAGGAAATGTGATTTCACTAAACTCACCGTCAACCTATGAATTACAGACACTTCTTAGATTAGGCATGTCCTGATATTGGACACACAGACACCGAAACGACATAACGACATATAATTACATTCTATTATGTCATTTTCGTAAATTATTATCGGTGTTGACGTGTTAGTGTGTTATATATGATATATATGTGTCCATACTTCATAGTGATCAACTCAAAGATGCATATATTGGTCTCATATGTTAATTGTGTTTTGTGACTTTTGGTTTTTATATCAGGGTTTTTGGTTTACTTTTCGTGTTAATGGTGATTCCTATTGATGAAAAGAGCTTATACGGTCGAAAATTAGCCAGGTACTTTTTTGCTCTGTCTCTCTGTTCCTTTTTTTTTTGTATAATGCAAAACTTGCTTGAGTATATTCTTTTACGGCTATGTTTCAGGTATATATGTAAGCATGCTTGTAGTTACTTTCCTGTCACGCTTCATGTAGAGGATATTAAGGCTTTCCATCCAAATCGTGCTTATGGTTTGTAATTTCTTGTTTCTAACCAATTAATAATAATGTTAATTCAATTGAGGGTCTTTTTTTGGTTATTCAAATGCTTCTATCTATTGTTCATTTGCATATATAGTACAAAGAAAGAAAAACTTTTTTATATACATGATTTTATTTGTAAGTTTGGTGTTTGATTTCTATGTTGGGTGTTTGGGGCTATTTGAAAGTTGAGATCATGATTCCCCTTGATTCATAAGGGTTTGGATCTTGTGATACGAGAGGGAGGACAAACTGGACGACAATGTAAGGATTTGGATGCAGTCCACATCGGATGGCGCACAATCCTACATTATAATTTCGACTTGATTTACTAAAGTCAGACTATGAACTGTCTAATCTTGATCCGACGGATCCATATCGCATGACTGCATCAAACGCGTGATTTTTTGTGACTATTAGGAATACAAATCCTTAAAATAACAGGTGCTTGGTAACAGCTGTGAAAAAGGATAATTTTGCTGCAAATTGTTTAAAGGGATCATAGTATTATATATATATATATAGGCGTGAATCGTGTGATACAGTTGGCACTGAAGAACTGTTTTAAGCTTTAATTTCTTTAATAGTCTTCAATTAAACGTGGTAGGCAATTTAAAATGACGAGTTGTATTATTTAATGATACAAACAGCTTGAGTGTATAAGAAGCAAGATAAACATAAATCATGGGACAGTAACATGTTGACAAAATTTAAGCAAGCTTATTGTTTGGTTAAACAAGTTAGCGATTCCTGTTTATTTTTTATTTTCTTTTCTTGTTAGAAGCTCATTGATATTAACAGTACACTCTTAATGCAGTTTTTGGTTATGAACCACATTCAGTTTTGCCAATTGGAGTTGTTGCGCTAGACGACAGCACAGGTTTTATGCCTCTTCCGAAAATAAAAGTTCTTGCGAGCAGTGCAGTAAGGATTTTACTTGAGGCTTTGTATCTTAATGAAATTTATTAAGGAAATAATTCTAAATATTTTTCTTCGCATTTGATAAAATAGATATTTTACACACCATTTTTGAGACACATATGGACATGGTTGGGTCTGACACCAGCGTCAAGAAAAAACTTTACCTCCTTGCTGGATTCAGGCTATAGTTGCATCTTAGTTCCAGGTGGAGTTCAAGAAACATTTTTCATGGAGCACGGTAGTGAGGTACATTGTTTTTTCACTCCCTTTCTTCTACTATGTTTTAGTTTTGTTTAGTTCTTACATTGATAACTGAAAATGTTTGTGGTTCTTTAGCTTTTTATTATGACTGATGCCATGTTTAGTTATATATTAGTATAAGCATTTTCCTTTGTGTTGCAAGTATCTGAGTTCAATTACAGAAGTGAAACAAGAACAGAAATGAAGATGGTTGTAGATTCCGAGGGTCCATCTTCCTCCCTTCCCAAAAGGCTCATTATTCCCACTTAATGACTGGATTTCTTTGTGAGAGAATACAATTTCTCCTTATTTTCGGTTTCCCGACATCAGATTGTATTGTATCTTTTCTATTGCTTAGCTGTACTTAGCTGTCAAGGCAGTTACGACTGCCTCGGTTTGTTCAGGATATCTCACTAACATAGTTTCATTTGATCACTTTCTTTTTCTTAAATTATTATCAGTGTCTACGTGTTTGTGTTTGCATCATATCCGATGTTTGTCATGTCTGTGTCAATACTATATAGGTTGTAACTTTTCATTCTCTCAGAATTCAATTCTGAATTCAATGTTTAGATTGTCTGAAATCTAATAGCCTTGCTCCAGGGTTCTGTAATTAGACTAATGGACAGAAAAGATAAAAAGGCCAAGCCGGCATGTGAGTAGAATTAGTTATAGCAGAATATGTTTTTATAAGTATGCAGAATATGATCTCATATGAGGGTAAAGGGGTCATGGAATCAGTGAAATGTTCTGAACTCTCTCTCGGATTTACCTCTACATCTTCCTCTTGATACCCGCGACTCTCTCGTTTTACTCGGTATATGTGTATATCTCTCATTTTCTATTGTACTTCCTTCTAGTCTCTCTACTAGAAGTTGAGCATTGTGCTTAATAGTTGATATTCGATAAAATAGCTCCTCCATTTCTCTGCATACCGCAATTCTCTCTTACATTAATTTTAGATCCATTGCACATTCTTTGCTCCTATTATCCTCACTCGAAAATGCTTCCCCGGTGATTTCCCTCACCCCATTCCCTGTCATTACATTTGTTACTTCATTAATTAATCACTATTTTTGCACCTTATTCACATTGTACTCACTGCTTGGGTATCTATTCCCCTTCTGCCAGTTATATTTCCCTTGACATACACATATGGCTTGCCTAACATAATCCAATGAAAAAGGCAGTCTGATTTTTCATTCCACCCTTCGCAGCGCTACTATGGCTCCTTCTATGTCACATATTGTCTGGCAGTGTCAGGTATAAGTTAGAATAATTGACAGGCAATTACACAAGGCTTAAGGTATGAGTCATGAGACTATCGGATGTGATCAGCAGAAGCAAGTACAAGGAAGAAGCGAAACTCGTATCTGCATGTAGTTTGTCTACAACAACTGTAGTCTATAAATGTTTTAAAAAAAAATTCCATTTCATATGCCTCATGCATACCTAAAAATTGACGACAACAGCATTATAGTCCCTTATATTTGGATTCTGTCATTGGATTTGAAGTCATTTCAATTTGATAACTTTGGTGAACCCAAACCTAACTGATTTCAAATTACCAAATAATGTGTTATTATTACAGTCACAAAATGTTAAAAATGCTGCACATTATTCAGAAAAGAACATTGCATTGGTTAGACATATCTTGCTGGTTGTTGTGAAGTTTGTTTCTCTTTCTGGCTGGTTTTGTTTCTCTAGATAAAATAGGTTACATAATGTACCTTACTCTTTGCATTATATGATTTACATTCATATAGGCTAACAGTATTAACTAATAAGAATTATTTACTTTCTAGATTGCGTTTCTCAAGACAAGAAGAGGATTTGTCCGTATAGCAATGGAGAAGGGGAAACCCCTGGTTCCAGTTTTCTGCTTTGGACAGGTATCGATTTATTACCTAAGTCTCTTTAGTTCATCTGTCAATGTTACTTTGTCTGTTTGCAATATCTTTGTTCAGTTCATCCAAATTAACATTCATCTTCTGATGCAATATCACTATAGTCAGATGTCTATAAGTGGTGGAAACCAGGTGGGAAGCTGATTCTGAATGTCGCGAGGGCTATCAAGTTCACCCCGATATATTTTTGGGGAATTTTCGGGTACACGATTGCTTTTATGTATCAATTTGTATCCTGCCTGTGATCTGATATCCTTCTATTTTCATTAATCAGGGATTTTCCATGTATCAATAGAATAATCCATTTTCATAATGTCCAACCACTCAGATTTAAAATGCTTTATAGAGCACATAGTTACAACAACAAAAGTACTTCCTTCATAATATGGAAGACCGATGTAGTTTGGTTCATCTAAAATTGTTTTCCGTGGACCTATTTGATGAAATCAAATCCTCTCCGGTGGCTGTATCTGTGCAGTCGCTGCGCCTGCAGAGAGCCCGGTATCCCTCATTTGATGTGTTGAAAAATATACACCTTGTACTACGATACGAACTTGTAGTTAGTTGTTTGGAATTCTTAATTTGAGGATAGTAGTTAGTTGATTGGCACGCAAGTTAGTGTTCCGTATTCATAGAACTAAATTTTAACGAAGACTATCTCTTCTCCTCTTCAGGTCTCCAATACCATTCAAACATCCCATGAATGTGGTGGTGGGTAGACCAATTGAGCTTGAGAAAAATCCGAAACCGACGCCTGAGGAGGTATGTGTATATATACACAACTATCATATGCTTTTTATGTTAAATAGAATTCACAAATTTGATCCATTGATTACTAATTTTATTTTCATATCTTTTATGACATTCACATTATTCAGGTTGTTAAAGTACATAGTCAGTTTGTTGAAGCACTTCAAGATCTTTTTGAACGAAACAAAGCTCGAGTTGGATATCCGAACCTTCAGTTGAAAATTGTTTGACAAGGCCACAATTTCAACCATCAACCTCTATTTTCACAGGAAAATTACACCTATCTCTTCTTAGGTTAGGCTATGTTTGCAATGGCGATACAAATTGTTATTAAGAATGTAAAAAAGTAATTTTATTGAAGAAGTCTATGTGATCATCCTCCATTGTGGGTACAGCACTAAGAATAAGAATTTATATCTATTTATATGTCTATATATATGTTAAACAAATTTTAGTTTTAGGTTAATTATAGAATGTGTATTAAAAATAAACTTGAATTCATATATGTAAAGGAAATTACTCTAACATTTACTGACTTTTTACCACAAAAAATCTAATGACCATGTATAAAATTAAACTTTATTAAATAATAACAATCAAATAATGATAACCATGTTTATGAGTACAAAATTAAATAACTAGCCACATAAATAAGGTTGACCAAAGGGTAACTGCAATTGAAGCCATGGCGTATGACCATAGCATTATAACAGAGCATTCACTTTCACCAGATCCAAACAACTGAGCCATAGTTCCTGCAGAGAACAATAAGATTAGGCTTATTATAACAAACAAATTGAATGCAGGTGGCTTTTTTAGGGTAAGTATGTATCTCATATGGTCTACAATGGATCAGTGAACGAAAATCGTTTCGAAACTCTAATAACAATTGGTACCACTTCCCGTAAGTAGAAACTCATGGTATTATTCAATCAGTGATGGTTCGGGTTCGGAAAAAGACAGTATTATACATTTTCCAGTCTTTTGCCGAACCATGAAGTTTAGAACGACGAAGTTTACTTAAATATGCAAAGCCGGTTGTCGTCAAAGTTTAGAGTGATTTTGAAGTAGGATGACAAGTAAAATTATGTTACCTATATTCATAGCTGGTGGAAGTGCATACTGAAGTAGAAGGACAAACTGATATAAAGCATCTGCTTGCACCAAACCTAATTTGATTGCTCCTTGGACCACTATAACACCTAATATTGGCAGAAAAATATATCTTACAGCTATGATTCCCACAATTGTCCACACTGGAGTACTTGTGCCCTTCAAACCTGGTCCATTCACACATAATCTATTTTTAAAAACAAATTACCAAAGAAAAAAATTAAGTGTATTTAAGAAATTTATACAATTAGCATTAAAAATGTTTACCTTTAAGGAGGTTTGCACCCAATATGAGAGTGACAGTAGGGATGGCTGCTTCACTGAAATAATGAAACAAAAAAAATAATAAATTTGAGATTTCTTCTTTAAATTGCAAGAAAATGCTAATGAGTGTCCTAAGTATACTTTTTAAACATATTAAAAAGAAAATTTCACATTAAAATTTATGTATTTAATACCTTGAAAATGTAAAAATTTACTCCATTTACTTTAACATGCAATAGTATTTGTAGTTAAAATAAGTCATCTACTATATCAAAAAAAAAAAAAAAAACAGTCATCTACACAATTTTTTGCTTTAATATGTTGAAGACTAAGTTTTAGAAATTATGATGCATACATACCCCAACATGGATGCAGAGTCTTCAACAACATGTAATGGAGCATCATTGCCAACCATTAACTTACGTATTGGGTTGATTACACCAATGCAAAACCCAATAATCTGTCAAATAAGATAGTTACATAAGAGAGTAATTATAAAGGAAAATGATAATACGTATATCCTAAGAGCACACGTTAAGAATCAGAAATGAAAATATTCTCTTAAAATTTAAATGAACATCCCTAGTTTGTTTAAATGGGTTCTACTAAATCACATTTATCTCACATAAAGTTGGTCGATTTCATATAAATTTTAATCAATAAAAAATAGTGTGTTAGAAAAAGAGTATTAGTGTGTCAAAAATCTGTTGCTAGCATATATCACAAAAAAGAATGTATGTACTAAAATATGTTGCTATCATACATCATCAAAAAGAATGTATGTACTAAAATATGTTGCTAGCATGTATCATAAAAAAAAAAATGTAGGAGAAACAAGATAGTAATTTATTTCCAATAAAGTTAATATCATACTGCTCCAATGGTTGATGGTGCAAAAATGGTTTTGAAATTGAGGTTGCTTGAAATCTTCCACAAATGGCGCTTAATTTTATCTGAGAACCAAACCTGGAAAAAACAAAAAACAAATTCTATGATTTGATGTAAACTTTGTTTATACTTAATTTAAATTCATGCAATGACTATAGCTCATTTGGTAGCTATTAGGAATATTATTGAAGGGACCAGAGTTCGAACACCGGATTCTCCATTTTTCCAAACAAAATATAAAGATAGCTATTATGAAATTAAAATCAATGAAGTTTGTAGGAATCTTTTTTACCTTTTCCTCATATTGTGTATTTGGAAGCAGTAAGGTGTATGCATCATTTGGGGTATCTTTTACAACTGGAATATTGTTTTGTTGTGATTCTGATATCACCTCTGAAGTCATCAATTTGGCTCTACTTGTTGAAATTCTCATAATGTTGTAAACATATGTCCATAGTAGAACTGCACCTATCTAAAAATCTCCAAAAAAATTGAATAAATTTATTATTTTCTTGGAAACAATGTACACTAAACTACTATAAAGTAATGATAAACACTAAATATGACATTAACATTGACATATCAGATATATTTTCATTTTGAAGTGTCAATGCTACATAGGCATTATTCAGAGTAATTGTAGCATCATAAGTTATAAACATACCGCCATAGAAAGTGAAACATAAGCCATCCCATATTTATGGCAGACTTTAGGATCTCCAAAAGGACTTCCTTTCTCCTTACATATAGCTGGAATAATGATTATAGGCAAATTTCCTAAATTTCCTGTCCACATTAATCTCAAATTATTAGCTCAACCAAAAGATGCATCAACATTAGAACTGTGCAAAAAAAATTAATTGAACCTTAAATTAAAGTAATACATACAAAAAGACAAACATATAAGCTAATATACTAATCGACCAGAGTTCAAATCCTGATGAAAGAGAGAAGAGTTTTACTAACGAGTGTTCTAAGAAAACTTACTAATTAGCACTTCGAGAGAAAAAAACACTAACATAACAACTGATATGCTACTACCAGAATTCAACTCAGTGTTCGAACTCTGATGAAAGAGAAAATACTATATACCGACATTTACCGATAAAAAAGTGCAATATGTTTGTGTAGAGGATGAATATACCTGCAGAACAGCAACCTAATATTAAACCTTCCAAGTGCTTTGGAGGCCTTGTGATCTTTATCACAATCCATGCTAAAGCTGAGCCTAATATGAATGTGGCAAGAATATTAACTGGCATGAACCACCTAAATGAATCAAAAATCTATGAATTAAAACTAAGAAACCAATCATCATTTCACAACAAAATTAATGTATGTTTCATATCATGGTCTGTACGTCAGAATCACGGTGATCTACCATGATTTTTCAAAAGCTACACTCTGTAGCTTTTGCAAAATCACAGTGAATCACTGTGATACCAGACATAAGCTTAGCTAATTAGATAGTTTCAATTCCATTATAGTAATTATCATAAACAAAGCAATATACTCACAAAGAAAGAACATTCTCAGATGTTAATGTTTCTGCCAAATTGCTACCAACCAGTGACGGATTAAACACATAAAATACAAGCTGTCAAAGAACGACTACCGATATCAGCAGATAGATAGATTTTGGAAGAAATGAAAAAAGATAAAGTTTTGAAGGTATGTTTGATTAATTAATTTACATTATTCACTTTGCTCCTTGCATCTGCTCCCAACACATCTATTTGATCAATTGCAAGAAACAAACCAAGTGCTGTAATCAGTAATACTTTTATTACTGGCAAAGAAGCTACATACAAGAGTTGCACAAACCCCATTATCACAAATCTTCAAATGCTAATAATCTACAACCAAAGAAAATAGAATCAGTTGAAAGCAAAAAAACTAACAACTGCAGAGAGATTCTAAAGAGATACAGAACAATTGTCTCAATTTGTAACTAAGAACACCTTAACAAATAACAATTATAACTTTTGCACCAAAAAATAATTTCATTTCCCTATTGAATAAATAGTACATAGTACTAGTAAACCATAGATTAATCGTGATAAATATTTAAATGACAATTGAATTAATGTAACGGTTTTCAACCGTTCGATTAATCCAACGACCAGAATTCAAATAAAATCACTAATCATATTTTATTTGGATAAATAATTTTTTTGTTATGAAATCTCAGAGAGTACAAAGGATACTCCAACTCGTTTACCAGATAGAAAAACTTCGAATATCTTCGGTAGTAGCGGTTTCCTCTACAACATGTTTCTCTCTATCTCTCTCTCCCCATTTTATTTCAATATTTTTATACTCTAAATTTTGTTTTTTCTGCTGCATGAAAACATTGAAACAGAGAATCCAAACACACATTCAACTTAATTCATGCACCAATCATAATACAAACAAATAAATAAAACACAAAATTAAAATTAATATGACATAGTATAACTATATATAAAAAAACTGTTATTACTACTTGCTTCTTAATTTTGTTTAAACAAATTAAATTAACATGAGTTAACAATTTATTAGCCGACATAAGCCAGCACAGAAAAAGATTAACAAAATTAATTTATGATTGAAAAAAAAGACATTTGGGTAGTAAAGTGAAAAGCTAACCGGAAAAAGAGATTAAAAAGTGAAAAAGTGCTTATCGAAATTGAAAACGGGCATTTGATGATTATTAAGCCCATGTTGATGATGCATAAAGAAATTACTAACACGCATCAAGAATGATTACGTACCGTGAAGATGCGTAGATACCACGTGTGTAATTATAATTCTAAGATTCCTTTCAGAAATATTAACAAGAATGTTGAAGAGAAGGAAGTGGCTATGGTGTATGTACGTTAATGGAGAAGTTCGACGTAGGAATGGTTAGATGAAAACAAGAAAATTTATTAGCCCAACATTCCGGTAGACGTGTTATTTGAATATGTTAAAAAGTTCCGGTACGACCTTGACGAGTGTTTATAAGCAAGTGGTAGTCCTCACCTTACAAGCTCGTTTTGTAAGAATGAGTTAGACTCATACTTATTTCTAAATAATTTCCAACAGAATATGTATTTGTATATTATTTATTTGTTATTGAATGAAGAGAAGCAAATATTTTTTTTCTAGATAATACAATATTAATTTTAATTTTTTAGGAGATGATCTATGAAGCGGTGAGGATATTCACACATATAATTGACATGGTGATATAGTAATAATTTGAGAAAATAAGACATCTATATATGGTTGATATTGTACAAATATCATACATTAAAATGTGACACATGTGCAAATACATAAGAAAGTTTCCTTAAAATAGGTTTGAGGATGAAGATGGTATTTTATTCTCTGCTTTGGGGAGATTCAGTTTTCGAAAATTATATTAAAATAACATTTATAAATATATATATATATATATATATATATATATATATATATATATATATATATATATATATATATATATATTGATTTTAATCATATTTTTACACCATATATGTTTATATTTATTGATGCTTATTACTGTTATAAGACTCAGAATAATATTTTAATTTTTTGTTTGTTTTATAATTAAGCTTTACTATTTTTTTTGTAACTAGTTTGATTGTAAATAATAAAATTTTAATATTTTTATAACGTTGATGGATCTCCGTGGAAATGGGGATGGAAATAGAGTAAAAATTAGGCACCTTCATATTTTAAAGTTATTGATTAATTAATCCCTCTTCCAAAAAAAATTAAGTTTGGAAGCTAATTCATGTTGATGACCGACAATCGACTAAGCACAAGAGGATTTTATATGTAGCATTTGCCTAATTACATTTGCCTCTTTTATTTAAATTCATTTTAGTCCATTAATTAAAGAATTGGTGTAACGATAATAAATTAGCCTTCATGCCTAACATGCTTCTTCTTCTTTTTTGACAAACAAAATTACCTAACATGCTTCTTCACCTGACATGCTTTTATTTTTTATAATACATGCTTTATTACTTTATATTTTCACATAACATGAGCAGCATATGAATAGAATTCTTTAATTAGTACTTATTGGAACAAATTTTTTAATACTCCTTCGTTGGCAGTTCCTTTTTAGCGTGTGTTTGGAAAAACAAATCTTTCCATGCTGAAAATTTGCGTTTGACCAGAAGGTATGTATAGTTATAGAGTTTGGTGGAGGCACATAACGCACATTCAAACTCATTATTACTAGTATCTTATTTTTATTTTATAATATGAATGAAAATTCAATATCTAACTTATAATATTTTTTTGAAGAAGCCAAAATGATATATATAGATAAACAACCTCCCTAGCACAAGGTGTGCCAGAGTAGGCTACCAAAGGTTACACAGAGTCACATAAAGTCACAAAAGACAATCAAACAAAAATCATACAAAGCCTAAACAGAGCATGGGACTAGACCACCAGCTATGGCAGTTAGAGGCTAAGGTAACATTCGTCGCCTGTAACCACCGAAATGAGAAAAGCTTGATCTTGTCCAGAAGCTGGTGAAGGGTACTCGCAGAGCCACGAAACAATCTATGATTCCTCTCCGTCCACACCACCCAGGCGCACGCAAGCCAAATGAGCTGCAAAAAAGAGCGTCGCGCCCAGGACCCGCCTGCTGAAGAAGTGAACTGAACGAAGTGATCACGAAGAGAAGTGTGCTCCACCATCTGAGTGCCGATCCACGCATGCACTAATGCCCAGATAAAGCCAAACGTACTACATGATAGGAATAAGTGATGAGCCGACTCCACCTCCCCACAACCAGAGACACACAGGTGAGCTGCGGTAGATAAAATGCCTCGCGTAACCAGGTTTGCTTTGGTGGGTAACCTGTCACGCTGTAGACGCCAAACGAAAATGGAGACCTTCAGTGGAACATGAGGGTGCCAAACGAGTTTCGCTGCGTCATCCAGAGTAACCGAATCCTAAGAAGTCAGGAGCTGATACGCTCCTCGGACAGTATAGCCCATGTCAGGGTCTGGCTGCCACTGCCACCGATCTGGAGACTGATCCTGCAAAACACGGGTTAGAAGTAAAGCCTGACACTCCCTCAGCTCTTCCTCCTCCCACTCAGCTGCCTCCGCCACACCCAAGCCTCACCCTCAACTCCCCACCCTAATATAGACATCTAACTTATAATATTACTAGGTATGTATAGTTATTTTTTGTTTGAGGGAAAAAGTTATTAAGATAGAAATTATTAAAATAGTTATTAAAAATAATGTTAAGAAAATGTAGAAATTAAGAAAAGTTAAAAAAAAAAAACTATTAAGGGCAGTGGCGGAACCAGAAAAATTAGTTTGGGAGGGCCATAATTTTTTTTAATAAATAAATTAAATATAAAAATTATATTGCATATAAAAATATAAGTCATAAAAAACACAAAAACCTATCTAGTAATTTTTTTTCATGAACTTATAGCTTATAATTTATTTTGATAAGTTAATTAAGTTAGCTTATAACTAATTATTTTTTATTCTAGTTTCCCCCCCTATTATCTTGCTTAAAAAAATAAATATTAATAAACATTTCTTTATGTCATTTCATATTTATATATGTTAGTTCAATTGCTAATTTTACCCAATAATATAAATTCAACTTGTTATCTGTTATTTTTTGACAAACAAAATCAAAGTTCGTTATTATAAAATTAGACTGTATAACTTAAAATATATTCTACTTAATATACCGAGTGACTTAAAATCATCAATAATAGACTATAAACTAACATTTGCACTAATACTTGAACTAATATATGTGCCGAATACGTTATAGTCATTAATAATAAACTCTAAATTAATATTTACATTAATATTTGTATAAATATGTCTATAGAATTATTTAAAATAATTTATAATATAATTAAATTAATACTCTACCTATAAAAAAAAAAAAATTCGGAGTCGGGGAGGGCCGTGGCCACCCTCAGCCCCCCTAGTACCGCCACTGGTTAAGGGTATTGTGGTAATTCAACAAAAGACTACACTAAAACTAAGTTTTCCCTTTATATATAGTAAGTATAGATTTAGAGTTTAAAAAAGAGTAGAAGTGTACATTAATTTTGTAAAATAAAAGAAGATTACACAAAAGACGCAAAAGAGCTAGTTCATAAAATTGTGAAATCGGCGATCAAATATGGATATAAAAACATTACACAAAAGAGAATAAGAAAAATAGGGACGTAAAAAGATTTTGATATATCAAGCTTAAATTTTAAATGTTGATCTAAATTTAATGATTGAATATTATAAGAGTTTGTGTGAGTGTGAATGTATTATTTTTATGACTGCGGTCGATCAAGACATTAAACTCACTAGAGGCGGAACCAGGGGGTGGCCGTGGGTGGTCACAGGAAGCCCAAAAAATAAAAATTACTAGAATACCTTTAGTATTTTTTTATAAAATTACAAATATATATTATATAAATCAGTTTGGGAGTAAAGGCTCCAAAGGTTTGTTGAGCGGATAAAAGTAATGTTCATGTACCAAGAAATTCCGTGTTCAAGTTTTGGTGAATGTTACTTTTGAATATGGGTTTCGCCATTAATACTCACTGTGTTTGGTTCAAGAAAAAAAAATAAAGAAGAGAGAAAAATATGGATATCAATAAATGAATTTAAATTAAAATTAGATCAAATTCATTCATTGAAATCTGTATGTTTCTCTCTTCTCAATTATATTCTCTTAAACCGCGTTGAAGTTTGTTTGGTGAGAAGAATTTGTAAGCATGGGATCACTATAAAAATTCCTAATAGAAAATGGTTGGTTGAAAATGGTCTTAAAAGTTCAGGAAGATGAGATATACTATATCATATGAGTATAAAAACAATAAATAAAGTAAAGAAAATGTTAAACATGCTCCGGGGTAATGGTTAAACATATTAAAATAGAAAATTTGTCTTGAAATATGTGCATTCAACACATTGAAAATATAAAAAGTTGTTTTCTTAATAATAAATTTTTAGTTTATTTCCTTTTTTGATATGCTTAACCATTGTCCCGGGGCACTGTTTAGCATGACTTATAAAGTAAACCAAAGATATGATTCCTCATATCAATGTCAAACTAATACTAGAAAACGTGTTTAACACAGATATGGTGGTGGTGACTTGACGAGGACATGATGTTGAAGGTTGAGGTTGAGGTTGAGGATGAAACTGAATCACGTAGAAAACTCTCCTTTCTCTTCTTTGTCATTTTGTCTCAGTCAAAACAGAATTTTTTGCAGTTACATTTGTCTTGGTTGCCAAAGACAAATCAAAATTGTAAGCAAATATTCTCTAAAATGTATAGATATAAACAAAATAAAAATTAAGTGTTTCTCTAAATTCAAATTAAAATTAAGCAAAAATTAAGTAAATTTTAAAAGATTATGTTTCCTATTATTAAAAACATTATAATAAGCAAATATTATTTATCAAAACTGTTAAAAATATAAAATTTGATATTTTTTTAATTTTTAGTTCTCATAATAGTTAATATTGAATTTTTTTAATAAAAAATGTTATAAAAGTGAATGTAATGCTTATAAACATTGAAATTGTGTTTTTTCTTGTGATATTATTATCTCTAAAAAATACAATAATATGCTAATAATTTTTTATTTCATAAAAATAATTACTAATAATTTATCAATTTAAAGATCTAATACACCAGTACATTCAAATTATTCGAATGTACCGTAGAAACTATCTTTTTTCTTTTCATGATTTTCGTATATCCAGATTATATATGTTGTACTCCCTCTAGATAATGCTTAATATAACAAAAAAAAATTACTAAAAAGATGATAGTCCAAAATTCATGACAAGTAGCACAACAACAAAAGATAAAATATACAATGCAGAAGATGAAACAATATTATTCTATAACCATTGAAGTTGGATATACATATGATATAACATTTCCTCGTAGAACAAGATTCGAATTGCATTTTAAGCAAAAAAAATTATTGATTTGCTTTTTTGTTTTTGACGAAATTTTATTGATTTATTATTTACCCCATATCACAATATCTTATTAGAAATGTTGATTCCCAATGCTTCTCCATGCCGAATGAGATACACCAACCAACCTCGGAAGTGTTACTCCTAACCCCACTAGGTTCCGAGACGGATCTTAACCTGAGTCTCAATTAAAAGTGAGGGAGAAATAAGATATGTGTCTTACATAAATGTCACAAGATAAATACAATAAAAAAAAATTGGAAAATGTGGTGCAAAATTTTTTTGTGTCTTTTTCGTGCAATTTTGATTTTATTTTTGAAAAGAAAAATAGTTTTTGAAGGAAACTTTATTGGAATTTATTTTGAAAAAAATAAATTATTTTTAATGATAATATAGACATAAGTTTGAAACCAAAGCCACTAGATTTAATTTGATAGTGAGAAATTTGAGCAATATGTATCGGGTCATATATTTGATCTTCATTAACTTTATTGTAAAAAAAAGAATTTAAAAAAAAAACAACAAAATTTAATTTAAATTAGAAAAGACTAATGTTATTTTATTTAAACATTCTTAAATAGATATGATCGATGTCGCAATATATCATTGTGTTGTCGCTGTTTGAAAGTCAAAAAACAATTGAACTATTGAAGGATGGACAATACCAAGGCCACAAGGCTATTAATGTTTTCACGTTTGTAGTTTTTGGTACCAAAATCTTATCTGCCATTCTTTTGCTCAATCTCGTGCTAACTAGTCTCACAGTGTGCATGTGCCAACAACAAACACCATACATCCACCAATCAATTTAAATTTATAGTGATATATTTTGAAATAATTAAATCAGCATTTTATTTTTTTACGAAAGAAAGAGTTAGATGGGGAAAATTTCTAAAGTTTCAATTCAAATCATTAAAAATGGCGTCCTTTTTTTTTTAACTAAAGCAAATTGAATTGAGATAGATACTGTAGTGAGTAAACACATTAAAAATGTTTGGATTAATGACTCATTGCAGACTTGTGGTAGTTCAAAATGTTTGCATTAATGACTCCCACATGTGTAAACACATTTAACTACCACATGTGTGCAATGAGTCATTAATGGAAACATTTTTAACTAACATTGGTCAATGGTGATTGATGCTGAACTTGGTAGGGAGGATCATAGTTTGATCTCCCGCAACTGCGATTAGGAGGGAACTAGAACCACTTGATGCCAGAACTGACCCCCGAATTAGATTCAACTGGTGAAAACCAATTTTTTTAAAAAAAGTGTATGGGGCCTCTCTGTTTATTAAATGAAATTGGGATCACTTAGGGCACACCCACCACAAGAGGCAATCTTCTACTATATAAACATTAAAGATTTGGATTGTTTACGTTGAAAAATCATATATTTACCTACATTTAATTGATTTTTAAGGATAATTTTATCATTACAACCTATCATATTATATCTTTTCATTTTCTCTCCTAACAATTTTACACTAAATACTAGTGAATGTAGGAATTTTGAATGTAGAGAATTCAAATCCAAAAATTAATAATCAACGAAATTTCATCTTTGTTAATTCACACTAGATTATGTACCTATTTCTAAGTCTTTCAACTTGTAATTTTTTTCCTACATTCAACCAAATTCCCTTCAAATTTCAAACCATGCTCCAACAATGCATTATAAAAAGAAAAAATAATATCAAGTTTCACGTGGGAAAGAGGAAGATATTTACTTTTGCCACTTTTACCAATTTTTCGTGCGCCCTATTTTTCAATTTTTCAATTTTATTATTTAAGTAGCGGACTTTATAAAAATGAGAAATTTGACACACCCTACAGTTCTCTAGTTAAGTAATGGATTTAGTTCTCTACTTAGATAGCAGACATGTAAAATCTTGAAATTTTCAGGATTTTATATCATTCTCTACTTAAGTAGGTAGAGAACTGCGTTAGCTACTTGAAAATGGAATACCTTGTTAAAAGGTCTAGTAAGTTGCTCTCAAATAAGTATTATTTGTGAATATATCAGTATTGTCAACCTCAGCAAAGTATCGGTACATAGCCAAATAAGATGTATATTCGAGTGTTCACCTTAAAACCATCCTTTTTAAAGAAGAAAAACCAGAAGAAGAAAAAAACATGTTCTTTTTAGAAAGATGGTTAAAATATTTTTTATTTTCTTAAAAAATTAGGTTTAATTTATGTCTTTTCTTTTCACCGTTTTGTAGTATTGAACTCCATATTTAAAAATTTGACATTTTATGCCCATATATCAAATATTTGGTCTAAAATATGGTATTGTGAAATGTTTTAAATCAATTTTCTAAAGAAATTTCCTTACAATTATGAAACCAAATGAATTCAACCACAATACCTCTGAGCTGATGTTTTGATGATAATAAAACATTAAGTAAAATAAATGAACAATTTATCTACTAACTATGTACTCAAATAGACAAGTACAATATTGCAAAAGAAGAATGTACAAGATCAGACATTCATTGAATGTGAAATGTATGCAATACTCATTAGTGATTGAATGAGGGAAAATGTTTAAACAATGATAATATTAGTTTTAAAACGACAAGTTTTAATTTTTATTAAAAGGGATTGATTTAAGGGAAAAGCTTTTTCTTAAGAAAATTCAAAGAGAAGAATTGTAAGAATAAATTACCACCCTTGATTTTCACACAAAGAAAAAAAGAAAAATGAGATTCAAGTGACATCTTTTAAGATATTGTCATGTATTGATTCTTACATTTCTTCTCTTAAATCCTTCGTAACAAATAATATCTCTCTTGATTTAAATCCGTCATTTTGAGATGGAAGCATAGAAGCTCCTTTTATTAAAAAAGTCGTAAATTATATAATTTTATGAGCAAATTTAGCTTGTAAAATGAAGTAAATTATTTTATAAATCTAAATTGTAAAATGAAGATTCCTGATCTTTATAAACTCTTTTTAGGTCTTATATGTTTTAAAAGTTGGACTTATTTTTTTCTATAAAAGAAACATTTTTACATTTGCAAACTTTGTGTTGCATTTGCAAACTACTTGTTGGCCTGAGAATGATCAGATAGTTATAGTTTAATGCTTTCTTGTGTAATAAGAAATGTGCACTAACAAAAAAAGCTCAAGTATACACAAGGCAATAACAAAAAGCGCCAAAAGTGTGTTAATTTGGATACTCGCAACAAAAATTGTTCTTTTAAGCCGCCTAAAATGCTCCCAAATCCCCCCAAAAATCTAAAAACACCCTTAATTTGGACCAAATTTCTTTTGTAACCTACGACACCAAACCTACATCCTAAAATGGTTTTATGTGATCAAAACACAGAACCTAGCATCAATTACGTTTTAGCTCGATTTGCTCATAAGAAAACATGTCTAAAATAGATTTCGGATCCTAAGATACAAACAAATTTTGGATCATAATTTTGGAATCTAGCTTTCAAAAATTTGAAAAATCAAATCAAATCTATTATTTCGGAACATAAATTCCAAAATTATGCATATTTGGAGCCTACGTTCCGAAATGACCCAAGGGATAATTTCGTAAGTTTGAGAGGCCTAGTAGCAATATAGGGGGTTAAGTGCAATTTTCCTCACATATATGCTAACCAAAAAAAATCAGCTTTAAAAAGTCTAGTAAGTTGCTCTCAAATAAGTTTTTCATGAACTCAAACTCTAAGTTACCACAAAGGCTAGCAATACAAGTTTCTCAAATTCCAACTGTACAATGGTTTTAAATCAGTTTTGATTTGAATGTCATAAATGAAAGGTTGGAATGAAATGAAGAAACTACTACTTTGGGGGTTTGGGTTTGGTTTAATTTGAGGGAATTGATGTCACAAGCTTAATAAATCAGGTTACCGATAAATAACTATAATTTAATGATCAAAGCTGTTTTTCAAAAAATGACCATACAAATTTTACAAATCTCACAACTTCAAAATATTTACTTCTAACAAAAATCTCTCAGGAGGTTACCATGGAGGCCAAGTCCAATTCTTCGTCCGAGTCTAACACTTCTTCAAAATCATAGTAAGGATTCGCCTGCACCTCAGAACAACGACACAATTAACAACTTTACACAAATAATTCTATTATTACAAAATTGTTGAAGATGTCTTGTGTACTAATAAAAGTTTCCCTACTACATTTAATGTTAGAAATTTCCTTAACACAAAGATTAGTGAAAGATTTCTTTACCTTTGGCCTTGGAGTAACAGCCGAAAATCCATGAAATATAGGATTGTCGAAATTTGGGGGCTCAAGGACAACATATGCACCTTTGTTGTTATACCTCTCCTCTGTTGCCTGCGGTGAACAAACAATTCTTAGGAAAAACTATTATTATTATTATCAGCATTTGAAGCAATGCCTATTTATACACATGTATGAACTCAATCATTAATAAATAAATCAAAGGGTTGACGTTATCCACACATGCATTACAAATCATATATGTGTTGGAATATCAATAGAATGATTGAAAATTTGAAATTGCTTACTTTACCCTCTAAAGTGAAACACTCACTTTAGAGGTTTTCAAAATTTACTATTAGAATTGTAGATTGTCGTATATATGTGCATAGATAGATTGCTTATTTTATGCAATTTTAAGGTTGTGTAAGTAACTTCCATAAAGTAATGCAAAAAAACAAAAAATCAAGAATATAATGAAAGGGCTGGTTCAATCATTTCAATAGATATCTCAATCTCTTATACCCAAAATGACTAGTAAAAAGTTTAATGCAAGATAATTACTGTTTTATTACATGTATATTTTCAAAACACTGTCACCTTATTTCCTATAATTGAACGGCTATATATATTTTCCAGATACCTATAAGGTTCATGTTAACCTAAAAATAACAGGATCAGAATCAACATATGAAAAAAGCATAAGGTTCCCACTAATGTGGGGACTGGTGAGTGGTGAATGCAGCTTTGCCCCACAAGCAGAAAGACTATTTCCACAACTAGAAAATGTGACAACCGACAACTGTCACACTGCAATATTATCATTGTGCCAAGCCTTGATGTCAATAATTGTATCCTACTCGAGATACTTATCCTAATTATATATATTGCATAATCATCAAAAATATATTCATCTAATCAATATCCTACCACATAAGTAAACCATTGGAGTGTAAATCATGTCTCGCCAAGAGAATTACCTGAAATTGTGGGTAATCTGGAGCACTAAACACGGTGATCAGCTTTCCAGATTCCACAATATGATCAATAGTGTAACCTTCATCCATTCCCTCAAAACCATCCCTTTTCTCCCTAGCATCAGGACCTTCATGTGACCTGATGATCAACTGAAATAACAAATAAGTGGCAATCCATCATATATCAGTAATAATAGTTAACACGTAACAAGATAAACAAGCAAGAAAATAAAGAATATCATACAGGGCCACGAGACATTATGATTTAAAACTAGTAATGTATATTTTCCCAAAAAAAACCATTCTCCAGAATATGATTTTCACAAGTTTTCTTCACGTCACTTAAATAACCATGTTAAATCAAGCAAGAATCTGAAGCTGGTGAAAGAGGATACATGCTCTCATAATCAATGTCTAACAAATAATCCTTTTTCCTAAACATGATATGATGAAAATCCCCAATACTAATTTCTGAGAGAACCAATTCAATGAATTGAATATTGTAAACTGAGAAAATTAAGATGCGTCACCATGAAGTTAAAAATAACTTTTTATTACCTTAAATTGGTACTTCTTCAAAAATGCTTCAGTAACATCAGGACCCCAAATCAAGCCAATGCCTCTCTCTTTGTTTGGAGAAAGACCAGGCGTTTTTGAAGGATCAGACCACAAAACATCACCAGGAATCAAGTTTTGTCCTTCCCAAGGAGGATCAAGCACTGAACGTCGAGCCTTGGACAACTCTTCCAAGGAACCAAGCGATAGATTTTTGCTATCGGTAGTAACATTAATCTTACGATTCTTCTTTCCTTTTAATCTCTTTGAAGGTGTCACAGTTACACTGCGGAAAAGTCCTCCGTGAGCTGTGTATACACACCCTGCTATAATAGAAGCCAAAGGTAGACCTTCAAAGCATCCTAAACATTTCCGGTATACGTGTTTGCCTTTGTCACTATACTTTACCATAACTTCTTTTTCAAAACCATAAACAGAAGTGCAATATTTCGATTCATGATTCCCTCTTAATAAATATATGTTTTCTGGCATGAATACCTGATGAAAAATAATGATAGCAAAGTAAATAACATAAAAATAAAAGCATCACATCCCTTGGTTATGTTCGGATATTTAATGAAGAGTGGACTTAGTTAAATGACACGGAGAATTGAATAGAGTGGACAGTGGAGTTAAGAGCAACAGTTCATAATAAAACTACCATTCTATTGTTTAGATATTTTAATGATGGAATGGAGATAGAGAACAGTTCTGTCCATCCTGTCCAAATGGAAGGGCATGAAAAGACAGGATTTTGAATTGAATGGAATCGAAACAGAACCGATTCCATCAAATTGCATTCTATCCCCTACTGCTGTAAACAATACAAGCAATATAGCCTTTACAGAAATCCATTTCACCCCACTAAAAAAAACGAGCAAACAGCATCCCAAAAATTTGTACAGGAAATGAGTCAATCCAAACCGACCCTATTTCAATTTTCAAATTTCAAATGCAAGTAATACATACATACAATTGGACTATTATAGCACATTAATACATACATTGATACAATTGGACAAACCCTGAAACAAACCCTAGCTTAATAAAACTAATTAGACAAATTATCATTATAGTTTAAGTAGTACAGTACTATTTCAATTTTATTTTTTTAGTAGATAGACGAAATGGCAAGCCATCATTTAAAATTCATAGACACAAAACGGAGGGACCAGGATTCGGACCCCAATCATGGTGTCTGACTTAGCAATTTAGGCAGCCTATTGAGCTAGGATTTGTGGACACTACTTCAACTTTCAACAATAGGCAAAACAAATGTAGCATAGTGCATGATATCCATCTAACTTAACTCTCCACATTCAATCAACTAAACTATTATAGCACATTAATACAATAACAAAAGGCACAAAATCCAAGAATTAAAAATTTTCATACAAAAATAAATAAATAAATAAAAATTGAAAAACCTCAACTTAACCAAAAGAAGAAAAAAAAAATGTTTTTTTTTTACCTTCCAAGCCAACAAGAGCAAGAAAGTTTCGAGTCCCCAAGCTCCACGATCAACATAATCACCATTGAAAACAAAGATTCGATCTTTTGAAGGATAACCGGCATCTCGAAGAAGGAAAAGGAGATCATGCAATTGTCCATGAACATCACCAACAACAACAACAGATGCAGCGGAGGAAGAAGAAGAATCAGGATCATGACGAAAAGGTTGTATAGGAACGCAATTAGGTTCCTTGTGAAGCATCTTGGAAGCGATGAGAATGAGTGAATCGAATACATGAACAGGAAGAACGGAAGGGAATTCGGAAGGAGGTAGGTTTTTGGAAGACCAATCGAAGCAGAGTGTTAGATTTTGGATCCATTCTATGGTTAGTTTTCCGTCTTGTGGCCAAGATATTGGGAGTTGGAATTCTGATGAAGATGACGGTGATTCCGATGTAGATGTGCCATTGACGGTGGCGGAATCTGGTGGTGGTGGTGGTTGTTCTGAATCAGTAGGAAGGTTCATTGTAAGAGTGACAAGACAATTAGACTCTCAAATTTTGTTGTTCACGTGTATATATTTTCGCTCACTCTCTTTGGTTTTTTTTTTTTTTTCAATCTTTTTATTTGCAATACATTGTATTATTTTAATTTTTTTGGGTAGAAAATACATTATTATTTTTATATTTAAGTCAAAAAAAACTTTCATTATTTTTTTTTAATACAAAATTCATGTAGAAATATGATGTTAGGATTTAAAAAACACTTATAAAAATATTGGCATTTATCTTCTCTAAAGGTACTCGGTGATTCATTATACATAAATGATTTTTTAGTAAGTAGCAAAGTTAAGACTTATGCCTTAAAGACTAAAATAATTTTTTTTTTTTTTTTTTTTGAAAAAGTGAAAATGGAATATATATATACCGCGAGAAAGTAGCAGTCCCTCAGCACAAGACGTGCCAAGGAGCTCTACAAAAGTTTACAAAAAGTCCAAGTAAGCAACATGAGTGAAAATTAGTCAATGCCCAAACAAAGCAATGGGCTCGACCACCAGTAATGATAGTTGGTAGCTAAAGTAACATCCGTCGCACGCAGCCACCGAAAGGAGAAGAGCTTGACTTTGTCCAGAAGCTGATGAACAGAACTCGCCGAATTTCTGAAGACCCGGAGATTTCTTTCATTCCACACTACCCAAGCACACGCGAGCCATATGAGCTGAAGGAAGGATCGCCGAGCTCGGAGGCCCCCAGCCGAGTAAGTGAACTGCAAGAAGTGATCTGTGAGGCTGTAAGCATCCACCGCCGAGAAGCCAATCCAAGACCGAACTAAGGCCCAAAGAGAACCAAAAGTGCTGCATGATAGAAATAAGTGCTGAGCCGTCTCAATGCTACCGCAGCCTGCAACGCAAGAGTGAAGATCTGGAGCGAGAATGCCGCGAGATACAAGATTTGCCTTTGTGGGCAACCGATCCCGCAAGAGGCGCCAAGCAAAAATAGACACCTTCAAAGGAACATGTCTGTGCCATATAAGATCCTCAGCCTCCCCTATAACAATCGCGTCCTGAGAGGTCAAAACCTGGTACGCATCACGAACTGAGTAGCCTGAAATAGGATCATACCGCCACAGCCACCTGTCAGAGGACCCAACCTGCAAAGCCACAGTAAGCAATAAAGCCTGACACTCCCCTAAAAGCTCCTCCTCCCACGCCCACAGATGTCTCCTCCACACCCACGCCGCCCCCCCTGCCTCCCACCCTGCACCACACATCTCAGCAACAGTGCACGACTTGGTAGCCGCTAGATCAAACAGGCGCCCAAACCGCTCACGTAAAGAACTCCCTCCCACCCAGGGATCAGTCCAGAAAAATGTATCTGTCCCATCCCCCACCTTCCTCACCACACCCTCCCCAAACCACCCGTCCCTAACCCCGCCTACTCCATCTCTGATCCTCACAATCTCCCTCCACCAGGCTGACCCCATCCTTCCTCCCTCCCTCAACCTGCCCTGCTCTAAACCATATCGGGCCACCAACACTCTAAACCAAAGCCCTCCACGCTCCACCAACGTCCTCCAGCACCATTTGCCCAACAAGGCAATGTTAAACTCCCTAAGCTGCCTAACCCCCAAACCTCCATACTCCTTACGCAAGCATACAGTTTTCCAGTTAATCCAAGAGGTTTTCCTAGATTCCTCACATCCCCCCCAAAAGAAATGAATCAGAAGAGATTCAATAGACGAGATAATACCAGAGGGTGCTTTGAAGAAGGAAAGTGCATAGACAGGCAACGAAGTCAAGACAGATTTAAGAAGAACCAGACGACCACCAAAAGATAGAAAACGACTCCCCCATCCAGACAGTCTACTCCTAATGCGCGCCAAAACCGGTTCCCAAAAACCCAGACGTCTCGGATCCCCGCCGATAGGAAGACCCAGATAGAGGAAGGGGATTCCCCCCACCCTACACCGCAGTGCAGACGCGGCCGCACGTAACCACGAATCCGAGATATTCACCCCAACCAGCATACTCTTGTTAAAATTCACTTTCAGACCCAACATCCGGTCGAACAAAAGAAGCACCGCACGCAACGCCCGAACATTAGCCCAACTCTTGGTCCCCAGAAGCAGTGTGTCATCGGCAAACTGCAGGTGAGACACACTCACTGTGTCCATCCCCCCCACACAATAGCCCTTGAATCTGTTCCCCTCAACCATGGCCTGCATCAACACATTCAAGCCCTCTGCGGCTAAAAGAAACAAGAAAGGGGAAAGTGGGTCCCCCTGGCGTAATCCGCGCTCTAAGGGGAACTCGTCTGTGGGGCTTCCATTGACCAAAACAGAAGCGGTGGCTTACAAAATCGATATTAATAAAATTAATACTATAATTAAATTTAACAAATAAATTTTAAATAAAAAAATCAGCCATACTTAAAAATTTTGGATTCGTCCTACTCAACTGAATTTAGATATGCTCTAATACATATCACCTCTGTATTTTTTATTTTCTTGCTTAGATGTATGACATGTGAAAAAAAAAATCAAAGGTTAGAGTTTAGAAAATAAAATTAGTAATTCATTGCTCTATTTTTCTCAACGACATCCTAAATTCGTCTTCTCTATTTCCACTTTTCCTCTTCACTACTGCTAACATGTAAAGGTGATATGGAGGTGATTCGGTGGCAAAACAACATATCATATTATACCCAATTTGACAAAAATCAACCATCCACCATTTCGCTCCCTAAGTATGAAATATATGTGTCTCCAATTTCACACTCTTTATTACCTCTTTTAAATATTGACTTGCGCGTTGGAGTGTAAACAAATCTTGTGGATATATTTTCCCCTACAAATCCCAAGAGTTCACCTCATCATCAGAATCATCCATAACAAACAACTTAATCAACACCAGCTAAGACAAATCATTTATAAACAATCAGTTCAATATATCTTATCTTTGATGCATGACACCTATCTTCCTCTTCTAGCTAATGATTTTGTATTGGACAACTTTTATTGTGCATGTTACTCTAAATCCATTGTTTAGAATATTATTTATTTACTTTATTAATTCTTTAGTTTTCATGCGAAGGGGGCAATAATTTAGAAATATTTTAGATAATCACTTTCCTTTTCATTTGCATTTGTTAAAAGACGTAGCTAGAGTTGTCATGTCAGTTTAGTTTTTTTTTATTATAAATTCATCTCAAATTAGTTGTGTAGTTCATTTTTATTTCTTTTCTCCATTATAAAAAGAAAAATAAAAAAAGCCCACTGATAAGCCCATAGTTAGAGCAATATTGGACTAGAAAACTTTTAGCTTGCATTCTTGGAATTAACTTTGAAATTATTTTCTCCCAAGTCCTGACACAAGACATCTTGCACGTCTCACAAAATTTATTTTTTAAAAAAATTACCCTTTTAGAGTCTATTATCTGTACACATATTTTAGATTTTTCGATTAAATAGTTTAATGATTATCTATCTTTAAAATAAATAAGTAGAGTGTTTGGGATTCGAACCCTATTTTTTATATACATATAAAATGAGATATTCCTATCAACATTTTTTTCTTCTTTAGATTCTATAATTCGAACATGTCATATATCTTTTTCATCACTTCTGCATATTGGGTCTAAAATTTTTTAAAATCCAAAAATTCATAAACCAACTTGCAATTTTTTTTCTTCTTTTTTTTCATCAAATCCACCTCTAATCTATCTCATTTGTCAAATTAATATTTATATTGGTATGAAGCTTTGTACGACATTTTCAAATAACAAAATTGTCGGTACACAAAATATGTTTAGAATGTTTTATTAAAAGCCAGTGCCAAAAATTTAATAAAATTGTGGGTATGAGACTTTTGTGTGAAATATGCTGTAAAGTACGATGTTTTAAAGGTTTGGCGGAAAATTGGGTTACAACAACAACTCTATCATTTGAAGATCTAAATACTTATAATGCATGTAACACTATGTATATTTATCTCTATCTCTTTGAGTTTTTACTTTGTAATCTTTACACACATTAAAAAATACACACAAAAAACACTTGACATAGTACTTGACATTTGACAACAAATTTTTTACGTTCAAACATCATTTCTCTAACAACAAATTTGTCAAGATAGAGGTATAATTAAGGGGGTGATTTTCCCCTTAAAATCCATAATATCCGCTCATATTCTAAAATCGGAAGCGTGTTTTGGTTGCTCAAGTTATAGAATCTCAGATTGGCTTGAGGCCATCAGTGGCGATGCTCAGACCCTGGATCAGGGGGTACATTTTCAATTGATATTTTAATAATTATAATATAAATATCTATAGATGCAAATTAATATATAATATATTCAAAAATTACATCGTACTCAAAAAATTACATATATATGTTTCACAATTGCCCGCTATGCGGCTTCATATTTTGAAATCGCTGAATAATCAACTCATCATCAACATTGTCTAACACATCTCTTTCAACATAAATCACGAGACAATCGTTCAATCATTCATCCCCATTCGATTACGCAATCTAGTCATCACAATCTTCATAGCAGAAAATTATCGCTCAACGGTTGATGTGGCAATAGGCAAAATCATTGCTAATTTCAAAAGTTGATAGACCAACGGATAAACAATATGTCTTTTAGTTTCTACCAATTTTCCAGCATTAAATTTAGTTTCTATGGTACATGAGAATAATTCTAATGTACTGGTACATTTTGTTATAAATTAATAAATTAACGATTATTTTTATGAATTAAATAACTATTAGTCCATTATTATATTGTAGTTATAATAATATCATAAGAAAAAATACAATTTTATTATTTATAAGCATTACACTTATTTTTTATTATTTTTTCAAAAAGAAATTCAATATTGACTATTATTGGGAAAAAAAATTCAAAAAATATCAAATTTTATATTTTTGACAATATTGATAAATAATGTTTGATTATTATAATATTTTTAATAGTAGAAAAAATGATTTATTGTAAAAAGACATTCACTTAGCTATTAATTTAATGTTCTAATGTAACGATACATTAGAATTATTAATGTACCATTAAATTTCCCTTAAATTTAAAGACATATAGATGTATTTTGCCTAATCATAATCATGGATATAATAGAACAGTAAGTATGCTCTTGATAAAAAAAAAAAAAAAACTGTAAGTATGCTATAATATTTAATTGTGCGAAACATACCATATCTTCTAATTTGACTTAATGGCTAACATAGCTCATCTCTACCAAAGGGTTATGTGTTCGATCCTCAGTGTTGTGATTTTGTCAGGGGGTGCAAAATTGAAATAAACATAATATTTGGGTTAAATATTGGATGTCCAGGGTGTGCAGGTGCACCCCTCACACCTAAGTGGAC
Organism: Trifolium repens; assembly: GCA_030408175.1. NCBI lineage: Eukaryota > Viridiplantae > Streptophyta > Magnoliopsida > Fabales > Fabaceae > Trifolium > Trifolium repens. The sequence goes on from CP125850.1 coordinate 20,608,578, forward strand.
CCGCCCCTGGCCATAGTCTTGGCCCTTGGCTAGTGACCTTTTATGATTGGTATATGTAAGTGTTGTCTCTCTTATCCAACAAAATGGTTGTCTTGCTCTAGACTATAAATATTGCTCGTCATTGACCAATCATAATATTTTTATCGTTGTTCTTTGATGATGAAGTACGAGAATGTTATATTGGCCAATGAGAAACTGTTGACCCACGATGATTGATTAAAACGGAAGCTCTGAGGTTACTTTGAAATAGCAACACAAATGGGTCTCTCTCTGTGGTGATAATGATTCCGCCACATTTTTGGGTGTGAACAAGAAAGTTTCATCCTCCTCTCTATCCTCAAAAATTAAAAGTTAGATTGTCTTATCTTTTATTCTTAGGGGAAGATGTTAACGACAAATATGATATTGTTTCTTTGAATTATTTATACATAGATATTTCATAGCTAATTCTTGATGTAACTTTTTTGTCTAATAATTTTGCTTTTTTTTTCTTCACAATATACATATTTACTTATAATTTTACTTTATGATATAATTTTATCTTCTAGTGTAAAATAAATATTGATTAGAATTTTAAAGTTCAAACAATAAAAAACACTTTATATTCTAAAATTCAAACTGAATATATAAAAATTTAAAATCCAACCAATTATTAATTGACTTAATAGTGATTAAACTTGGTGAAAAAAAATCATAATTTAATTTCCATCGTAAGGAAGTTGAACCTACGTAAAGTTAAAACTAACTTTTGAACAAATTTCTTGGATCAGATATTAATGATAAAAACAAAACAAAAAAAATTTAAAACCCACAATCGAGAAAATGAAACTCAAATTAGAAAAATATGTGGTGGTAAATTTTCAGCAAAGCATCAAAGTTTTGTGGGCCTCACATCCTTAGTCTAGTGAGAAAAGCATGCCACTGTATCATAAAAGAAAATTAAGAAGTCAAACTTTGCTATACTACTAGATAAATCTTTTTGACAATCACATACTCCTCGGCGCAATAACTACTATTCCTTTTAAATTACACGGCTGTCCTAAAATATAAAAATTAGGTTAACTACTACATGTTTGTTGATGTATAATTTTGATTATTAATATTTTTAATTCTCTATTAGTGAAAACTATAAAAGTTTGATATTTTAAAAATACTCATTAAAATAAATTAAACAAGATCTTATATGCTTATATTTATATCTATATATTATTAAAAAAATATGATCAAAGCAAGATAAGTGAATAATATCATTTAGCCAAAATAGCTCTTATAAAATGGACTGAGGTAGTATAAATTATAAAATGATTGTCTTAAATTATATGTGGCTTTATATTACTAACGAAATATATTTAATGTTATTTTTTTATTATACTTTTAATTATTTATTTATTTTTATTTAATTTTTAAATTATTTTGTGCAATAAACTAATAAAAGATAATTTGTAAAATGAAAAATTATTTTTATACAAAAATAATTACATTTTGTTTTGGTACAAAAATTAATTATATTTTGTAATTCGTGTAAAATAGTAAAAAATAACTTATAATTTGAAACAGGGCATTAATCCATTCGATCATTTCACACATTAATGTATGGTATAGCAAGCCAAAATCGGAATTGCACTAATTAATTTGAAATAGACTACTATTATTTTTATTTTGAGGAAAGTGATTATCATATTCCTCAGTAATTAATCACCTACTTTGAAAAAGAAATATTGGCATTTTCTACATTTATATGGTTCCCCATTTGTCCCATATGGCCCTACCAAATTGTTCAACACCTTCATATATATTGTCTCTTCAATCTATCCATCTATATTTCAACATTCACAATTTCTCTTAAAGTTTATATATTCCCAAGTCATACATATCAACCATTCACACCCTAAAAACACACCTTCCAAATTCATATTTTCTTAGCAACTAAGCATATCTTAAATAAATCATGGGTCATATGAGCTACAAAAGAGTTAGCAATGGAAGCAACAAAGGATTTAGATTAAATCCAAGAAAGTTTTATGTTCTAAGGCTACGCAAGAGGTTTAATATCTTTCTTAGGTTTTTTAATAGTTGGAAATTATCATATGGTGATGCTCTTCAAGTGTTAAAGAGAGTGTTTTGTAGAAAAAGTGGCTTCAAAAGAAACAATAGTAGAAGAAGTTTGGTTAGGGATGAAGAAATTAAGGGTCAAGATCAAAATTGGAAGATCAGATCATCTTATGGAAGGTCCAATTCTTTCTATGCTGAAGCCATTGAAGATTGCTTGGAGTTCATCAAAAGAACATCTATTTCTTCTAAAGATCAAATTCATCAAGACTCAATTATTCATATTCATGATAGAAATTCATGAATGCTTCTTTGGTGGTGTACAATTACATAATATCATCATTGTATTAATATCAATATCAATATCAATATCTATATATATATATATGGGGAGGGATCAAATTACAGCGGTGTAACATTTGAGTAATGTTACACCACTCCATAACGCTTTAACGAATACAAATTTTATAAAATCCACCGTTGGATTAAAAGTTTATATCGTAAAGATCATCTATGTTGAGTTTTACAAAAATCTAAAATTGTTTGATATGTTTTTGAGACACATAAAGTTTAAGGGTATTCAATCAAAACGCAAAAACCGTTAATTGTGATTTGTCTCAATAACATATCAAACGATTTTAGATTTTTGTAAAACTTAACATAGATGATCTAAATGATATAAATTTTCAATCCAACGGTGAATTTTGTAAAATTTGTATTCGTTAAAGCGCTATTGAGCGGTGTAACATTACTCAAATGTTACACCGGTGTAATTTGATCCCTCCCTTATATATATATATATATATATATATTCATATTCTTCTATCTGATTTGAGGAATTAGTCAGGAAAACTACGTACATAATTATCTGGTATATACAAAAAAGAAACAATATGCAGGTAAACTTCAAATTATTTTTGCATGCTTTTGATTTTTATTTTTTTTAGGAATTTTAGAAAGAAAAAAAAATTCAATTTTATGTGTATATTTCATCATGAGTTTTGGGTCAGTAATGGGTTGAATTTGAATATGTAAAATATGATAATTTAATTTGGAAATTTTGTTGAAATAGCGTGTTGATTTTTCTCTTTTTAAATTTTGATTGATGGCAAGTTGCTTTGAAGATTCCTGGGTTTGGATTACCACCTAACACGACATTAAATTTTTGACTAAACTAAAGATAAAGTGGCTAAAGGTAAAATGAAAAGCAATATGTTGACATTTATTTAGAATAGAAAGAGGGGAGACAATATTGTCCTTCAAATTATAATTTATTTCATTGTTGTAGCTTAACTAAATTAGTTTAGTACCCATGCTACTCATCCTAACAATATTAAATTAATTGAGAATATTAATTTTGATTCACATATCATTGTTGATGTTGATGAGACATCCACCAATGCTTAACTTCTCAGCTAATATATTGAAAAAGAAGATAAATAAAATTGAACAAATATGATATTGTCAACAAAGATAAATATGTTTTTTTAGGTTTTAGAGGCTACTTGAAAATTAAAAGTGAAAATAAGAGTTTTCAAAAAAAAATATAAAATTATTTGATAATTGTTGTTTTTTTTAGCTTCAAATTAGATTAAACTAAATTTAATAAATATAATAACAAAATTAAAAAAAATAATAACATTTAATAATATTGAAATTAAAACAAACTTTAAAAAAGATTATAACAACGGATAATAATGAAATAAAAATAAACTTAAAAAAAAAACTATTTTTTCCTTAAAAGTAGGTTTCAACCTCTTCCATTAGAAGCTTTTTTATTCAATTTTGTACCTTGAAAAAAAAATTGTTTTTTAAGTTTATTTTTATTTTATTATTATCCGTTGTTATTATCTTTTTTTAAGTTTGTTTTAATTTCAATATTATTAGATATTATTTTTTTAGTCTAGAAGTCATAGCTCAACTGAAAAATGCCGAAATTGCTAGACCGGACGTCATGACTCGGGTTCTAACTCGGGTCCTCACTTTTGCCGCCAGAGTGTGAGAGTTGAGTTCCCTCGCAAATCTCCGTCCTCATCGCTTCTTTTTCCTTTTTCAAGCCGCGACACTGTTCATCTTTCCCCTTTGATTTCTTTCTCATTTCGTTCCTTTTCTCTATTCTTCATCTTTTCAACTTCTCCGAGTTGCTTCAAAATCCACCGTTCCACACTCTCATCGTTTTGCAATCAAGTAAAATGGTAAATTTCAAGTTGCGTTTCTCTTGCTTTTTCATTAAGTTAGCGTCAATTTCTACTCATTCATTTCAAGTATATCTTTTTCATTTCTCTTTGTTTGATTAGTTTGTTGTTAGGTTATGTTGCTGTTTGAAAATGGTAGTTTATGCTGTTGTTATTTGAATGTAGTCTTAGTTAATGTTAGGTTATTAAGTTTTGCACTCCAACTGTTTGGAAAAATGCTTGAGTTGTGAACCCTATGTTTCTCTTTATAGCCATGATTTCTAAGCTTTGGAAAAGGACAGTAAAGCATGACAAGAGTTGATATTGTTAATTACTATATGAGAAGATTAATTAGGAATGGATTCACGACTCTGTCCATAAAATTCACAACAAGCATATCCTCTTACCATGCTTTTTCATCCTTTTTTTCTTCTTATTGTTCTTTTTTTTTTCTGAAATGTTTTTCCTTTTTAAATTTTGCAGCTTTTCAAGAGATTTGCTGAGATTGGAAGTGTTGCTCTGATCAACTATGGAAAAGACTGGTCGACTCGTGGTTGTAAATCAAACTAGAGTATGATATTTTTCATTATCTCTTGTTTGTTACTGTTTTTCCATTAGATCTATTTGGTACCCATTGGTTTCTTTCTTAGAAACTTGAAGCAATAAAGTTTGAATTTTTATGTTTGGGTGGTGATGAAATGTTGTCATGATTTTCAGTAGCTACTTTTCATGTGCAGCAACATTACCACTCCTCCTCACCCAGTTCAGAGAAACCTGATGAAAACCTTCCATTAACACTGCACAGTGCGAGGAATTCATGTATACCATTTTGTGTGATATTTGAATTGGGAATACACATACACTTTGCCGCCGGTTTGAATTGAGTTCACCCCGCAAATCCCCTTCCTTCCTGTGCTGTGAAAAATAAACCAAAACCCCTCTTTCATTGTTATTCAAAAACCAAATCCCTAATTTCTCCGCCGTCTCTTCTTCAATGGCACCTCCCGAACTAACTGATTACGAACTCAACCGACTCGAAAACATCCGCCGCAACAATGAAATGATGGCTGCTCTCAAAGTTCAATCCAAAGCCTCCGAACTCCGTGCCAAGTATTTTTCTTCACTCCTTCTATCTTTTTTACTTCAATTATTTTCTGTAATTTGAACCGTTTGTATTAATAAATAAATTTACAATTTTCAATCAATAGGGTTAAGCGCACTGTTAAACCGAAACTGAAAACCAAAACCCCAGTTGTAACAAGAAGCTCACTTCGAACAAGAGGTATTCCACCCGATTCCAACGGTCTCACTCGCAAGTCCCCCAATAAATTCGCAACTTTAGGTCCTTTTTCCATGAAAGATGCTTATAAAGGTATTGATGATTCCGATCATTCTTTCATTGAATCACTTGTTGGTACGTCCAACAAGGAGTTCTCTGAAGAAGATCTCAACCGGACTGCAAAAAAGAAGAAAATTGAGTCTTCACTGGATTTGGAATCGTTGTCTTTGTATCCCAAAAATATAGTACGTGTTGGTCCTGGAAGGACATCAAGGAGGATAACTCAAGTGCAGTTTTTACCTTCCAATAATGTTAAGATGATAGTAGCGGGTTGCCAAGTTGGGGATATTGGGATTTGGAATGTTAGACAAAGCAAGGTTTTTCTATACCGTCCACATCAAACTATCATTTCTGGGATCTCAGTTCACCCGAACTGCTTGTCAATGGTGTGTGAATTCTCCAACAGTTAGGCTTTGTTTGCATAAACAACTTAATTATGTGTATAAGTTAATTTTACAGCAAAAGATAAAATTAAGTCTAAACTATTTCCACATAAGCTATCTGTTGTTTTCACATAAGTTACATTTATGTCGGTAGATAGGCTCAAGTAAGTTAATTAAAACAGACCCGTAGTTATTTTCTGTTAACATGTTTGAGAAATAGCAGAATCTTTTTATGCAGTGATAATTGATTTTAATGTGCAGATATACACAAGTTGTAATAATGGATTTGTTAGGATGATGGATGCTCAGAAGGAAATTTTTGATATCGTATATAATAGTAGTGATGGTAGGGGTATATATGCTCTCTCACAACCAAAGAATGATGCAAATTGTTTATATATAGCGGAGGGTTCTGGTTCGTTGACTGTTTGGGATAACAGGATAGGGAAATGTTCGTCTCCGCCCCATTTTGCTTTGCATCGAAGGAGGATTAATACAATAGATTTCGACCCTGAAAACCCTCACATTGCAGTTACTAGTTCAACTGATGGAACTGCATGTACATGGGATTTTAGATGCACTGGTGATAAGAGTAACCTCACAGCTTTGAAGACATTTACCTATGAAAGGGCCTTGCAATCTGCCTATTTCTCTCCTTCTGGATGTAGCATTGCGACCACAAGGTATGACACACTTGTTCCATTCTTAGTGCTACTATTTTTCAATACTTTAAGTGAGGTACAATATGAGTATGGTTAATTGTGTGTCGACTATTTGTCATTATTTGCCAACTTCAGTTTTGCATAGTAACTTGATTCCAAAAATATTTTTTTATATTTCAAATGTACTTGATTATAATCTCTTTGATGATTTCAACCCTTGGTTTTATTTACCTAATTGTGAATTTGATTGAATTGATATAATCTCGTGATGTAGCTTAAATAACATGATTGGCATACACAAGGGAGTTAACTTTGAGGATGCAGCTGTTGTTAATCTTGAAAGTATCCAAAAGTGTTTTTCTACTTACAGGTGCGGTTTCTGGGAAAGCAACAGATCTTTGTTGGGTTTTTATGCCTCTCTTTTTCCATCTACTGATCTTTGTCCACTGTTTCCAATCTTCTTAAGTTAAAAAGGAATTTATTTGACTCAGAACAAAAACAGTTGACATTTGTTATCTTGATTTTACGGTAGCAGGGCAATATGGGGTTGGGACGATTCATACCTCTTCACTGGGAGCGACACAAGAGGAGTTAGCGTTGTCTCAACAGCTCAAAAGGCAACCGTAATGACTCTAGAAAGCCCACTCATAACTGCATATCCACAAAAATTAGTTGCACACCCTTACGAGGTTGGCGTGCTAGCAGGAGGTACGTCTGGAGGTAAGGTCTATATTTGGACATCAAGACAAGACTTTTAGTGCTCATTTGGATTTGTGGTACTGCAACACAAATTCGTGTCCCCATATTGTATTAAGTTATAAATGCAAACTTTTGATTGGCCATTCTTGAACATCCCACCATGACAATGTATCAATATCAATGTTTCCAAATTAGACAACATACAAATGGAATCAGGTAAGCTTGTGAGACCAGTTCGAGAAAGATCTAGATAACGCAAAAGCTGTAAGATGCTTATTTCATCGGCTAGCTTCTTGAGATTACAAAATCGTAAGGACAACATGCGTAAATATTTTAGCCTTGAAAACAAATCATATTGTATTGTGTTGCATACCCTGAAGCTTTGGCCACCATAACCTGCTCGTGCCATCAAACTGCACAATCCCTTAATCTGATAAATATGTTGTGATATTTTATACAATAATGAAATGTATAATGTAACCTTTTAGCAGAACAAAGTATTTGATTTTCAAGGTCTTCACTCTTCGGCAAAGGTTGAGCTTTCAGAAACTATAATATGAAGATCAAAATATTAAGGCTCAATACACAAATCAATCTGTCATTAGCATGGACTACCGTTGTTATCGATCAAATTTCAAAGTGATTTTGAAGTCTTAGCAGAAGTACTTAGAAATAGGGAGTTAAAGAGAGGGGTCTATATGAATTAGAGTGAAAAATTACTCATTTTACCTTCCGGTTAACAAATAATAAAACTCGTTAAACATTACTGTCTTAACTATTGATACTATGGTATCAACAATAACAACAAATCACAAGTAGCGGAGGTTATAAAAATGAAAAAATTTCATGTTAGAGGGATATTTTTTTCCCTCAAATTTTACATTTTTATAGTATCTGCTACTTAAGAGAGAACTGGTAAAAATCTTGAATTTCATATAGGGTGTTTTTTCAAAAAAATTCTCATTTTTATAACATCCGCTACTCAAATAGCAGAAGGTTAAAATGGAAAAATCGTAGCGAGAAGGCAGTGAGGTGGCAAAAGCAACTTTTCCTCAGCATTATTCTCACTCAATATCATTGAGAAGCGATAAGTTCTGCATCATGTTTGATTAATGGTAATTCAGTTGGAATTGACAGTGCTAACTAGGGACCATAAGAGAAATGTTTCTACTCTTTGAGAGAGCAGAGATACAAAAGGATTTTACAAAGTAGCAACACCTAACAATTGTGTTAATAACTTACTAGACTTTGACCCCGTGCATCGCACGTGTATGAATATTTTAATATTACAATAAATTTTTAGTACTGATAATAATTTTAGTTTCTATATAAAAAAAAAGTAGAAGATAATTTTTGTTTTTATTAAACACAACATACAAACAATAAATATTATATGAATATATTTTGTTAATATTAGTTATTCTAAATTACGAAAAAAAAAATAATCATAACGAAAGTTATATTATTATAATATGAACTTAAATGACATCTATTTTTTAGACAATATTTACTTATTATATTTTATTCGACGCAGATTTTGTAAAAAAATCGTTATATATTTTTCAAGTATATCCTTATCGCTTCCATAAAAAAAGTATATCTATACTGTTGATTTTCAAATCATATTCGTAAGGAAATAGTATATATCTATTACTACGTATTTGTACTTATTTTTAATTAAAATAAATCATTATTAATTTAATCGACAAAAAATTAGACCTATTTTAAGTCAACCTTTATTTTTTTTATTGGACGCATATCTTGTAAAAAAAACACAAATTCAATTGTTATGTCTTTTTCATGTATATCCATATTGCATTGTTAAAAAAAGTTCTCTTTGTGAGCAGTTTTAAGATATATTTTTTAAGTAGATATCTTAATTTCTCAAGGTTAAATCCTAATTTTAAGGGGAAAAAAATTGATTGGTATTAGTGTATGTCACGATAAATGAAAACTATTTTTATTCATTCGATTTTATATACTTTTAATTTATTTATTTCAATATAATAAAGTTGATTACTACTAAGTTTACTATTCTTTCCTTATCCATTTTAATAATATTATAAGTTTTATATCTTTCGTTGTAATTCACCAAATAAATTATAGAAAATATTTAGAAAGAATAAGATAAATACAAAAAAAAAAATACTAATCTATACATAAAAATAAGATAATATTCAAAATTTTATATTTATCTTTGTAATTTCACTAAAAACAATTATAGGGAAAATAAGATATATGTACAATAAAACAATTATACATGAATCTATGCATAACATATAAGAACAAAAAAATAAAAATAAAGATTATATTTGAATTTATTCATAAAAATAGAATAATATTCTAAATTGTGTATCCTTCATTGTAGTTTCACTAAAAAAATATAAAAAAATATAGAAAGAATAAAATAAAAATATTATATACAAATCTATGCATAAGTATAGAAACAAACAAAAACCAATAATTTTTTTTACAAAAAAGATAAATACACGCATAAAATAAATCTACTAATCTACTAATAATATATAATAAGAAACTACTACTAAAAAACATAATTTGTCATCATCTATTTTAATAATATTTCAAATCTTCTACCCTTAAATACAACTTTACCTGTAAATGTAAAAAAATACCCAACATAAAAATAAAAGAGAGAAAAAAATTTGTTAGAAGAAATCTATGCATTGACCACTATCTGAATTAGCATAAAAGGTGAATGATTATAAAATATAATTAGTGAAAGAATACTATAATTATACTAAAAACATAAACAAAAGGAGAAATAAAAATCAAAACATATAAAAAAGAGAACAATAAATCATTAAGTAGATGAGTAAAACAAAAAATATATAATTAAAAAAATAAATAAATAAGGTTGCATAAAGTTTAAAACTTACTCTCGATAATAACAACTTCATGATAATAGAGATTGTGTAACAATAGTAACTTCATGTTGATATAGAACCGTAACAAACTATGTAGATTAGCAATAATACTATAACAAAACGAACAAAAAAAAACTGCAAAACAAACATAGAGAAGCGATTTTAGATTTGACACATACAAATTATAAATTTAAAATAAATATAGAAACAAAATAAACTATACGAAGATAAATATATAAATTATAAATAAAAAACATAGTGAGAGAAAAGTACTTTGAGGGTGCTTGTATTTATAACCCTCAATTAAGTTGAATCTATACATAATTTTCGTAACTGATTATTAGTTTTTTTTTGTTTTATTAATGTTTATCCATTTTCTCTTTTTTTTTACAGATCGAATCTATACATAATTTTCGTAACTGATTATTTTTTTTGTTTTATTAATGTTTATCCATTTTCTCTCTTTTTGACCGATCTCAATATTTTTTTTTGTTTTAAACACATGACGTGTCACATTCATTAATTGACGTGGCAACATAATATTGGTTTAAAAATTGATTATTTAAGTTTTTATCATAGCCGTTGATATAATTTTTTTTTCCAATTGTCAAAATCTAGACCATTCATATTAGGGTTAGGGTTTAGGGTGCCTCTAGTTACTCTCGTTTTATTATATTACTAGACTTTTTACCCGTGCTCGCACGGGTTCAATCATTCAATTCAATTATATAATGAAAATGTTGATAATGTATGATTATTTATAGTAGTAAGCATTTAGGGCCTGTTTGCATAAATAGCTCATACATGTTCTTATAGTATGAGAACTTACATCATAAGCTCTTGTACTCAATAAGCCTTTTGTGTTTGGATATGTACACTAAAAAGTACTTATATAAATTAAAGTATTTGGATATATCATTTTAAAGGCAACTATAGAATGTTAATATGATTTTAATTTCAAAAAAACAAAATTAAAGAATCATTAAAAATATATATATAATTATCTATATAAATAAAGTAAAAAAAATCCATTAAGCTATGTCATAAAAAAAACAAAAAAGATAACTTAAATGAAAAACAGAAAGTTTTCCTCAAAAAAGAAAAACAAAAACAAAAGTGTGTAAATAAGATGCATAAGCATAAAAAGACAAAGATAAAATAAAGATTAGTTACAATAAAAGTTTGAAAAAAATATGTTAATCCTCATGCTCAGGCAAGAATCGAAGCTTTCCAAATTTATATAACCTGGCGTATAAGTAATGTATAAGCTAATACGGAGAGCTTATCAAAATATTACATAAGTAACTTATAAAAATGTGATAAATATTTATTAATTTATCCAAATACTAATATAGTGACTTATGTCAATAGATAAGCTCATATAAGCTTCAAACAAACGGGACCATAGTGTAGAATTTTCTTAAACTTTTAGATGTAAATTCCAAATAATTTTTGCTTTGATCCGGGAATAATAATAGGAGAGATAAGTTTCAAGCAGCTTGAAATATTTGCTGTTTTTTTTTTCTTATGATTTGTGTGTGATATATAGTTTTTTTGTTAACAATTTATAAAAAAAATAAATAAAATCATTAATTAATATGGTGCATAATTATCATTCTTATGCTTATCATGAAATATTTTTTTGTTGGCATTCTCATGCTTATCATTTGCGTGTGGCATATGTTTTTTTTTAACAATTTTTTTTAAATAATAAAATCATTAATTAATATGATGCATGATTATCCTTCTCATGCTTATCAGGGATTTTTTTATTTATTTACTTTCTCATGCTTATCAGGTACAATTAATTAATATTATCCGCCAATTTGCTTAGCAAATTAGGGTTTAATATTCTAAATTTTAAATTTATCTTTGAAATTTCACTAAAACAGATTTAGAAAAAAATAAGATATATACAATAAAAAAAATATACATAATCTTTGCATAACATATTGTTTACTGTGAAATATATGGGCTAACACATATAAGAATAAAAAAATAAAAATAAAGATTATAGTTGAATTTATTCATAAAAATAGGATAATATTCTAAATTGTGTATCCTTCATTGTAATTTCACTAAAAAATTATAGAAAAAGTATAGAAAGAATAAAATAAAAATATTATATACAAATCTATGCATAAATATAGAAACAAAAAAAAAACTAATAATTTTTTTACAAAAAAGATAAATACACACATAAAGTAAATCTACTAATAATATATAAAATTAAACTACTACTAAAACATCTAATTTATCCTCATCTATTTTAATAATATTTCAAATCTTCTGCCCTTAAATACAATTTTACCTGTAAATGTAAAAAAATACCAAACATAAAAATAAGAGAAAAAAAAAATTGTTAGTAGAAATTAATGCATTGACCACTATCTGAATTAACATACAAGATGAATGATTATTATACACATAATTAGTGAAAGAATACTATAATTATACAAAAAACATAAACAAAAAGAGAAATAAAAATCAAATCAAAACATATAAAAAGAGAACAATAAATCATTAAGTAGAGGAGTGAAACAAAAAAATATAAACAAACAAATAAATAAATAAGGTTGCATAAAGTTTAAAGCTTACTCGATAATAACAACTTCATGGTAATAGATGTTGTGTAACAATAGCAACTTCATGATGATAGAAACGTAACAAAATCTCTAGATTAACAATAATACTATAATAAAACGAACAAAAAATCTGCAAATCAAACATAGAAAACGATTTTAGATTTGACACATACAAATTAGAAATTCAAAATAAATATAGAAACAAAATAAACTATATGAAGACAAATATATAAATTGTAACAAAAAAATATAGTGAGAGAAAAATACTTTGATGGTGCTTGTATTTATAACACTCAATTAAGTTGAATCTATACAAAATTTTCGTAACTGATTATTAGTTTTTTTTTGTTTTATTAATGTTTATCCCTTTTCACTTTTTTTTACAGATCGAATCTATACATAATTTTCGTAACTTATTATTAATTTTTTGTTTTATTAATGTTTATCCGTTTTTTTGTTTGTTTTTTTTTAATGTTTATCTTTTTTTTATCGTAGCCGTTGATTTTATTTTTTCCAAATGTCAAAATCTAAACCAACAAAATTAAATAGTACTAAAAATTGATTATTTAAATTTTTATCATAGCCATTGATATAATATTTTTTTCCACGTGTCAAAATCTAGACCATTCATATTAGGGTTAGGGTTTAGGGGTACCTATAGTTACTCTCGTTTTATTATATTAAGAATAAGAATATTAAGATTAAGATTAAAAACTATGAATAATATGCAGAGATACAAGGATTTTACAAACATCTATAAAATAAAATCTATCAAGATCAAACCCCATCCAAAATTTTGTCTATAGCTTTATAATGGATAGAAGCAACGTTAGCATCGGCAGTTTTAATAACAGTACTGGTATTTCCAATCTCTATCAAAGCTTTGTATGGTTCCTCTGTATGAACTACACAAACATTTTGTGATTCAACATCTTCTTTAACAAGTTCCATGGATGCATTAATTCCCATCTCTGATAATGCAGGTAAAAGTTTATTGTAATCTGCTAAACCACAACGTACCAAAGAACTAGTACTTTTGGAAGTTTTTTTGTTATTATCCAAGTGGTGTCTACCATTTTCCATTAATAGATTCCCCTTTAATCTTGTGACATTAATTCCTTCCTTTTTAAAGGTTTTCCAATAAAACTGGGAAGCCAAATCAGCTGCAATTTTCAAGTCTGAACTGTCCTTTTGAGATGACACTTTTAGAGTTTCGGCTTCGGTATAATACAAAACTGAGAACGACTTTTCACATGAGAAACTCGTCTTCAATCTCAAATCTTCAGGGAACTGCAGAATGAGAGATTAAAAATAAAATGGATCATAAGATCATCACATATACAATCTTATAAAACGATAAGGAAGTGTTTAATGTAACATTTGTACAATTACCAGAACAGTCTTTGGCTGCAGTGTCTTGAGCAGAGGTTGAACTTTCTGCAACCTACAAATATGAAGTGGAAGTTAAAAACATAAATCAAACTATAATAAGCAAAGACTACACTTTTTTTAACCAAATTTCAAAGAAGCAACCATTATGAATATTCAGCCTAAATCTTAAGTAGTTCTGAGGCAAAAAAATAGGAAATGTGAAGTGTAGCCTAGTTGCTAACAAAAAAAAGAGGAAATATGATATGAAGCGGAGTCGTCCCTGATTTAAAAAAGCAACTCACATATTGACCGGAATGACAATGCAATCATCCATATATTGTTATTCTACATTGTACATTCATAAAAAAAGAGTATTACGGCTGTATTTTACATTCTTGAAAGGTTTTTCACCTTTTCTCTCCTCCATGTTCTTGGGGTTAAACAGTCATTTCATGTTGCATATAGCAGCCTAGATGTTTTTCCATATGGAAAATTATTTGCAAAAATATTGAATCATACAGTAATGATTGACCATATTAGAAGTAACTAAGGTCTAAGGGAAAGGAAACCTACCCTATTCCAGAGGAAAACAGACATTGAAGAAGATTCATTGCAACAGGCTCGAAAGGTAAGAGTGCGAGCTTGAGATTCACAATATCCTACAAAGAGTACATTCAATGGTTAATGGTTAATGCAATTACAACTTCATTAAAAGGACAAAACTTGCAAGACCACATATATCAACATAGATTTCTAATAAAAAGAAATAAAAAATAAAGGAATGAAGTGACTCTGAAGAAGCATTGTTTTGAGGTATATATCACACCTCGAAGATGAGCAAAGATTTTGAATCGCCACACCAACGTCGAAGCAGATGAACAGCGGGACCAATACGCAAACTCCAGTGAGGACAAAATACAATGCAGGGTTCTTGCCAATTCTTTCTACAGACAATACATAAGTGAGAAAATAACAATATAAATGTCATGCACAACCATCTGTGATTTAAGCATTTTGAGGTTATTAATGAAAACTCAAACTCTTAGTAAGGAAATACGAAATTGCTCAAACAATTAACATTGGTAGAAGAGGTGCAAAAGGAAACTAAATATGATCAAGGAAAAAATCTTACAAAAGTTGAGGTGAATAAATATCAGGAACCACGTGAATCTTTTTCTCTTTTAGGAGCTTGACATAAGCAAACAATGGTTCCCCATCAAATAACTGCATGCAAGCAATGGACCAAATTCATAAGTTGCACATTTTAGCATTCAAGTTCAATGGACCAAATTCATAATTCTAAATGTACGTACTCTTTCTTGCCGCTGTTTACAAAGCCACTCTGGTATGATGTTAAGCAACGCTAGTAATTCTTCAGCCACTGAAGAAATTATATAAATTGGAACCTACAAATTGAAAAATGATGAATACTTCAAAGGCAGCAAGCAGGAATCTCAGATTTTGCTACCAAAATAATTTTGCTTGTTATGTTTACTTGACTCTAGTACACTTTACAAACTTTTAAAGAAAGGGCTTTGTAAAGACAATCATTCCTTATTTCCATCAATTTCAAACAAGGCTAATTAACAAACCCACAAAACACATTCCTTATTTCCATCATAGTTTTCTTCATTTTGGTAATCATGCAGAACATATCAAAACAAGAAAGGATACCTCCATAGCTGAAGCTTCGAGTAATGTTGTCATTTCCTCCAAAAGCTGCAAAACAGTTCCTAGTCGATTAATAGGAATAAGAACAGAACCACCATTTTTGACACACTTTGTAGCGCATGAACATACGTAAACCAATTTTTCCTTTTCTTTTAAATTCTCATTAGAGTTAAGGCTGGATTCATCCAAATCTTGAAAACTGCAGTAATAGTTGACACAAAAGTAAATATTAACACATGGATATTTTGATTAATTCAATCTTATGATGTAAACTTGAATTGTTGAGCAGCAATAACTGTAAGTGTCTAAAATCTAGATACAACTTAAGAGTATGTATGTGAATAATATTTCAAAATCTCATACCTCGGGGGAAATAATGTATCAGAAGTTGGATCAGAGTTATTATCCCCATCGTCAATATCTTGTGCATCACTCAAGGATGATAAATCTGAATAAACTAATGAACTAGTCCCCTTAAGACTGCGGTAATCAAAAGTCATTGCATGAGCAGAAAAGAAGTAGGAGCTTGAAAGATAAGCAATATCCCCCTTTGGACCATTTAGAATCCAATTACAACTGCCTATTTCTATACCAGAGCTGAATGCTTTTATAACCAAAGTACCATTGTAGCAAACTTCCTGAGCATAATTAACTGTGTTGATCTTAAGTATACAATCCTTCACATCAGCTGCACTGAGAAATTCCACACATTTCAAAAAATAAATGAACACAACAAAAACAGTTATACATAGCAATGTAAAAGTCAACGCCTAAGCTACAATACAATAAAAAGGACTATTTTGGATGTAAGTTTGTGAAAAATGCAAATTACATTAAGGGTTTATCACCTGTACAAGGGCATCCAACCACCCAATTCCACTCCATCTTTTCCTAGCAATATCTCTTTCAATACAGAAGGAAGTATTTCAAGTTCTTCCTGCCTAAGCCAGGGAGGGAAATTAGACTCCTCTGGTCCGTAAAACTGCTTAAATTCCACATGCATTGATACAAGATTCTCCATCATTAGCTGGCCTAATCTTGCTGATGCTTCTGTTACATAGATCTAATCCATTGAACAAAAAACAGTAAGAAAACAGTATTTGTTGACAAAAATGATTACATAGAACAATTAATAAAGAAAATCTTGTAACATCACGGGGAAAAAGAAAGCTACCTTAGCTGAGAAACCCTTCCTTCTAGTAAGAAATGGCAAACCCATAATACCCATTGGACTGGAGATTAATATGACATCAATTAATGAGGCATTCCATAGATGCAAATTATTGACAGTCTTATACCAAGGTTCGGCAAAAATTAAGCTTTTAGCTTCAAGGAGATTTTCAATTTTCTGTCTCTTCTCATTGTTGTTTCTTTCTTCAAATGACAAGGCCTCCAAAGAAGTAGGTATAGGGGAGAAGGCCATAAGAGCAGAAAGATCTAGAGGGCAATCAAATAAGATTCTTATGCCGCAAAAATTCAACATGTGACATGGTGGGAAGTGAAAGCCACTACCTTTGCTCAAACATGTCTACAAAAAGCCGAGGAAGATAACAAAAATTTAAGTCATGAAGAGAAATTTCTACAAGAAACAAAAACATAAAAAGAAGATTCTTTCATATGCCACTAAACAGAAAAATAGATAGTAACTCACAAACTTCATAGAGGATGAAATGGATAGCCTCTTGTAGCTTCCAACAGAAGGTGGCAATGGCTATAGAAGAACAAGAAGAAAAAAAATGAGTCATCCAAAACAAAAGAAGTTAACATAAGGTCTAAAATAAATATCACACAAACATTACAGGACCGATTCCAAGACGAACAAATTTTATAGGAACTAAAAGTAAAAAGTGGTACATTTGCAAAGATTAAAAACATACAAATTATATTACATCAACTTAAAGCAAAAAAAAAAAAATTCCTGTGGCAAAAGAAATACATATGTTTGCATGACCTCTAAACAAATGACACAAAACTAATTAAGGGTCTGCTTGGTACAAAATCTATCACTTGGGATAAGATGTAAAATTAGCCTGACGCCTGTAAATCCCTTCGGAGTTTTAATGCATGAACTAGGACAAAGACCTACGGTCATTACAATAAATCTTCCGCAATACTTGTCAATCCCATAAAAATGACCTGGTGGTTGGGAGAGAGTGAGATAAAAGAACAGTGTTCAAATCCCTCTCTCCACAATTTACTAACATTAGTCTTTCTAGAAACAAAGAATATCCCTTACTTATAAGTAGTATGGTTCAGTTTGGGTCAGTTACTATCTTAGAGGAACTTCTCAATGAAAAAGCTCTTATCATAAGTTTAAAGCTGCTGATGAACAAGTTAGATAAGACACTTTCAATTTATACAAAAAGTAATTAGTTAAAAGACCAAAAGACATTGTAAGAACATTTCAACATTTGTTTTTCTACAAGTTCAAGTTGAAATATTTATCCAATCTAGCAATAGAAACAAAGCTGACGTGTACATTAACATAAGTGGTTGATTGTTTCCAGCAATATTCAGTAGTACTAAACTAACCAATAAGTGTTGATTATTTACAAACCTTCAATCCAAGATACATACTTTGTTGTTGTCAAAACAACCCGGTCCATTGAGGAGGTGGCCAAAACAAATTAGAACAAGGAAGATCAGACAAAGGCAAAATCTGTTGTTTATCCAAGCAAAATACGCTGATCTCAGCAATAGACCGCCCATTGAAAACACAAACGTCAGTGTAAGGCTTGGGCGGTTTTTCAGGCATCATCATCCATTGTTCATCACTACTAAAAACGGCAAGTTTCCCGGACATATGAATGGCGAGAAGAAAAGAACAACGATTGTTTCCATTTCCGTTATGCAATGCAACTACCTTTTTTATGTAGACTAAGTTATCCATAGGCATGTTAGAATTGGAAACGAAGTTACAAATGACATACTCGTGGCCAAGTTGGAAGACAGAGAGATGGTTGAAATCGATGTGTTGAGGGAAATGAAGAGGGAGTTCATTGTAACGCGAGAGAGGGTTCCAGAGGCGAGTACGGCCTTGATCATCAGGACCGATTTTGATGAGCCAAGGGGTTAGGGTTTGCTGTTGATTTGGGGGTGGGTTAATGAGAAATATTGTTCGTTTGGAGAGAGGGTAAGTCGAAGTGCCGATGATGTTTTGTTTGCATTGTAAAGGTAATGGGCATTTGGAAGGAAAGTTGGGAAGACGATTTTTGGGAATGGAAGAAGAGCGCCATGATGAACATACTGATCGAAAGCGGAGCTGATAGAAGTCACTGTCGAGTTTTTGGTATATAGGTTGGAGGATATCTTTGGGGAGTTGAGACCAGTCTGCCATTAACGTAGGAACCGAGGAGTGTTGCAATCCTGATGCTTTTCCTATACCAACTTTTGATTCCGCCATAGTTGGTTAGAATCGAAGAGAGAGAAAGTGGTTACGGAAGTTGAAAGCAGAGAATGAGGAAGGAAGAGAAAACAACTTGTTAGGTTTGTGATTTTGAGTTCCTATTATAGTATATAGTAAGACCCATGCAAGAGGACCTCACCTGAAAATCAGATATAAGAAAAGAAAGTTGCTTTTAAACAATTTATATTTCACCAGATTGATCATATTCATAATCTAAGCTAGCTATTATTAATTTCATACAAATTGGTATCTAGGTAAGCTCAAACAAAATCAAGTAAAGCACAAGTATAACATACCTAAATCAAGTGAAGCACAAGTATATCATACCAAAATCAAATGAATCACAAGTACAGCATACCATAAACAAGAGTAGAAAAAAATTACCCAGCAATATGCAATGAAATACTACATATCCAAAATTTTCCCCTTATAACAAAAAATCAGCAATCATCGATGGAGGTAAAAGCAAATTTGTGAACATTTTCATTCCTTTTCTGCCCTTTTCAAAGTTTTGCTTTTTTTTTCTCTACTCTTTTCAAAAAACTATGCTCTTTTCTCACTCAACAAGGTGAACATTTTCATTCCCTTTTTGAAACAATGTTTTTGTGTTCTTTGAGTGATAATTTTTAAAATTTTGATTTTTGGTTATGAGAAAAAGGTTATTGAGATTTGTGAGTGAAGGTCAGAGAAAGATAGAGCAGGTTAGAAAAAGTTAGAAATATGTACATATTAATCAGAGTGAAATTATGTTTGCTTTATCCACCTCAAGTTAGAAAAATTCCACAAATCTCCAAATGGAAAAAAGAGAGAATGACAAACATCAATGTATAAATTAACAAAACTGAAGGATAGAGGCATGCTATGTCACCTAATTTGTTAGCTACAAAAAAAGATAAGTCACATTTAAGATGGTTGAAGTAGTACAAACCCCTTTTCAGGAACCTAGCATATTTCACCAAACAACAATCTTGCAAACATCTCCTTCATTAGGTCAACACTAACATATTCTTACTAACGGATCCTCCTTTGGCTTTTTTTTTTTTTTAACAGGATCTGGTGTCTCTGTAGACCAACAGATAAATGGTAAAGAAAAGACTTTATTCATTTGAAATATACATTGGATAGCTATCTATATACTGCAATAACATAGCTACACTAATATATTCTTACTAAGACATGCATTCCTCTAAACTATGTAAGACTTTAGTCTAATTATCAATTCATTTTTATTAAAAGACAGAGCTGCTAAGGTTGATATGAATAATCTAGAAATTGAGTTGTATTGGTTAACTTACTAAACCATATTACTTAATCACAAGTCAGCCACTCCACAGAGGAAATTGGTTGAGTGAGAGAGTGGACACATTACCTTGCAACAAGATTCACCAAACTCCACAGCGGATATCTGAAGCAACTCTTGTGTTCTCACCAAATGACAAGGTGGTGGTGGTGGTGGTCGATTTTTTCCCGGTGAAGGCGAGGGTAGCGGTGGCGGTGGTGTGGTGTGGTGTGTGCGGATGCGAGAGGCGAGAAGAGAGAGAGGGGTCAAATGTTTGCCCTTTCCTGTTTTTTCTTTTACTAACCCTATCCTCTGTTTTTGTTTCACGTAAATTTTTTTTTATCAAACTAAATAAAAATTGGAAGTTTGCTCTCCCCCCCCCCCCCCCGGTTTTCTTTTCCACCCCCCGAGTTTCCCTTAATGCCCCTAATAAAAATGTACGGACTACGCGAGCCGTATTTTTACATAAATTTTCCACCCCCTACGTTGAAAATTGGTACGGGAAACACGATACGTACTCTTTTAAAAGTACGGACTACAAGATCCGTTGCGGAAAAAGTATGGGACGCGAGATCCGTACTTTTCCTTAATAGAAACAGAGCGTAACTGCTCTTTCTCATTCCAACGTTTCTGGGTTTTGAAAAATAAAAACCCTAAGCATCCAAGTTTATCAATTAGCATCAACCATTCGTTTTGGAGGCCGGAATCCATATACATTATCAATTCCTACTCCATCAAGTAAGTTATTTTCTAATTTTTATACTTAATTGTGTTCCTCTTTGTTCATCTCAATTTTCTGCGTTTTTGGGATATAATGTATGAAAATTCTCTGATTTTGTGATAAATTTGAAATTATGTTGTTGAAGATGTTGATTTTTGTTTACTAGGATGAATGCATGTTAGTTTGATTTTTTATTTTGGTTAGGTTTAGGTATAGGTTTAAGTTTTGATTTTTCAATTGTTTAGAGATAAATGGTTGTTAGTGTTGAATGCATGTATTCTGTAAATTATGTTGTTTACATTGTTGATTATTGGTTATTAGGATGAATGTGTATTATGTTGAATTTGAAATTTGATTAGGTTAAAGTTGGAATTTTGATTTGGTAAGAGATGTAATATAAGTTTATGCATAATTTTGAATTAGATTAGATACTAATTATGGTTGATTGTCGATTGAAACCAATTGTAGAAGTTTAATTACTGGTCATGAATGATTTTTTCTTTGTTTAGATATGGAAGAAGATGTTGGTAGAGGGCGACACGGTAGAGATAGCAGGGCACATGGTTCTGCTCGAAGACAAGTTCCTCCTCCGCCAAAAAGAGGACGCAAGAAAGTGCAACCTCCTCCCGTGGAATCTGGATCCTCGCGTTCCCGCACACGTCGACCACAAGTTGACGAACCTGATGAAGACTTTGATGCGGGTCAATTCCTAGATGACAATGCAAATTGGGAAGAGGCAGAGCCGCAACCTCAAGAACCACCTGAGACGCAAGAAGCTGAGGATTAGGATGCGCCGCAACATGTACAACAATTGCAAGATGGGGATGCATACGGAGGAGGACCGACGGATTTGTCCCTACTGTCGCTTTACCATAAGCATAGGGCAATTCCTATTTGGCATGCACACCCGGATGCCGAGGTATAAATATAAACCATTACATTAGGAATTATTTGCTTATCAATTTTAAATGTTTGTATTTTTTTAATTGAAGGTTACTAACATTTTAACGCGTATTTTTCAGATTGTGAAGAATCCTTTGCGTTCCCTTGCCAATGGAAAAAAGATCCTTGATATTCCCAAACCGGAAAAGACCGAGCTGTGGTTTTGGGATAGATTAAAGGCAACTGGATTGGAGCCGCTTGTCCATACTAGTTTCGGTAAGATAAATCATGGACTGCTCACCGCATTTGCTGAAAGGTGGCATCCAGAGACTAGTACTTTCCACCTTCCCGTAGGAGAGATGGGCATAACTTTGGACGATGTGCAATGTTTATTGCACATCCCTATTGAAGGGAAGTTTCTGAACCACGAGAGGATGAGCAGAAGTGAGGGGGCTGACATGGTCAGCAATTACTTGGGTGTTCAGAGGGATGATATTGTGGCTGAATTTCACAATATGAGAGCGTTGAAAATCAGGTATACTTACCTGCAGCAAATTTATATGGAGTTGAAGGAAACTTGCGAGACTATAGAGAGTGAGGAATGCTCCGAGGAGGAGATGGAGCCTTTTAGGGAGAGGTGCGTGAGGGCTTTTTTGCTGTTCTTGGTTGGCTGCAGCATCTTCAGCAACAAAAGTAACCGATGCATCGATGTTATTTACCTGCAGTACTTCCAAGACTTGTCGACCGTCTGTGAGTGGAATTGGGGTGCTGCAGCTCTGGCGTATATGCAGCATCACTTGGACGATGCGTCTGAGGCGGAGACAAGTAACATGGTCGGATACTTATCTGTTGTTCAGGTAAATTATTATATTTAGCACATAATTGAATTTAAATAGTTTATGATTAACATATGCAAAATCGATAATTTTTCTTATATTTGTTTTCAGGGATGGATAATTGAACATTTCCCTAGCTTGAGTGTGTGGAGCATCGCTGACAACCACCACGAGAGTATGCCGCGATGTGCGAGGTATGTGTTTGGAGTTGGGCATAAGGAACCACCGACATATAGACTGAGTTTAGACAACCTACAGATGTCTGATGTTGTCTTCGCTCCATATGATAACCATCGTCCATATAGGCCCAATTGATGCATGTTTTTTTTCTGGATAGTTAAGAAGCGGGAAAGTGCTTGCCAAACACTTACCGGAACGTGTGCTTCGACAGTTTAAGCATGCGCAAGGGATTCCGAGAGACTCAGCTGTGTCTGCTACACCTGGCATGTCTCTTAATCATATTGACCAAGTGTGGGAGGAGGAGTTGGCCATAAGGATGATTGGCCCGGAGATGAGGGGACGATTAGTCAGAAACCCCTGGGACTATGAAGCTGGGTATATAGCATGGTTCTACCGAGTGTCGCATCCAATTATGCGCCCGGTCGAGACTGAACAACAACCACCTAGGCCACCTATGCTAGAGGTGTTGATTGAGGAGCAAGCTAGAAACGATGTGGCGGATACTTGGGAGATTTGTCAAAATGTAAGGAGGGAGGTAAGGAGGTCATTGGTTGATGGTGAAGCGCCAGAGGGAACGCCTGTGCATGATACCATGCAGCGCCTACTAGGCTATGTTGAGCCCGCATTTCTGTATACGCGTACCAGGCGTCGACAACCTGGAGCTAGAGGTCGATTCAGAGCGACTCAGTAGCTGTGGCTTTATTTTGTAACTTAATGTATTTTGTGAACTTTGATCGCATGTTCTTTAGCTTGACTTTGTACTTTGACTTATGTTAGTGCGGATGTTATGTATCTTGCCTTAACTTGTAGCGCATCATTTTGTATGTTGCCTTGACTTATGTTAGTGCGCTTGATAACTTTTGGTAACTATTTGAACATGGATTTGTAATATTAAATATGTATTTTGTTGATTACGTATGTTGGTTTGAAAATATTATCCATTTCTGTTGATTATTAGCTGTTACAAAATTGATTTAAGCAGGTTGGAACTCAGAAATTGGTTCTGGTACATGTTGGTTTTAATGAATTCTGGAACATAAAAGTACTGCTTTTGCGTGCAGTACTTTCTGTGCGGGGACCTGCGAGGACTTGCTGTCCCTGACGAGGGCTTGGGCGCAACCCTGCCTAGGTCTTGCGGGCATGCTGCGGGGACTTGCGGGCGCTTGCTGTCCCTGGCGAGGGCTTGGCTTGTCTTGGCTAAAATGACACACATAGTTCAACACAATACAAATATTTTATTTTCATAGAAATACATTACAATAGTTATACACTTAAACTTACTTCAACTTAACAAACTAAGAACACAATAATAATGGATAAAACTGACACAAATAGAAAAGGGTTACACATTAGAAAAGGTCGCATACAAACGAGCTTGAGATGGATCATCTTCAACGGTGCGAAACAGATAGTGCACATCGCCGTCACTCTGTATCTCTCTCCAATGGTGTTTTTTATCCGCGTCATCAAACCCAATACTGTCACTTCCAAGATCAATGTATGATTCATAATAAAAAAATTTGTGAATTTTGATAACTTGTGCATATTTGTGTATATAGGCATATTCAACCCTGAATTTCAACGCTTCAAGATATTTGATGTTACTCTTCAATCTGACACTTACAACTTCGCCTATACCTTCAAACTCTACTGGAAAATCATATGTCGTTTGATGACTTCACGTCATTACTATGTTTCTAACCACATTACAAGGCATTTTAGCTAGTATTTGCTATATTTTCCGTATGAAATAAGGAGGAAAAGAATCATGACAAGTTGGCTCTAAACGCAAGGATTTGAAGAGAAAACAGGAGAAAAAGCATCAGTTGGCGCACCGGCACAGGCAGTTGGCGCGCGGCGCCCAGAAGAGGCTGGAAAGACCTGACAATTCTGTGAAGACGCGCCTGGCGCGGTCGGGCTGGCGCGCGGCGCCAGTTCGTTACTTAGGTCTATAAATTGAATTTTCTGCCACAATTAGGATCACAGAAATTTAACGGCGAAAAAAGGCAACTTTTGAGATCAAGTCCAGAGCTAGTTTTCCTTCCTGTAATGAATTCTTTCACTCTTATTATTGTTTATGCTTTAATTATGAGTAACTAAACTCTTTGATTGGATCCTAGGGGATTCTAATTGTTATTATCTTGAACTATGTATTTCTTATGATTTGTTAATCGAATTACGAAGTTAGTATTCATTCAATTGTCTCTTATTCTTAATGCTTTATACAAAGTCATGAATTGTGTGATGATAATAATTATTTGTTTACTAAGACATTAGAAACAAATTGATTGACCTAGGGATAATTGTTCAATTAACTTGTACTTTAGACATATTGGTTTGTTAATTGAGAATTCAAGGATTAAAGGGCAAAAAACCTAAATTGATTATAGGTCATCCTAAGACATTAGGGATTGATAATCAAGTTAGAGGACTATGTACCAAGACATTGGACATAGTTATTTAATTTAATCGAATCATGAAACTAAGTTCGTAGTTTGTTAACACGCGAGGAATACCAAGACAATAGTAATTAGATGAACCGAAAAGGTCCAATCTCCTTCTCATCTTGAAAGAAAACCCTATTTTCTTGCCGTTATTTTCTTAAGTCTGAAACCTAAAAACCTCCCCCCAATTTATTTTATTGCAAGTTTGCCTTCGTATGATACCAATTACTCGCATTTGATTCAGAACAATCCCTGCGGAATCGATAATTTTTATACTTACTTTGACACTTCGTCAAATGGCGCCGTTGCCGGGGATTGTTGATTGAATCAACAAGGCAATTGGACCATACGATAGTTAATTTTTCTTTTATTTTTCTGTCATTATTATTCCAAAAAAAAATTAATTAATTTTCGCTTATTCTTCTTAATTGCAGTTGCTGCTAAAGGTATTGTTGTTTTTGTGCATGCGAGGTAACGCACAGGGAGAACTATTGTACGATCCTGAGATCGAGAAAACAGCAAAGAAGAACAGAAAAGCTGCAAGGGTAGCCCGAGAAACTGCTCGGCTGGCTACTACCGCAGAAGAACAACGCGACACAGAGGTTTCTAGTCCAATCACTTCGGACGACGAAATCAGTACGATGGGTGACGAAAACCCACCACCTCCTCCACCTCCAGAAAGAACATTGGGTGACTACGGGCAGAATAACAGAGGGAATGCTAATCTTGGTTTCCAGCCGGTCAACCCAGTGTTCTTTGATATCAAGAACACGGTGCTAAACGCTCTCAAGGAAAATCAGTACTCGGGGGCTGAATCACAATGCCCAAATCTTCATCTTGAGCACTTTGATGAGGCATGTGGCTACACGGATCCACCTAGAGTGTCAGAGTCCGATAAGAAGCTGAGGCTTTTCAAGCTATCTTTGACAGGGAGAGCTAGAGATTGGATTGACACTTTACCTCCCAACACCATCTCAACATGGGATGAGCTTGCTACCAAATTCAAGGAAAGATACTTCCCTATCCACAAGTTTCTAGAGAGGAGGAACGAAATCACAACTTTTGAACAAGGAGAAGCTGAATCCTTGTATGATGCATGGGAGAGATTCAAACTCTGTCTGAAGAAGTGCCCGAATCATGGGCTTGATAACACCACACAGATGCAGCACTTCACACAAGGTTTACGACCTCAAACAAGAATGCTTCTAGACGCATCAGCTGGTGGATCGTTGAGAAACAAAGTGGAGAGTCAAGCTAGGGAATTGATAGAGAATATGGCGTAGAATGAGTATCGAGTTCAGAATGACCGAGGTCCCAAAAAGAAACCGGGAATGTTGGAACTAGACACAGGCACTGCACTCCTAGCTGGGCAGAGTAAAATGAGCAACAGCATTGAATCCCTTCTGAAAATTTTTACTAACCAATTTGCTTCTCCAGCACAGGTTAATGCTGCTCAAGGGGTCACTTGTGATTTCTGTCACCAAAATCATGCAAATGATGAATGTTTCCCTGCAGGTTCCGAAGAGGCTCTTTATTTAGCAAACTTCAGGAAGAGCAATCCCAACAACAACCCTTTCTCCAATACATATAATAAGGGGTGGAGAGATCATCCAAATTTTGGTTGGGGTGGAAACACGAATCAATCTCAGCAACAAACTCCTCCCCCTCAAAACAATCAACAAAAGAACTCTTCTCCTTTGGAAGACACGCTGAACCAATTCATCAAGTTCACTCAAGGAGGATTCGAAGCTATGAAAATCAGTCAGGACCAGCTGAAAGCCACTCAAACTCAGATGCAAGCAAATCAAGACATTGCCAATAAGAATACTGAAGCTTCTATTAAGAATTTAGAAACACAGATTGGTCAATTGTCAAGACAGTTTTCGGCTTCTCAAAATAATGGTTTCGACGGTACCCCCAAAACTAACCCGAGGAATGAAAACTGCAAGGCTATCACCTTGAGAAATAGGGTGGTTCCTTCACCAGAGGTAGTTGAAAAGAAAAAGAGTGCAAATGAGGGAGTAGTTGAAAAGAAAGAGAGTGAGGGAGAAGTTGAAAAGGATGTGAATGAGGGAGAAGTTGAAAAAGAGTGGGAGATAGTTCAGGAAGATGAAAGTGATTATGAGGAGCTAATTGAAAATGAGAGGAAGAAAACTCTTGAGCGAGAGAGAGAGAAGGGCAATCAGGTGAGAAAAAGAAGAGTAAGGGTAAGGAGGGGAATGAAGACAATGGTAGCCAAGCCCCCTCCCGTCCAAACCTACCATACCCACCTAGAAGAAAGGCTAAGGCAAAGGACCATCAAAATTTCAAGAAATTCATGAAGATGTTCCATAGTCTTCAAGTGAATATACCCTTTGCCGAAGCTTTGCAATAAATGCCGGCTTATGCTAAATTCATGAAAGAACTCTTGACCAAGAAGAGGAAGCCGCTTGATGATGACACAATTGACATGACTGAAGAGTGCAGTGCTATAATTCAACAAAAACTTCCACAAAAGAAGAAAGACCCAGGGAGTTTTACTATACCTTGTTCTATAGGTAACATTACTGTTGGTAGAGCTAGGGAGTTTTACTATACCTTGTTCTACCTTTGGGATGAACCTTATTTGTTCAAGATAGGCCAAGATGGTCTGATGAGAAGATGTGTAGATCAGAATGAAGCAAGAGACATCATGTGGCATTGTCATAGTTCGCCTTATGGTGGACACCACAGTGGACCAAGGACGGCGGCCAAAGTGCTCCAAAGCGGTTTCTTTTGGCCGACATTGTTTAAGGATTGTACTGAATTTGTAAAGAGCTGTGACAATTGCCAGAGGACCGGCAACATTTCAAGGAGGGATGAGATGCCTCTTAATGGCATGCTGGAAGTAGAACCATTTGATTGCTGGGGGATTGACTTCATGGGACCTTTCCCATCTTCTAAGTCTAACCTCCATATACTAGTGTGTGTGGATTATGTGACAAAATGGGTTGAAGCCATTGCTTGTAAAGCTAATGATGCCCACACCGTGGTGAAATTCCTCAAAAACAATATTTTTACCCGGTTTGGTGTTCCACGAGTTCTGATAAGTGATGGAGGAAAACATTTTTGTAACAAGTATCTGGAGAACTTATTGGCCAAGTACAATGTGAAGCATAAGGTGGCTACTCCTTATCACCCTCAGACAAGTGGTCAAGTTGAAGTGTCAAACCGTCAATTGAAACAGATTCTTGAAAAGACAGTTTCCTCATCACGGAAGGATTGGTCTATGAAGCTGGATGACGCTCTCTGGGCGTATAGAACTGCTTTCAAAACCCATCTGGGGTTCTCACCTTATCAGCTGGTTTATGGCAAGGCGTGTCATTTACCGGTTGAACTTGAGCATAAAACTTATTGGGCTGTTAAATTTTTAAATTTTGATGCAGGTTTAGCAGGTGAAAAGCGGTTACTGAAGCTGAATGAGTTGGAAGAATGGAGACTCCAGGCGTATGAGAACGCCGTGATCTACAAAGCGAGAACTAAGAAATACCATGACAAGGGTTTAGTGCCCAAGGTGTTTCACAAGGGACAACAAGTCTTGTTGTTCAATTCTAGACTGAAGTTATTTCCGGGAAAACTCAAGTCCCGTTGGTCTGGTCCTTTCATCATCAAAGAAGTGTTCCCACATGGGGCAATAGAAATCTTCCCACCGGGAGAAAAAGATAAAGCTTTCAAAGTGAATGGCCAGAGACTAAAGATCTATCGAGGAGGAGAACTTGATCGCCACAAGGTGGTCCTACCTCTCCATGACCCATGAGGTCATTGGACGTCAAGCATCGGGACGTTAAACAAGCGTGTGGCCTTGGTCACGGACCGTCAAGCTATTGACGCTAAACGAGCGCTGCTTGGGAGGCAACCCAAGGTTTTTATTTACTAATGTCTATTTGTGTATGTCTGTTTTGTGGTTGCAGGTTAGGCAAAAATGAGTAGAGTCAAAGAAAAAAACAATTTTTTTTTGGAATGGAGTATCAGTTGGCGCACCGGCGCAGGAGCGATGGCGCGCCGCGCCCAGACGAGTCCAGAAAGGTCTGGCAGTTCTGCCTAGCCGCGCGCGGCGCCTACGGGATGGCGCGCGGCGCCAGATCGTATTCTTATACAGTTTCATAAATAAAAAATTCCACTTCTTCTTCCCCAACCTTCAAAACCCTCGCCGCCACTTACTACCTTCATCCTCAAAACACCCAAACCTCCATTAACATCATAACATCACCCAAAATCCTTCAACCCAACACTTATACATACCCAAACAACTCTCTAAACCTTCAAATTCATCCAATTCAATCACTAATCCACCAAATTCCACCCAAAACCCTAACCCCCAAATATCAAAAATTCAAACACTCTCCTTTTCTATCACCATACCCATACGAAAATTTCTTCCATAAACCATACAATTACACTTCCAAACCTTAAACCAACACCATAACCAAGCCTCCAAACAACCCAAAACCTCAAAAACTCACAAAAATTCCAAACCTTCAACCACCCAAAAACCCTACACGAAATTCCTAAGTAAACCCTCACAACCACACTCAACATTGCTATGGGGAGAAAGAATGATGGTAAGAACAAAGCACCACAACAAGAGGAAGAGCCAAGGGCACGAAAAAGGGTTACCCGAGGGAGCACATCGGAGGAAGGAGGAAATTCTCGCCGCTCTCAACACTCATCCTACAGTGAAGCATTCTGAGCTTCCAATCCACAGGACACAACGTGGAGTGATATATTTTACCGTGAAGACCGAAGGAACATGTATAATTTTATAAAAACTTTTGGCTTCAATCAAGAAAAAGGATTTAGTGATGAGTTGAAAGCTGTCCCGGAGATCTACGATGAACTTAGGCGTAGGAAATGGTTGAAATTCAATAGTTTGATGATAAAGGAGAATGTAGTAGGGAATGAGAGGTTGGTTCGTGAATTTTTTGCAAATGCTTGGAAAGAACCATATGACCAGCATACAGATAGAGCATATGTTAGAGGGGTTATGATTGATTTTTCTGCTTTGGCCCTAAATGAGTTTCTGGGGGCGGAAATTCCTTTCCGGTGTGCGCTGGAATCGGCCACAATTGATTTTCCTAAGTGGCCGGAGGTGAGAAGAAGTGTGATTAAGGATTTTGTGGGTCGTTCTGGTACCCAATGGCTGAAGTATACGGGAGGAGAATTTCCCACAAAGATCAGATTGGGTGACTTCAAACCCGTGGCACGTGCTTGGGCTGAATTCGTTGTACACAATATCACTCCGGTATCCAACTCCTCAGAGTATCAGGTTGAGAATGCTTTGGCGGTGAAGCTGATTATGCAGAAAAAGGACATTAATTTGGGGCAGTGGTTGGTGAGAAGCATAAGAAGAATCGCCAATAATGGGCAGCCGAGTTTTACCTTGGGACATTGTAACTTAATCACCGCCCTATGCAGAGCCAAGGGTGTTCCTGAAAGCGATGAAGATAACCCCTATTTGCCAATCTGTGCCATGAACTTGCGGTATTTCCGGAATTATGACGTAGGTCCAGTTGGTGCTCAACCAAGGGGTGCTCGAGCTAGACCAAATGTGGCTCGTGAGGCACATGAAGAGGATGAAGAGATGATAGAGATTGACCGTTATGAGAGTGGGGCGCATCCAACGCAGCAACAACCAGAGATGCCTCGCCCCACTTATTCAGAAGATGAGGTTTCCGCTTTGATGACTCAGTTGGCCATTGCTCGTGCATGAAATGTGCCACACACCTACTATAGCGATCAGTCCATCCTTTACCAGCAGGCCAGGGCAAGGGAAGCTGATTTCAGACCACCTCCATTGTACCCCCAGTACAGCTCATTGGCAAGATTGCACGCCCAACATGCCATTGAGAATGCTCACAGCACAGCCAGACAGTTAGATGAGGCAGAGAGGTGGCAGCAAGAATATAATGCCTATCAGGAGAGGCAGACATTTTATGAGGCAGACTTGGGCCTCGATGAGAGACAGGATGGGAGCGGATCGTCCCATCAGCAATGACTCTATGGTATTACCTAATCCCTTGAACTTGAATTTAATTTTGTCTTTTATGAATGTTTGTGTCTTTTTGAAAACTTGTGCACTATTGAGATTTGTTTGGTCCGAAATATGCGAAGTCTGTTAGGTTAGCATCTCTGAAACATCATTGTGTGATTTTCTTGTTGACTGCCTTGTATGCTTGAATGATATTAGAAAAGCTGAGGAAATTTTTCAAACATTAACCACTCGATAATCCGGCCAAGCCGTGAGAATTTCAGCCTAAACACTTAAATTTTTTTCTTGTTATGAGAGATTCCACAGCTTAGCTAATTCTCTAGAACTTGCGTATGTTCTCTATCTTGATTGATCGTTACAAATTACACACCGAGGCAAGTTGTTTTTTTACCTTGAGCCTTTTGAAGCCACCCTTAATAATAAATCCTTTGTTAACCCCTTTGAGCCGAAAGAAAAATGTTGTTGTTTGCTGAACCAAAAATTTTCAAAATATGAAAGAAAAAAAAGATGATTTTCTTGGAGTTCAGGGACTTAACTGATGAATTGAGCACGAGGCTCATCACTAAGTTTGGGGTTGCTCTTGGTATTTGCAACCGAATAAGTTTGGGGTGAGGTACTAGAGAACTAAAAAGAAAAAGATTGAGTATAGAAGAAAAAGAAAGAAAAGAAAGAGGTATCTCATATTAAACCTCTCAAAAAAAAAAAATTTGAAAGTGAATAAATGTGTTGAAAAATAAGTTCTCTAGTATTATTTGTTAAAGTGTAAGGGGGAAAGAAAGATTAAAACTTCATTGTTGAAAAAAGGTGATCTTGAAAACTCCAAGTTTTTCTGCTTACCATCCAAAAACATCCACCCTTAAACCTTAGCCCTGTTATAACCCTCAAGTCCTCTAAAGGTGTGAATTTGTTTGTGTGTCGATCGATTGTAGAATGTTTGCAAGCCTATGGTTGAATAGCTATGACTGTGTTGATTGAGCGAATTTAACCATCTGAAACAGGAGAGAAAAGTGAGGGAGTGAAGCGATTATGTTTGGTCAATGTTTGCAAAAGGTTCTTGTTATTCTAATAATATTCGGTGTGCATGTGTAGTTATAATATGAATGATCATAGGACTGTTGATTAATGATGTTTGACTTGACTGACTTTGCTGATGTGATTAAACTGTTAAGATAGTGCCATGTTTTCCTATAGATGCAGATATTCCTTGAGGACAAGGAAAAGTTCAAGTTTGGGGTTGTGATGACTTCACGTCATTACTATGTTTCTAACCACATTACAGGGCATTTTAGCTAATATTTGCTATATTTTCCGTATGAAATAAGGAGGAAAAGAATCATGACAAGTTGGCTCTAAACGCAAGGATTTGAAGAGAAAACAGGAGAAAAAGCATCAGTTGGCGCACCGGCGCAAGAAATTGGTGCACCGGCGCAGGCAGTTGGCGCGCGGCGCCCATAAGAGGCTGGAAAGACCTGACAATTCTGTGAAGACGCGCCTGGCGCGGTCGGGCTGGCGCGCGGCGCCAGTTCGTTACTTAGGTCTATAAATTGAATTTTCTGCCACAATTAGGATCACAGAAATTTAACGGCGAAAAAAGGCAACTTTTGAGATCAAGTCCAGAGCTAGTTTTTCTTCTTGTAATGAATTCTTTCACTCTTATTATTGTTTATGCTTTAATTATGAGTAACTAAATTCTTTGATTGGATCCTAGGGGATTCTAATTGTTATTGTCTTGAACTATGTATTTCTTATGATTTGTTAATCGAATTACGAAGTTAGTATTCATTCAATTGTCTCTTATTCTTAATGCTTTATACAAAGTCATGAATTGTGTGATGATAATAATTATTTGTTTACTAAGACATTAGAAACAAATTGATTGACCTAGGGATAATTGTTCAATTAACTTGTACTTTAGACATATTGGTTTGTTAATTGAGAATTCAAGGATTAAAGGGCAAAAAACCTAAATTGATTATAGGTCATCCTAAGACATTAGGGATTGATAATCAAGTTAGAGGATTATGTACCAAGACATTGGACATAGTTATTTAATTTAATCGAATCATGAAACTAAGTTCGTAGTTTGTTAACACGCGAGGAATACCAAGACAATAGTAATTAGATGAACCGAAAAGGTCCAATCTCCTTCTCATCTTGAAAGAAAACCCTATTTTCTTGCTGTTATTTTCTTAAGTCTGAAACCTAAAAACCTCCCCCCAATTTATTTTATTGCAAGTTTGTCTTCGTATGATACCAATTACTCGCATTTGATTCAGAACAATCCCTGCGGAATCGATAATTTTTATACTTACTTTGACACTTCGTCATCTTGCCATAGTTAAAAAAATAATTATTGTAGAGTCTTCAAACAACATGAATGTATTTATATAAATTTTAAAGTTTTTCTACCAGAGTGTCGGTGGATTCTGGACCGTGGAAAGTGTCGGTGGAATCTTGAACGTTAAAAGTGTCGGTTGAATCTTGACCGTGCAAACTGTCGGTGGATTTTCGACCATGCGAAACGATACACGAATACTACGGATATTACACGAAAAATAATTAACACTCAATAGTTAAAAATTAAAAACGATAAATTCGAATAAAATACATCACACTATAAATCAAATACAACAACATCAATACAACGAAATAACATAAGCAATACGGAAAATAACGATATTACGCGCGATATAAAAATATTACAATGGAAATAAAAACAATACACATAAAATAAAAACGATACATGGAATATTAAAACATTGCTATG
Source organism: Trifolium repens (assembly GCA_030408175.1). Taxonomy (NCBI): domain Eukaryota; kingdom Viridiplantae; phylum Streptophyta; class Magnoliopsida; order Fabales; family Fabaceae; genus Trifolium; species Trifolium repens. The sequence continues at coordinate 20,642,918 of CP125850.1, forward strand.
GATAATACAAACATTGCTATGGATCCGCTAAGTTAACGGTGGAATCTTCGTCATCTGGATGTTTCAAGTTCGCAAGTATAGCATCAACAGATCTTGTCAGTTTTGCGTCTAACTCGATAGGCCCTTTTGTGCTGTACTGAGAGTAAATTGAAAACATGTTACGAATATCATCGTCGTTATGAAGCTGCATTTTGCTAAACGCAACAGTTCCGTCAGATCGTAATGATGGCTTTCGATATTCAACGCTTGTGACTGTTATGTCGTCGTTCCGGTTGTTACAACAACGATTAATTTCGTCAAGTTGTTGCTTTAGATCAACCAATGTAGCATCAACGTAAATCCGGAACATGTTCGGCGCTTCGTTGTTGAAGTATACCGCCGCAAGATGAGTGTTTCTTCGGTAGGTTAGAGAAATATCCATTAGGGTTGTTTGTCCAGACGGTAAACCATTCGTTTAATTTAAAGAAATTGCAAAGCGTTGTGAACCACACAAATTGTCGGTAGAATCTCAACCGTTTAATTTGTCGGTAAAATCTCGGCCCTCGAATTTTATTTTAAAAAATAAAAAGTATAATGATGATAATAATAATGGGAACCATAAGAATAAAAAAAAAAAATTGTTATGATATACAACTGGCGCAAGGGATAATTTAAGGTAAGTACGGCACGCGTAATCCGTATTATGGTACTGCTCTTGACATCCGTATTTTGGCACGGATTTCCTAATCCGTGTTTTTTAACAGAATGATCACATTTTACAGGATAGTAGCCAACCCAAATTAATACTAAGGTAAATACTGCACACATAATCCGTATTTCTGTACGGATTGCCTAATCCGTGTTTTTAGACAGAATGATCAAATTTGACAGGATATTAGCCAACTCAAATTAATACTAAGGTAAATACTGCACACATAATCCATATTTTGGTACGGATTTCCTAATCCGTATTTTTTGACAGAATGATCAAATTTGACAGCATTCTGTTACTAGCCAACCCAAATGCAATTTTGAGTTCAAAACCTGTTTCAATTAAAAAGCACAGTCCAAACATCCTAAAATCAACCAAAAGGTGTGGCATATATTAAATTACAACCAAAATCATTATAGCATTTAAGTTTACAATATGATGCGCGAAATATATATCAAATAACCAAAACATTACCATACATCCAAATCACTCAAACTAAAGTTCGCTTAAACTTACAAAACAACCAAAATGATGAACATACATCCAAATCAGTCATGAATCAAAACAACAAAAAATAGCACAAAAACTTCAACAAAGTAGTGGTTCATTTTTGCTTGATCCTACTCCCTTGAGAATCTTCTTCTTCACTTCTTTTGTTTCCTCCGCCAAAAGGTCGCGAAATGTGCACTGACGGTCCATGAACGGATACTCCCATGCAGCAGCTTCCTCTGTCCGATAATTTTTCCACTCAAGACATGTGGGTGGTAACGGACAACCTGACTTTAACTTGACAAGGAAAAAGTGGTCAGGTACCAAACCGAGACAAACAATACCTTTTTCCGGGTTTGAAGGTGGAGCTCCACGCAATGGAAAGCATGTTTCAGATCTCCCGACCCCAGGCCTTGTCAGCAAAACAAAAATCTTTTTAAAATGAGTAGCAAGGATGTGGCCCATGTCCGGAAATGTCAACCATTTTTCCATCGGTGCGACATGCCCTTTAACAACCTTTCTCGTAGGTGGGTAAAATGCATCTTTGATGTAATTGAAACGCCTCTCGTTGTTGAACACCTTCGAATATAGGTCCTTGTGCAAGTTCAGCTCCCTAAGCATGTTGCATTTGACCAATTCAAAATCTTCCTCATTACCACTATAGTCCAAAGCAACACAGCGATATCCACAATATCCATCACCCTCCACATCAATGATGTCTTCAATATATTCATGCATAAACTTGGGCATTTCATGGATGCGAGGTATCTCACGAGTCGAAGGAATTTCGCTCACCATAGCCGTAGACTTTGCACTTTGCCTTTTTTTTGAAGATGTTGGTTTGTTTTGCGATTCTTGAGTACCCGGAAATTGTTTGTCAACATGTTCCCAACGAGACGGCAAACGACCGGTGGACCTAGTGACGCGAGAAGCACCCTTAACGACCGTCTTCTTTTTAGCACCTTTAGAACTTGCTTTGTCTTTGGGAGCTTTCAATAATGTCGACTCAGGACACGCAATTTCACGAAGCAGATTTCTGATTTCACACTTCATACTATCATCAACTCTCTTTAGCCGTGTCTACAAAAAAAAAAAAACAACAACAAATCATTGTTAGCCAATCATGCTCATAACAGTAGCGCAATACCAATAGAATGATAAAATTATCAACTTAACGTATGAAAAAAAATTATCAAATCATTGTACCTGAATCAATTCCCACTCAGCTAAACAAGAATAATCATCATCCTCTTGGTCACTGCCATCATCCACCATAAAACACAACTTCTTCCAATGTGCATTTACCTCATCCAGTCGAATAGGTAAGTTGTTTTTAATCTTTCGAGCAATCACACATGCACATGGCAATCCATAAGTTCTCCGCATCAAGCAACCACATTTCTTGCTGTCCATACCGCATTCCTCCACTCTTAATTCTTCTCTACGAATGTGTGCTCGACAACCGACACGTTCCGACCAAAAGTTGCTTGTAATTCAGTGAACTGATTAATCAACATTTTGTTGATTGCTTCCCAACCCGTAGCCAAGTCACCGGTGCTGCCATGCAAGTAACCCTTCAACCTACCGTGTGAACCTTCAACTCGGTTAGTGGTGGTGTTCCCGAGATGCATATAGTTGTTCGTCCAAGCACTCACACACCTATGTTTATCGGTATCCAAAATCGTGGTATCCACATATCTCACGAACCTTGGCCACCTAATACATAGTTTCCTAAATTGTAAGACCGCATCATCATAATCTTCCTCATTACCCGAGAATAATACCACATCGAAAGCCTTCTCAATTTGTCTCCACAAATCAGTTTGTGAAACTTTTTCACCATCTTTTATCTTGCAAAGTGGCTTCATTGTTTGTGTCATATTTTTCTTCACATGAAAATAACAAACCAAATGAGCCGACTCCGGAAAAACCGTGGCAACGGCATTCATTAGTGCAGCATCCCTGTCAGTCACAATCACCTTCGGTTTCACCTCTTTACTCCTCAAAAGACCCTTACATTGTTGCAAAACCCATGTAAAGTTTTCTTCCTTTTCATTACTCATAAAAGCAAATCCCACGCTATAAGTTTCTTCACACGAGGTTTCACCGACTATTTCAAACAATGGCATCCCGTACTTGTTGGTTTTATATGTAGAATCCATCAACAAAACGGTAGGAAAAGTATTCAACAAACATACGGATTTAGGATGTGCAAAAAATACATCTTGAACATAGTCGGACTCACCATCGGTACGAGCTTTAAAGAAGTAGTTGTTTTCGTCAAGACACTTGTACAATTGTTGCATTTCCGTCCGGTTGGCCCTACTTCTTTATATCCGACACATTGTTTGGATCCCTCTCTTTCATGGTAGCAATAATGTTCTTCAGCGATACCAAATTCCGTGTCAATTCACTTAGTAGTTGCTTCTCTTCCGGTTTCAAACGTCCCGCGACGAGATGACCTACTAAGGCTCTATCTAGCGCATGGTTATGCATTCCATTAGTGACTGTAACATGCCAATCATTTGTTGTGGCATGCAAGCGACCCCGAAGTCGAAACGGGCACTCACATTTCCTCGTTCCCGTCTCTTCTTTTTTTGGCTTCTTTCCCGTCGGTGTGTATTTACCGCCCCTTTCCCAACCCAACACAATAAATTGTTTTCTACCACCTCCACCGTTGTCTGATCTCACAACAACTATTGAAAATTGTAACGGCGTTGCTACCTCACGAGCCCACTTAAGCACGGCTTCTTTTGACTTGAATGCTTGATTCGTCTCGAAATAAGAACCGACGTACACATTTATTGCCGGAGGTATTGGTACTAATGCTCTACTCTCATCCGGAGGTTGAGATTGATCAGCCATAACTACAAAATAACATAACCAAAAATTTATCAATATAAACTTATCAAATATTATGAATTATCATAAATTATACATTGGCATAAAAATAATCTTAGCATGAAATTGGCGTTTAAATACTACTACAATGCACCAAATAGTCCTTAGGTTACTTGTTTTCTAAGTTAATGTAACAATATTGCAGATTATATAAGCAAGTCAGTGAGCTACGCAGCAAATTCCAAACCCAGAAAAGTACGGCACGCATAATCCGTGCTAAAGTACGGATTTCCTAATCCATGCTAAAGTGTGTCAGAAACCTAGTAAGCTAGAAGGTAACAGTGCCAATATAAAAAAATTTGTCGAAGCCATTAAAGGAGGACACTAATTGAATTGGAAAATCTTATCAAAATGGTTTTGAAAAGTTTTACAAAAATTGAAACCGGTCAATTTAACAGTGTCAACCCTTCCAAATTTGTTATTTTGTTGGCCAAGTATAACAAAGCCATGTACACTCTAGTTTCTCTTGGATTGAGATGTAGAATAATGTTTGAAACAGAGGAGTTTGGCGTTGGAATTAATGACTTGAATCATGATTCAATTTACATCCATTTGACTCATTGGCTGGCAAACAAATGTTTTTGTTGGTATGTAGTGCTTTGATAGATTGTGTAAGATGTGAGAAATATTGATTATGGGGAAAGCTGCAGGCTCTTGGACTTCGAATGCATTGAAAATTCTCTTCATTGATAATGGTCAAGAAAATTTTGTTCAAACAAAATCAAGAACGGATCAATGATTAAAGGGAATAATATTGATAATCATTTCTCTTTAAAAAATGGCCAAATGATTACAATTTTGTTGATCTTATCGAGCATGAAAAGATAGTCGAAACATTGGCCAAACATGGTTCAAGAGATGCTATAAAATTGGTCGAAACCATAAGATATTGCAAAATTGGTCAAGTTTTTATATTGTTTATTATAAGAATGATGTTTTCGACCAAGTATTTTATTAAGATGTAGACTGTATTTATGGCCAAAAAGTTGGTAAAGTCTTACCGTGTTTTTCGACATAAAAAAAAATCAATATGGAGTCGACATCTTCTCCAAAATATGGTTAAGTTTTCAAAAGAGGTTATCGGTTGTTTTCTCTGATTTGGTGATGGTTAAAAATGTTATTCCTCTCACTTCCTTCGAGAAACAACATTTTTGGGGGCCTCTGTTAACACCAAAATTATAATATTTATGGTATTGATAATGTCTTGGTGTTAGAATTTGGAAAAAAAGAAAAAAACTCATTTCGACTAACCATGTGAGTATTTCGACAAAGACTTGTCGCAATTAGTCATATTAGTCGTCAAATTCGACTAAGAACATTGTGACATTCGATTATATTGAAGCATTGTCAACGTGGCAACAAGCAACATGGAGCAACACATCAAGCATGCAAGTGGAAGTTATTTTAGAAGTTATTTTCATTTGTCTTGTAACTATGCCAAGTGTAGGGCTCTAGTGTAGGAAGTTATTTTTCATTCTCTATAAATACTTGTAACTTCTTTGTAATAAGGGTTGAATCCTATTTTTTAGAAACTCTAAATGTCCAAGCCGCGTGTGCAAACAGGTTGAAGAATGCATATAGATGGATTCCTTCCACCATTTACATTTCATGCAATTTAATTTTGCTTTGTTCTTCCTTTATTTTCCTTTTTCTCTTGCAATTATGCATTTCTTTCATTTCAATACTCACTTGAGTATTTTTTCTAGGCTTAATTCATACTTTGGTCCCTTATGTTTATTTTAGCGCTAAATTTGGTCCCTTATCTTTTAAACGTCTCAATTTGGTCTCTTATCTTTTAAAAGTCTCAATTTGGTCCCCTATCTTTTCTGCAAGTCTCGATTTGGTCCCTTATATTTTATGCAGTTCTCAATTTGGTCCCTTGTCTTTTAAAATTTTGGACACGTGGCACACTTGGACAGATGACACGTGTCCAAATTTAATGGTAATAGTGAAAAATTTGACAGGAGGGACCAAATTGAGAACTTCAGAAAAAATAAGGGACCAAATTGAGCGCTAAAATAAACATAAGGGACCAAAGTATGAATTAAGCCTTTTTTCTATTATGGTTTAATGAGACAACTTGTTATTAAAAGATGTTGGAAGCAATTCTAACACTAAAAAGAACAATGATTTTGTTCTTAAAGACGCATGAAGTACATCGTAATTCCCGAGACTTGAACGAACCCTTCAAAAAGGATTTACTAGTTGATCCTGCAAGTAATTTTCAAACTAGCGTTTGTTTACCAAAAATCAGTGTAAACAGTGACGTGGCTGAAGATTATATGTATCGTATTTATTACGTTGCCTTGTGTGTTGTATTACATTTTAAATTATTTGTATCATATTAATTACGTTGCTTGTGTGTATTATTGCATTTTAAATTATTTGTATCGTTTTAACTACGTTACTTGTGTGTTGTATTTTAAATTAAGTTTAAGATGATTGTATCGTATCAATTATTCAAATAAATTTCGTTTTTATTATAATTGTAATCGGGAGTTTAATTTAATTTTAATCGATAATTGTAATTTTAATCGATGATTTGTATCGTGTAATTTTAATTGATAATTGTAATTTTATGTAATCATAACAATATAAATATAAACTTAAATAAGAATATGAAATAAAAAGTGGTGGGTTAGAGTGTTGAATGAAAAACCATGGGAAATTGTAAAAGTTGAATAAATGTTAAATGAGTAGGTGGAAGAAAGAGAAGATGACGTGGAGTGTAAAATTAAGTATTGAATATTTCAACTATTGTAGTAGATGGTCTAAGAATCAAATCAGTACAAGAAGACAAAGCAAAGAACATGGTGTGCGCCATCGAAACTCACATTTTTTCAACAGTAATAATAGAATTTAAAAAAATAATAAAAAATAGAAGAAACTGCGAACATCGGAATGAGAATTTTCTCAAACAAGTTCTTTAGCAAAGCTCGCAACTTCATAGGCATAGGACTCGCTTCCGCCGCCACATTCGCCGCCGCATCTTCCTCTTCCGCCGCCACTTCCACCTCTTCTTCCGACGACATTGAATCTACATACTATTCTTCTTCTTCCGACCAAACAAACGGCCGCAAGTTGCTTAAAACGAAGCTATGCATAATCGGAAGCGGTCCAGCGGCTCACACAGCCGCCATTTACGCCGCTCGAGCCGAGCTCAAGCCGATTCTATTCGAAGGCTGGATGGCCAATGACACTGCTCCAGGCGGTCAGCTCACTACTACAACCGACGTCGAGAATTTTCCGGGATTTCCGGACGGCATCCTCGGTGCAGATCTCATGGACAACTGCCGTAAACAGTCGCAGCGTTTTGGCGCCGAAATCATCACCGAAACGGTTACAAATGTTGATTTCTCGAAACGGCCGTTAAAAGTTATAACTGATTCTACCACTGTGGAGGCAGAATCCGTCGTAATAGCCACCGGAGCCTTCGCTAAAAAGTTAGTTTTCGATGGCTCTGGTGACCGTCCTGGCGGATTCTGGAACCACGGAATATCGGCTTGCGCTGTCTGTGACGGCGCAGCACCGATATTCCGTAACAAACCCTTAGTGGTTGTCGGCGGCGGCGACACGGCTATGGAAGAAGCTACATTCCTAAGCAAATTTGGTTCAAAAGTGTATATAATTCATAGGAGGGATGAATTTAGGGCTAGTAAAATGATGCAAAGTAAGGTGATGAAGAATCCAAAGGTTGAGGTGTTGTGGAATTCAGTTGTGATTGGAGCATTTGGTGATGAAAAGGGAAGGGTTCTTGGGGGAGTTAAGGTGAAGAATTTGGTGAATGGTGATGTGTTTGATTTGAAAGTTTCTGGTTTATTTTTTGCAATTGGACATGAACCTGCTACTAAGTTTTTGGATGGTCAAGTTGAATTGGATTGTGATGGTTACATTGTGACAAAAGCAGGTACTACAATCACTAGTGTTGAAGGAGTTTTTGCTGCTGGTGATGTTCAGGATAAGAAGTATAGACAAGCTATTACTGCTGCTGGAACTGGTAATTGTTTTTGTTTCTTGATTACATTCTTTTTCGATTATTAGGCTGGTCTTAATTGGTTTTATCATTTGTGGTTGTTATACATTGATGTGATTCCTTGTTTTGGAACTGTGTTTTCTAAATGTATTTCATTATATGCTTCACTTTAAATGTGACTATAGTATAGGGTAATATAGTATAGTACCGACACTTCAGATTAAAATATGTTGACAATTGCAAGATATAAGCCTTGTGATTTTACAATCACTTTGGTCCCCAAATGTATAGCCTTGTGGGACGGGTTGGGATAATGAGTTTAGGAAGGAGGTTCAGAGTTTGATCTTTGTTGCTAACAATTTCTCAAGTTATTACTAGTGTTTATGTGTCCATGTAGTGTCTAATATATGTCGGTGTTTCATCATACCTGGTTTTGAAACATGGTGTTTTGAAATTCATGTTTTCTCTGTAATCCTTATTATCAATGTATTCCATTTTTATTTGTCAATGACAATTGGTAGAACCACATGCTGCATATTGTTCACAATAGTTTTTATATACCCAGTGTTGCAACCAAGGTTTTAAATCCTGATTGCTCGTGATCATTGATATTGTGAAAATTTGTAGTTAATTATGGCTTATTCGGGCACAATTTCGGAGGTGTCATTATTGCCAAGACATGAAAGTTCTTGATGTTAAACCCACAATCGTGATTGATGATATATTTTTAAACCTTGGTTGGTTACACCGCCATCTATTATAATCCAAGTTTTCTAACCTTTAACAAATTGTTAGAGAGAACACCTGCCAAAGATAATGATATTTCTGTCAAGGATTAGTTATATTAGAACTTAGAAATCATAGTTCCTCGTCTACATAAATTTCTATGTTTTCCGAAATAAATTAGGATTATTAGAGGAGTAACTTCGAGAAAGTACATTACTCATTTATAAGTAGGTTAGTTATGTAGTTTCTTCAAACCTATCTGAAAGTATATAGATATGATGAGCCTTCTTTCAACTAATCCTACTTATGGGAAACCCCCAATTCCCATATTGAAAAGAGATAAATCTTGAAAAGAATTTATAAAGAATGACGCCTCTGAGACCTCTCACCTTACAAATAAGTTTAGTGATAATGTTGGATGTGACGGGTGTATTGAAAACCTAATAATCCTAACTTCCAAAACTTATGTGACGAATGTCATAATGTTTGTGCGAATATATATCTATTTGTTGTTTTGACTATGTTTATTGGCTATTGAACTTAAAACTATAGTGTATTAGCTATGCATAATGTAATCATAATCAGATTTATGCAGCAAAAGCTTTATTCTTCCAAAGAATAATGGAAATCAAATTATTGGTGCAGGGTGTATGGCAGCCTTGGATGCAGAACATTACTTGCAAGGGATTAGTCTGAAGGAGGGTAAGAGTGATTGACTCACCAGGTTATACTCGGAATTCAGAAGATGCTTCATTAGAAAAAAAACATTTGATTTAATCTATTTAGATTAGATAGTAAAAAGCACTTTCTGCACCCTAGCCAACATCTTAATGTGTGTACTTTGTTGTTCATTAGTATATTTGATTAGAGTTATATAGACTTGCGTTATTTTTTGTGATTCTCTAGGAACAAAAAGTTCTGATAACTCAATATTTGAGATTTTTAGAAACTCAAATATGGAGTTATCATGAACGTAAGTATTAAGTTTTTTTTTTAGAACAAAACATAAGTTTCAAAACATTCAAATTTAGTTTTTAGAACAATAATTTTTTAAAAAATTGTAGGGTAGAAAACTAGATGTTACTGTTGAAGTATAAAATAATAAAATTTCGTTCCTTATAGAAGAAAGATGGCAATGTTAGCTAAATTCTTACTCATAATATAGAAATGCATGTGATGCACAACATAGTAATGATAAAAAAAGTGCATATAGGTTTACTGTCTTACAAAAAAAGCTAAACTCTTTCGGTATGATTGGATGAAGGGTTTTGGGGAGAAGATAATTACTTTCTAAATTATGGATACTATAAAATATATTTTTAAATGAATTAAGTGTGCTAGAAATATTACATGATCCTGTATCATGTTATTTTTAAAAAATATCAAATATATTTTAAAATATTTGGAGAAAAAAGGAAGAAATATTGGCTTAGCTCTCTAAAACTCTTCCTCCACAAAATTCCTCCAAAAAACAGATCTTTGTGCGTGAATATCTTTGTGAGTGAATTAAACTAAACCACATTGTGAAAAATGAAGTAAACTTAATGATATCCGAATCATTGAGGATATGGGACGAATAAATTAAGGTGCGCAGACCTTTGGAAAAATAGGAGAGTGATGGAAGTTCTATTTGGTGGAAATATATTTGTCACATAGGATTTAGGGGGTGTGGAGTCAGACAACTTGTATTCAATTAAAGAGATCTACACACACTCGTTAAGCAACTAGGGATAATTTTTTCAAAAGAGGTGCACACACACACACACTTCCATCAAGAGAAACCGTACTTACTTGGTTAGGAAAGAAAAAAAGTTCTTTTCGGTACAAGAATTACTAGGTTTTTTACGGATCGAGTTTTGCCGTTGTTATCATGCGCACAATTTGATGTTGTTTTTAATCTCAACCGTTGATTTAAGGTTGAGCGATTTAATATCATATCAATTTAATACATCTAAATAATCTTGACTGTTGATTGAAATTATACAATTGAGAACTGTAACTGTGTCAACACAATTATAGCACCAAATCCAATTCCATCTTTAAGTTTATTATCGTATGCCATAACACTCAACTCCAACTTATTAATTAGAACTTTCATAGTCAGTAGTGTATTTCCAACCTAGTGAACCTACCATTTTCCAATTTTTAGTGCGGTACTTTGATCACCTCTACAACTTCCAATTTGATCCTACCAATTGTGAGCATCATATTAATTGTCTATTATTTATAACGATATATTTAATTTCCTATTTATTAGGATATTTAATTTTCTTATTTTATTATTCTCTACTGTATATAAGTTTGAATCTCATTATGAAATACAACTTAAATCATTATGTTATTGAACTTGCTATACAGAGTTGGTTGAAAATCCTAATTTTATATTTGGGTTCAGCCATCGTCAAGGCTAACCCTAATTTTCCATAGAGCATTGTTCATATGAGGCATTGTTCACCATAAGCATTGGTCACCGCGACACTGTTCATTTCGTGTGCACTGTTCATTCGCAAACACTATTCACCGTGCAGTCGTTGGAACATTTTTCTTTAACATGATTCGTTGTGAAGCAGATCATTCTGTATGTTTTAGACGTTCATCTTTGAACAAAGTAATTTATCTTGTGGTATATTGTTACTGGTGGTGATGATCAAGAAGGCATTAAAGACCTAAAACAACATTTATTCAACCACTTTCACACCAAAGATTTAGGTCGTTTGCGTTATATTCTTCGGATTGAAGTATCTCAATCACAGGAGGTATTGATATCTGTCTGAGAAAATATGTTCTCATATCTTGGAAGAAAATCATGGATGCTTGATTGTAAATCAGTTAATACTTAATACTTCGGCTCGAGGGGGAATGATTATTATTATTATTATTATTATTATTATTATTTATTATGATAGATTTAGTTTCCTTATTTTTTTATTCCTTCTTGTATATAAGTTTGAAATACAACTTAATCATTATGTTATTCAACTCTTTCTAATTTATGTCATTTCAATCACTCTCAAGTTAATATATGTTACTTTGCGCTATAGCAAATATATCAATAACTTTTTTTGGACCTAAATACATCAATACTTTTTTTGTGGAGGTAAAATGATCATATGTCATCAGCAATATGAAGCAGAATACACTGAGGAATAGAGAAGAAATTGCAATGACTAGTCTCTAATCTAACACTCTAGCTAAGTTACAGGTGACCGACCATATTGGCATACCTCTTGATACATCAAAACTTGATAAAAATTCATTTGATATAATTAATAGTTTTTCTTGTTTATATAGTGTTAGAAATCATGGAATCATGGGAATGAAGATCATAAATGTGTAAGTAAGGTAGAGAGCATAGAAATATTCATAGAAAAAATACTCATAAAAATTCATATTGAATGAATATAGAATGATAAAAGAATGAATAAAATGTACAATGAAATGTCTTATTTATATAACTACTTGGAGTAACTAACTCCCTAATTAACTTTCTAACCTCCTAACCAACTAGATAATTTATCAACTAACTCTAGTTAGATGTGTAAAATAAACAACTGTATCACTAACTGTGAGATCGAGGCATTAATGCATTATGTACTAGAATCATTGTAACTACACATTCTTCACCAAAGAATATACAACGTGGACAAAAAGCTGAGCTAATTAGAAATTTAGGAATGAGTAAACTTTGTCTGTAATTACATAATTCTTAGGGTAAAACATCACCTAGTTACCTATAACACATAACATGATATGATATGTTTTCTTTTGGACTATTCATAAATGCTTATCTCGTGATCTTGTTTTATAACTTAGACTAAGATCTACTAAATCTCATCCTATTTTCATCCGTCTTAATTAAACAATTAATCTTCCAATTTTATAATGAGATCCAGATGCAAAAGATTAATCCAATAAAAAATTAAGATCAAGTTGAAGATTTTTTGGCAGAATGATGATGTTTAAGACAAGATTAGTAAAACCGGCACACGAATATCCTTTACTCCTTTTTTTGACGCAAGATGCCTTAAAATCGGCACAACGTGCCAAGTGCCAACTACCAAATGACAATGGAAGAGACAAAAAAAGTGATGACCAACAGAAACTAAACTATTATTAACATCTCTACATCTCATTGATGTCTCAGCTCTTGCTAAAAATTACAAATTAACCACAAATTGGAGATTACAACAACAAATCAAATTACTCACACACACACACACACACTAAAATTACCAAATCTTTGATGCCAATAGCTTATGACACAATACAAAATAAATTAAAACAAAAGCAAAAAAAAAAAAGAATAAAACTAATGCCAAAGGTTTATTAATTAATTAGCTACTTGTTTTTCTCCATCTTCTTATTCAACCTTTCTGTACAATCTCATAAAAGACAGTGCCTCACATGGACTAAGGTGTTGAAGCTTTTCTTATTTGATTCTTACCACATGCTCTTGTTTAGCTGGATATACTCTTGAAAAGATGCCAATCATAATTTTTTTATTCACCCATGGCCACCACCAGTCCTTTGAAAACCAACTATATCCTCTCTTTTTGGTCTTTTTTGTCCTTATTAGAGGCATTGGTCCCCTCTGCAAGTTTATTGTTATGTTGTGTGAGGCCAGCTCATGAGACTATTTTGGTGATATCCTTGCTAGATCTGTTGTATTTCATGTGACTCTTGACTAGTTGCCCAGCTGCAATTGCAGACATGAGCGATAGCTCGCCGGCGAGGACTGAACCGGCAACAATGGTGGCCAGTAGCCTAGAATTTGCACCTGGTGAATCTTTGCTGGCACCTTTAACACCAAGTAAATTTAGACAAGCTGACTGTGATGCGAGTTGTGTTCCTCCTCCCACAGTACCAACCTGAATCATAACAAGGAAGGATCTCGTCATTATACAAAAATCCAGCTAATGAAGCAATAAAATGGACGAGAATTTAAAAATAAAAGACAGTTTTAATTTAGCTCTCTCAAAATTGCTTATAAATATGCATTAATGATTTTACTATAAATAAAAAATAAAAACATGCTTGGTAGTTGGTTGTGGTAGTATGCTAAAAATCAAGTTTGCTTCAATATGCATGTTTCAATGTTTGGCTAAAAATGGAAAAACAATTGACATTTGTATAAAAGTACCTCAATGGAAGGCATGGTTACAGAAATGTGAAGGTCCTTGCCATCATTCACAGGTTCCATCATGGTAATACAGTGAGAACTTTCCACATTCTGAGCAGGATCTTGACCAGTGGCTATGTAGATAGCAGAGACAATATTGCTGGCATGAGCATTGAACCCACCAAGAGCACCAGCAATAGCTGAGCCAGTTAGGTTCTTAAGCATGTTAAGCTCAACCAAGGCCTCTACATTAGTCTTCAACACTTTCTTAACCACTTCTTCCTTAATCACAGCCTCACACACCACAGACTTACCACGCCCTTCAATCCAGTTCACAGCCGACGCTTTCTTGTCGGAACAGAAATTTCCTGCCACAACCAAACCAACAGTGTGCATGAAAACATTAGCAACTACTTTAAATTCAACCATAACAAAGAACAATTTTAAGATTACATGCAAGGTAAACAAATCATATAAATAAGTTGATGTTTTACCAGATATTCCAATGACATCCATGTCAGGGAAGTCACTTTGAAGAAAATCAAGGACATTTTGAACTCCTTTCGATACCATGTTCATCCCCATGGCATCACCTGTACTGCAACGAAATCTAATGTACAAATTCTTGCCAGCAATATTGGGTTGAATGCTCTGCAATCTAGCGAATCTGCTTGACCTGCACAAATGCATTAAACGATTAATGACAACAATAACACTTACCCATTTTAATTAATCACCCGCGGTAATTCTCAAAAACAGAAAGTAATCATAATTCAATAAATTGGATCCTCTATGACCTCCCCATTCCGTCCATAAATTGGATCATCCTATTAACCTCTCCATCTGCACCAACTCCAATGGCTAAAAATGTTGATATCTCAATCGTTAGATTAATCTAATAACTTAGATTTTGCATGAAAAACAAAACTGCATGAGAAACAAAACCATGTGTCGAAGAGGGTCAACACCTAATTATTGATCCTCTCCGTCCCCTCTTTAGCTCATTCCTTCTTTCTTTCTTTTTTAAGGACCTTGATTTGATCCCCTGCAAACGCTATAGGACCGTTGGATCCAATACAATTAAATTTGGAAATTTGAACCAACGGTCATGTAGTCACTGCAAGGGATTCATTCTACTTTTTCACCTAGAGTCAAATCCTTTCAATCAACACATCCCTCAACCTAATTTTCTACATGTGATGATGATCCAAGAGTCCCTATATTATTTCATCCTCAATTGCAATCAAATTAATATTCATTTGTTCACCTAACAATAATTCATAACCAAAAGGAAAACTACTAAAACGAAATGAAAAATCCATACTTGTTGAAAGTGACAGCAAGTGCATCAAAATTAAGCGTATCTTCCAAGAAAAACTTCAACTGAGCAGCTCTTTTCGCAGACGAAAACCTAACAACAGGTGCTCTAGTCATTCCATCTCTAAGCAAAACCGAAGAAGCTCCACCAGAAGCATAAATAGCTTTACACCCTCTATTGGTACTTGCAACCAAACAACCCTCAGTTGTAGCCATTGGTACAGTGTACTCAACTCCATCTAACAACAATGGACCCGCAACACCAACCGGAATCTGAACAAACCCTATCGGCATCTCACAACATTGTCCCAATATCGAATCGTAATCAAAACCTTCCAACGGTAAACCTTCCAACGATTTTCCAGTTATCATCTGAACCGCTGAACGTCGAATGGCCGCCGCTTTCCGGCAATCAGCAAGTCTAGATTCTAAGGAATACGATGGAATTGAACCGGAAACAACCGATTTTACTATTTCCTCGTCTTCCTCTGAGAGATTCACCGGTGCAACGTTTTGGATCTTCGGCGGTGGAGCAACAATTGCTGGCGCCGGTTTCACGTCGGTGTCGACAAGTGCGGCGGGACACGGTCCTGGCTTCCGTGAGTCTTCTTTCGCGAGGATCTCTTCGTCGGAGAGATCATCGGGGAAGGAAGTACGAGATCCGATACCGAAGAAACCTAGAAGATAAACAGCGGAGGCAACAAGAGAAACAATGGCGGCGGTTTCTGATGCCGTGACGACATGAAGAGGTGTGGAGGTTCTTATCTTCTCACGCCAACGGTGGAGAAGAAAATACGCGACGGAGAAGAATAAACCGAAGAAAACAGCGTTAGCGACGCAGAGAGAAACGGTCTGTGATTCGGTAGTTGAAAGCTTCTGAGCTTTGAGATGTTCGGCGGGAGGAACAGCCGTCGGTGAAGATTGTCTCCGACGAATTTCCATTTTCCGACGAGTTCTGTTATCTACGAAAATGCAGATACAAAAAACGAAGGAAAATGGATAAAAACCAAAACCCTGAAGCGAAAACGAGGGAGTTTTGAAGGAAATGAAAATTGAAAAGCGAAAAGGAAAGAAGGATTTTCAATTTTTTTGTTTGGTTTGTTAGAAAATTAAAGGGAGGGAGAAAAAATTGGAGGAATGAACGAGTGAGAGAAAATTGTAACCGTTATAAAGGAAAGGAAAGAGGTTATGGAAAGAGGTTGTCCCGTAATATTTGACTCATTTTAATTTTCTAATGTTATTTTTCTATTTCTACCCCTTATAAATGCTTTTGAAGAATATACTTTTCTAATTATTATTGGGCAGAAAAAATGCATACATGGATAATTTGGTAAAATTAATATTATCTCTCCTTTAATTATAAATTTTTCTTAATATGTGTGAAATGGTCATTATTAAAGACTATATATATATATATTCTTTAATAAATCTAAAGAGTAAAATATTACTTATATAGTTATATATAAGACAAGAGGAATATATGTTAAAGTAGCCAAAAATAATAATTTTTTATTGAAAAACAATCATTATTTATTAAATAATTATATATTTAATATAAAATATACAAGTTTTAATATAAATTTACTATTTTAAATTTTTTAAGATATACTTCATCCGGCCACAAATATAAGCAAAAATACATTTTTTAGATTCATTGAATAATAAATGTATCTTGTCTGTATTATAGTCCGGATACATCAATTATTCAATAAAACTGCACTTTTGTTTATACTTGTAGCTGGGAGGGAGTACAAATTTGCACACACATAAGTCCTAGCTCAACTGGTAAAATATGCCGAAATTGTTAGGTCGAACGTCGTGACTTATGTGACTTTAATTTTCATTGGATTACCACTTCAACTAAGACAAAAAAAAAAAAAAAACCTTATTAAAAATTGAATTTATAATAGAAAAATGGGAAAAAATAAACATTGGTTGGCGCACTCTTTCTTTGCCCACGTGTACTGCGTGTGACCTTGTTTTCAGTTTTTTTGTTTGAACGGTAGATATTCAAATTGGTGTCACTGTCCACGTTCATTAATCATTTTTGTTCTGTAATTTTTGCTCATCTTCTTGCTTTCCACGTGTTTTTTTTCTTCTTTGCATGCTGAGGGTACTAATAATTGATTGATGCAAACAATAGAGTAACATAGTTTGTTTTGAAAAATATTATTGTTATATTATATGAACTCGTATTCCATGCTGTTGCTAGGAAATCATAGAATAATATAACTCATGCAGTAAGAGTAGCAAAACGGGTCAGGTTTGTTGGACCAGACCATTTAATTGGTTATTTTTGGTAGGCTGGGTCTAAGTTTTTGAAATTTTCTCTTCCCACCCCCATGGCTCTTTTTAACCCCCCAATATTCCAATTTTACCCCTATACAAAAATTTCGGAACGTGTTTTCCGAAATTTTTCTAGTTCAAATTCATCAAAATTTCGGAAAATACATTCCGAAATTCGTATTCAAGGCAAAAATAATTTCGGAAAACACGTTCCGAAGTTTAAAATTAGGGACAAAAATGGAAATTCGGGGGGGGAAAAAGAGTCACGGGGGTGGGATGAGAATCTTTCTAAGTTTTTGGCTCGGCGTCATATGTTAGTCCGTTTTGCCTAACCCAAAAAAAAAAAAAAAGTGGGTCAGGATGGATCGAGTTAGCCCGCGGGAATTTTAGATTCTATTTTTCTAGGACTTAAAGATGAAAAATGTAGGAAAGATTTAAACTTTACGAAAAAGTTTAATCCATTTTTTTCATTACATTTTTAGACTCAAAAAATAAATGGTTAAACTAAACTTTACTTGCATTGTATCTATTTCCAATCCAATTTATTTTGATTTTGGCACTTATTTAGATGATTGAAATTATTATGAGATTTGTTTATTGTTGATGGATGTTTATTGGTGCTTTATTTTATTGAGAGTTCTTTATTTTAAAGTATAGCATCGATATTATGAGGATGTAGCGAATTAAAACTAAATTAACTTTTAATAGTTTACATGAAGCAATTTGGTGATCCATGTTGAATTATTAATTATTACTATTTACTACATGATTTGAATTTGTTAATTTCTTAAGTTATTTTCTATTATGCGTTGTTGAAAAATATATCTTTTCTTAAAAAAATAAAAAGCAAATAATATAGTAAATCTATAGGTAGAAATACAAAAAAAATAATAATAAATAAAAAAAGTTGTTTGGCGAGCCAACTCACCAACTCGTTAGTAAATGGGGTGGGCTTGACATTTGAGCTCGGATGCCTAAAGTGCCCCGCGCCCGCCCTGTTTTTGGACGGGCTTTAAATGGATCGGGCCTAAACGGGGCGGGCCGCCCGTTTTGCCACCCATATCAGGCAGTCTATTATGGTCGTATGGGAATTTTTTTTATTAGGTTTAGGGATGACGATACCTAGGGCTAGGGATGTCAATTTGTATCTGGTAACGGATTATCCGTGGGGATAATCTATACGGAGATCCAAAGTCGCAGATATTTTTCCCCGTGGAGATGGAGGGAAAAATTCCCCCGTGGATAATTCGGGGCGGGGAACGGGGAAGGTCCCTCCGCCACCGCAGATTCCCCGACCCCGACCATATTATTTAAATTATATATATAATATATAATTATATAATTTTATATGTTTTTTCATAAAAAATGACAATTAATACGTTATAATGCACGTTGGCAACAAGTTCAATTGGATATTTAATTATTTTGACAAAAAGAAATATTAGAAAGTGCTTTTGCATTTAGTTTTTATTGATGCAAAATGTACTTTTATTTTTAAAAAATGAAAGACACATAATATGTATTTTTTTTTTTAAAAAGGAAGAAAAACAAGATATTAGTGTCGTGCTTTTGATTAAAATGTATAGCAATTTTGTTAATTTTTTATGTTCGTGGAGCTCCGTGGATATTGTGGAAATCTGTGGGGATGGGGATGGAGGGAAATTTTTCCCCGCGGCGGGGATCGGGGATGGGGACGGAGAAAAGTTTGGGGAGCGGGGCGGGGAACGGGGAAATAGCATCCGCACATTCCCTACCCTGTTGACATCCCTACCTGGGGCACTCAAATATATTCCCTAATTTGATCAGGGATTTTGAGATCAAATTTAACTTTAAGAATGTAGCATTGTTAAATTTATGGAGAAAAAGTTTTGAGACTATTTTGCCACTTTGTTTTATTGGTTGATTTAGAATTTTTGTTTATAAATTTATAAAATAATATATATATTTTGACTAAATAAAGTTACCAACTTCTGGTAATTATAAATTTATAATGATTAAAAAAATCAAAATACATAAAAGTGTATATAATAATTCTAATGTCGAATTTGTTCAACGACAAGCAAATGAGGTGGCTCGTAGATTAGTTAGGTGGCGTCATGTATTATTAGTCAAGGGGTCTTGTCCTTTTTTCGTTGCTTGATATGTTATGCCTAGATTTAATCTATATATATATATATATATATATATATATATATATATATATATATATATATATATATATATTATTTGGGAGCTTTTTTTCAAAAGCAAGTGTACATGTGGCATTCCCACAATGATTCTCCTCTCATATTGATTTAGCATTTATTTCACATAAGAATAATAATAACAAAATGATTCTCCTCTCATATTGATTTAGCATTTATTTCACATAAGAATAGTAATAACAAATTTTATTTGTATTTGATTATAGCTGTAAAATTAATAAATAGTTTACAATTATGGAAACAGTAATAGAATGAAACAATAAAAAATAGCAATGTTATAAAGTTCCACTTTCAAAATGTATGAAGTAGCCAAAAAAAAAATTATCAAAAGAATATTCTATGGTAATGAATTATGCAATTAAGAATGACATAACAAAAAAAGGTGTATCATTCATTAATGAAAAAAGAAACAAAAAAAATTGTAGGCATGAGAAATATATTCGATTAAGGATCAACGATTATTAAGGATTAAGGAATAGTGAATAAGGATTAAGGAATTAATGAATAATGAATAACATAACCGATAAAATAAGAATTATTATTATTAAAACAATTAAAAATGAGAATTTTTTTATTTTGAAAAATGAGAATTATTATTAGTATTTAATATAAAACATTGCAATTGTAGTAGGATCAAAAAAAGAATAATAATTAATATATTAATGTATACAAAGAAAATTCTTATTGTACAAATTTTTTTGTTAGCATTAATGTACAATTTTCATTTTTGGATATTTCATCCATAAATCGGGGGAAGTAATTAATGTGAATATTTGATGTGTTTGCCTATAAATAACGCTTTTTATACTTACATTTTTCACACCATTTTTGAAATTCTTCTCTAAACTTCTATTTTCTTTGTTCTTTATATTGTTCTTCTTTTTTTGTAAGGCTTTATATTGTTCTTTGTGTTCTTATTTTTTATTCTCATACATTTTTTTTTCTTTCCAATATATATTATCAAATCATGCCTATATATTCTTAGGTGAATACATGATGTATATTTTTTATCAGCAATTACTCCCTATTTTGTCATTTTTATTATGATTTTGTCAATATGATGTTTTGTATTGGATTTAATCATATATTATATTTCATTTGCAGATGTATAGAAAAATTATGAATAACTGAATTAAAACCAAGATGGTTGCAATTGAACTTGAGGGATTAATGATATTCTCTTCTTATAGTGGGCAAAATTGATTTTATTTGATTAGGTTAAAATTATTTTCACTATTCAAGAAATAGTGCAAATTTGCTATTCTTTTTATTATCTCTTACAAGAAAATAATAGATGGTTACCAAATATAGAGAAGCAAAAATAAAAATTAACTATTACTTACTATAATTTCAAATGAAGACTTAATTACTATCTATATATATTATTTGAGACATTTTTATCAAGGTTTAATGTACACGTGACACTTCCAAATGAATCTCTTCTAATATTGTTTTGACATTAAATTCTCATATTCAAATTCATTAGTTACTTATGCAATTAAGAAATAACATAACCTTACCAAGCTGTACATGTACGTGTATATAATGAAATCAACATGTTACTCAATTCATAATTAAAGGAATTTTATTATTTACAAAATAAAATAAAATTAGATTAATATATATATATATATAAAGGAAATTATCATTTTAATAATAACTAATAAGGCATGGTTGATTATTGTGGAGACACAAAAATGGCATGGTCATATTGACATGATACCGTTTTTACACTGAATTAATGTCAATAATAATACATAATATTATTTTTTTGACGGCAACAATCATAAAAATTATATAGAGCAACAATCATAAGAGATAATAATTGTATTGTATCAAGCATATTTCTTTAGCCAACCCTTTTTTCAAAGTCTCATGTACACATGACACTCCCAAATGAATCCTCCTCTCATATGATTTTAGCAATTAATTCACATCAAATTCAATTCATAAAAGATGTATAATTAATATTTTTGTTTTTGGTCAAAGCTGTATTAATGAATTATGCATGAATCACACATTTTTAAAATTACATGCATTTGTTTCTCAACTTTCTTTTTAAAGAAGATTAGAAAAACAAGTTTTTAATTTTTATTGTTTAACTTCACAAATATTATTTTTCTATTTTATTTTTGAAAAAAATATACATCTCATATTTATGCACATTTACTTAAAAAAAAATGAGTGTACACATGATACGAAATGGGAAGCTTTATTTAATACGAGTTTTATTTAATACGATTTTGCAATTTATACGAAATCTGTATTCTAACTTATATTAATACGAGTACAATTTTTTTTAATTACTACATAAACTTATATTTCGTTTCATATATTAATACAAGATCTATTTTATTTTTGTAATTTATATTATTACTCATATATTAATCTGAAAGCCAACTTTTTAAAAAAAATTATGTGGCCTATATTTCAACTCATATATCAATTCGGGTCCCTGTTTTTTATTGTAATTTCTATGGGAAGATATACTTCTACTTATGCATTAATACATATGACTTTTTTTCTTATATTTTCTACTTATATCTATATTTTTACTCATATATTAATGCGAAGATCTATTATTTTATAACTTTTATGAAATCTATATTATTAGTAATATATTAATAGGGAGACTGTTTTTTTTATAATTTCAACAGGAACATGTATTTATGTTTAAATATTAATACGATAATATATTTTTTTATCTATATTGTAGCCTACATTTCTACTCATCTATCCACCTCAAAACCTTTTAACGAAACCCCAAAGTCTCTTTGATATATCTCATAGAGAAATTATTTTCCATAAAATTTATAATTTTTTTAGTGGAGAATAATAGAAACAACAACTGTGATACATTTTTAATTTGATAAAACAATGCATAAACTTATATTTCTTTTCATATATTAATACAGGATCTATTTTATTTTTGTATTTTGTACTGTAGTTTATATTTCTACTCATATTTTAATAAGAAAGTCTATTTTTTAAAGTTTTTTATTTTATTTCAAGTCATACATAATACGGGCCCATTTTTTATTGTAATCTCTACGGGAACATATATTTCTACTTATGCATTAATACAGATGACCTTTTTTTTTTTATAATTTCTACTTAGATCTATATTTTTACTCATATATTAATACGAAGATCTATTATTTTATAATTTTAATGAAATCTATATTTATAGTCATATATTAATAGGGATAATATTTTTTTAATTTCAACAAGAACATGTATTTGTGCTTAAATATTAATACGGGAATATTATTTTTTGTTATTTATGTTGTAGCCTAAATTTCTACTCATATATCCACCTCAAAGCCTTTTTATGAAACCTCAAATTCTCTTCGATATATCTCACAGAGATATTATTTTCCATAAACTTTATAATTCTGTTAGTAGAGAATAATAGAAACAACAACTATGACACATTTTTAATTTGATAAAACAGTGCATAAACTTATATTTCTTCTCATGTATTAATATGTGGTCAATTTTATTTTTGTAATTTATACAATATTTTATATTTCTACTCACATATTAATACAAACGTCTATTTTTTAAAGTTTTTTACGTTGCCTATATTTCAACTCATATATACATCAATACAATGGCCTATTTTTTATTGTAATTTCTACATGAACATATATTTCTACTTATGCATTAATATAAATGACATTTTTTTTAATAATTTCTATTCAAAACTAAATTTTTACTCATATATTAATACGAAGACCTATTCATTTTATAATTTTTATGGAATCTATATTTTTAATCATATATTAATAGGGAATTTTTTTAAAATTTCATCATGAACCTGTATTTCTTCTTAAATATTAATATAGGGAATTAATTTTTTTTGTTATTTATATTGTAGCCTATATTTCTACTAATATATTGATACACAAACATTTTTTTTTGTAATTCATATCCACCTAAAAGTCTTTTTACGCCACCTCAAAGTCTTTTCCATATGTCTTATATAGAGAAATTATTTTTCATCAATTTTATAATTCTTTTAATGGATAATAATAGAAACAACAATAGGATACAAACTATAAGAATCTTCCCTAAGAAAATTCATGACATTATACATAAATTTTACAGTTAATTTTTACCTCAGTGTTATTTTATATTATTAAATTATAGAAGATTGTAAATATTGATGTAGTTCTCATTAATTGTCTTCCATTAGCAATTAGAATTTTAAGCTTATAGTTTAAAGTAAAATATACAAATGCATTTATAAGTCAAAAAATCTATAAATGCATTTTTACCCGTGCTTGGCACGGGTCTGGATACTAGTTTGTGTTATTTTGGATGATTGATAACTAGAAGTGGTGTGATTTGGTTTGCTAGAAACACAATGTAGGTTTAGGTATTTTGTCTAATTTGTGAAAACGCAATATAGATTTAGTTCAATTTGTAAAAATCCCCAGATTATGGTTGAAATACCCTATTGTATTGAACAACTTTTAATTAATGATATGTTATAAGTACGTTTCCTTCAAAAAATAATAGTGTATATAAATAAATTACAGTTATCTTTAGCGATTTTTTGTAATCTAAAAATCTTTAAGAATAATGCTAAATCTCGCGACAAAAATTATAACGA
The DNA here is from genome assembly GCA_030408175.1 of Trifolium repens. NCBI lineage: Eukaryota > Viridiplantae > Streptophyta > Magnoliopsida > Fabales > Fabaceae > Trifolium > Trifolium repens. The sequence goes on from CP125850.1 coordinate 20,667,242, forward strand.
AAGTTTCGCGAATGACGTGTCCATGTTCTAACAGTTCAATCATCACCTACAACTCACCACTATCTTCACTGATGCATTCACCTCAAACAAACACGCACAACAATAGCATGTTACAATAACTGAGAAATTCTTACAATTCATCTGTTTGTCGACGCGCACACGTTGGTCAACTGTGACGGCGAATCGAACAATGGAGGTTGTTGCAATAAATAAAGATGCCACCATGGTTGAAGTTGGAAGGTGTAACGGACAAAATATTAGGGTGTCATTCGCCTAAGCCCAACACATCCAATTGGACCATCCATCCAATTAAGAGGAGGCCCAAAAGGAATATGACATAGAACTACACTGCTACCCCACTACTCCACTATCTTCTATCCCACTTCTATATATAACAGATCATAAGTATCAAAAAGGAAAAAAGGAAGTTCCTTCTTTCACAAAAAACACAGAGAAGAACTGCTATCAATTTCCACACTCTGCATACCCCCTCAAATCCTTGCATGAACACGTCTTATCAGAGAAAAAAGCATGTGGAAAGGGAAAAAGCTAATGTGATCGCCACGTTGCTTCTATCACAAGGAAAATCTATGAACCTATGACTCAGCACTTCGCCTCCTACGGAGCCTAGTGCTTGGGGGGCTGTATAACGGGCAAAAGAATCTTGGCCCAAATTCACATTGGCCCAGTCCACCTGATAGTCGGGTCACGCCCAGAGGAGTCCATAACCCGTTAGGGGGCTTGACTAACCAACCCACGACCCACGATCCTTTCTCAGCTAATAACATAGTGGAAAGACACGTGGCTGAGAGGAAGGTACCATTCCCAGATCATGGGGACGGATAACCGCTTTATGGCGGGAAAATGAGGCAAATACCCATGATCATACGTTGTGGGGAACATGGGCAAGGGAAACCGTATCTCATTACTATATATATGCATAACCAGCAAATTAAAAAGGAGAGCATACCAAAAAATGATACTAGCATTAATATCTAAAAGGTTCTACACAAGAACAACTGGCGCCCACCGTGGGGCCGCGGTAAAGATGATTTCCCGGCCACACAGGAAAAGACATAAACGACTTTAAGGGAGAATAGACCGACGACGACGATAGTCTGTGCCAGTTACAAGCAAAACGCATTTGTATTTTCGTCAACATCGCATGTCGCTGATAACGCCGCCGCAATCACTACTCAATGTGTGAGTGTGCGAGCGTGTAGTTTTCTTCTCCACCATAGGTCTCATCGCCAGACCTTACACCCAACAATCCCTTTGTATCTCCAATTCAAACTCAGTTAATCTCTCCCAATTTCACCTTCCGGCATCGTCCACCGTACAAGCCATTCGGCGTGACGAGCAACAATATGATTGCTCTGGCTACAAACGAAAATACAGAGCAAGACCATGTTTGTCGTCACCAACTCCGCCAGTTCGTGCAATCTTTGTGGCAAGCAAATAATTATCTTCAATCTCGGTGAAACGGTGACAACCACCTCTTGTTCCCTTCACCACCCAAACCTCCAGAAAGAGTTGCGACATCGTCGCCTTTTCTGCAATTGCCAAACACTTTCAGAGCACGAGTTACGGCGAGGACGACGAAAGTAGAAGCACAATGACAAACATCCGCGGCGACTATTTTGTTTCCCATCTTCGTTTCAGATATGTATGGTATAGATCTTTCAAAAAAAAGTCATGTGCTAGTTTCACTTCTTGTGAGATCAAAGTTTCAAGTTCTCTGCGAAATCCAGGTTTTAATGTTTTTGGCTCATATTTTATTATTGTTATGTTATACAATAAACTTTAGCTTTATTCATCTTCTAGTATCTTTTAGTCAATTTTTAACATATAACTGAATGTTTGATTCAACTCTAACTTGACCAAACAAAAAATCATCAAAATAAGGCAAAGAAGTTTACGTTTTGGAAAACAAATTCATATTTCAATTTATGCACATCATCGTGCAACTTCAATGTTGATAATTAGCATTTGATTTCATTTTGCCCTTATATAACTAATGTGTGGTGTTATGATATTTGTTTATATTTTAATTGGGTTCATCCATATGTTTTCTCTATTTTAATTTTGGTTACTCATGCTTGATCCGTTTTAACAATGACGTGGACTTAAAACCGTCATGATGTCGTTGAAATGCTGTCTAACACCATCATCTCGCTGTCGATCATCGGTGCTGGAACTTCCCTCATCATTATTTCAAACATGGACGTCATCGCCGTCAAAATCATGTAACTGTGTAAACTGGAGAAAATGTCGGAACTATCACTACAAGAAATCTGACATTTAGCTACGAAAAAAATCCGTAGGTATAAGTCCAAAAACCGTGGGTATAGGCCGTAAAACCTATACCCACGGGCGTTCTATTCCATCAACTTTGATTCACCTTTATCCATGGAAATTTGTCGTCGCTATAGGCTATAGCTACGGTATATTCAACTGTTGCAGAAAGTCTCATAGTTATACCCACGGATGTTACAAACCATTGTAAACTGATTTACCCACGCATTTGTCCGTTGGTATAGGTTGGACTTCTTTTTTTTTTGCATTTTTTTTGGCAGATTGCACTTTTTTTTAAAATAATAATAATTTGCCAATATACATGTTTTCTACACACCAAGTCAACTATAATTGTACTGTAAACAAATCAACTATAATTATAAAAGAGAATTTCAATTATATTAAAAAAATTAATAAGTCTTACAAACTAACGGAAACACCAAAACAATGTTACCCAGCTAAATCTCCCAAAATTGAAGTTGCACCAAATAACTTAAGAGAACTACCGCTTATTTCTATTCCATCCCAAAATTACAACCCTAAAAAACTAGCAACCACAAAAACATTCATATGTATGAGGACATCCCTACCAAACAAACCACAACGGCTTACATCCCACAAAACAGTACATGACATTCCTACCAAGCAATAAACTGCAACAACCAACAACTTACACTGTTTACTTCAAATCTCTCTCTTCAATCTTCGACAGTGTATGGACTTTGAGAATCTGTTTGGTCGGGGGCAATAGAAGCATCTGTAACCTATAGATAATAAAAGAGAACAAATTACAGACTCAATTAAATTGATGTTTTCATAATATTCGAAATATGAACACAGAGAGTAAAATAAAATATACCTGTCTTGCAGCTCGTAAAATGTCATTCACATCTTCTCCAGCAAATCGATTTTGAATCAATGACAACACATTTGCCAACACCGCATTTGTACTATCTTGTTCTTTTTCCATTTGCTTAAGTTTATCGCGCAACTCTTGATTTTGAAACAAAGAAGATTTTAGTTTTTTGGGTTTGAGAATCTTGCCAATACAACGCGCTTGTCCTCTCTTTTCAGGTCCTTTTACTTTGGAATACATATCATCCTTCCAAGGCATGTGACTTTGTATCGCTTGGACTAATTGAGATGTTCCGGCCTCATTATCATATTTGTTTAGTTTTTCCTGAAACATTAAAAATAGATGAAACAAAAACAAGTAATAACAATCCGATCATGGCACTAATTGCAAAACAACACAAATATTGACACTAATTTTTTTGTTTTTCAAAACAGCAAAATAATATTAAAACCACTTTCTTAAGGACATGAAATACTCGTGAGATACACATAGATACAAAACCTGCAGCAAACAATAGGTAAACAAAGGTTCACAATCAAACCAATACAATATGGAGCTAACAATCAAAACTCCCACCCCAAAGCACAATAACACTATAACCTCACATATAAAAACCAAAAAATAGCTCCAACCTTTACAAAAACGAAACAGAAAACTCAATGTACTCTAGATCAACAATGCAGAGCACAATACCAAAGAAAAAAAGTCTGCCAAAGGTCAAAAACCGGGATACACGAAAGTTTGTGTTGTATCCATGGTAGACTTTTTAAGATGAAGAGGATATGAGCCTTCTACCATGAGGCATCAAAGCAACAAACCAGAAGTCATGAGAATCTACAGATGAAAGAAAAGCAACAAATCAGAAGTTATGAGCATACTACCATGAGGCAGCAAAGCAGCGAATTAGAAGGCGCAACCCAGAAAAACCTTATGAAGCATGAGAATCTACCGGTGAAAGAAAATCTTACAATCACTCTTGCAGCTTTATGATTGACAAACGAACCATCTTTATGGGTGCGGGTTTCAACGTAAATCTCTTTACTTGTGGATGATCTTCCATTGGCATTTTTTTTTCTGAAACCAAATAGACAAGTTTATAGGTAATTTGTTTTATGAATACAATGTACTCAATAAAAAGTTCAAATATAAACAAACCTTTTCATCAATAAATTTTGGGAGACTTTTTGTACCCATACAATGAACATCTTCAAACTTAGCACGATTCTCTCTATTAATTTTGCTTATTTTCTACAATTGATACAACACAATATTATTCAAGAGAAGAAACCAAAGTTAAAATATAGTTCATGGGTAAGGCTTGAGTGACTTTTATCAATATTCAATCCACTTTGCTATATTTCTTGGTTGAAACTTGCAAGTATGAAGTTCTTGTATCTTTTCAGTAAGGCTAAGATCTTAGACTTGTTTACATAAAAGCTAATATAATGATAGAGGTCATAAATGTGGGTAAAATGGTTGGCTATTTCTGTATATGGTCTATGATCTATCTATCTCTTTTAACCAATGATCATATCAACATTCTTAGATAAAGATGATTCAACTAGTGTCAGGACCTTATTAAACAAAAAGTTCGATATACTCTGAAAACTCTAACATGGCTCTGTTAGTCTTTAGATTTATTTATATTTACTCTCTATGCTTATTTACTAGTTTTAGTAACACGGGTTATATATAAAGCCACTGATAATGTCACAACATTGCCTAAAATGTCTTAAAGACCACTTGATGTATTTCAGCTTTTGCATAAACATTTTGGTCAAAGATGTACTTAAGTGGAATTATAGGTATTCAAAGATAGGTGTACTTCAGTTTAGGTTGGAATTATATTGAGAATTTAGAGGGCAGAAGTTTAAGTTGGAATTTAGATGTATATGGTTGGATATGACTCAAATTATTCCCATAAATTTGAGCCACAAAGAATTTATATATAAGTTAAGCTTACACCGGTTTGTATGATATCTCAATCATTTGAGAGTAAAATACAATTTTGATCATTAAAATTGTATGCTCAATTATTTAAGCCTACACTATGTTTTAAGGCAATAAAAGGTCTGGCGTCAGGTATATATGGTCAAGTAAGTTCTCACTAGCAACATAAATATAATCTACATACAGAACAATTGAATAATGACAGAACTTTTAGTGAAATATAATTTAGTTTTGTGACTATCAGGTTAATCAAAAATTGACACTATATTTATATCTCTAAATGAAAGGGCAGTACATAAGAATTATAAAGGTTACTAGCCAGAATGATTTTGTATCTCATATTAATTTGGATTTTGACATGTATGTTCAACTGAAAATCTTAACAAAAGCTATCATGTTATATTGAGTGGAATAAGTATTCTTACATAGAGTTGAGGGGAGATCATTGTATTTTTCCCTAATACTTAATGATTTGGTTTTAAGAGTTAAAAAAAAAACTCTATATCAAAACACTATAGCTCTGTAACCAACCAATTTGAATTTGATCCACACCACTAACATAAATCTAAAAATTAGTTGAAAATAATTTGCACCAGTTCAAAACCCACGTATAGATAGCATACAAAAGTCTAACAAAAACTTACAGAGCACATCTACAAGTTGGTATCAGAAATAAATCTAATATTCCACAGAACACACGCATCTCAACCATCCAACAGATAACTATAACAACATAAATGTAAAACCAATAAACTATTGGTACTTGATTATGTCAATGTCGGCGATACGGAGATGGCGCTGGAACTTAAACACTAATAGCCGCAAAAGTAGCAATAGGAAAGCTGAAAAATAAGAGATAAAATTGATAATGGGAAACATTAATTTAAAGGAAACATTCTTGAAACATAATAAAAAGTTGATGGAGGAGAGTTTAACGATGAAACGAACTGAATGATTGACGGAACTGAACGGTTGAAGCGAACTGAAGGAGAGTTCAATGGAAGAAACGGCGAACAAAAAAGGAATTGAAGAAGTGTCGAACTACTAGGGTTTGATGAAATCATACAAAACTCTATATCAAAACACTATTGCCTATCACTATGTAACTAACCAATTTGAATTTCGTCCACACCACTATCATAAATCTAAAAACAAACTAGTTGAAAATAATTTACACCAGTTCAAAACCCACATATAGATAACATACAAAAGTTTAATAAAACTCAAAGAGCACATCTAATGTACCAAACAATCCTTCTATTATGATTCAATGAACAATTAAGGTTGTAGTCAGAGACTCATAATAAGATCTTATATTCAATAGAAACAAACCGTAGTAGCAAATTTATAAGAGAACACATACATTTCAACAATACAACAAATAACTATAACAACATAACTGTAACACTAATAAACTATTGGTACCTGATTGTGTCGATGTCGGCGATACGGCGATGTCGCGGAATTCAAAGGCTAATAGAACCAAAGTAGCAAATTTGAAAGTTGAAAAATAAGAGATAAAATTAATAATGGGAAACAATAATTTTTATTTTTATTTTTGAAAAGCTAAGTTTTATTAAACCACAAATCAAGGCACAAGCAGTAGCAAGAAAGCGAGAAGAGCATGCAATAGAACAAAACGCAAAACAGGGGAGGTAACAACACAAAAGACCAAAACCCCTGAACCGAAAATAAAACAAATAACCAAAACCAAACAGCAAAACAAAAACGCAGAAAATTAAAACAGCAGACCAACACGCCTATGAAGGGGAAAACACCAGGCTCCAATGGGAAACAATAAATTACAGAAATATACCAGGACTGAAGCAAATAAGAATGACCTTAATGCTGCGAAGAGACCTGAACTGAAGCTTTTGAAGGGTGATTGGGTGAAGCGAACTGAATGGAAGAAGCGTTGACGAAAGGGAATCGTGGACGGCGAGATGAAAGGGCGAAACTGAATGGAAGAATTGAAGAAACAGCGAGACGAAAGGGAATCGATGAAACGGAGAAACTGATAGTGAATTGAAGATTGATAGTGAATCGAACTATTAGAGAATGAGTCGTTTGTCAATCGAACTATTGTGACTGAATGGAAAATTAAGAATCTATTTGTGAATTTTAAAGGTGAATCTATTTGATGAAGAAACTGAATGGAAAACGAAAAAGGAAATAATAAGGGTTTTTTTTATAATGAAATTATAAGGGGTAAATTTGGAGTTTAGGCAGGTGATGAAAATAAAATATTCGTTTTAGCGCTTTTCATATCTCTTTCTAATTTTTAATTTTCAATTGTTTTTAATTTTTACTATGAAGCGGATCTATACCCACGATTAAAAAAATTTCCATCACTGTACGCCTCATATACCTACGGAATATGTGGCTGTCACAAAAAACCTCCGTTGGTAAATGGCAATTTTGTTGTAGTGTATGGCGATTTAAGGATAAAGATGGTGCAAGGTGGACCACAACGTGAGAGATAAAGAAGACGCGAGGAGGACAAGTACAATGGTAAACGACTCAAGTTATAAATCAAACATATACATATCATTTTCTGGCTTGAAAGACCATAATTCAGGTGATATCAATCCAAACTCCAATAAATGTCATTGGTTTTATAGTCTTATGTTTTAAACCTCTGTCATATTGTTTTTTCTTTACCACATACTTGTATTATTGAGCTGAAAAATGTGGAAGTAATTTTACGATGTTGTGATATGAATTCTCAGCATGAAAGTAGAAGTAATAATGATTTGTCTAGTTTTGTTCAAACAAATGTTTTATTTCCAAGTCATATTTTAACTTTGCAATGCTCTAAGTATGATGATTGTTGCTTCAACAAGTAAGTTGTGTTCTAATTTCATATAATATCTCGATCTTTAATTTTATCTTGCATGTGGTATGAGCAATATTGATCTTCATATTTGATGTATTGGAATTATTATGATTTATACTCATAGTCGTATCGTATCTTTTGGTTCTGCCGATTTATTTATTTGGATTGTATGTTATCATATTTGCCCTGAAAATTGGTTTATGTATATATTTGCATTACTTTGATTCTAGTCTATTAAGAGTATTTGGTATTTTATATGAATAAAATTTCATAACAAATCGATTGAATAGGCAATAAGGCTAGTTACTTTAAACTTTTCTTATATTTTGTATTTTATGTTTTGCCATGCTGCCATATTGGATAGGCATTTGTTTTTCTTGGTTTATATGCTTAGATTCCAGCTTGTTAGTAAGTTTTAGCTTATTGATATTAATTTGGGAGCTTAAGAGGAGTATCACATAAGGTTAAAAAAAAGCCAGTAATTAAATTAAAACACATTAAGAAATGAGATTCTAAGAGATTTGATCACAAGAAAACAGTTTATAACAGATCATCGAGACAAGAGAGCAGCCAAACCATGTTTCTTTTGTTGAATCGACAAATCCTCTTTATCTACGCCTGTGGATATAGGGTTCAATTTGTGTAATTGTCCATCAATTAGTTAGAGTTGCAATAAGCTTAGTTAGTCTAAAAGTAATTCTTGAATAACTTATGCTGTTTGTTCCTGTGATTACTACTAGATATATCCTGTATAATATGCATATTCCTCTTCCCACAATTTCCTTTTATGTTTCGGTCTGTAACTCTCATTATTTGGTCGAGCATTATGTTATTCCTTGTTTATCATTGAATGGCTTGATATATTGCCTTTTCATATCGATTTTCCAATTTTTGATGCTCATGTTGGACATTATAATTGCTGATATTGATACAATGTTAAGCCTGCATAGTCTTTAGATAGAGTGCATACTATTTGATTAAGCTTGAAGTGGTTCTAGAATAAATACAGTTATGGTCTCGTCTAAATAGTGAAAAGTCTAGCAGACTAAAGTAGAACTAGCTAGGATAAATCTGTTACCATATAATGATTTTTTATATTATTAATTACTATCATGAGGGGTTGAAGAACCCTTACCTAAATTCATGATTCACTATAAATCATATTCTTCCACCATGATAAAATTGATTTTCTCGTTGCCATGTTTAACCAACATTTAATGATGACAAATGCTTTTGACCTTCATTCTATATGATTCTTCTCAGGCGACCATTTTTGATTGAACAACCTTCTGTCATTCTAAAGATAAACTGATAAATAATTTAGTAGTTATATTATATGATTCTGACATATCTCTAACTCCATTTTTCATAATATTGCTTGTGTTTTTCTTACATATGCAAAATACTTGGAGTACAACACTGAGTTGTTATTTTTTTTACACTTGAAAATTGAGATGAGTTGATCTATATATCTTTTCCAAAATTTGCAAGTCATTTATCCTCTATCTCTAATAGCCTAAATATTGAAGGATTCAAAACTCTCTTCTGCTTCAAATATTAAGCTGTTTGTTTTAATTGCTAATTGTGTTTAATGTATCAGCCCTACAAAAATAAATTAGTAATTGGCTTATGTCTATATTAGAATTTAGAGTAATGGAAGCTTCAAGTTAAGTACAGGTGGCCAAACTTTATGAGTTCTATGAGGGAGATTTTCAGTGGCCATGTCTTTCCAGATAACAGGTCGCCGAACTGTCATCGTTGTCTCGCGGTCAATCGTTGGTGTTGCACCTTCGCTCATTATTGTTTCAAATATGGCGATATTCTTCTTCAGATTCTTCATCGGAAACTTCATTAGTTGGCTCCTCTTCATTCTCAGGTTCTTTCTAATAAGATTGTAGAGAAAATTAGCATGTTATACAATAGTCATTTGTAAAACATATAATAAAATGGAGACAAGCAATGCATAGACAAAAATGAAGTGTAAGCACATAATAAAGAGTTAGACACCCTGCAGTCCAGAAAATCCTGCAATCGTCCCACACAAAAGGTTCAAGGTATCAAACCAGTGCAGGCATGTCAATGACAAGAAAATAAAAGGAGGTAGAAAAGGTATTAGTGTTTCTAAATTCTAATCTTACGCTTTGATTGGATAATTATGTGTGTGTACATACATGCCCTGGACATGCTTCAATCCCTTAATAGTCCTTTGTTGATTCATAAATACACAGAATATGTTCCTTAGTAGTCTATTATAATCCTATTTTCCATGGAGTCATGGTTTGATAGTACTATATTTCATGATCCATCTCTTGTTTGTACATTATTATCGATAAAAATAAGAATCAAATCTATGAAGTTAAAGTTTAATATGTTTCTTCACATGGAATGCGTGCATCAGCTTTACGGTTGATGACTAAAATTAATATTATAAGGTGATTTCTTGCACATTATTATATGTACGGACCTTGCTATATCTTTAACTTCATTCTTTGTAACGTTGTCTGTATTTTTTACATGTGCAAAATACTATGAGTGCAACACTCTTTCAAGAGGTGATCACAAAAAAAAGACGACAAAGGAAATATATGCAACAAATAGGTATACACAACAACTAGAAAATTAATTAGCTCCACCTCGCTGACTCGCCATCGCTGTCCAATGCCGCCCAACTCACTGACAGTCGTAGTTGTTGCAGCTTGCTTATCATTGTTTCAAGCGTGATGTCGTCGTTGTCGTCAAAACCATGTAGCTATTTTGTTGGAATTGATTACACAAACGAAAACTATATCGGATCACATGTTAGTTTGAACGATCATAATCCAGGTGATATCAATCCAAATCTCTTGGGCGAAATCTATCTATTGCTTTTAATAATCGTATATGGTTTTGTCATTCTTTGTATATGAAGTCATCATATGTGGATATGTGGTATTGAAAGAAATTCCGCATCATTTAATCACATCAATTATAGACATGTTGGCCCTTTATTTTATGTGTTTTCAATTAGTAATTGGCGTGACAACTCTTGTTGTTTCGATTAATGATGGACTAGCTACAATATTACCATTGCTACGTCTCAATATTGTCAATTGCTATGTCGTTTGCATTAAAACATCTGATGCTTTATTGCATGGTAGTTTTACTTCTTTTGAAAATAATAAAGGCATCAAGTTGGTCATAGTGCAAGACTACAAGTGGATATGATGAATCAGAGTGATCAAATATACAATCAAATAAAAGCGTGAAGAGGAAAAAGTATTTGCGACACTAATAAAAGGAGGAAAGACATCAAATTGTCTCACATGGCCAGCAATACTACAATTATGTTACTCTCTCATTAAGCTCGGATTTTGCATCTTTTCATTTTTATTGTAGGTACGAGTTGGTAAAGCTCCATTTGCTAAAGGTGCCAAGGCCTCAAAGGCATAATGCCTCATCTATACGGCGTAGTGCCAAGAGCGTAATGCTAAAGGGGTAATGCCTCATCTATACGGCGCAGTGCCAAGAGCGTAATGCTAAAGGCGCAATGCCAAGAGCGTAATGCTAAAGGCTTAATGCATCATCTATACGGCGCAATGCCAAAAGCGTAATGCTAAAGGCGCAATGCCAAGAGTGTAATGCTAAAAGCGCAATGCCTCATTCATATGGTGTAACGCCAAGAGCGAAATGTCATAGGCGCAATGCCTCATTCAAACAACGTAATGCCAAAGGCGCAATGCCAAATTCAAAGGGTGTAATGCCAAAGGCGTCATCACTAGCAAAGGCATAATGCTATATACAAATACGAGAAAGCCTCGCCACCCACGAATCAGCTAAAACAACATGATGCCACCAACGAATGACGTAATGCCATCAATGACTTAAGGATGTTTTCGTCATTCACAAAGACAACTTAAAAAGCGTGACGCCACTGGCAAAATGAAACAAACTCGAGAGAAATTTTCGCACATCATCTCGCTAAAAAAAATTATTGTCTCGCCGTGAAAGGTGAAGTCAGGAAACCTCCATTATATCAAATTAAATTTACTTATTGCCCCAACGATATTTGCTATGGTAGAAAATATAGATATCAAGTTGTATTCGCCTATAAAGAGTAGATGAATATAAACGAATTAACCAGGTTTGTTATCTTAAGCATTTCGCCCTTAAAGGCCTCATGCTTGGGGGGCTGTGTAACGGACAAAATATTATGGTGTCATTCGCCTAAGCCCAACACATCCAATTGGACCATCCGTCCAATTAAGAGGAGGCCCAAAAGGAATATGTCATAGAACTACACCGCTACCCCACTACTCCACTATCTTCTATCTCACTTCTATATATAACAGATCATAAGTATCAAAAAGGAAAAAGGATGTTCCTTCTTTCACAAAAAACACAGAGAAGAACTGCTATCAATTTCTACACTCTGCATACCCCCTCAAATCCTTGCATGAACACGTCTTATCAGAGAAAAAAGCATGTGGAAATGGAAAAAGCTAATGTGATCGCCACATTGCTTCTATCACAAGGAAAAGCTATGAACCTATGACTCAGCACTTCGCCTCCTACGGAGCCTAGTGCTTGGGGGGCTGTGTAACGGGCAAAAGAATCTTGGCCCAAATTCACATTGGCCCAGTCCACTTGATAGTCGGGTCACGCCCATAGGAGTCCACGACCCACGATCCTTTCTCAGCTAATAACATAGTGGAAAGACACGTGGCTGAGAGGAAGGTACCATTCCCATATCATGGGGACGGATAACCGCTTTATGGCGGGAAAAGGAGGCTAATACCCATGAATCGTGACCATGCGTTGTGGGGAACATGGGCAAGGGAAACCGTATCTCATTACTATATATATGCATAACCAACAAACTAAAAAGGAGAGCATACCAAAAAATGATACTAGCATTAATATCTAAAAGGTTCTACACAAGAACAGAAGGTATAATGGTAGTGGTGGTGGGTCGGTCCAGGTACAAAATAGAGAGATGCTGAGGCGGTGGAAAATAGATGATATTTGGGTGAATCACTTTAGATCACCGCATATATTGTTTTATATTCAATTTTCCTTTTACATTCAATCTTCGAAATTAGCAAACTGGACATGTTATTCACACTCTCAATGGAGTTATGATATTTTTAAGATTTTTAGAAACATCTTTATAACGTTGTTTAATTGGTTTGTTATAGGACAGAGGTTTGCGTTGTTATAAGATAAGAGGTTCCAAACAAAAAAAAAGTTTCAACAATTTCGTGAAATTTGCGAAATATATTTTCGCTGCATATAGCATTGCTCAATCTTTAATGATTGTTTGATTAATTATAGTACTATTATCAAAAGAATTTTATATACAATAAGGATCCCACGCCATAGTTTTTAAATTAATCTACGTGACAACATGGGATTTTCACTGCACATTTGTATTATGATCTGGTTCTATCGCGCCACAATTTTTCAGATATTGCTTGTCTTTGGTAACTAAAAATCATGCCACTTATGACAAGTGGAAAAGTTTAAGTTAGTAGTATATAGTTAGTTTAATCGTGGATGAAAAAATATATAGTAGTACTATCAAAAGAAATTCATTATTTCTTGTAGGGGCTTAATCTCTCAATGCTACAAGTGCATCCGCCCCTACTCATTTTATTCCTACATGACTCGAGAGATTATCATATATAAGATACACGATAAGGATCATCAACGCCACATTTTTCAAATTAATCTACGTGGCAACCTAGGATTTGTACTACACATCGTGCAACGATCTGGTGCTACCACACTATGATTTTTCCAGATATTTGCTTGTCTCTGGCAACTAAAAATCGTGTCACAATGTTGATTGATCGTGGTGCGATATTTCTAAAAAAATCACTTGTATTGTGTTTTTTCTTCAAACTCTTTTATGATGTCTCAACTCTTAATATAATCATCTCCAAACAATGTAATTACGCCTAAAAACTCACTAAAATACTTAAAAACTATTAACAAATTATTCTAATATGACTAGATGTCGAAATAACAAAATTATATCTCAAATTGGAAGAGCGTTTATCAAAATCACCCCGTGGTCGGGTGGCACGTTAATTGTATAGGGCCGACACTTTATATGGATATTGTATTGATTCTTCTAATAAAATCTAAACTTCAAAACAAGATGAAACAAAATTATGCATTAATGCACTTCTCTACCCTCGAAGTTTAAAAATGTTTAGTTGAGGGGACATTCAGTACAAATAATTTATATGTTTTCAGTAACACATTCCTCAAATGCTATAGATTAAGTGTTACACTTCATTACATCAAAATAAATCTTAAGATTGAGTTAGAGAATGGGCATCCATGTACACCAGTTTAAATAATATATACTTTATAGGGAGAAACAACTATGAACATATAATTTCACCAAGGTTTGAGTGTTTACTTCAACTCTAGTGTGTGTGTGTCAATTTATAATTAAGTACCTTAGTAAGTGCTCTCTAAGCTTTGAAGCATGTCGTAACACTAGTGAGCCCACCTGCACTTTTGTATTAAAAAAAAGTGTCACTCATTCATATATACCATGTAATGTAACAAAAAAAATTAATGGAGGGGGTGACTTTCATAGGTGCTCTATAAATTTCAAAGAGATATACTTGCTATTTCTCCAATTTAAAAGACAAAAAATAATCCACCATTACAATTTGGATGATGAAATTGATCATTCACCTAATGATAGTGGAATGTGCGGAGTAATAGATAATTATAAGCCTTCCTATATTTATTCCTTGAAGGTGCAAACAACCATTCCTATTATTGTGTATATGATTACCTGATATAGTTTGAATTATAGGCTCTCTCAATACTTAGCATCAGCTGATACGCTCCCTCAAGGCTAGGAATCAGTTTCACATAGGCTTGTATCATATGTATCTATAAATAGCCAGCATTCATGGCCATTATAATATATTGAATTATCATTCCTTTTATGGTATTCAGAGCACATTAGCTTAAAAGCAATTTTTTTTTCTCCTGATCCTTACTATGTCTTCAATACCTGAAGCTATGTCATCAGTAGACAAACTAATCATCTTGAATGCTGGTTCTCAACTCTGCATCAAACTTGATGGAGATAATTACCCTGCTTGGAGAATTCAATTCATGGCTCTTTTAACAGGCTATGATCTTATAGGCTATGTTGATGGAACTAAGCCTTGTCCATCAAAACACCTAGCAAACAATACCACGACTGTCAATCCAGCCTTCACTCATTGGGTTCGACAAGATCAACTCATTTTACATGGTATTGTATCTTCTATGGCTGCAACAGTGGTCACACACTTAGGAATTGTAAAAAATTCCCATCAAGCATGGGAGATTCTAAAAACCATGTATGTCGGCCGCTCAAGATTACGTATTATGGCGCTCAAACAACGGATTTCCAATTTCAAAAAAGGAAACCAATCCATGGCTGCATACCTTCAAGGAATAAAGGCCATTTCCGATGAACTTTCAATCATTGATCATCCACTTGATGAAACTGATCTCGTTATTCACACTCTCAATGGATTAAGTGTTGAATATCGTGAAATTTCCGCTGCACTTAGAAGCCGAGAAAGTCCGATTATCTTTGCTGAACTCCATGAGAAACTAATGGATTTTGAAACAATTCATCACCAAGCCGATCCACCTGCAGTTGACAATGTGATTGCAACAGCCAATGTTGTCACAAGAAATAAAAGCTTCCAGCACAAAAATAATAACAATCGCAGCACTTCTCCAACTCTGCAGAATGGAGAAAGTAAGGTGGTCTGTCAGTTCTGCGATAAGCCAAATCACACTGCTAAAGTTTGCTATCGCATTAGGGGATTTCCAAAACGAAATGGCTCTAAACCAACAGCAAATTTTGCTCAAAATCAGACTACAACACAACATGGAAACTGGATCATGGATACCGGAGCGTCACATCATATTTCTCAAGACCTGCAACAGCTCACTCTAGCAAATTCCTACCCTGGAGCAGATCGGGTGATTGTTGGCGATGGAACGGGTTTGAACATTACTCACACTGGTAACTCTATTATTCATACTTCTGCTAAACCTCTTCATCTAAAACAAGTCTTATGTGTTCCTAAAATTCAATCTAACCTCTTGTCTGTTTCAAAGTTATGTCAAACTAATCGTTGTTCTGTTGAATTTTTTCCAAATCATTTTGTTGTCAAGGACTTGAACTCGGGTCAAGCACTGCTCCAAGGTCCACTTAAACAAGATCTTTATCATTTATCCACTGCATTCGGTCCATCCAAACCACCTCAAGTATTGCATACAAGCATCCATTCTACATCTACATGGCATCATAAATTAGGACATCCTTCTTTCAAAATAATAAAGCATCTGACTGATAGTCATCATCTGCCAATAAAGCTCCCAATCTCTCATGAGTGAAGTTCCTGTCACTGTGCTAAAAGCCACAAGCTTCCTTTTTCAGATCATCATCTCACAAGTAGCAAACCACTGGAACTGTTGTACTCTGATGTTTGGGGCCCAGCTCCTGTTAGATCATTATATGGTTATTTGTACTATTTAATCATTGTTGATCATTTTTCCAAATATGTATGGTTGTATCCGATGAAACATAAGTCAGATGTATTCTCTATTTTTGTTCAATTCAAGTCTATTGTTGAAAAATATTTTAATTTGCCTATTGTTTCTCTTTTCACTGATAATGGTGGAGAATTTATCAAATTAAAATCATTTCTTGCTAATAATGGTATTTCTCACTTAACCACACCACCTCACACACCCGAGGTAAATGGCACGGCCGAGCGGCGACACCGACATATTGTTGAAACCGGTCGTGCTCTCTTACATCATTCTAATCTACCCTCTCAACTATGGTCATTTGCTTTCACTACTGCTGTGTACCTCATTAACCGAATGCCTAAACCAATCATTAACATGATTTCACCACTTGAAGTTTTGTTTAAAAGACAACCAGATTATAATAAACTTCATTCCTTTGGATGCTTGTGCTTTCCTTGGTTAAAACCATATATGAAAAATAAGCTTCAACCAAGATCTAAACCTTGTATATTCCTAGGATATTCTATGTCTCACCATGCATACTTTTGTCTAGAGCCACTGTCTAGTAGGATATATGTATCCAGACATGTCAACTTTGTGGAGAATTCATTCCCCTATCAATCCATAATCAATTCATCATCTACTTGTCTTCTAATTCCATCACCAGATTCTGATGTACATAGTGTGATTCATGTTAACCAAGATCAAAATCTCATCTATGAGTCCTCCAATTCGGCCGTTGTACCGCGTCAGTCCCTAGCACATGAGTCGTCTGTTGTACTTGAACCGAGACAAGAATCAGTTCCGGTGTCACCCGTGCAACCTTTACCTATATCGAGTCCTGAATCCGTTGCTATCCCGAGCCAATCACTCGCAACCGAGTCATCAGATTCATCTATGATATCTGCTTCGACCCCTACAACAATCCCTGAGTCAATGTTACATGTATCAGCAGAAATACCAGTGACTAGAGATAATTTACCATGTTCCACCACCAACACTGTATCTGATCTGGTTCCAACTTCAAATAATCCAATTCAGCGTGATCGCATAGTAACAAGGTCACAACATAATATTTTCAAACCCAAGAAAATATTTACTGCCACTAAACATGATTTGCAGGAAAATCTTGAGCCATCTACAATTACTCAAGTATTTAAAATCCCACATTGGAGAGATGCTTGTTCTGCAGAATTTGATGCGCTGATGAACAATGGAACTTGGACATTGGTACCTCGCCGAGCGAACACTAATTTAGTTGGTTGTAAATGGTTGTTTCGCATCAAAAGAAATCCTGATGGAAGTGTGGCACGTTATAAAGCACGGCTGGTTGCAAAAGGATTTACTCAAACACCTGGTCTTGATTTTAAGGAAACATTTGCTCCGGTTGTAAAACCTCAAACCATTAAAGTGGTTCTCACTTTAGCACTTGTTCAGGGGTGGTCTTTACATCAAATGGATGTTAACAATGCCTTCTTGCAGGGAAAATTAACGGAAGATGTTTATATGCAACAACCACCTGGATTTATTCACGCTGAATTTCCTCAACATGTATGCAAACTCAAGAAGGCTATCTATGGTTTGCGACAAGCACCTCGTGCATGGCATGATTCTCTCAAGACCTTTGTTCTTTCTGTTGGATTTTCTACAAGCCTCAGTGATCCATCTTTGTTTATTTACATTAAACAAGGTGTACAAGCCTTCTTGTTAGTATATGTTGATGATTTACTTTTGACAGGAAATGATACTACTTTTTTACAACATTTCATGACAGAACTTTCTACCAAATTTTCTCTCAAACAGCTTGGCTTCCCTCATTATTTTCTTGGAATTGAACTAATTCCAACCAAGTCTGGTCTTCTATTATCTCAACATGGTTATATTAGAGAACTCTTGGATAAGTTCAATATGGCTGGAGCAAAGTCAGTTCACACACCATTATGTATGAGTACTCCACTTAAACTAAATGATGGATCTTCCCCGGCTGAGTCAAAGTTGTTTCGTAGTATCATTGGTGCATTGCAATACATCACTTTAACAAGACCAGACCTTTCCTTTGCAATTAATAAATTGTCACAATTCATGCATCAACCGACTCAAGTGCATTTTCAACAACTCAAGCGAGTGTTACGGTATCTCAAACTTACTATTAATCATGGTTTGAAGCTAGCAAAACCATCTCATCTTAAATTACAAGCCTTTACTGATGCTGATTGGGGTGGTAATTATGATGATAAAACATCTACCTCAGCTTACATAATTTACTTTGGTGGAAATCCTGTTTCCTGGTTATCAAAAAGGCAGAAAACGGTTGCAAGATCATCCACAGAGGCAGAATATAGATCTGCTGCCAACACTACAGCTGAGATCATGTGGTTGTTAAATTTATTGAGTGAACTTGGAGTACCATCTCAAGTGCCTACTCTTTTTTGTGACAATATTGGCACCACTTACTTATGTTCCAATCCGGTGTTTCACTCTAGATTGAAACACATTGCACTTGATTATCACTTTGTGAGACAAATGGTTCAACTTGGAAAAATACGAGTCTCTCATATTTCCACAAAAGATCAGCCTGCAGATATCCTCACAAAGCCACTACACCGAACCAGATTTTCCCTTCTCAGAGACAAAATTTGTGTCATTGATTGTGACCCAATTTTGAGGGGGCATAATAGATAATTATAAGCCTTCCTATATTTATGCCTTGAAGGTGCAAACAACCATTCCTATTATTGTGTATATGATTACCTGATATAGTTTGAATTATAGGCTCTCTCAATACTTAGCATCAGCTGATACGCTCCCTCAAGGCTAGGAATCAGTTTCACATAGGCTTGTATCATATGTATCTATAAATAGCCAGCATTCATGGCCATTATAATATATTGAATTATCATTCCTTTTACGGAGAAATTAGTGTTTGATTTTGTACGAGCATTGTTCTACTTATTTAGTTTTGTTTTGTTTTTTAGCTGACACCTTAATAGTATTTTAACTCTACAAGTTTTTATGTTGTTCCTTGATTCTTTCTTTGGATTTTGTCTCTCTTGTTATACAAAAGATATTAATAATTTGATTCTCCATAAAAACTGTAGAAAATATAGGAAAAATGAACGTGAGAGAAATGCCATAATATAAGTTTTCTTCCACCTGCGCTCTTACTACGATAAGTATTAAAACAGAAAAAATTATATTATCAGCTGGAATAGCTCAGTTGGTTAGAGCGTGTGGCTGTTAACCACAAGGTCGGAGGTTCAACCCCTCCTTCTAGCGAATTTGTTTTTTCTCCATATTTTTATTTTTCCTTTTTACCAAAAATGGTTGAAACGACAGGCCCATTTGCAATTACGTAATACTACGTAGGTATCCGACACGTGCGAAATAAACGGCGAGATAGAGAAATAACGAAAGCGAGTGTAAACCCTAGTCACGCTCATCCTCTTCGCGTTAACTCTCCAATCTCTTCTTCAAACCAATCTTTCTGTTTCAGATCATCATCAACATAATCAATTTTCTCTTCTTCTCAGGTACCTTCAATTTGATTTTGCTGTGAAATGTTTATTCTCCAGTTTGTTAATTTTTTATGCTGACTATGATATATCTATTATGTTTCACATTTTATTTTATTTTTTGATAAATCGTGTTATTATGTTGTTGTCTTGTTTTATTGACTATTCAGTTCTTGGCTGCAATTACTTTGGGAAACTTTAATAACATGAATATTGGAATTAAGTTCCTCATGAAAATCAAAAAGTTAATTAATTGGCAATGGAACTATGAAAATTATAGCATGAATGCGAAGATGCTGAACATAATTGGATGAATAACATTGCGTAAAATTGGGAACAGATGGAAAGAAGACTGATGCACACGAAAATTGGGAAACATGTTTTTGTTTTGTTTTGTTTGTGTTATAGCACTGCTGTTAGATTAATCTAACAGGTGAGATTGGTGCAGCAGAGGGAGCTGTAGAGAAAACAGCTTCTGAGGATCCAAATCCATTATTAAGTTATTATTACTTGGAATATGCTTATTTAGTTATTTATTGTTTTTTCTTCTTTCTAATTGCATGTGAAGCTTTTGAATTTTCTATTTCCCTTATGGTTTGGGGTTCATATATGGCTCATAAAAACCCTGAGATAAGACACAATCTAGGTTTTGCTTAGTTTGTTTTTAATCTAATTGCAAGTTTATTGGCGATGTGGTTTGAAATTTGATTGATTTTCTTCATTGGAGTGGATGGTTTTCATAGTGTGAATGAAGTTTAAAATGGTGTATCAAGTTTGATACTGATGTGATACGTTTGACCATTTAAATGAGAGGCTAAACATGCATGCTCTTTGTTGAAGTTCCTCTAAAAATTGTTCTGTTTGCATTGCAATTCTATCTATTATTCCATTACATTTTAATTTGCTAATTCTAATGATGGCTAATTATCTTCAATTTTATATTCATGGGTTCAACTACAATACTGCAGAATTGATCAAGAATATTGATTCTAATTCTATCTTTTTTAAAAATTTAGCTTTTTTTTATTAGGGACCCATTTTAATATATTAGGACATGCCCTAATTATCTATATATGCTTTGGGGTGAGTTAGTTAGATGAGTTTAGGTGGTTAGATTGAAAAAGTGTAATGGTTGGTTTTTTTACTAGGTTAAATATGTTTTTAGTCCCTACAAAATCACTTTCTTCCTAGTTAGTCCCTATTAAATTTTGATGGTAATTTTTGTTGGGTTATCCCTCTTATTTGGAGTGGCCCAAATTAATTAAAAAGGAAAAATGGGGTGTTTAAAGTAAATGGGCTTGGCCCATGGTGTGCCATGTGACAAGATCACGTGAGAAGAAGAAAGGGATTTCTTAATCCCTAAATTGAAAAACACATGTGTGATGGGTGTGAGAAACTAGCAGTAACAGTGGCACTGCTCCTGCGAGAGAAAAACAACAAACAGTAGCCGCGTCAGTAAAAACAAGAACAGTGGCGCAGCTGTAACCTTGGAGGAGAAGAGATTTATTGGTTTCAAGTGATAATGAGTGTGTAGCAAAGTTGCTTGTTTTAAGCTACAACTTGAGTATGTTTTTTCTATCACTTAGCTAGTTTTTTACTGGTTGTTTAAATCTCTCTCTAGGTTGTGTTAGTTTACCCATTTATGTGGAAGTTGATAGTTGTTAGATTCCAACATTGGTGATGATTATTGTTGTTTCTAGTGTTTACTAGAAGACCGATTGTGTACCCATTATTTATTCATAGTGGAAGATTTATCTGGCTTGGTCCCGTGGTTTTTTATTCTCTCATATTGAGAGGATTTTCCACGTTAAGGGTCTGTTTGGTTCGGGAGTTTTGGAGGGGAGGGGAGGGGAGGTGAGGTGATATTTTAAATTTTTATGTTTGGTTCAACTTTTTAACGAGGGGAGGGGAGGGAAGGGGAGAAGTAATTTATTTTTTTACCCTTAACCTTATAAACTCAAAATAAGGATTAAATTATAATGGATATATTACGTCAAAAAAAATCTAATGGATATATAAAAAAAAAAAAATCTAATGAGTAGAAAACCTAATTTTTTTTTGTTGTAAAAAAAAAAAAACCTAGAATTTAACATTCCAACAAGGATAATTTAGAATTTTAATAAAAAAGTGAGGGTAATTTTGTCAACATAATAAATTATGTTTTATCTCGCCTCCCCTCCTTAAAAATCCCTCCCCTCCCCTCCCCTCACCTCCCCTCCCCCTCGGTTGAACCAAACAAAGCCTAAATATTGGTGTCTGATATTTTTTACTGTTATTATTATTCTGCTTGGTGTTGGATTTTTTGGTTGTCCATTTAATTGCACAGATGATTGGGAGAAATAATTCCTTATTTTAAAGAGAGTATTAAGTCTAGTTTTCCCAACAATTTTAGTCCTCCATATATTTCCCACTTTTAACCCTGCTCTAAAGGTCACTTTTTTGTGCAGCATAAAGGCAAATATATTAGAATCGGAAGAACTTGTATCTCACTTTGACATTGAAGTCCTATCGGTCAAAGCAACAATTACTTTCTGTTGCAGTTGTATTTCTCTGGGTATTCTTAGCTCTCTGTAACAAGGTTTAGGCTCAATGTTCTATCTCAGTAAGATTGAGCATAAATTGACCTTGCCTCCTTATCTTCTCGCCCTTCCCATTCAAGACGCAATACGCTTGGAGCTTGAAAGGCTTTTCTTGGATAAAGTTTTCTGCTACTAACATTTTCAATATCCTTCACAACCCATTATATGTAATTTATTTGATTTATTTCAGCTGGCTTCATTTTGTGTTTCTTTAATCATGTTAGGTTATTGCAAAATTGGGCCTTTGCACATCTGTTTATGATATCATATCCATTAAAGGAGGGTCTGTCTTCCCCGGTGATGGTGCTCCGACCTTCCTGGTATGAGTTTATGGGTTGATTTTGAACTTTTTGTCATATGATTGGACTTGAATTCTCTATAACGGGAATATGAATGTTGGCTTTTAGGTCTAATGAACTATTTTTCTATTCTTAACTGAATTGTTTAGCTTTATTTTTAACTTTGCTAGAAGGAAAATCTCCTACTTGAAATTTAGTCCTTAAATTTCAATTTACGAAAACAAATTTGATGCCATTATAATAACAATAACAAGTTATTTACCGGAAGTTTTGGACCTACAAAAATCAATTTCTTTCTTTTCTTTCCTCATTTTCAATTTTCTGATGTACTAGGCAATGTTTTGTAGTTTGATGGCAGAAGGTTCTGTGATTGTTTTGAGTATGCAGTAACTGTATTCTGGAATTTCTTGCAGGTGGTATTCAATTTGATTATGTTTCGTCCATTTACGGGGGAAATTATTACTGCAAAACTAATTGGATCTGATGCTGATGGCTTACGCTGTATGTATTCAATTTTCAGCTGGTTTCCTTGATTTAATTATCTCGACATATATATATGTAATTTTGCTCCATATATAAGATTGTTAAAAGAAATTGTTCATGTTGTGACACTGACAATAGTGTACTATTTGCATCATGTTACAGTGCTATTCAATATTTGCATCATCCAAAAATATCACTGATTATCAAATTTTGTTGTATTTAAAGATATTCGCTGCTTAGTAATTATGAGTTTGTGATTGACAGTATCCCTTGGATTCTTTGATGACATTTATATTCCTAAACATCACATGCCCAACCCAAGCCACTATGAACCAACAAATAAAAGGTAACGCTACCTCTATCCAGTTTTACTTTTGGGTGAACTATAAACATAATACAAAGTATATCCACATAAGATATTTTTCTCTCCGTACAAAATTCCCTCTCATCATGTATCCTAACATCATGATTATATGTCGGTCAAATTTACAGCAACAAAGGCATCTGGTATTGGGATTACGGTGAACAGTCCTTTGCTATTGATGATTCTGACGAGGTTAGAGTCATTTTTCTTTTATCTCAACTGTATGCTTGGACAATAAAGCTGAAATGAAGTTTTTGTTACCAATGTGGCAGATCAAATTCGCAGTTCAAAGTGTGAGTTACCCACCTATTCCAGTTGAGCAACCAAAAGACTCAAAGCCATTTGCCCCAATGGTGGTTAATGTAAGTAGTTCTTGTTCCTCATTTGTGGCCTCTACTTTCTTCATTACCTTGGTTCATGCATTTAGATGATTATTTTAAACTACATGATATATATGGCTTTTTGAAATTGTACATACTGAACATATTTTTATGTGCCATGAATTATGATGTTCATGTTATGAAAATGAGGAATGCTAACAACACACTCTCTAACACACTACTTTGAACACTCCCTCTATCATTGGTCCACGTCACCAATTTTTTAAAACACTCAACTGGCTACTGGTTTAGCCTGTTATTTCTTCTCACCCTCATCATCAATGAACTTCTTCCTTCCCAATTCCCACACCACCGTCGACACATTTCGTTTTAATTTTTTATTATCATTTTCATAGCCATTGTCTCCATCTTTTTCTTTATGTGATGTCTGCCAAAGAATTGAAAACCATTGCAACCTTCAAGCTTTAAAATACAGTATATTCATAAGAAGCCACAATACCATTGCAACCTTCAATTTTTTGTTCACCGACTGTATTGCATAACCAAAAATTGAATATTGTGTCTTTCTTTTTCAAATCTATCACTAACAAAAACACAAAGGGGTCAAAGATCCATAAGTGTAGCACAAAAAAATTGCTAATTTTTCTTGTTGATATATGATGTGAAGAAATAATAAAGGTAAAAGAAATGGTGTTGTGTTGAAAGGAAAAGGGGAGATAAGTAGAAGAAATAGATAAGCATCTAGATCTCGGTGCTGTTGCAATGAAAATAAGATCTTGGTTCTGTAAAAGTAAAATAAAATGATAAATGTTCTTATGTTTTCTCGCGATGGGGCTGGAAGGAAGAACCTTTATTGACCGTGAGGGTGGGAAGGAAAAGAGAATCAGAGCAGTTTTCTATGTTAACAGGTTAACCCAGTTTCCAGGTAAGTGGTTTCAAAAAATTGGTGACGTGGACCAATAATAAAGGGAGTGTTTAAAGGAGTGTGTTAAAGAGTGTGTAATTAGCATTTCTCTATGAAAATATATACGATGGGGGAATTTGTAATCATTTTGAAATCGGGTGCTAAGCGTGTATTGTTTATTTTTCTATCAATTAATCATTATGGTTTTCCGGGTCGCAAATTTACTATAATTATAATTTTGGTTTAATCAAAATTCTTTTTTGGGACTTAAAAGTTTAATCAAAGTTTTAACTTTTTTATTTTGATGTTATATTTATGATGGTTTATTTCATTTGTGATCACAATAATTTGATTCAGATGTTATGTTAGCGTCAATTAATTACTCTGACCGATGATTTGTTGACTTGGATGATTCAAAAGTTCAAACCCTGATATTGATATCACATCTAAGTCATAAATATTTCCCCTTCTCCTATGTTTTTTATGTATGCCATGCAGTTGTAATATGATCACATATCTTGATTGTGTACCAAAATCTCATTGATTGCATCATAAACAAACTAAAGAAACTGCGTTGGAACTACTTGCCATATCAATATGTTTTGTATAGAAGATAGATTAAAATCCTAATAAACAAGCATTTTATTAAAATTGCATATTGATGGAGGATCGATTAAATGTCTACTTTACAGGGATCATTAGATCAGGATGGTCTTGGCCCTGTTTCTTGGTGGTGATGAATTCCTTCCCAGGTTTTATTCATTTTCAAGATTACAATTAGAAGAAATTGGTCCTTTCATAGAAGAAAACAGGTCATTATTTAATGGTTTGCTCTTGTGTCCCTGTGGACAACCATGGAATGCTATTGGATGAATTTCATATTTCCATTGCTTTGTAAAGTTTTTAATTTAATTGGATTTCCATACATCTTTAATAGCCACCATGCTGTAAGAAAGATATTTGGTACCCATACTTCTGTTTTTTTTTGAAGGAACCCATGCTTTTGTTATTCGTGGAATTGTTATACTTTATTAGTTACCAATGATACGGGTTTCAAAAATCTATTGTCATAGGGTTGGGAATAGGCCAGACCAGGTTTTGACAGGCCTGAGTCTGGCCTACAATTTTTTTTCAAGCCTAAGTCTGGCTTATGGCCTATTAAATGCAATTTTGTTTTGGCCTGGCCTGAGTTTGCTTAAAGTCTGGCCTGGCCTTGTAGCATGTTTAAAAGTCTGTTACATAAAAATCTCTATATAGTCTTTTTAAATATATAGCCTAATTAAATAGGCCTTAAAGCTTATTTCACATTTAAATTTTTATATTTTCTACAATATTAAGAAAAAGTTAATAAAATGATTAGCACAAAAATTAAAAGCTAATAAAATAACAAATACAATTATGACAAAGTCTATTAAGTATGCCATGATACAAATTTTTTGTTAAACACGTTAGCAATAACCAAAATATACACTATAATTTGTCTTTGTAAAAAAACAAATATATTTTGTCTAATAAATATTTTGTATTTAAATAAATAATATTTATTTTTTATACAAACAAGATGATAAAAATAATAATAATATTATGTAAATAATAATTATTAAATATAAACAGGTCGGCCTATCAGGCTTCGCAGGCTTTTTTTGAAGTCTAAGCCTGACATTTTTAATAAACAAACCAGGTCAGGCTTAAGACAGGACAGGCCGAAGGCCCTTGGAAGTCGCCTGGCCTATTCCCAACACTAATTGTGAGAAAAATAATGAAGAGGAAATGTTATTTTACACCAACGTCCAATAAAAATTTATGATATTGCCACATGAGCCGACTTTATAATCGCAATTTATATATAACCGTTGAATATTCAATTCTCATTGGACGTTAGTGTAAAGTTAGTATATAATGAAAATGCATGACCCCCTTTCTCATTCAATAAATATTTGATATGGATCTGATTCTCTCCCATGGATAAGACATGGAGGGAATAATGTGAAGAAATCCGAGCTCTCTGCATGTTGGGAGTAGAGCTCGCAAAATTAGTAATGAATCTTGGAAAAAATTTCATCAGGTCTCTTTTTTTTTGACAGAATTTCATTAGGTCTCTAAAAATCTATCAAAATGAAAAGCCAATGTTAACAAACATCTTTAATTATATTTTTAATGACTTTGATAATTTTGTTATCTAACTAATGCTCTTGAATGATTTAATAAAACAAATACAAAAGATTATCAAAGATCATATATTACTCTTTTGTAAGCACTAATGAACAACTCGATATGTTTCATGGGCCAACGAGAATGCAACAACGACGACTGAATCCTTAGTTGTATTGTACTTGCAAAAGCACACATATGGAACATTCTTCAAAGTTTCTTGCACAAAAGTCAAAATGTATTGTACTTTTCAAGTACAATTTAATAGTGACTAGCCGACTCCGTGCCCGTTTATGTGATCGATATTTTTTTTTTTGTGATCGATATTCTCTATTGTGCAAATATAAATAACTACTAAATCTCATTTTTTATTTGACTTAGTTAATTGATAACTACGTAATATCCTTTTTTGTTGTGGCTAGTTATTAAGAAAAAAAATATAAAAAAACTGAAAACCTACTTTTATGTGGAAGTTGTGCTTAGTTATTAAGAAAAAAAATATTATTTACTAAAAAAAATTGAAAATCTATTTTTATGTGGAAGTTATTTTTTAAGGGTAAAATAGGAATAATGAAAAAGTCATCCCAAAAAATTATATCCTTTTTATATATATAGTAATAGATATGCAGAAGCTACAATTGTTATCTTATGGTATTTACAACTTCAGATGAAGAAGCAACTAACTCTTTTACGCATATACAAGTAAATACGATTTTAAGATAATCTGGAGAACGTCTGAAAAACGTTATTGAGTTAAGAGATTTTTTGTCCTCACCTTTGCAAATCATCTTTATCTATCAAAAGTACATTGTGTGAAGATACAACAACTTGCTACAACATCCACACTTGGGGACCAAGCTTCTAATAATGTGCTACAACTCATTACAACTCACAACAATCTCTCTCACTTCATGAGAAAACCAAGAACGTCTGTAGAAAATTCTGACAAAGGTGTGTACTTCGTGAGTTATCAATTTAAGTGCACAACAACTATAATTTGCAATCAAACAGACATTCTTGATGACCAAGCTACACAAGAAAAGTTGCATCTATAAAAAGCAGGAATTGATGAACTAAAAGAGCAAGAGTTCAACTTAGAACATAATTGTATTAGTTGTTAGAGCTTGAAGGTCTTGATATTGACTTAGATCAAAAGAAGTATCGTAATCTTAGATCTATAGTATCTCAAAGTTATAATAGAATAACTCACAGACGTGGGAGATTGGATATAGCCTAAGTTTATAAGGGTGAATAATGATAAGTTTTTGTGTGTTTTGTTCTTCCTTCTTTTATACTCAAATTACAATTACTTTATCTTTACCACTAACCAGATCGTTCTTAGAACGTACCGACTGTCTTGGGTTTCTGAATCTTGTTTAAGTTCATAGACTGTTTAATCTTTTAAGTTAATTTTTAAAAGGTTCACAATTCAAACCATCCTCAATTTCTTGTAAAATGTTTTGCTACTTCACGCCCAAGCTACTATGGGCCAACTTGGCCCTTTTTATTTATTTATTTTTTAAACTTTTCTACTTCAAGAAACCATTTCTTGGCTCGAAACAACCTTGAGTGGGGTGAGTAAAACCGAATGGATCTCCAAAAAATGTAATTGACATGACAATTGAGAGCATAAAGACTGGTGGTGTTCTCCATACATCAATGCGTCATATTTGCAGGCTATTGAATTTGAGTTAGAAAATACATATTAATCATACTATTACAGGTGTGAAAGGAATGCTAATTGACATCTAATCTCAATACATCTTTAAATTCTTTTAATGTCATGTTCGCGAGACTTCTTCCGATGAATCTCATAGTCTCTCTTTTTATGACACATATCCAAAGTTACAACAGACTTTACAAGGCACACTCAATCAATAGTTACATATTGAATGAACAGATACTTACAAATATATTTAGAGTTTGTTTGGATCTAAGCTTACATCATGAAACTCAAACTAATTGAGAAGCTTACATAAAAAGAAGTGATGAATGATACTTAGGGATGGCAACGGGTGCCCACGGGTGCGGGTTTGACACAACCCAAACCCACACCCGAATCCGAACCCAAAGTCTATTCGGGTGGCAAATTGACACCCACGCCCACACCCATTGGGTTCGGGTTTTTCCACCCAAACCCGAATCCGCAGCAAAAACACAAAATTCAACATAATTAACACTCAGACCCACACCCGTTGGGTTCAGGTTTTTTCACCCAAAACATGAACACACAAAATTCAACAACATTAATTAATATTGAAACACAAATTTTCACAAGCATTCTAGCAAGGTTCTCAAAGAAATTAAATTACAACTTTTCATCAAGTTTGATAACATTACAATTAAAATTAAGGTCTTCAACATGGTAACATTATAATTAAAATTAAGTTCTACAATAGTACAATTAAATAAATTACAACTTTCCAAAAGCAACATTATAACTTATGTAATTTTACACTTATATATACTTAGGGATACTTATGTAATTTCGTGTATAAGCGGGTGTGGTTTCGGGTGCGGGTTTGAGTAATCCCAAACCCGCACCCGAAATATCGGGTGTCACCCGAGCCCAAACCCAGTCAACTCGGGTTTCACCCGTTGACTCGGGTTCGGTGTGGGTGGGTCCCGAGGGTTTGGGTTTGGCTGCCATCCCTAATGATACTTATATAGTTACTAGTGTTAATGTAGCTTTATGATTTCATTTTCTTATTAGCTCTTCCATCTTTATTACTAAAAAAAAATTATTTAAATAAGTGGTTAAATTCAAATGGTTAACAATTTCTATTAAAGTCGATAACATGAGAGAATACAAATTAAATTTTAAATCAAACAATATATCTTCAAACTTTATTTTCTTTTTTTCAAACTTCGATTTTTTTCTTCTCTCAGCCATTTAAAATGTTAAAAAAACAATTTGACGTTTGTTTGATCCGTAAAATATAAGTACTAGATAGAATAATACAAGACAAAATAATATAAATAAACACAATAAAATTTAAGATATTGAACAAACATTTTTTTGTATAATTTTTAGTGAACAAAAAACTATTTAATACTTTAAAGTTTAAACGACTTATACAGAGGAAAAAAAACTATATGATAAAATATAATGATAGTTATAAATTAACTTCATAAAAAAATTTCTAACAATTTAATCGATGTCGATATTTTTTTATCATAAGATAATACACCACGTCATCTTCAATTTATAGTTAAAAATTATAATATAGGGATTAAAATTGACGTAATTTCTTCTAAAAAAAATTGACGTAATTTAAAATAATAATAAAAAAACCTCCACGAGTCACTCAAAAAGCCAAATGAAATGACTATCTCACAGTGTTGAAGAACCTCTTCCCAAAAAAAAAAAAAAAAGTGTTGAAGAAGCTAATGTGCATGTGCTAGTTTAGTTCTTCTTCATTATTCTCAAAGCAAGGTTAGTACTAGTAGTACCCACTGCATTTGATTTCAATTGAATTGAATCCATTAACCTAACCCTAATCCCAATCCAGATCCAATCTCAAAGAACAAACAATGGAAGAATACCCAGAAGAATTACGA
The DNA here is from genome assembly GCA_030408175.1 of Trifolium repens. Lineage (NCBI taxonomy): Eukaryota > Viridiplantae > Streptophyta > Magnoliopsida > Fabales > Fabaceae > Trifolium > Trifolium repens. The sequence continues at coordinate 20,697,917 of CP125850.1, forward strand.
ACTCCACCAATAACACTAACCTCCATGGTAGGTTGTTCCGATCTTCATCCTCTAATCTCAACATACCTATTATCACAACAACCTCCAATCAACACCTTAGCACTTCCAGATTTATCCAAAATCAATCTCTTCAACAAGAAAAAACCCGATCCCGATTCCATCATCAATACATCTTCACCTCCTTTCATCGTTAACGGTATCTTCAAACGTGATTGGCTTCTCAAACACCGTACCAAAATCCCTTCCGTTGTTGCCGCTCTTTTTCCTACTAATCATGTTTTCGGTGATCCTTCTCAGTGGCTTCAAGTTTGCTCCGATCTCGATTCCATCAAGTAACTTTCAATTCTCTTTTCTCATTCATTTTCATTTTCATTTCCCCTCTTTTTTACTATGATTCTATTAACAAATATTTTTTGTTTTTGTTTTTGCAGAAGTGTTATTCGTCCAAGGAATATTAAATTAGTTGTTGTACTTGTTCACACCAATGCAAACGGTTTGTTCAATTTACCAAACTTCAATTTTTTTCTTAATTTTTTTTGTGGGTCAAGTAGCTCAGTGGCTAGAAATTCCACGGTGAATTAATGGAGTGGTACATATATAATGTGCTGTCTCTATAGTGTTTATTAAATTATAGTGTGTGGTTTTTATTGTTTGATTGTAGATGAGGTTAGTGAAGATAGAATGATTGCGTTACGGAAACGAGCTGAATTAGAAGCGAAATATGTTGTTATATTGAACCCTAATGATGAGTCGGAATTGCAGTCGTCTCTAAATAGGTATGGAATGGTTTATTGGTAATGGTAAGTTTAATTGATGTGTGTTTTTTTTAATTGGATTTATGATTGGGAATGTTGTTTGTTTGAGTGCAGGCTGGCGAGTGTATTTTCGGAATTGTCGAGTGTGTATTATAGAGAAGAAGGAAGGAGGGTTAAACAGAGGATAGAGAAGAAGAATGTTAGCTCTGTTGAGTTGATTGTTCGCTACTGTTTCAAAGTATGTATCATTTATTTTGTTATAGTAGTTTTAGTTATTGCTCTGTGCTACTAATATAGCATCGACACTTCATATTGAAGGCGTGTCTGAGTCTCTGACGACATCGATACAACATTTACACCTTTTAGTTACATATAATCACTTCCATTTTTGAACTTATTACTAGTGTCTACGTTTCAATGTTAGTGTCAGTGTTTCATAATATTGGCTGAGACTCACTTTAGTTTTATTTTCTTTCTAATTTTTCTTTGTTCTTGTTAGTTTTGGCAACGATGGATCTTGAATTATTTTTGGTAACTATGTGATTGTTGCGAAGTATTCACCAGTTTTGCCGATGACTAATTTTTTCCAGGGAACCTTACTGGTTACTATCTTTAGTGGGGGCTCCCCTCTCAACCACATTTTTCCCATTCACAAGGCTTGAACCCAAGACCTTGCTTAATGTTGGTTGGTGGATTGCCTAATTTATAGTCAACTTAAGTAGTATAAAAAAAAATCAAATTCTTAGGGCATGTTTGGTCTTGGATAACATTTTCTGTTTTCATATTTTATTACGAAAATTACATTGTTTTCTCTTCATTCTTGTTTCCAAAATTTTTTAAGCAATTAAAACAGGAAGCAAAATGGAAAAGAAAAGTTAAAAAATAATTGAAAAAGAACCTTGAGAAGGAGTAGGGATGGAAGTTATATTTATTATGCTATATGTTAGCTGCTGCCTTTTGCCTTTTGACTTTGTTTTTTCATTTATTGTGAGTGAAGTTAACTTTTCATTCAGTCTGCATTATTTATATTTTAAATTTAATAAAATAAAGTTTGCATTATTTATCTAGATGCCATGAATTGCTAGGTTGCTGTATATGCAGAATTTCGAAGCGACTGGACTGAAGCATTGAAATTTTATGAGGAGGCCTATCATACACTGCGAGAGGTGCGTGTAGGTTTGAATAAATTTTGTGGTTTAGTTATCTAATATTGTTTCACTTCTGGTGATATTTGTCTGCCTAGACTCTATAGTGGGAATGCTGCTATTCGTTTTATATGCTCGCTCCATCTGTTGGTTGTGTTAGTTAATAAAAAAACTAATTGTCATTATGCCTTATGCATATGAAGAGCCTTGTGAGGAAATATTTTTCACATCCTCCATGAGCATATATGGCAACTGTATTGTAAATATTTAACATGAGAAAATCTACTTGAATTTGCCATAATTGTCTTAGACTCTAAAAGAACCATATCGTCTCTCCTATGATTTCTAGTGATTAATGAAGTTGCATGAACATTTCAATTGTTGTGTGGTTATTAGATGCTCCAAAACGCTAAATTTTTGTGACATGCATCTTCTGTTTTTATTACACCACAGATTGTTGGGGTGACAACAAGGTTACCGGCTGTACAGCGTTTAGTTGAGATAAAATCTGTTTCTGAACAATTGCATTTCAAGATATCAACCTTGTTACTGCATAGTGGGAAGGTTACAGAAGCAGTGACATGGTTCCGCCAGCATAAGAATACATATAAAAGGCTAGTTGGTGCTCCAGAAGCAATATTTGTTCATTGGGAGTGGATGAGTAGACAATATTTGGTATTTGGTGAATTGTTGGAGACAAGTTCAAAAACCACTCAAAACTTTCCACCTGTTATTTTAGGTCCTTCATCCAAACCACTGTCAGAGTGGGAATATTATCCTGCTTATTACTACCAGGTTAGCACCCCTCTTGAAATCTTTGTTTTGTATTATACATTACATGTTGAAAAAGGCAAACGAGTAGGCCGACTTTATTAGCTTTTATAATATAGCTCATGAGCTTCGAGATTTCCATTATATTCAGCAACTTTTATTTTTGTAACAAAGTCCTATAGTATAATCCTTGCATGATGGCACCATTGGAATCATGATGCTAATCATTACATTGACATACTTGCTAACCCTTTAGATAGTTTAAACATACTGCCCTACATAAATTTTTGACACATTTAAAAGCCTTATTGAAAAATAGATTTTAAATATCATATAAAGTCAGATTCCTTAAAAGGTCTGGTGAGACCTAAAAAAAAGTTTATATCATTTGAATAGATCAGAATAAGACCTTATAAAACTCGTCTCATTAAAGATGTTAATATAAAGTAGGCAATTAAGTAGATTAATGTGCTAGAATATGCTTTCAAAAAGGTTAGGTCAAACATAAAAAGCCTATGACATATATAAGCTAGACTCGAACCTATGACATAAAAAGCCTAGCTCGGTCTAACCTATTCCTACTAGTGATTATTGAACAAACTGGAATTAATTTTACTTATGTCTTGGCCTTTTTGGTCCGTCAAGGCCAGCCTTTATTCAAAATGGAAGGGAAACCCTTCTAAAATGGGGTTAAGGGAAATGAAGTATCACATTAAACCCTCCAAATTCATCAACAATCACTTTTATGAGTGCCCCCAATTTTCGGGATGTTGGAGGAGAAATTGACTAAACTATTATGATACTTTTTAATATTTCTAAGTTTCATTGTTATCTTCAATTTCAGTATTAGCTTATTAATAACAAAGATAAACTAATAAAAATACATTAGAATTAGTCTTTTTTTAAATCTCCATTTGCTAGCTCTATACTGTCCTCTTCTCTTCCTATTACTCTACTAGCTAGTAACATTGTCCTTTTTCCCCTCTTTATTGTCTTCTGTCGAAATTTATATTGGCAATCGTTAAAGTTGCATTTAGCAAGTCTATCTACACACCAATCAACCTTTGAACTAGTTTCCTATATATTTTCATATGGGAATGTGATGTATGCCTATAAGTGTCGTGTCGTGCCCTGCCTAGGCAAAAGATTTGCACTCACACATTTGTGTTTGCAACATGCATGTATGTTTCTATGAGAATTTAGTCTTTTGTTTTCTTTACCTATCTGACTGTGCAAAGTTGTTTTGTCTATTAGTTCACATGTTAAGTTTCACTGCGCGGTCCTGTTTTATTCTCTGAAACAGTTAGCAGCTCACTACTTGAGTGAGAAGAGGTCAGTACTGGAGCTTGCTATCTCAATGTCAGAAACTCCCAATGAGGTTGACAGTGTGGCTGATTCAGTTGTTCCTTCTGCATATGTTGGTCAGTTTGCTCGGTTACTAGAGGAAGGGGATAATGTTGAACCGTAAGTCCTAAATGAATGGTAATAAAGTTCATTATGTCTTTATGTATTATCTTTTAAATCATAGCTTTTCGTTTGGGTTTGCAGTCTCACAGATGAAGAGTACACCCATTATGCTGTTTCTGAAGGAAAAAGGTTCCGAGATTCAATTGAAATTATCGCTCTTTTAAAAAAAGCTTACGACTCATATAGTAGTATTAAAGTTCAGAGGATGAGTTCCTTTTGTGGGTTCCAGATGGCCAAAGAATATTTTGCTGAAGGTGATATTGGGAACGCAAAACAAATTTTTGACAGTATTGCTAGCCTATACAGAAAAGAGGGATGGATAACTTTGTTGTGGGAGGTCTTGGGTTACTTGCGAGAGTGCTCACGGAAAAGTGGCACTATTAAAGATTTTGTGGAGTATTCCCTTGAAATGGCTGCACTCCCAATATCATCTGATACTGGTGTCCAGAGAGACACTGGTCCAGCTGGTCCTGCAAATCTACTGCAAAGAGAAATTGTACACAAAGAGGTTTTTGAGCTTGTTGGTGAGGCTTCAGTCTTGACAAAAAATGAAGACTCTAGTAATCTCAAGATTACTGCAGATGAATCAGTTCAGCTTGAGGTTGATCTTGTCAGTCCACTTAGGTTGGTGATGCTTGCGTCTGTTGCTTTCCATGAACAGACAATCAAGCCTGGAGCATCAACTTCAATAACAGTGTCACTTATTTCCCACTTGCCCCTTACTGTTGAGATCGATCAATTAGAAATCCAGTTCAACCAATCTTCTTGTAATTTCTTCATAACAAATGCCCAAAAGCATCAATCTGTAGAAGGTAGTGACACTCAACAGACGCGAACGGAGACAGCACCGTCTCTTTTGCTTGTATCTAATAAATGGCTACGGTTGACCTATAACATCCAATCTGGTAAGTCAGATACCCTTGACATGTTCATCCAGTATATCATTAAATGTGTCTATAAGCAATTAAACTAGGCACTTACATTTCAAAGTTTCTATTCATCTGATGCTCCCTACCCCTATTTTCTTCTGATTTTAAATTCTACTGTGTGTGATTGTGATGCTCCCCATGGCTATTAATTGTGGGAGGTTATGACATAACTAACTTCTATTTTAATATGCAAGTAACCATGTAATGATTTTTCATTTATAAATTGTGAGTTCTGTTATACTTCCTTCAAAATCTGTATTTATTTATCAGATTTTCTCTTTCAGCAAGATCTGTTTATTGTTATCTTGGTTTTAAAGTATGGTCTAACCATACTTAGCGTCCAAATTGACACATGCACATCTATTACTATTAGAAGAATTGCTTTAACATTATGCATTTTATGTTGATTGTAATTTGAGTCACTATCATTTTTCAGATCAAAGCGGAAAACTTGAATGCCTGTCTGTTATTGCGAAAATTGGATCACACTTCGCAATCTGCTGCAGAGCTGAAAGTCCTGCTTCGCTGGATAGCTTACCTCTCTGGACATTGGAGGATTGTATACAAACTGTTCCCATAAAAGACGCAGTTCTTGTGTTCTCTGGCCAGAAGTCTACCCAAGTGGAAGAACCAGATCCACAGGTAGATCTGTGTCTTGGCTCCTCAGGTCCTGCACTAGTGGGAGAGGTTTTCCTGGTACCTGTAACATTGGTCTCCAAAGGCCATGATGTCTACTCTGGTGAATTGAAGATCAATCTTGTGGATGTGAAGGGAGGTGGCTTGTTTAGTCCAAGAGACTCGCCATATTCTATGGAAAGCCATCATGTTCAGCTGCTTGGTATATCTGGACCGGAAGGGGAAGAGGATTCTCATTTAGATTCAGATAAAATAAAGAAAATACAGCAATCATTTGGATTAATTTCTGTTCCCTTTATTAAAAATGGGGACTCCTGGTCGTGCAGATTAGAAATCAAGTGGCACCGGCCTAAACCTATCATGCTTTATGTATCTTTGGGTTATACTCCAAATAATAATGAATCAAATGCACAGATGGTCCATGTTCACAAGAACTTGCAAATTGAAGGGAACACTGCTATCGTTATTAACCACAATTATTTGATGCCCTTCAGACGAGACCCATTGTTACTTGCTAAGAACAAGCAAACCTCGGAGTCTGATCAGAGCAAGCAAGCCTCAGAGTCTGGTCAGAACAAGCAAGCCACAGAGTCTGATCAGCCAGAATCACTGCCCTCAAACCAAAAATCTGTACTCATCGTTAGTGCAAAGAACTGCAGTGAAGTACCACTAAGGTTGAAGTCCATTTCCATAGAAGAAGAGGACGGTGTTGAAAGGACGTGCTCTATACAAGATGGAAATGAAGAGCTTTCAAATCCCGCTCTTCTTGTTGCCGGGGAAGAGTTCAAGAAAGTATTTTCAGTCAGTTCAAATATGAACACTTCAAAGCTCAAACTAGGAACAGTGTGTTTGAGATGGAGGAGAGACTTGGGGGTTGGGGAGAAATGTGCTTCTACTGCAACATTGTCTTCTTGGGTTGTGACTAAAGAAAAGCTTCCGGAGAAGAATGTGGAGTTACCACCATTGATAGTGAGTATGGAATGTCCCCCTTATGCAATATTGGGAGATCCCTTCACATACTATATCCGAATTTTGAACCAAACACAATTGCTGCAAGAAATCAAATACTCATTGGCAGATGCACAAAGTTTTGTGTTATGTGGGTATCATAATGACACTGTATATGTTCTTCCAAAATCAGAACACATTGTCAGTTATAAACTTGTCCCACTTACCTCAGGCATGCAACAATTACCTAAATTTTCAATGACTTCTGTGAGATATTCAGCAGCTTATCAGCCTTCAAACTCTTCGAATTCAGTTTTTGTTTTCCCTTCCAAGCCTCATTTCAAGACCGCAGCCTCAACAAACTTTAGGGTGGAGGAGTCTGTAGCTAATGAATAAATCGTGTACATTGTCAATTTCTTGTTCTTTCATTCTTGCCCCTCGTTTTGTAATCACTTCACCGCATTCGAAGCCGGTCTAGAAGTTCACGAGGGACAGCATATTTTACATGGCAAACCTGAATACATAGTCTGCTTTGGATTCCTTGTTACAAATTAATGTTGACTGGGTGGTATACATTCTTATCTCCCTGTCTATTTTCCTGTATATTCACCACTACATCACTACACGTAGAGGTGGAGCTAGTTGCCGAAGATGATGAGGTGCTTTGAGACAGTTGGACTTGAGATATGTGGATTGTACATAGTCTACCCTTTCAAAGCTGGAGGAGCTGGTTGCTCGGTGGGATTACCCGATCTGCACGGGTTGAGATGTCAGATCTTATCATCATATGTTTATTGTTAGCTGACAAATGTATGTTGCTTTAGCGCAAACATGTTAGGCAGCAGGGGTAGATGGATGGTATGCAGTTCCTTGTACTCTGAATTGAGAAGAATTGTGAGCGAGTCTCGGAGCATTTAATGTTCTTTGGATTGACTAGTTGGAAGTTGGAACTTTTGTGGGGACTGAGCAATTTTATTTATTTTGATTATAGTCTTCAGTTGAATATGTTTTCTACATTCTGCTTATGTGTCTAAAACTCTGATACCTATTGTGATAGGACGAGAGGCATCTCACATACATCTAAATCCCCATTCAGTGATTTGGATTAACATGAGAGATAGTTTGCATTGTAACATTCATATGCACACAAATTGAGTTATCCTATGGTTGATGATCTTTATTAAAAAACATTTCATGTTTGATGATCTTTATTATAAATTGATGACCTTTATTATAAACGTTAGCTAGTTTCATATCATTTAATGATATTATTCTTAAAATGTTTTTCAATCATTTAAATTTTATTCATCAAAACCCTTGTCTTATTTGCTCTAACCACGCTTGCACGGCAACCCAATTGTTGACATTAATAGACATCTGCATTTCATCTTATTCGTTCTAACCACACCCGCCCGACGAACCTCATCACAAAGTATTACAAGTTTCTCTTGAAATATTTCCATGTAATTCAGATCACATCATTGTTTTTGTCAATGTGCCATCTGTAAAAGTCCGAATTTTTAATAAAGAAAATAATAGAAAAACTTCATTTCTTTAAAAAAGTGTGACTATCTTTTTTTTTTTTTTTAAAAGAATATTATAACTGGTTGAGATTACATATAATAACTATAAAATGACAAAAACATTTCTTTTAAATTACAAATTAATAAAACCCATAATTGTTTTATCCCCGCGCACGTAGCAACATATCAACTTCACACACTTCATCTTTAGCACCTACATCAATAATTACGTAAGGGTCAATTTCCTTATCCAAATTGAATCATGCCGAGCGGAAGGCAAATGTTATAAAATAATAATAAAATACTCGGCCATAAAAAGTAATAAAATAAAATCGATGCCAGGAACTCTTGTAAATAACAACTTATACAAATTAATAAAGTATGAAATGCATGAAATGCAACTAGACCATGATCCGGATATCGCCCCATTTGGCACTTGGAATTTAACGCCCCAAGTAGCGTATTCGCCCCATTTGGCACCTAGAAAACAAATCGCCCCATTTGACAGTTACTAATAAAATCGCCCCAATTGGCACATAGTAACAAATCGCCCAATTTGGCACTTGGATTTATCGCCCCAAGTAGCGTACATAATCGCCCCATTTGGCACCTATGACTCAACCATATGCCATGCTATGCTTTATACACACACATAATATACACAAGTGCTCAATCGCACCAATTGACATTTAATATACACAATTTCTTTTAAAATCATCAATGCTTTCACCAAATCAAATCAAAATCCAATCTTTCTTTCAAAAGTACACCAATTAATCATTTAATCAAAAACAACAAAATACTCAAATTCACAATTAACCACAAACACAACAATCACAAAATCAAATATACAATCAGCCGCACAAAAACTTATAATATATTAAAAAGGCATATAATTGTTATTAAAATAGTTCTTGTCATTCCTTCTATCACTACTACTTCTCAACGGTTAAGTATAAAATTATTAATCTATAAGATAAACCCTATGTGCATGAGTGTATGGGGAAAAAACTCTTACCTTGGCCGCTTTTATTCCGAGCACAAAACTAGCCTAAATCCGCAACTATCGTGCACACGCTATATCTCTCGCTCCAAAGTTCATTTCGACGGTCCGACGGCGGAAAATGTAGAGTCATGTTTCGTCAAAATAAATTGATTTAATAGGAACGGAATAACTCATCGTATAAAGAAAACAATGTCATGTTATCACTAGAACAAAGTTGTAGTTCATGTTTTGCTTTCTTCCTTTGCATCGCTTGGTGTGTTGTTTCAAAATATGAGGAAATTGAGTGGTATTTGTTGTAACAAATTGGCTTCCGTTGGAAATCAAGAAGAGAAGGAAAAGCATGGTTATTATGAAATTGAAGGCCATTAAATTGGAATAAAATATGTGGGGGAAAGAAATAGTGGTGTGAGGCTTATAATGTAAAGGAGGTCATTATTTTGTAACAATGTGCAATCAATTGAAATAAATTGAATCACATCTCTTTCCTTGCTAATTGTTGAGATATGTAGTAATACATGTTCATCATAGTATGTGATAGCAGTTGCTTGTGTGATAAGCAACTAGTCTAGGTGTAACTCTTGATAACTTGTTGTACAAGTAACTGATAGGTAGTTACTTATTAGTTACTTATTTGTTGGTTATCAAGTTGGTTAGTGGTTAGGGATAAGAAAAATAGTTTGTTAGAGTTAGTTTTAGAAAGTTAGTTAGAAACTAACTATGGTTACTTGTATGTGAAGTAACCAAGTGAGTTAGTGTTAATGCTACGCCTATAAATTGTAAACTTTGATTTTTGGCCCAGTAGTGGATGAATAGATTTCTCTTTTCCCTTATTTCATTGTTCATTGTTTTTCTCTCAATTTTATAACTATGATCATTCATTCATTCATTCATCCATTCTTCATCTTCTTCTCAATTCAATTCTTTCCATAAACAAAACAAATTGAAGTGTGTGTGTATAGTGATTCTTGTGTGCAAGGAACTGCAATTGTACATTGCTTGAGTGTGATCTTTTAGTTTCTGCTGCACCAACACTAATGTACTTGAATGAGATTTGGGTGAGAGGTACATATGTATCGATAGACTCTAGGAAACGGTTCATGTGACTAGCTTGATTAGGCTGAAAATTATCATAAATAATGCAACTAAATAGGAGTAATTGATTGCAAGATTATAGAAACAAAGTATGTTATACTAGATGAGAAATATTCACGCGTGATAAACTCGTAACACCAAGAGAAATTCCATTTTGACTTTGACGAAATTAAGACTAATAATATACCATTGATTCAAAACTCACAAATTAGTTAAATAAAAATTATATAGATAACCATCATCTCATCAAATAATTCAACAGATAGAATATAAAATAAAATAATTAATATTACTATATTATCAAATAATAAATCAATAAAATGCATATATAAAATGTTGGGGTGTTACATATCTCTCCTGAAAGTCCTTTTGCAACTCAATGAGCATATTAGTGAACATGTTATCCATCTATTCCCAACTCTAACTATTCATTAGGTATTTTTTTCAACCTGGCGTGAGATGGCTAGACTCTATTTGTGGTGGTATTGTCAAGATGTATGATGTTGTCGGTTCATACCCTACCCTCACAAATTTCTCCTTGACCGAACCCAACATTGTACCCTCAACATATTCAACAAACTTGGGCCATTGTGCACATGTTTCTTTGAATGTGCTCAGGGAAGAATTATATTCTTTCTCTGATTCAGACTCCACTATATTTTCTCAAGTTGTTCTCACATTTCTCCATACTCCTAAGATGTTCTCACATTTCTCCATACTTCGGTTCTTCTCACCCTTTTATTTTCTCTCCCAATTTTGCTTTCTTTATAAAATTTGCCTTTACATTCATTTGAATGTGGTATCGGCACAGTAAAACAGTGCATTTAGGGAAAATAGTGTCGACAACCTTCATAAGAGCTTGGTCCCGGTCGGAGACAATGACCTTCAAATCCTCTTGACTAATGCTCAGAAAAAGTTGTCTTTCTTCTCTGGCGTCAAAAAGACAAATGCTACGATGCAAGTCTGTCAGTAGAAGTCGAACCAACAAATTCAACCAGCGAGAGTCGATATTTGTTCGTCTTGTAAGTCAAATCCATGATAAGCACGTGGGAAACATATTAAAGAGCTTAATCGAGTTAGGATGTGCCCTAAAATATCGCTCAACTTTTCAGTGCCGGAAAGAACTCCGTGGTTACACAAGTACTTGCCTTCAAGCAAGCACTTCATGAGATGTTGCATCTCTGTTCTTGAACCCTGAATAGACTTCTTCAATGTGTAACATGCATTGTAAATATATTTTCTGTCAGTTCACACACCAGTTCCTTATCTTTCGATCGAAGCCGCTTAACATATTTATGACCTTGGAAATATTGAGTCATATCATAATTGTGTTCGCCGTTGACAACATTTAAACTCCAATGTTTGCTACTCAACAAATAACTCTTCACTTTAAATGAACAACCACTCTTCAACGTTATATTCTCTTCCCTTTCCTCATGGACGTACACCCTATATTGATGTCTCTTTCACATAAAAGTGTAACATATCCCTTTGTACCATTCCCCCATTATCAAACTTTTCAATCACAACAACAAATCCTTACTTTACAGCTAAATCACGAACCCATGAAAGCATATGTCCGTGTTCCTTAAAATTCCTTTTTGTTGTGAATTTGATGCGGAAATCAACCTTATGAGCCACCACATCAACCTTAGGAGCCACAACCTTAGGTGGTTTGTCGGTCGGCTTTCCATCAACACTACGTTGTTCTTCGACCTTAAGTTGTTTTCCTAACTCTCAATCAACCTTACGTCTATCCGGCTTTGCATCAACCATAATAGTTCCTAAAATGCGAAAAAAAAAACACAACAGTTTCAATCACAGTGTGGTTCGCTACCTAGGAATCGAACACTCCCTTGCAAGTTCACTAAATAGAAAGCGAACACAACTAGTTTTCGAAATGCATACGAAAATAAATGAGGAAGTTTTTAGCGTAACATTACATTTGCATTCAATTCAATGTGATGTCTATGGAGCTTGGATACTTGAATTGTGACTTCCTAAAAAGATTTCGCCCAAAATGGCCGATTTTTGAAGAGCTTGGAGAGGGAAAAAAAGTTGGTGAAAATGTGTACTGTGTGTGTATAAAGGTCGTGCATATCTATAGAGATGTCATTCGCTAACTAAGATGCGAACTAAGTTCGCTATCCACATAGCGAATGTTTTATTTTTCAAATTTTTCAAAGGAGGTGGCTGCATTTTAAAGGTGACCAAACGGTCACATCATTTTCATGTTTGCCTTCTAAGATGTGAGCATTGGTCGCTTTATGGATAGCGAGAAGGATATTATGATAATTTCCGGAAAAGTAACGCTCTTTTTGATTACCGATTAAATATATGTTTGTGAATGCCAATTTGTATCTATGCATATATTAATTTTGGTTGAGTCTTGTAATTTCCATTTTTTTTTGTAGGTAACCTAGTGACTTGAAATTCCACCTTAAAGGTGGATAAGTGAAGTGTTTGGGGTTCGAAGCCCGGCTCCTGGACATATAGTGTGATGTCCCAACCAATTGAGTTAAGCTCATGGGGACTTGTAATTTCCATTCTTACTCGATATATAAGAGACCTAAAATAAAAATTCATGTTATGCGGGACACATCTCATGATGTGACTCCCATTCCTTAATGATTGTAGTATCTGTACAATAGCACTTTTATGACCACCAAGTTAGATTTAATGATATTAAAATACAAATCACTTTAAAGCTAATAGATAAAAAAAACCTGCTGAAATATTATCGATCAAATATTTGAGCAATACTCTCTTTGTTCTTTTTTAAACTAGTATTTTGTTTACTTTGCAGTCAAACCCATTCACCTCTTCCTTCCTCTAAATTAGACCATTTTTTTTTTTACTTTCAAATAATCTAGTAGCTAGAAATCCACACCTTAATGTCCATACCAGCGGAACTATGCTCACAAGAGCATCAAACTTCTTTTTTAATTGTATAGAAACTAGTTTTGAAATCGTGCAATGCAGGTGTAAAATTATCTTAGTAAAAATTTGCTATAATGTAGGTTATAATTGCATCACATCTATTTTTTTTGGTAAAGAAGCTAAAGAAAAAAAGAAAAGAACTAAAAAGAAAAATTATTCACGAAGAAAGAAAGTTCATATTGCATCATTTCTAAGAAGATCGCGAATGCCCTCTGGAGGAGAAGCATGAGTCAGGAACAGGCATGGCAATAAAACCCATACCCGCGGGTACCCGTCCGTACCATCCCCGTTTTGACGGGGAAAATCCGAGTTGACTGGATTTGGGTTCGGGTTTGGGTTTTCCCCGATTTTAAAAGACGGGGATGAGGCGGGTAATGGGGACATTGATACCCACCCCGAACCTGTCCCCGAACCCGCCCCGTTTATATAAACATCATATTTTCCTTTTCTTAAATTAAATTATGTATAAAAAATATATTATATATGAACAAAAAAGTCTTAAATTACATTCATTCGTTCACTTTTATTTTAAATTAAGTATTAAATAAATTGTTTTCCCTATTTTATTTTATTTTAATAAAATCATATTATTGAAATAAAATAGTTCTCGATTTTTAAATTATTTTTTAATTAAAAAAATATCAAAATACAAATCAAGTTCATGTGGAGAGAAGCAAGACGGGGATACCCGAAACCCATTGGGATACCCGAACCCCGTCGGGTATGGGGATACCCGAACTTTATGGGTTTGGGTTTGGGGAGAGCAAAATCCGTCCCCAACCCGCCCCGTTGCCATGCCTAGTCAGGAAGTCGGCATCAGATGAGGCTCCGAGTTTGGCGAAGAAATTTTGGATCAACACAGCATGAATATGATACTTAACTTGGGGACATTTGATGAGGTTGACACAGTGTAGAGAGTCGGAGTAGCAAACAAGTTCATCAATACTCATGTCTCTGGCCAACAAGAGGCCCTTGTAGATAGCATATAGTTTGACGAGCAAAATATCAGATGACTCTGGAACGAAGCCTGAGAAGCCTATAAGATAGTGGCCGAAAGTGTTTCTAATAATGCCGCCAAATCCAGATCAAATGGGAGAACCAAGACAACTTCCATCCACATTAAGAATGACACAAGAATAGTTATTATTGTTCCACTTGATATGTCTATCAACTAACCTGCCGTTAGAAACGAGAGAAGTAGATTCTGAAGGTTTCGACCATAGCTCGGATGTTGAAAGAGAGCCGACTTAAGGTCTAAGTCTCATTGTTCAAACACATCAGGTTGCGGTGTCTCTAAGACCACCAGACACCAGCCAAGAAAAGGAGAGCCTGTGAACCTGTGACACCTAGCTTGAGCCAATCGCGCGCATCCATATTAGAGAAGAAGTCTAGACTGTTAAAACCAATGTGGTTCCAAAGACTACGAGAGAACTTACAGTCCCGAATGCAATGAAAGAATGATTCTTAATTCGTGGATGCCACAACGGGTGCAAATGGCAGAATGACTCATGTTGCGGTGATTGAGTAGAGAGATGGTAGGCACAGAGTTATGACAATCCAACCAAAAGAAGAATTTAATCTTTTCCGGAAATTGAAGTTTCCATATCCAAGACCAATAGTATAAAGAATTATGAGTAGATATCGGATCCATCAAGGAGAGTAACCAATTATAGCCATTTTTAGTAGTGTAATTGCCATTTTTGTTGTAATACTTGTTTTTAAAATATGCAAAATTATTTATTGCAATATTCGTTTTAGGGATTTACATCTTTTATAGGAAGCGGTGTTAGATGTGGTTAGGTGCATATCTTTGTATATTTACTCCGAGCCTCTTGCTCATGCAAAGTGAACTTCACAAAATTTATGAATGTGCGTAAAAGTGAACACATATAGTAAGCTTTTCTACAGTCATTTGAAATGTTCCATTTATTCAAACCTACATTTAGTCATTACATTCTTTACATTAAGATGAGTTGTGTTGTCATTGATACTTTTTTCTAATAATTGGACGTTGACCATTATATAAATAAGATAAGATGACTCATAGAATTGCTGCCTTAAAATTTTGGGTTACGATATTGTCTCTTTTGGTTTCTCTTAATCTAATATATGATGATCTTTTGAGCTGGGTATATAGTGTTGGGATTGATTGCAATGTAAGTCCTACAATGGTAAGGAAAGAAAAAAAGGTCGATAAAATTATATTAGAGAAGTCTCACATTGCTTAGAGAAGTGAAGAGGGGAGGAGCTTCATGCTATATATAGAGATTTCAAGTTACTTGTTTCAACACACCAAGCAGTAGTACTTGTAAACACTTTAAGTTTATATCTGTGTTTGTTTCCTTTTCTCGTATGATCTTGTTTTAGAGTATTTGAGATGTAGTTCAAATATTTACTTTGGAGAGGGTGGGCGTACCGAGATTGTGGGGTTGTTAGAGTGAAGTCTATATGTTGTAACACTTTTCATATAGTGTTTATTCTCTGGTTGTCGGTTTAGACAACGGTCATAGTTTTTTCTCCGGTTTTGGAGTTTCCACGTTATATTCTTGTGTTGTTGATTGTGTTCTTTTATTTTCTCTATGCCGGTTTTTCACAATAACTGGTATCAGAGCCTTTTGGTTTGATTCAAGGAGGAGGGAGTTCCGCTGTGAAGTTTAGGCTAGAAAAAATTGGTGGAAGAATCTTGTTTGGCTTGTGGAAAAACAAGTCATGTGTTGATGCAATCAGGGTTACACAAGGTCAACTTGGAGAGGCGGTAGTAATAATACTCGACATCAGTCTGGAGAGGCGATGATAAAAATACTCGAGTTACATCTGAAACGACAACTTTGTTATGAGGATGCGAAGACGCCAGTAGTGTGAAGTTGGGAATCGGTGGAGTATTGAGTCATGGACTTTGGAAGCTCCCATCACATATGTTTGAAGAAGGAATACTGTGAAAATCCTAGAGCTAGTTGAAGGTGGAGTTGTTCATCTTGAAGACGGGAAAGCTTGAAATGTTTGAGGTATGGTTTTCGATTTGTCTTTCGATGTTTGACTATCGTGTGTTTCTTTAACATGATGTGATGTATGTTCCAAAACTTTAATGCAAAAATAGTTGGTTCTACTATTGTTTATGCATTTGTTACTAGTGGTGATTTTCATGTGGTTGAGTTGTGAGACTTCGGTTGATATTTGTTAGTGACATTAGTTTAGTTGGACTAGTGAAATAAGGTTTACTATGTGATGTAACTAAATTGAAATTGTTGGAGCCTAACAATGATTTGAAGGTGGTTTCAGAGTAGTTTGAAGTTGTTCAAGTGGCACATGGGCATCAGTTGACATGGATGCAAGATGTGTGATTATAGCGTGGTTGGCATTGATGCAAGGTACGCGGTTATTTCGATGGCTGATGAACTTCCGAAGAAAGCCAACATGGAAGTTGCACCATAAATTTTCAACAAGGTTTCGGAATGAAATTCTTGGGATGGCTTAGTTCCTAGTGAAGGAAATTCTTGGAATGATTTAGTTTCAAGTGAAGAAAATTCTTGGGATGATTTAGTTCCAAGTGTAATGTACTCTTTATGGTGGAGTATGATAATTTAATTTGTCGGTGTAGACAATGAGAATTATGATTGTCGGTGAAGACAATGATTGTCGGTGTAGACAATGAAGATTGAAGACCATTACAATCAAGGTGGAGATTGTTGGGGTTGATTGCAATGTAAGTCCTACATTGGTAAGGAAGGAAAAAAAGGTCAAGGAAATTATATTGGAGAAGTCCCACATTGCTTAGAGAAGTGAAGAGGAGATGAGCTCCATGCTATATATAGAGAACTCAAGTTACTTGTTTCAACACACCAAGCAGTAACACTTGTAAACACTTTAAGTTTATATTTGTGTTTGTTTCCTTTTCTTTTATGCTCTTGTTTTAGAGTATTTGAGATGTAGTTCAAATATTTACTTTGAAGAGTGTGGGTTTACCGGGATTATGGGGTGGTTGAGAGTGAAGTCTATATGTTGTAACACTTTTCATATAGTGTTTGTTATGTGGTTGTCGGTTTAGACAACAGCCGTGGTTTTTTCTCCGGTTTTGGGGTTTCCACGTTATAGTCTTGTGTTGTTGATTGTGTTTTTTTATTTTCTCTATGCCGGTTTTTCCTAACATATAGGCCAATGAAAACATATTCAATTTAATTTTGATTGCATTACTTGTATAGAAAAAATAAATAAACTCATAAAAATGTCACAAATTGTTTTTTATTATTATTTACAATTTATATGTTATAACATAAAATTATTAACAATAATTAAAATTCTTTAAAAAGAAGAACTATTATAATATTAATATTTTAGTTTTTTCTAAAAAGTGATTTTTTTTTAAAAAAATTATTTTGTAATAGTCTGCGGATCAATTATTTAGCCTATGAGCTAACACGGACAAGACTTAGGCCAACTAACCCGATTTAATTTGCTGGCGGACTAGCTCAACTCGTTTAAAATGCAAATTTGTGCAGAGCAGATTAAATGGGGCGAGCTATTCCGAATACCCAGCTCTAAACATGTATACAGTGTCATTTTCATTCATCAAAATCGTATTGAATATCATCCAAACAAGTTCTCAATCAGGTAAACTTTTTGGTCAAAAAACTTAATTACTTAATGAGCTAGTTTGCATGCTTCGTCATATTCACCAATTTATTTATGTATAAAGAAAGGAAGTAATAACTTAATACCATATTAAATTGGGATGGAAATCTTTGAGAAATCGTTTGAAATGTGATACGTTCCAATGTTAAGAGAATTTTTATTTTGCCACTCTATCTATTTTTTCGCGCGTCCTATAATTTTACTAAAATATTTATATTCGCTACTTAGATAGCGGATACACTCAAAAACATCTAAATATTATAATATCCGCTACTTAAATAGCAGATAATATTTTCCAAAAACTTCTTATTGTTATAACGTCCGCTATTTAAGTAACGAAATAATAAAATAAAAAACGCGTAAGCGTGCGGGTAAACAACGAAACAACATGGTTTGGAATAACACGGTCGAGGACCAAAGACATGTAATCAATCGTGCCGAGGAGTTGATTCGTAATTGGACTGATGTCCGCTCAATGCAACACCATGTAGCAGGGGTTCAGCCCGGCGTTGATATAAATAGCTGGAAAAAACCGTTACCAGGACGCTTCAAATGCAATATTGATGCTTCCTTCACCGGAGATAAAGTGGGTATTGGTGTGTGCCTTAGAGACGATTCTGGTGCATTTGTTAGTGCTAAAACGGAATGGTTTTCGCCAAAATGTGATGTTCATGTCGGTGAAGCACTCGGTCTCCTTTCTGCTCTTAAGTGGGTGCATGAACTTAATCTAGGACCGGTTGATTTTGAATCAGACTCTAAAATAGTTGTTGATAGTTTTTTATCCCCTAGTTCTGATGTTACAGAGTTTGGGGATATTATTAGAACGTGTCGAGGTTTTTTCTCTACTTTTTATACAAACTCCAGTGTTGAGTTTATTCGGAGACAAGCAAATGAGGTTGCTCATAACCTTGCGAAGGCGGCCACATCTTTAGCTAGTTTCCACGTATGGATTGACATACCACATTGTATTGAACACATTCTTATTAATGAAATGCTTTAAGCCTTTTTTCCTCAAAAAAAAAATAAAAAAAAATATTAAAATAAGAAAATGGGTAGGTTTTAAAAGCCCAAAATCCATAAAAAAAATTAAATGGGTTAAATTTTAAGTAAAAAGAAACATTGAATTTTTATGATGCTCACTTCTATATTGTACACCACTAATATATTTCTCTTTGCAAAATAGATGAATTGGATGAATTTGGATTTGAATACTAATGGATGGATTAAAATAATTCATTAACCCATTAACAATCCATTAAAATTTATTGAAAGAATCCAATCTATCCCTTACAGATAACAATTCATATAATCCATCCATTATCATATTTCCAATGGATGGATATCGTCCAATCCATCCAACCAAAATTAATTCAAATATTATTTTTTAATTTCATAAAAAATTATTAATTGAAATTTGTAATTAACAAAATCGGATACACTTATGCTGCCCAACACTCACTTGTTGGAATTAAAAGAAAATTAGGTACTCGCTCCGGCCGACAATGAGTGAGTCAGTTAACTGTTTCAAATATGTCAATGCATAACTTTGACGATTTATATATTTAATTGTATGATAGTTAAAATTCTAAAAGGTAGATATTTTAAAAATACTCATCGAAACAAATCAAACAATATCTTGTTTATTTATTAGTAGAAAAATATGGTCAAACCAAAATGTATGAATAGCGCACAACATGCTCACTCATTGTGGGATGGAAGGAGTAACATTTTTTTACGGTAGAAAATTAGGTAACATGTGTTAGCGGTAGTAATGAAGGGGGATAAATGAAATATTTGGAATTTGTGTTTTTTTTTTTTATGAAATATTTGGAATTTGTGTTATTTGGAATTTGTGTTATAAAAAAAATACCAGTATTTTGCTAAAAAAATAAGTATTTTCATTTTTTTCTAAAAAAAAAACTATATTGTTTTATAGTAAAATGAAGAAAAATGATCCATTGTGTTTCTAAAAATTGTAGGATGGATGAATTGAATCCAATCCATTAACAATTTTATTGTGTAATAGATGAATTAAATGGAAATTGATGGATTTAGATGGATAATAATGGATAAAATTGTCACCCCTAACAAACATAACATCAATGCTACCGGAGAGAGAGAAACACATAAGATTAGAACATCAAACCTCGATGTTAGTAGCTAGCTAGAATTTTAAATTCATATTCTTAAAAAAAAAAAAAAAAATTCAATTGTAAATTCATACAACAAACATGACAATAACCTCATTATAAATTCATACAACAAACAGCCGTTCAAAAAAAAAGTTCATACAACAAACATGACAATAACCTCATTACAGACTAGCAAACACATCAGAGAAGACAAAACATGCAATGTCGCACTTATAGGGTATGCCCAATAAACACCTCAATAGAATCAACCACAGTACCAGACAATCCATATTCACAAAAAATTCCATGTCTATAAATTTTTTGACACATCACTCCAGGTATATCTTGTTCTTCATTAGTTCTTGCCGGTGAACCCTAGATCATTTACTGCAAAATATCCAAGTTGGGAAAGTATAATCAGTCAAAATTGATAATTTATAATCTAATTAAAATAAGGAACAATTTTAAACACAATTTTAAATTGGTAATAGATAATTTTTTAAATATCACATGCCTAAAATAAAATGTAACAAAAGAAAATATGCCTAAAATAAAAACCTAGATAGACTCCAATTATCTTTTACCTCCTATTAATATATCGTAGGAGGATCTATATTATGTTCAATAAACTATATGATGCATGTGCAATAAGAAAAATCATATTTTGTTGCTCTGCAGAGTTAAAGTTTAACCTTTAGAGAATCTACTTTAGATTTCATACCCGTAATTATCACAAGAATGGTCAAAAGACCATATCGAGATTCAAATTGTGAAGACCAATTTATGAACTTATAAATAATTCAAGATTTAAGTTATAAATAAAAAAGTGGCTAGCTACAAAAAGTTCAAATGCAAATTATGGTGAATCATTGAGAATATTCATGCGATGCTCAATAAAACTTTGTTTTGAATTGAGATATCATTTGTATGTATCTAACATAAGATCCTAATAACCATGCTAGCAACTCTATTATATCAACATCGGATAAAACTTAAAAAGAAAGCCCAATTCAACATTGACATTTGGATATGAAATTTTAGCAAAATTGAAACATACCTTATAGGCCGCTTTCAACTTTGTTGCAAGTTGATCATACACAATTTCTTTTCTTTCTTTGAATAGGCTTTGTTTCAATTTCGATAATGTGGAAGAAGTTAATTTGATTCCTCTTCCAATAATACGCTCGGCATATTTAACCGCCGTAAAGATTCTACCATTATCTTGAAGTCCTACAACTAGTATATTAGCAGTACCCTCTAAATCTTCACGATAATTCTCTACCAAAATTTTCCAAACTTTGATGGCCATAGCAGGATACCCATTATCTAAATAAACCCTAACCGCCGCATCACAATTAAGTTGATCCGGCACACATTCACATTTCACCATCTCAGTAAACATCCTTGCCGCCTTCACCAATTTCCTACCTTTAATCAAATCCCTAAGCAACAAATTATATGTAAGTGAGTCTGGAAAAACATCCCTATAAGCCATGCCACCAAGCATCCTCATAGCAACATCAACGTCACCATGGTAACAATACAAAGTAATCATCGAATTATACATCGCAGTTGTCGGCTTCAACTCGGTTTTCCCCAACATAACCTCCCAAAAAAACTTGGCCATCCTTATATCATGAATCCTAACACACTCATCAAGCACAGACTTAAAAAACCTAGATCCTGGATAACATCTCCTATCACTCAGCAAAACAAAAAACTTATAAGCTTCACGAATCCCATCAGAACCTCTAAGCAAAGTACACAAAAATGAATCATAAGCAAGAACATTAGCTGGATCCCAACCAATTTCAAGAACCATTTCAGCAAAATTCTTCTTAGCACCAATAACATTCCCATCAGTTTCCAAACCTTCCATCAAAATAGCATACGTATCACAATCAGGTTTAACATGTTTCTTAGCAATTTTCAAATAATCAGAAGCTTCACTAACTCTGCCACATCTACAAATAATATTCAATAGGGAATTCAACGAAAAAACGTCTCTAAGACAGCCATAACCATCCATCACCTCAAAAGTCCTAAAAGCCCCAGAAATTCTACCTGCATTAACATAACTTGAAAAAATCGAAGAAAATGTGGCTCTTGAAAGTAGACATTCTCGCCTCATCAATTTAACCAAGTCCCACATTGGTCCAAATAAACGATTTTTACCTAAAATATCGATTATCAAATTCCAAGTGTAAGGAGTGTGGCCGATATGGTGATCTGCCCAACTAAAGAACTTGACTGCCTGAACCGGTAATTGGTAGCATAGTTTCAACACTTGTTCAACGTCTTGTGGTGTGACATCGATACATGAATCTTCGAGAGATTTTTCGATTGTTGGGTATGGATTTGTGGATAAGATTTCAAATAGGGATTTTGATTTTGTTTTTCCTAATGGTGGTATTGGTAATGGAGAGAGGGTTGATTTGGTTTTGAGGAGTGAGGTTGATGGTGATGGTAATGAAATTGAATGGTAACGTCTCTTTCTATTGACATTCATGTTTCTTCTTCTTCTTGTTAAGCTTTTCGCTCAGATTTTTGGTTCTCTTGCGCCGCAACAACTGTGCAGGTGTAATAGAGAATTTAGGGTTCATGAGATATGAAGTTTTTTTAGGTAAATATAATTTAATAAGAGAATTTCCTTTTATTTTATTTTTTTGGTCAAAACAATATTTGTGTTTTTCCTTTTATTTTATTATATAAATTTATGTGTTTGAAACCAAAAAAAGTATGATATTAAAATTTAATAATATTTTGTGTAAATAAATTTAAGCCATTATCCCGTGCAAAGTAGGCGAATTTTGCATTACCCCCTGTAAAAAATATTGCGATTTCCCCTTGTAATGTGAAAAGGTTCCTTCAATTACCCCCTGTTTTGATGACATGGCATGCATATGTGGATTTTTTTAACATGTTTATTAATTTTTATTGGCATGTCGGTTAAAAAATTAATAATATTTTTTTGTATTTTATAAAAAAATTTAAAATATATGTTTTTATTTATATTTCAACAAAAAAAAGTTTCAAGTCGATTTTTTTAAAACTTAATAATTATTTTGTATTTTATTAAAAAAATTGAAAAAAATTAAAATAGATTTTTTAATTTTATATTTCAATTTTTTCAAATAGATTTTTATTAAATTTAATAATTTTTTTGTATTTTATTAGAAAATTGAAAAAAGTAAATAAAAATTTTAAAATAGATTTTTTAATTTTATATTTCAACAAATATTTTGTTTTTAAATTTTATTTTAATAAAAAATTTCAATTTCAATTGTTTAAAAAAAATTAATTTATATTTTTTCAATTTTTTTTAAAAAATGCAAAAATTTATTACTTTTTTAAAAAAAAAAATATTTAATTCTTGTAATTGACGTGGCAATATTTTTATTTTAAAATGCAGATATACATGTCACGTCATCGAAGATGAAGATTCTATGCTCAGTTGGCCACTCAGTGGGGTAATTGAAAGAATATTCATATTACGAGGGGGTAATCGTAATTTTTTTACAGCGATAAATCAAAACTAGCCTACTTTGCAGGGGGTAAAAATCTATTTACCCTAAATTTAATAAGATTTCTTTTTCTCACAAAAAAATGATAAAATTTTACACTATCACGATATATCTTATTTTCTCATAAGCCTCACCCATTTTCCTCTCCTTGATCGAAAACCTAAACAATAAATTATTAGTAAGTGAATGTGGAAAAGCCCTTTTACAAACCATATCATGCATCAAACATCTTTATAGAAACACAAGTATCACCATGATAAAATACAAATCAATTATTGAATTAAACATTGCAATGGTCAAGTCTTTTACTTATTATTGTAATGTTGATCGATTAGTTCAAACAATGTCGCTCGGTTGTTGATCTCTATTAACTACCTAAAGAACATTATGAACCACATAGTAAAATAAGACTTGGCATTTGTTGAAGAACACTATATACATGGATTAAAGACTACTAAGCTAAGAAGGTTTGAGCTTGTGATGTCTTACATGTTGAGATTTGTTGGTTGTATTTAGGCTTGGCCATGACTCACATGGAGAAATTTTCTCATACAATGGAAAGTTTAATGGGAGTATTCATATTTTTGTTCGTTATATATATATATATATATATATATATATATATATATATATTTTTTTTAAAAAGGTGGCTGCAAAGAGCAACACACCCAAAATATATATATATATATATATAGCAAAAAATTTAAATACAAATGGAGAGGACAAAGACCAAAAGCTCCATTAAGTACTACAAAATCTAAAATTAGGTAAGCCTAGGTGATTCCTATCAAGATCCTTTTGTATGAAAGAAGGAGCTACCAACCAGTGTGTGAAAGAAAGAAGAGACAAACCGTGACTAGCCAACAAATCAGCAACCATATTGCCTTCTCTATATATATGAGTAACAATGCAATTCATATCAGTAAGAAGCTTCAAAGTATTGAGCCATCTAATTCTAAGATTCCAAGGAACAACAACAGAACGAGTAGAAAAGGCCGAGACAACCAAAAGAGAATTAGTTTCCAACCAAATATTCTTCCAATTAAACTGAAAGGCCAACCATACACTTAGCACGAAGTAAATAAGAGTGTAACAAATTTATTACTTTGGATTATAAGGGAAACTGAAATAATAGTAGATCTACTAAGAAAATCCAATGGAAGAATGAAATTCCGTGAAATAGTGCTAAATGTAAAGTTGTGAGTTATAAAGAGAAATATTTGTTTCAAATGTTGATTGATTGAGTTTCAAATATTAATTAGGCACAATGCTTTTAAATATAACTATAAAGCAAACTATTATTTAAAATGAACTTTTAAACTATACTTAATTTCCTGTAACAATACTCTCCCCTTCAAACATCTCTATTCTCAAGGATGAAATTAAATTTAAGTACCATGCTTACGAGGTAAATTCTTCCATTTGAACATAACTAAAAGAACATGAACACTTCTCCAATTAACCATCTTCCTATGCAACACAAATTCCTTAATTAGTTAAATTGTAGAAAGAAGCATAAAGTGCAAACACTTCTCCAATTAACCATCTTCCTATCCAACTTATCCTTTTTCCAAAAGTTTGCTACTGCATAACTTTGCACCATCATATTAACAATAAGAGCAACATGTTCAACTATATTTGCAGTATACACAGCTTTGCCTAGTGCACTGAATAAAGAACTGTTTAGGCCAAAAACAAGAGAATGAAGTGATATTGATGATAAACAACCAATTCTCTCCTCCAATAAATTGTTACCATTCATCAGTAAGAATATAGTGATAGGAAATTTTACAACAAAATGAGCATGGCTTCCAAAATTGTTAAGAAAACTTTTTTACTTTAGGATTTCACTGCTATATAATTTTGAAATTTTCTCTTCCCACCCCATGTCTTTTTTTCACCGACGAGTTTCCATTTTTACCCTTGAGTTAAAATTTTCGGAACATGTTTTCCGAATATTTTTTCCCTTGAATGAAAACTTTGAATGTATTTTTCAAATTTTTTCCGAATTTCATCTAAAAATACTTCGAAAAACGAGTTTCGAAATTTTTGTTCAAGGACAAAAGTGGAATTTGGGGATTGAAAAAGAAACATGGGGGTGGGAAGAGAAATTTTCAATAACTTTTTTGTATTGGGCTTTGTAAAAATCGAGCTGCAACTAAACCGGTAAAAAACCAAAAATTTGGTCATAAACCAGGAAAACCGATTAAACCGACGGTTTAGCCGAAACGGTAGGATCAACTGAATTTGAAATTTTATTTCATTTTTTTAATTGAAAAAATAAACTAAAAAATCATAAATTGACTGAGACCAATCTCCAGGGCCGTCTTTGAACCCATGCAAGGAGGCCTATAGCACGGGGCCTCCAAAAAATGGGGCCGCAAAAAAAATATAATTAGGTAATAGGTAGTTATATTGGGGGGTTTAAGTAGCAGTAATAATGGTCCAGCAATAATAATGGTCTAGCAGAGCAAATTATACCAATTAAATTATATCAATAATGGTCTAGCAGAGTAAAATTATACTAATAATAGCCTCTGTGCTTATGTCTTGTTGTTGTTCTACTACTTTTTGAGTTTTTTGTGTTATTAATATTTGTTGGTTCACAAAAATAAATATTAAGTTCTTTTCAAAAAAACATATTTATTTTTATTAGGGGGTTCATTTTTATTATTAACTCTGAGTCTCTAAATACTCGAAGACGGCCCTGTCAATCTCATACCACCAATAAAATGAGAAAATGCAATGCAAGGGCTTATTTATTTGTAAGACAATATGTATAAGATTTTTTTCAATGTGGGACTAAATAGAATAGTTCACAAAGACAACCTTTATTTCAAAACACACTAACCTCTATTTTTATGGGCAATCCTCACTAACAATAGAGGAAAAGCACAACCACATATACACTAACAGAAATCAAAAGCTCCATTGCTAACATAACTACAACAAAACAAAAGCAAGTCTTCCAATCACTAAAAAAAATCTCAATAACATAACTCTAGCATGATGAGGAAGAAAAACACAGTAGAGCAAACAATAACTTTTTTTTTATAATTTAAATCGTACCATTATAAGATTTTATACGGACTTCAATTTTAATAGTATAAAATTATAAATATTTTGTAACTTTTTAGTTTATTATTATTTTATTTATAATTTAAAATATAAAAAATATATATTTAATTAAAAACGTCTTGACCCGATTAAAACTTATTCTGATCAATTGAACATTAAACCTGAAAGCACGTCGCTTCAATGATCGGTCCAATTCTGATTACCTTGACCTTTTGTGACTCATTGATGGGAGTATTGTAACTTCAATTTTTTTAGGGTTTTCTTTATATTGTAGGCTAGCTTTGAGTCATTTGAGAGTAATGAAAAATCAAAATTATTGTTTTATGGTTCTTAGTTATTTTAGTGAAAACCTAATTCTCTCTTATCTTTATCTCTAGTAAAATTGGTAGTTTATCATATTGCATATATGATATAGGTGTAATATTGATCATGATCAGGTGCCAAGTATATCAAACATAGCTCTTAAATTTAGACATATCAAAAACATCATCTTTCATGCACTTCCTACTGTTGCAAATAGCTGTGGAACTTTGGCATTTTATCAAATAATTGAAGGATAGTTAGCACTAGTGTAAATGACTACATGTCCGAGTAGGGGTAGCAATTTAATCCTTCGGATGGATTTGATTCATCCAACAATTTTGAAAAACCCAATGGGGCATTCCTTCATAAAATCAAATCAAATTATGAAAAAATATAAATAAAAGTTGATTTAAGCACAAAAAAAAAGTTGATTTCGAAATTAATTTAAGTATAATACATTAAAAATTGAAAATAGATACAGTGATGCATTAAAAAATATAGATATAATTATTTTAAAATATTTTATTTATTAAAAATCTCTTTTTAACACAAATGTGTTACTTTTTAATATTTTCATAAATAAAATGCTTTTTATATTGTTTTGAAAACATTTTTTATTATTTAAAAAGAGTAATTTTTAAGATAAATACTATTTATTTGAATATTTTTTGACGTACTATTTATTTGAAATTAAAAACTGATTTTTATGTACAAAAAAATATTGATTTTCATTATAAAACAAAAAAAATTAAAACACGGAATTTTTCTAGCAAAATCCTAATTTTTATAAAACAAAATATATAAAATAATATGTTTTTTTTAATTATTTTAAAAATAACTATTTCATAAAAAAGATGAAATAATAATTAAAATATTATGTAAATTATTAAATATTAATACGGTGTTTGGTGGCGGCAGACCGTCGGAGCATCGTCATCGACCGCCATGTTAACTGTCGGAGGTCTGTCGTGGTTCGACATTGACCACCATATTGACCATCTGCCCTCCACCACCAATTTTTACATATTTATTTATTAAATTATATCAGTAAATTAATAAACTGGAAAAATTAAGCCTCAATTAGCTTATCATAAATTATTGGGCCTCAATTAAATTATAAATAATTCTATTTTTTATTTAAATAAAAATTCTGTTATTTATTTTCTTCAAAGCATTCTTTTTAAAAAAATTCCAAAAAATATCTTTCTTTTTTAAACAATTTTCTATATATTTTTTGTAAAAAAAATAATTTTAAATGTTCAAATAAAGGAGAATACTTGGGTATTGGGCCAATGGTGTTGTTGCTATTGTTCCCCATTAAAAACATTACATGTGTCTAATTTCTTTTCTACCATATTTCCCTTTTCTTAAAAAAATAAAAAAAAAACTTGTAATCCACTACTCCCTCTATCCTTACATTATAAGCAAAAGTCATTGTTTTAAATTCATTCAATAACTAATATATTTTGTCTATATTATAATCTAGGTACACTAATTATTCAATAAATATAAAAAATGAAGTTTAGTTTATAAATAAGAATAGAGGGAGTATTTACGTTAGAATAATTATCACCAACAATACGCATATTATTATACCACCCAATGAGAGTGGTTATGGTGCATAAGTTTTTTCCTTATGCATCATGTATAAATAATGAAAATTGCTTAAAGCACCTCCAAGATTGCTTAGCGCACCCTTCAATTTCTAGCGCACCCCCCAAATTTCTAGTGCACCCCCTAAAAATTTGGGGTGCACTAAGCAATTTGGGGGATGCGCTAAGCAATTTGAGGTATTTATGCACGGTGTATAAACATGGCTTATGCATCATAACTTGTGCCTCACCCAATGACCCATGAGCACTTGTGTTAAAAAAGAATGATTTGCAAATGTTTTTGACAAATATATTTTTAAATATATTTTATTTGCCGTTAAAAAAAATATATATGTGACAAATATGATCTAAAACCTATCCGTGAAAGTACATGGGCTACGAATTTAAAACCAATGTGACGGATATGATTTCCATTGAGGATTTACGAGGGATATGTTTCTATTAAGTTATTGGTATCATTCGAATTCATTCGAATAGAGTAAACTCATTCTAGTTAGAAAGTGAAATACAATAGCTACTCTAATTTGATTTTCAATTTCAAATTGATTATAAGCCATTTGAATTTGGTTTTCAATAGCTACTATAATTTGATAATCAATTTCAAATTGATTTAAAGTCATTTGAATTTGATTTTCAAAAGTCTGGTTTACAAGGATAAACCTTGAAAATACTATAGGGCGAAAATATACACGTGTAATATTTTTAGTGGGCACTGTACCATTGGTACTGTAGCTAAGTTTTCGCCTTATATAAATTGATTAAATGTTTGTTAAAAATAAAAATAAAATAAATGGATTGTTCGGTCCACCATTGATTCTTAGAAGAGATGAAAAGAAAAATCAATTACCAGACTTCAAATTTTGGGATTAAAAACATGAGAGGGTTAGACAGAGAGATGGCTGGAAATGGTGAGTGGCAATCTGAAGTTCTTGGACAGAGACAAAGATGGTGTCCGGAACTGGTGGTGGGAGTCGATGGGTTAAGCTTTGGAGAAGGGAGAACACGTGATACATTTGACGAAGAAGGAAGAAAGAGAAGTTGAGGGTTTGTGATAAACTAGAGTGTTACATGATACAATTTTAGTGTTTTAATCTCAGCATTCTATTTTAATTTGATGGCTAATATTTATTTTTATGATTCTCATATAAAAATGTCATCCTCATATGATATGTTGTGTGTGTGTGTTTTTTTTTTTTTACTAGTTTGCTAATTGAGTTCAAAATATAAACAATGGATCCGTTGGGCTGGATGAGCTTCTCCGAAAAGGAATAAGGAATAGTGAAAAGCCATGTCATAATATAAAAGAGCGTCTTCGAACCTCTGTAGACCAGTGTTGTCCTGTCGACTCTTATTTAAAAGGTCGATTGATCTGGAAGCTTCAACAAGCTTTCAGACTAAGGATCTTGTGTGCCTCCAACGAGTACTTATAAGTCTGATACTTTTGATACAAGGGTTAAAGTTTCGATTGATATTTGTAGAGTTGATTATCCCTCTCGAAAATGAAAATTTTGAGTGGTCTATAATTTACTAAGTACTCGGTATAACTCACGCAGTTGAAAGAAAAGAGTAGTGAAATGAAAGAAGAAGAGAATTTCGCATGGCAGAATTTCCCATTGACTGTTCCTGAGACGAGGTCATTCATTCTTTTGGAAGATCCTTAATCCAACTTCAAATTGTAATGAGTCGAATATATTTGATATTATTAAATATTGTTTTGTTTTCTAATTTGATAATTGTTTAATGAACCTAAAAACCAAAATTAATTGAGTCAAAGAAGAAAAAAAATTACAATTAATACTTTTAATTTGGTCTGGTTGTTCAAATACAAATGTAAAATTATATGAATTTTTTACAATACATTTGGTAAAAAATTGTAATTAGCATTATTAGTTACTAGACCTTAATTATTTAATGGATATATTGATAATATATAATTAATTATACTCCCTCCGTTTCTTTTTAATTGTCTTTTACTATCATGTTTAGCGTTTCTATTTAATTGTCCTTTTTGTATTTTATGGGTATGATTTGTCAATTATACCCTTTTTTAATTGCTCTTATCTTTTTCCATAAAACCAATTAATGCTATATATTTGGAAAACTAAATTTTTTTTTAATTTTTTTTTTGTTGATACATAACATATTAATTTTTTTTTTTATATAATATATTAAATTTATTGGAAAGAGAAAATGTGGGCAAAAAAATAGGAATTTATTAGGGATTAAAAGGAGGGTATAATAGGAAGATAACGTGCAAAAATACACTTCCTTAATTTGGTGTTATCTTTCTAAAAAGACAATTAAAAAGAAACGGAGGGAGTATTATATTACGAATATAGCATTCACAAATTAATATAAATGCATCGATCATATTGTACCTCTTTTTTTGTCTTCTTTTTACAAATCATATTGTACATATTAATCCCCAAAGTATATGTATTACATAAATTGTATATCACATAGACCATACAGTCCGTAGACTCCAAACAAATAGAGCATATTTGTAAGCCGTGTTGATTTACATGTTTTAAAAAAATTCCACTCATGTTTTTAAAATCCTAAGTTTTTTGTTCATAACATAACATACGCCTAAAATCATAATGAGAGACTACTCTTGGTATTTTTTTGTTCATAGTTGTATCAATTGATATTTTTTTTTTTTTTGACAAAATACATTGAATTTTTTAAACTATAGTTTTTAAATTACCATCACCGTCCCTAAATATAAGACCTCTTTGAAAAAAAAATACGGAGATTAAGAAAGTTGATTATGGTATTAAATTTATTAATAATTGCATTGCTTTTACAATTTTATCCTTTAAGAGAGATAATTAGTTAATATTTTTCAGTGTATTTATTAGAGATTATAGAAAAATATGCACTTTAATTAGAGCTATGTTTGTGGTAAAGAAATATTTAATGGCCTTAAAAAAAGAGTCTTATAAAAAGGGAAAAAAATCTCAAAAGGTTGATTATGATATTAAATTTGTTAATAATTGGTATTGCTTTTACAATTTTATCCTTTAAGAGAGAGAATTAGTTAATGTTTTCTCATGTGTTTAGTAGAGATTGTAGAAAAATATGCACTTTAATTAAGTGTATATTGTGGTAAGAATATATTTAATGGCCCTGAAATTTTTTAAAAAGTCTTATAAAAAGTGACAAAGAAAAATCTCAAAAGAATTTTATAATTAGGGACGGCAGGGCCGGTCCCGAGTATTAGTAGTCCTAGTTTGACTATTAAGAATGAATTCTTAATATAAATAAATAATTTTTCTTTTAAAGAGTAATTCTCTATTCAAATTATAAATATATAAAAAAAAATACATAAAAAATAGTCATTATAATAAATAACATATTTTAATCAATAACATACATCTTCAAACTATTATTATCATTGACTCACACCACAAACTATTATCATTGACAACTTTCAAGTAATGTTGCTTCTTTTTTCTGTTCAATAAAATAATTTTAGTAATAATAAAGTCATTAATTTTTGGGTTAATAGGTTTTTACCTCCTGCAAAATAGACGAGTTTTGCTTTACACCCCTGTAATTATTGTTTTTGAGATTACCCCCTTGCAAAATTTATTTTTTTGATTTACCCCCTTGGATTCACTTTTTAATCGATTATTTTGTTCAACATATTTAAAAAGTGTTGTTTTTTAAATCGGTTATTCTGTTTTTTTGCTCGCCACGTCACCAAAAGGGGGTAAATCAAAAAAATAAATTTTGCAAGGGGATAATCTCAAAAAAAAATTCACTTTGCACACCTACAAGGCCGGGCCTGAGAGATGGAGGTAGTAGTTTAAAAAATTCAATAGATTTTATAAAAAAAATAAAATTCAATTAATGATACAACTATAGATTTTTTTTTCCTACACGTGACTAGGGGTGACAAAGTGGGTATGCCGACCCGTTAGACCCGCCCAATTTAAGCCCGCTCAAAAGTGGGGCGGGCCAAATTAGGTCTCTGGGTTCAAAACTCAAGCCCGCTGGTTTATTAGCGGGGAGGCGGGCATGCCGCCAATTTTTATTTTTTTTTACAATTTGATTTATAACTTCACATTTAAATTTGTCCAACCATATAAATTTGGACTTCAAACATTTACCCAACTAAATTTCTCAACAATAATATATACTAAATCTTCTATAATGATATATCAAACTATTCAAATTAGAAAAGAATTGTAAGTGCATAAAACTTATTTAATTTCGTTTGATGCTTTAGTGGCCTACTTTGTTTTAGAATGGTACTGCACATGAAACTCTAAAAGAAGCAAATAACACAGACTTATTATAAGGTAAATGAAACTCACATGAAACTCTAAAAGACTTTTCTTTTGGTACTACAAATAGATTTATTATAAGACACTTTTCTTTTGACTACAAGTTTTTTTTTATAGGAGACTACAACAAGTTTTTAATTCAAATAAAAATATATCATATTTTATTTTTAGCCAGCGATCTTTCATATAGTTTTTACCGTACACCTTTTATCCTAATTTTAAGTCTACTCATGAGTAACCTTTCACATTTTTTATTGACTTTTTTAGACATGTTTATTATATTATTTAAATCTCCTCAACAAAAATTTAGAATTTTTAAATAAAAGATAAATTGAATATGAATATTTAAGTGTCATAGTTTAAAATTTCATGATTAATTCATTCAATGTTAAAAATTCTAAAAGTTTACAATTTTTTTTCTTACAAATGATATATTCTAAAATTAATTACAAGTGCAAAAACTCATTTAAAAGTTTGAAGGACATTTAATAAAAAAAAAGTTTAAAGGACAATAACTAACTTAAAATAGAGACCAAAAAATAAAAATAAAAATAAAAAAGAAACATTAAAAAACGGAGGAAAAAATCACTTTTAACTTTTTTTTTAAAAAAAGAAAATCACTTTTAACATAGGATTTTAACTAAGTTATTGGGTCCAATAAAAAAAATTAATATTGGGTCAAAGCCTTAGGTCCAATAAAATATAAAAGCCCATGAAATAGATGTATACACAATATTACGCTGTGTTTGGTTTTATTTTTTGAACAAGCTACGCTTTCTTCTTCTTCTTCTTCTTCTTCTTCTTCTTCGAGAAAATAATGAAACAACGCAAACGTATTGTGCGCTTCAATTTTACGCTATGTGTGTGTTTGGGTTAGTATCACTGTCATATTCTTTTTTCTTCTTCAATTCAAAAGAATGAAGCATTGTGGAATTTATAGTTTCTTGATCAAGAACGTGTCGGTAACCCTAAAAGATAATCTCTTATGTTCGCTACGGTAATTTTTCAATTTTCTTTTCATATATTTGATTATTAAACATTATTCAATCTTCTGATTTATATAAAAGAACCTTAATTGTCCCAAGACCATGTTTGTTTGGTATCAATGTTTTGAAAGATTAACTTTATCATTTGGTACGGTAATTTTGGAACTTATATTATAATTCAATACCCATTTTTCATTTTTGA
This sequence comes from Trifolium repens, assembly GCA_030408175.1. Taxonomy (NCBI): domain Eukaryota; kingdom Viridiplantae; phylum Streptophyta; class Magnoliopsida; order Fabales; family Fabaceae; genus Trifolium; species Trifolium repens. The sequence continues at coordinate 20,731,888 of CP125850.1, forward strand.
TTTAGTCAAGAATATTCAATCTTCTGCGTGAAAAAAGTAGAGTCTTGCCCATTTTTTTCATTCTTGTACAAAAGATGTTATGTCCCAAGATCCTATTTGGTATCAATATTTTGAAAGACAAATTTATACCATAAGAGAAAGATGAAATGATTCTTATGATTTAAAACTGAGAAATTGGAAGGAGGGTCCGAGTCTTGAGAACTGTATCTATTGATTGTAATCAAAATTAGTAATAATTTTTTCTGTTATTTTCTTTCATATTATTACTTGATAGAGATGATCAGTTACTATAGAGTATAGACAGCCTTGGCTGATCATTTTGATTCCAAAATTTAGAGATTTGGATCATGTTTCTCTTATGTGTGTCCGTTGATATGATCATATGATATACTCTACAAATGATTCCAAAATTGAGAGATTTTGATTACAAATGATTTGCATCATATGATAGTCTGTCATTTGAAGATTGAGTTGAATTGTTTGTATATGTTGATGTGTCACCTTCACTGTTGTTAAAATGCGTCGGATCCAGAATTTGAGTTACCTGTATGGTCCTTTTGCTGATTCAGTTGTGACTGTTTAATCTCAAGTAGCAGTTTACTTTTAAATAGTTGTGGTGTTCTGTCATGACATTTTGTATTGGATAGACCTATATGGATGGTTGGTGTCATTTTGTTGGAGCGTTTATCTCGTATTAACCTCATTCTATTAACACGTGCTTTTTGTGTCCCAAGATCCTATTTGGTATCAATATTTTAAAAGACAAATTTTGGAATTGATATCTGTTGGAAAGATGTTGATTTTATCATTCTTGATTATTCGAAAACATTCAATCTTCTGTTTTGGTAAAAACTAAAACTTCAAATTTTGTAAGGGATTGAAAATGTCGAGATACAAAAAATGCTGGATGAATCACTCAGGGTCCGTTTGGTTCGAAGTTTTTGGAGGGGAGGGGAGGGGAGGTGAGGGAATATTTTAAATTTTGGAGAAGTAATTTACTTTTTACTCTTAACCTTATAAACTCAAAATAAGGATTAAATTATAATGGATATATTACGTAAAAAAAAAAATTTAATGGATATATAACAAAAAAAAATCTAATGAGTAGAAAACCTAAATTTTTTTTGTTGTAAAAAAAAAAATAAAACCTAGAATTTTAATATTCCAATAAGGATAATTTTGAATTTTAATAAAAAAATGAGGGTAATTTTGTCAACATAATAAATCCCTCCCCTCACCTCCCCTCCCCTCCTTCTCAATTGAACCAAACAGACCCTCAATGACCCTAGTCTTTGATGACCCTAATGTGAAATAGTTGTTACCTTAATGTGAAATTGTTGCCTAGATTATTATGAAATAGTTGTTGCCTTAATGTGAAATAGTTCTTGCCTTAATGTGAAATTGTTGCCTTATGAACTTAATGACCTTTGTCCCTTAATGTGAAATTGTTTCCTTGAATGATCTTTGAGAAATATGCATTTTGAACTCTTCATAATGGAAAAGTTGGATGGTTGCCTTCAAAGCTATTTTAATATGAAATCTCTAATGACCGTAATGTGAAACAGTCGCTGCCTTAATGTGAAATTGTTGTTGCCTTATGAACTTAATTACCCTCGTCCCTTAATGTGAAATTGTTTCCTCGAAGGATCTTTGAGAAATATGCATTATGAACTCTATTCATAATGGAAAAGTTGCATGGTTGCCTTCAAAGCTATTTTAATACGAAATTATGGATGACCCTAATGTGAAATAGTTGCCGCCTTAATGTGAAATAGTTGTTGCCTTAATGTGAAATTGTTGCCTTATGAACTTAATGACCCTCGTCCCTTAATGTGAAATTGTTGCCTCAAATGATCTTTGTGAAATATGCATTATGAACTCTATTCATAATAGAAAAGTTGGATGGTTGCCTTCAAAGCTATTTTGATATGAAATGTTATTCAAAATATGGATGGTATCTGTCAGTGATGTTTTATCTATTAGTGTTTCAAGGACATATTAAATTAGGATATTGTGATCCTAATTTTTCCCATGCCAGATATGTCATTGCCTGCTTCCTTTGATTTTGATACCCACATTCACCGGTATGTCTTCTTGATTCATCCAACCAGTGGCTTGTAAGACCTGTCCTAGAAACTCATGGATGGGATCGTGACGTGGGTTATGAAGGCTTAAATGTAGAAAGGTTGTTTGTTCTTAAAAACAAGATACCCTTGTCTTTTAGTGGTCAAGTTACCAAGGATAAAAAGGATGCTAACGTTCAGATGGAAATGGCAAGTTAGTTAAGTATGGAGAAGGGAAAGCAACATCGTTAGGTTTTGATATGCAGACTGTTGGAAAAGACTTGGCTTACACATTATGCAATGAGACAATTTTGTAATTTTAGGAGAAATAAGGCAACTGCGGGTCTCGCATTTACTCTCTTGAAGACAAGTTTGTTGCTAATAAGCAATTCGAGTTGGTTATTGCTGAGGGTGCAATGGCAGGGCATGATGATGTTGCTTATGGTGGCAGTTTGGAGGCCCGGTTGAGGGATAAAAATCACCCTCTGGGACGCACATTATCAACGCTTGTGATTTCCGTTATGGATTGGCATGGAGATCTTGCTGTTGGGTGCAATTTACAATCGCATATTCCCATTTGACGGTATACAAACCTTGTTGCGCGGGCCAATTTAAACAATTGTGGGGCTGGACAAATTAGCATCCGACTAAATAGTTCAGAACAACTTCAGATTGCTTTGATTGGTCTCATCCCTCTAATTAGGAAGGTTGTTGGTTATTCTCATCAATTGCAGTTTGGACAATGACGATGCTGTTAGATTATGTGAGCTGCAGTTCTTGCACACTAATAGGTATTTTTTAAGATTTTACTTGATGATATGAAACAAAAATGATATTAAATTCTGTTTTCATGTTTTCTATACCAAATTTATCTTATTATTTATTAGTTTTAATTACCCATTTGGTCTTTTATCTTTAATTTAGTTCTCAATTTGGTCCCTTATCTTTTAAAAGTCTCAATTTGGTCCCTTATCTTTTCTGCGGGTCTCAATTTGGTCCCTTATCTTTTCTGCAGTTCTCAATTTGGTCCCTTATCTTTAAAAATATTGGACACGTGGCACACTTGGACAGATGACACGTGTCCAAATTTAATGGTAATAGTGAAAAATTTGACGGGAGGGACGAAATTGAGAACTTCAGAAAAAATAAGGGACCAAATTGAGACGTTTAAAAGATAATGGACCAAATTGAGAACTAAATTAAAGATAATGGACCAAATTAGTAATTAAACCTATTTATTAATATGCATTGTGATCTCCTCCGAGTTATGCATCTGTTTCATACATACATACACACATGGGGATGAAAATTATCATTAATGCTTCTTACCCTGCATTTTGTCATAAGCACTCTCTCTTGTGTTAATTTTTGTTGTCTCGAGTTCAGAATATTTAGTGAGTATTTTCGGAACATTATCTAAGCCAAGGAAGTAAGTTTGTATTTTCATCTATGGCTTTCTAGCTTACCTTTCCTATATTTTAATGAGTATAAGATTCTAAAACCAGATTTCAGAAAATATCAGAATTTTTAAAAATTGTGTAGTTCTAATCCATTGCTATTCAACTGAGTGGGTTCCTTCATATTGCAGCCTGTGCATAAATGGATGGTCCGTCATGTGTATTTTCCGTGCATAAGATTTGGTATACCCCCAAGCATCCTACTATCTTGCTGAATGTACTCTGAGCAATACTTTCTAAGTATATTTTGGACACAACTGACATGTTTGTCTTCAAAGTAATTTCTTTATCTAGGAAGTTGGTCATCATAATAACTAAATTATGTAATCAATAATAATGCTATATACGTATAGAAAAATAAACAAATTATCTTTTCATGCATTACTTGTATAATTTGACATTTTTGGAGTAAGAATGTACTTGTTCGGATGTTTTTTCCACACGAAGCAAGCTAATGTTTTCCATTAATTAAATCAATCATGAAAATGTGCAACTTTCTGGAAACTCAAGTTGCCTTAACATGTGAATTTTCTAAAATCCGACCCCCATTTCATATTTCTTTTTTTCTTGTTCATTACTTTTACCTCAACTTAATTCTCCATCCCATGTGACTTGGGTATCCGTGTAAAGTTTTCATCTGATACACATTATTCAAACTTTGCATTTTCTGTTTTGTTACTTCAGATGACTTTTGCATCTGTATCAGGCACCAAGCATGCATTTGTATTTAGACTAGTACTTGACCCGTGCAACGCACGCGGGGGGGGGGGGCAAATGCACGGGGGGCGATTTATATTTGTCATTAATAAAGCTAAATATTATAAAAAAGACATTTGACTACATTTGTATAAATCATAGAAAAAAAATTACGAAGTATGAATTACAACAATATTTGTCAACATAAATCTTATAAAAACTATATACTCAAATATTACTTAACATTAAATTTAGTTATGATAAAAAAAATTGTATAAAATTAGGTTAATAAAATATTATGAGATTTCAATTATCAATATTGTTACCTAAATTTAATATTATAGAAAACGGAAAACTTGATTAATACAACATATTATGATAGTGAAAATAATATATACAACATATTAAGGCCAGTTACCGTGTGTGTGAGGGACTTTTTTTATTTAACATGCATAAGATGTCTGAAGATAATCTTATAAATTTAAGAGATAAGATTACTCAATCATTAATTACAACAACAATATATACATATTTTATTGAATCCTTAATATATTCATATCATCCCAAAATATAAAATTTTACATATAGATTTGATAATAGAGCATCTTACATATATATTTTAAAAAACACATCAATGTTTGCTTAAAAAAATACCAAATACATATTGAATAACAAAGTATCAAAGCTTGTTCATCCTGAATAGTCCTGTTAAATAGCTTAATAAAAGCATTATAATCTTCATCTTCATGTGTAGGTCGAAGATTATTACCATCTTACCTGCATTCTTCCCTTTCAATATCTATTGATAACCTAATAATAAAGAAATATATACAAAATTTAAGTGTTATTACTTGACAAAAATCATTGACTTTCAAAACGGATGAAGTTAAAAGAAAAACACACCTTGATATATTTTAGTCATTTTCATATTAGAAAGGGTTAAAGGACAAATAGGTAGAGTTGAGACAGTTTTGAATATGAATCTTGCCTACAAAGTCCATGTAAATAACTCAATGTTTAGTATGATAGTTAAAGCAAAAACATAGAAAATAAAAAGTTAAAGATTA